>CM030793.1:19603750-20231875 GCA_018127125.1 Rhododendron griersonianum | reverse complement strand
CTCTAGTGGGGCATGCTTTGCATTGGTTTACTACCCTGGATGAAAGGAAGAAGCGCTCATGGGAGGACATATGCGCGGCTTTTGTGGCGCAATATGATTACAACATTCAGTTGGAGGTGACCACTCGTGAATTAGAATCAACCAAGATGGAAGCAAAGGAGGCCTTCGCCGAGTTCGTGAAAAGGTGGAGGGCTAAGGCCGCACAGATGAAAGACAGACCAAGCGACAGGGACCAGATCCGGATGATTGTCCGGAACCTTCAACCAACTCTCGCACGGCACATGGTTATGGCTCAAGCGTGCTCAGACTTTAAAACATTCTTCGACACAGGCTTAGCCGTCGAAGAAGCAGTTCAATTGGGGATCCTTGACAAACCCGAGCCTGCTCCGAAGCCCAGGAAGGTTTATTCTGGAAACAGCAACGCCCTGTTTGGCAACTCAAACTACACCAACCTCCCAAACACTTCCTCAAACACAACTCAAGCCGAGCCCGTCAATCAAATTGTGACCCAAGCTAGTCAACCCCGTACCCAACCCCGCGCTTTTGCTCAATTCTCGGCACCCCTCTCTGCTGTGCTCGAGAAGTTGGTCGAAAGTGGCATGCTTAAACCACTTACCCCTACTCCCCTACCACAAAAACTCCCCGCATCCCACAACCCAAATGCATATTGTGCCTTCCACCAGGGCCCGGGTCATCCAACCGACAACTGCTTCCGCCTGCGCCATGCTATTCAGGATCTCATAGACAACAAAACTCTCCCCATGCCACCACAAAAACCAAACACTGTCTCAAACCCACTTCCAAAGCACTCCAATGCCCGCACCAATCATATCTCCGTAAGCCAACCCTCTAACCCCAGCCATTACATTGTTCCTACCACTCAACCCAAACCAATTGTTGAGATACCAGCCGAAGATACAGTCTGTGCACTTGAGTCCACGGAATGGGACTTCCAAAGAAGGTGGGAAGAGTTGGCAAGTGATTTCCTTGCAGTGGAAAACCGGGCAATCGTAACTGGAGTATGGCCCGTGGCACTCGATGCTCTCCAAGTTGAGGAATTGGAGCATGGCAATTGGAGGCAGGAATTCGAAGAAATGATGACCAACCCATTGGACGGGTACTCCCTGTTTGCTCTATTCTTGGAGCCAGAACTGATTGAAGAAGAGGATGAAAGGGCATGGGAGCCCGAACCCAACGGGTGGCATTGGATTGATGATTCCGACCCGTTAGATGAGACGTCATTGGCATACCTCTTCCTAGAAGAGGAAGTTCGTGAAGAAATGGACCTCATGAACCCCCGCATGTTCTCGGGACTCATTGTCAGCGCCATTATCAATATCACTAGAGGATCCGACGCTCTGGACCATATTATGGATCAGGCCTTCATCCCGCAGGATTACATTATTGGGGAGCACCTTCCACAACCCGTAGTCGAAATCCCCAATGAGCCCGCTATCTGTGTACTGGACCCTGAAGATCTGTGGGGAAAATCTGAATTGGTGAATGTGTGGATTGATGGCGAGGAACTGACCGTCAATAAGGCCATGATAGATGAAGGCTCTCTACAGATTAGCAACAACAGCAACAGCAACGTCAACTTCTGGAGCTCCCTAGAGGAAGGAAATATGTGGCACGCTCTGGAGATGGAAGCCCTCAATGAAACCTTGGAGAAAACGGCACTTGACAAAGGAAAACGTAAGGCTCACCCTTGCGACACTAACTTCTCCAACTTTTGGGAGGGTACTTGGTGGGAGCCCATTCCCAAAACAATTAGCAATCTTACCAGGAGTGGAAGAGTCTACCAACCTACCAACCTCCAGCAGGGAAGCTCGTCCCGAGCCCCTCCGCCGCGGCAGAACAACCCCATCAACTCGGCGAGCCTGAACACCCCTCAAGCTCCACAAAACAACCCTCCTAACTCCACAAACCCGCCACCTCAATCTAACCCACCTGTCCATCTCAACCCTTTCGTGAGTTCAAACCCTGATGCCTCCCAACAACAAAATCCGAATCCCTCCAACGACCCCATAATCCAACAGCTCCAAGAAACCCCTGTGCGTATGTCCATGTGGGGAGTGTTAGCGGCATCCCGCGAGCATCGCCGAAAGCTTGTTAACACTCTCTCCAAATTCGAGGTCCCCTCTGATATAGCCCCAGAAGCCCTCATTACCCTTATAACCCCGATGAACCTCACCCAGCACACCCTGTCGTTCACAGAAAAGGACCTCCCGCCGGAGGGAGCTGACCATAACAAGCCACTACACGTGACGATGAAGTGTCTCGGGAAATGGGTCCCTACAATTCTCATCGACAATGGTTCAGCCATCAACGTATGCCCACTTCGCACCGCTTATTGCCTGGGCCTTAAGAACAAGGACTTTGCACCATCGAATTTGGGTGTCCGCGCCTATGATAATACGCGCCGCGATGTTTTGGGGACAATCAACTTGGAACTTGTGACGGGGAAGTTTAAAACCACTGTCGAATTCTGTGTGTTAGAGATACCTGCGTCGTTCAACCTCCTGCTGGGGAGGCCATGGCTGCACAGGTTGAATGTCATGGGTGTGCCCTCAACATTGCATCAGAAACTCATCCTGGGTTTAGATTCTGGAACCCTCATCATCCATGGAGACTCAGGCATCCGTCCACACTCTGAGGACAACTCCCCATTGCTAGAGATTATGCATGGAGAGGAGGATATTGCCATGGGGGGCTTTGCGGTTATGACGTCGAAAGTGTGCACCATCCGGGCCGAGGACGGTTTCTTGGTGAGCTCCGCGGCACTGGAAATTATGAAAAGAATGAAATATCTACCAGGCATGGGTTTGGGACTTTATGGTCAAGGAGTCCTGGAGTTCCCTGATTTTCCTGGAAGTAACGAGCGCTTTGGTCTAGGATATGAGGCCAAGAAAAGCGATCCAGCAAAGAAGTGGCGCAACCGCGCCCGGACTCATGCAGCCGGGGTTAAGCTGAAAGTGAAAGAGGCGCTGTACCAAGGAGAACCCGAACCCTTTGTGGATCTTGAAACGAAAATGAAGTATCCGGGATTTGAAATCTTCGCCAACAACACTTGGGAAGAGGATGAAGTAGTGACCAAGGTGGAAGAGGTATCTGAGGCACTCGACTGGCTGGAGGCTTTTGGTTTGGGCAGTCTCCAACTCTTGTTTGAGGGTGAGGATCTGGAGGGTATGGTCGAAGACGCTGCTGTGCTGGTGCTTGGAGAGGAAGAAGAGGTTGAAGATCCTTCCAAACTCATCGTGGAGGCTGTAGGCGTTTATGATAATTGCACTTTCATACCACATGTAACTCGCACTCACAGCACCTACACTGAGTCTGAGTCTGAGTCCGAGTCCGGCATTAGCTCATCGTCTAGCACGGAGTCGGAGTTTGTGCCTATTGGCCCTCCACAGCGTAGCCTTTACTTTGAGTTTGAGTCAACCGCTGTATTTCCCCCTTCTGAGGAGGCTGCTAATGAAATGAATGACGCTTTCCCTTACTTGCCGATTTTTGAAATAAATTGTTTAGATCCCGACGATGAAGGAATAGATCTCGATGGGGACGTCCCCAAGGAGATCCGTTCCCTCATCGATCGCGAAAATGAAAGGCATGCTCAGCCTTTAAAAGAAGAAATAATCTCTATAAATTTGGGTGATGAGGAGAACCCTCGATTGGTTCAGGTCGGTTCCGGGCTGTCCCCCGATGAGCTTCAAGAGCTCACAGATTTACTAAAAGAATTCAAAGAAGTTTTCGCTTGGTCTCACGCGGACATGCCCGGAATCGACCCGGAGATCGTCGAGCACAGGATCCCTCTCTTCCCCGACGCAAAACCCGTTAAGCAGAAACTCAGAAAAATGCGGCCCGATTGGGTGCTTAAGATAAAAGAGGAGCACACAAAGCAAATCGACGCCGGTTTTCTAATCGTAACGGAGTACCCCACTTGGGTAGCCAACATCGTTCCTGTCCCCAAAAAGGATGGAAAAATCAGGGTGTGTGTCGATTTCAGAGATCTGAACAAAGCAAGCCCTAAGGACGATTTCCCATTGCCGCATATAGACATACTTGTTGATAACACTGCAAGGCATGCTCTACTATCCTTCATGGATGGTTTCTCAGGGTACAATCAGATTCTCCTAGCTCTTGAAGACAGGGAAAAGACAACATTCATCACCGAGTGGGGGACATACTGTTATCGGGTTATGCCATTTGGGTTGAAAAACGCAGGTCCTACATATCAAAGGGGTGCCACGACACTGCTCCACGACATGATTCATAAGGAGGTCGAAGTATACGTTGATGACATGATAGTGAAGGGAAAGGAGCGGAAATACAGGATGCGTCTCAACCCGCAGAAATGCACGTTCGGAGTCACGGCCGGAAAGATGCTTGGATTCATGATCACAACCAGGGGGATTGAGGTGGATCCTTCTAAGATCAAAGCCATTCTTGAGATGGAGCCGCCTCGATCCGAGAAAGAAGTCCGGTGCTTCTTGGGGAAAATTCAGTTCATCAGTCGGTTCATCGCTAAGTTGACCTTGACCTGTGAACCACTCTTTCGACTACTCAAGAAAGACGTGAAATTCGAATGGAATGACAAGTGTCAGAAAGCTTTCGAAGCAGTGCGTACTTATCTCCAGAATCCTCCAATCTTGATGCCGCCCATCTCGGGAAAACCTTTGATCCTATACTTGTCCGTCACGCCCTCGTCAATGGGGTGCATGTTGGCACAAGAAGGAGAAGATGGGGTTGAAAGGGCAATCTACTACTTGAGCAAGAAGATGGTGGGAAGCGAAGAACGGTACACTCCATTGGAAAAGACGTGCTGGGCACTGATATGGGCCACGAAGAAATTGAGACATTACATGCTGGCTTACTCGGTGATACTGATTTCTCGGATGGATCCTCTCAAATATCTATTCGAGAAGCCAGCGCTTACCGGTAAGTTAGCACGTTGGTTGCTCTTATTGGCCGAGTTCGAAATCAAGTACGTCACTCGCAAGTCAGTGAAAGGAAGAGCGGTGGCAGAGTTCTTGGCGGATCGTCCGATTGAGGGCCCGGAACGCACTGAATTTCAATTTCCCGACAAAGATGTAATGTCAGCAGTTGACGAAACGTGGATGTTGTACTTCGATGGAGCCGCTAATCAGAAGGGCTTTGGGATTGGCATACTGCTAGTCTCGCCTGAGGGGTCGCACATTCCCCTCGCATTCAAGCTGAACTTCGAAGTCACAAACAACGAGGCAGAATACGAAGCATGTATTGTGGGAATGGAAGCTGCATTGGAGATTGGAGTCAAGGTACTGGAAGTTGTCGGAGATTCCAACTTGGTCGTATCGCAAGCAAATGGAGAATGGAAAGTTAGGGATGAGAAGATGAAGCTGTATCATCAGCAACTCGACGAGCTTATCCCGAACTTTCAAAAGGTGACCTTCACCCACGTACCAAGGATGAAGAATCGCTTCGCGGACGCACTGGCCACTTTAGCATCCATGCTGGAACTTCCAATCGGGGTAAAGCTAAGACCTGTCATGATTGAGCAGAGGGGGAAACACATGTATGACTATGTCATGAACATCGACGAACCAGACGATGGCCTCCCTTAGTTCCATGATATTTGGAATCTCGTCGAGAAGAGGGAATTTCCTGCGGATTCAACTAAGAAGGATCGGATCGCCTTGCAGCGGCTCACATCTCAATACATCATCTGCGGTGGGAAATTGTACCGGCGATCTCCGTGCGGAGTTCACAAGTTGTGTGTTCATGATGACGAGTCAAGAGCAGTAATGGAAGAGGTTCATGAAGGTGTTTGTGGGCCCCACATGAACGGAATGATGCTAGCGAAGAAGGTTCTGAGGTTGGGATACTATTGGTCAACCATGGAAACAGATTGCATCGAGTATGTGCGCCGATGTCATAAGTGCCAGACTCATGCCAATCTTATCCATGTCCCGCCCTCGGAATTACACTCAATGGCGACGCCGTGGTCATTCTCCGCTTGGGGCATCGATGTTATTGGAAAGATCACTCCCGCGGCTTCCAATGGTCACAGGTTCATTCTGGTAGCGGTGGATTACTTCACCAAGTGGGTCGAGGCAGCCTCGTATAAGACATTGACGGCCGTTCAAGTGGCTCATTTTATCAGGCAAAACATCATTTATCGGTATGGAGTCCCTCAAGCCTTCGTGTCTGATAATGGCGTTCACTTCAAGGGAAAGGTTTTGGAACTCTTCGAGGAGTTCAAGATTCAAGTGCATCATTCAACCACCTATCGGCTACAAACAAATGGGGCAGTGGAGGCGGCGAACAAGACAATCAAGACGATTCTTGAAAGAACTACTCAGTCAGCTAGGAATTGGCATGAACAATTACCACTAGCTTTATGGGGATACCGGACGTCTATTCGTACACCGACGGGGGCAACACCCTATTCTTTGGTGTACGGTATGGAGGCCGTTCTCCCTATCGAGCTAGAAGTTCCATCACTGAGAGTCATGGCTGAGAGCGGAGTGAACGAGGCTGAATGGATCAGTGGGAGATTTGAAGAACTCATGTTATTCGACGAAAGAAGGCTACGGGCGTTGTACCACATTCAGGGTTACCAGCGAAGGATTGCCCGGGCGTTCAACAAGAAAGTGAAGTCAAGGGACCTGCAAGAGGGGGACATGGTAGTTAAGGAAATTCGTGCGCTGGTGTTTGATCTACGAGGAAAGTTCCGACCTAAATGGGCAGGGCCGTACATCATCAAGACCATTCTCTTCGGAGGAGCGGCCTAGATCATCGACCTTGTAACAACTCCGATTTTCAGTAAATAAAAATCTCGTTGTTTATTATTTTGACTCTATAAATTCCCTATTTTTCCAATAATCCGTCATGATTAGATTTATTCGATTCAAACCCTAATTTCATTTTGCCTTGCGATTTAGTCATTTTCTAAAGACAAGTGAGATAGCAACCCTAAGTCGTCCTATTTAGCCAGCCTAGCTAGCTTCCGACTAATCGTTAGAATAGCCTAATCAAACCTTTGAAACGTTTGAACCCTAAGTGAGACCTTGACCAAAAGTCAACCCTTGATCTATTACCCATTGGACGATAGATACTAGGATAATCTTTATCCATTGGACCATAGGTTTACACCTTGGATATTGTGTCAAGATTGCTAGGTACACTTTATAAGATTATAAATTACTTACCATCTTTACCCATTGGATGATAGAAGTTAGGAGAATTATTAACCGTTGGACGATAGGTTAACCTTTCTACCTAGTACAAGGTCCATTAGTTTAATTAGATTCACCATGAGTCATTGTACTATATTAGATAGATTATATAAGCTTAGTACTTCATCCTTTAACCATTGGTTAATAAATGTTAGGGGAATTATAATCCATTGGTCCATAAAACCATATCAAGCTATAGTACTAGGTTAGTATTAGTTAATTCCTTCCTAGATATGATATGTACTTATTTGATTAAAGTATATGATATGTATATGTCATCCTAGCATACTATATATTAGTATATAGTTATAAGTACATAGGTGGCATTTTGACATAGGTTAGATTATTAGTACTAGATTTTATTACAAAATCTTCTTACAAACTATTAGTTTATTTTTACTCTTTCAACCATTGTCCTTTATTGATTAGGTGTCCAAGAGAGAGAGAGAGAGAGGCCGGATGAGAGAGGGAGAGAGAGTGTGATGTGTGTGACTAGTGTACTCACCATATCTTCCTACATCATCCTATTGCATCACCTTGTACCACCATATCTAGGGTTTCTTATTCTTTCAACCCTAAAGGACTACCATATCTTATTTCTTATTCTTTCCAAGGACTTGATTGGACCAAAACCCCATTTGAATAGATTAAACCTTGTCCTAGTTTGAAAGAAAGAATAAGGGAAAATCTTAGTCTTTCAACCCTTGTACTTCTTTGGACCAAAGAGAGAGAGAGAGAGAGCCGAGAGAGATGGGAGAGAGAGAGAGGCCGGGAGAGAGGGAGAGAGAGAGAGATTGTGTGATGTGTGCAAGTGTACAACCAAGCCTAGTCATGTCCTTTTGATCAACACCTCATCCAATCTAAGGACAATCAAATCTAGTCAATCTATGATCCATTGGATAACAAATGTTAGGGGAAATATTGTCTCTTGGATAATAGACCAACTTGGCCTATAAATAGCAAGCCATTTCAAGCCTTTGAACTCACACCTTCAAGCATTGCTCCAACTTCTCTCTAGAAAGTCTAGTGTTCTTGTTGTTCTTGTTGTTCTTGATTAGTTCTTAGCTTGTTCTTGAAGTTCTTCCCTAGTTCTTCAAGAAACTCTTCTAGTGCCGCCACTAAGCCGCCACTCCGCCACCCTACCGATCCAAAAGTTCTAGTAGCTTTAGTCAAGATCAAGTTTCGAGAGAAACCTTTCTCTTTCGAAGCTATCGAAGCCATTCCTAAGCCGTTACTCCGTCCGACGAACCATTTTCCTAACCCGTAGCCGTCTACCGCCAAGAAGAACGGTAGATATTCTATATCTACTTTTCTCTACGTATATGTGTATATGTAGAATACTCCTTACGTATAGTATAGTTTCCTATGATCCTCAAAGATCTAAGTATAGCGTATTGCATGCGTATTTCGAAACCTCGAGCATACGTAGATTATACGAGCTATTTTCCCTATGCATGATTAGAAATGTTTAGAAGTTGTTATCTTGATTAACCATTGTGTAAGTACATAATGACCGGACTTGGTAGTCATTGTGTAAGTGTTTTCGAAAACCGTAATGTAGCCGGACTTGGTAGCTCATTGCGTAGATTTCCAATGGGACCGGACGTGGTAGTCTCATGTGGAAATGGGGCTTGGCCGGACGTGGTAGCCAATGCAAGATTTCAAAGATTGTGTTTTGTGAAACCATGATTGGCCGGACTTGGTAGCCATCGTGAGTGTTACTAACGGAGCCGGACTTGGTAGCCTCGTTAGTAGCAATTTGTGAAAGAAACGTGGGAAATTATGATTTTGATAAAGGTGAAAAAGAAGACACGGTCTACGATGAGTCGCGTAGGAGAAACACGAAAAGGCATGACACCAACGCTAAAAGATATCGAATATGAATGTATCATTGTTTATCTATGTTATTGAATGAGCATGTGTAATTGCTTATATGCTTCCTTGCTTTAAGTTAAGAGTTAGTGGGTATAATTTATTCTATTGAGCTTGTAGCTCACGGTGTTACCTTTTTGGTGACCCTGACATATTATACTGGGGGCGACGCTGGTATAATGTGTCAGAGTTAATTGATGAGCAAGGTGAGCAGTACGCATTGGAGGCTTTTGGAGCCGAAGAGCTTGCTAGGATGGAAGAAGAAGCGGAGTAGTAGAATACCCTAGAAATTCCCTCCTTGTGTAATAAAAGTACTCTAGTAAGACTTATGTTGTAATAATGAGCTTGACTCTTAGCCTTTTTATTCAATAAAATGTTTAATTAACGAACCCGAAAATGGGGGCGTTACAGACCTCGACGGCAACGAATTCTCAAATCTCGTCAATTTGGATCAGCTTAAACGGTATTACCCTTGAGAGAGCTCGCTGGGCCGAAAACCGCAAGGGCGGGCGGTCCCAGGCAGAATTTAGAGCAAGCCTGCTAAGTCGAAAACCCGAAAGGGCGGCTTAGGCAAAAGTTAAGGCAAAAGTCGAAAGAGAGCTCGCTAGGCCGAAAACCCGAAAGGGCGGCTCCAGGCAAAATTTAGAGCGCAAAAGGAGAGCGTTAATACCCGAGCGAACCCTAGCCCGAACTATGTATGGGCTTGATTCCCTTTCACGAGGGATACGTAGGCAATCTCACGCTGAAGTTCGGTCCTAAATATCTCTAAAATCAAAATCCAAATTGACGAATCAGAACATTTTCTCAAGACGTGCATGCGATTAACCAACCAAAAGGGGGAAACCCTTAATCAGCCAATTTTATTCAGATTATCTCTTTATTACAAGCTGAGCATGAAAACGAAAAACACACATTTTTAACACACTCCTTTTATTTCAAAAACAGCAAAGTAAGCGGTCAACCCATCCTTGCTTCCACATCTCTCCTCAACCATTTGCGATACCTTCCGGTCGTAGCAATAGAGAAAAGTGGATCACTTGGCTCAGTCCTGCGAGCCTCCCACGATCGAACATAACTCCGAAGGCCCGGAATGGTGAAGGGAGGGAGACGAAGCACTTCAGAACCCGGCAGCGGCACTTCTTGATTAAGTCCAAACTGACGGAAGATGCGGAATGGTGAGTAGAAGGAAAAGCCGGTCAAGCCAGCCACAAGCACATGCGTCGAACCCATGTTACCAGCAGTCATGGCAGGGAGCCTCAGCCAATGGCACCGCCAAACGATGTCATCTTCCTCGGCAGAAGCAAAGAAATCAGCCCAGTCATCCTCGTTGTTGTACGTCGCTAGAAAAGGACGGTTCCATCCACTTGCCAATATCACCAGTCATTCGCCGGAGGTGTCAGCAGGCTCAACTTGTCACAAAGCCACATCTACCCAAAAAGAGAGAAAACAAGTAAGGAGCCAGATAAAGCCTGAGCCGAGTGTTGAGGTAAAATGAATGAGAGAAATAGAAAAAGGAGAGCTGAGTGAGCTCCCTAACCTGTAGCAACAGCGGGCTACCACCAAAGACCCTTGTGCGACCAGCATGGACAGCGTCTAACCCCATCAAGGTCTCGGCAAGAACCAAGGGTGCGACATCCTTGCGAGCCTCGATCTGAGAAGCGACACCCACCAATAGAGAACTGGGCTGACCAACGGACGGAACCAACAGGAAGGCCGCCAAGAGACAAATGCAACAGGCCGCCATTTGTCGACCTTGGTATTCGAAGTCTGTCAAATCCCCGGGTGGACTGAATCTATCGTACAGTTGCACGATGTTGATGGCATTGCCCCGAGTGAGAAACTCAGCAACATTTCCACTAACACCTAGCTTAGCTTTCAGAATATTCTTCATACTCTCTCTAAGCATTGGGACAATGGGCTCCGTGGAGTCGTGACTTCCAAGGTAAGCATGGAATTCCTCGACGGTGGGGCATAGCTCTTAAGAACCAAAGCGAAAGACATGCACTTCAGAATCCCAAAAGCGCACCGCCGCATGTAGCAAGACAGGACGAATTGCGATCTCCCGAAGATGCCTAAGAGCATAAAGTCGGTGTCCTCAGAAGTTCAGCCAGTCGATGCCTTCGAGGCTGTCCAACCAGGGACGAAGCAAGGCTTGGTTTAACAAGGCCATGAGGGGAATGGGTTTTTGGAAGGAAAAAGGGTTTTTGGGAGGAGAAGAATGGAATGAGGTGTGAATGAATGGCCAAGACAGGAGCTCTCTATTTATAGAGGTCTGGAGAATGCAGTACCAACTCTCACTAGCCTTGGAACTCTTCAAGCTCAACATTTTCAAGACAATTTCAAAATTTCAAACTTTGGAAATTTGAAAAAAAGGTTGGAAAAGCCCAAGTCTTGCTTTGGGAAGTTGTTTCTGTTGGGAAACAGATGATGCAAGGTTACAAGACGTCTTGGAAGAGTGCATGCAGAGCAAAAGGACATGGGAACAGCAGGTGAGTGGCATTGGGAAGCAACACTGGCCTACCAATGACAGCAGTCCCGAGCGCTCGGGAGGGATGTCCCAAGCGCTCGAGACCTCTCCCAAGCGCTCGAGAGTGCTGCTGTTTTCTGCAGTTTCTGATTCACGACATTCCAGCCCCAGTTCAATGCCACAAATACGTCCAACTCAAATCAGAAGGTTCTCAAACATGTTCCCAGGGGATACAGCGGTTTCCGTTACGTGTTTTCCTGCATATTTGTTCTTGTTCTTTGAAAAATACTAAAATTCCCAAGACTTTCGTCCCTCGAGTACGTCAAATACCACGTTAAGCGTGTTTTATTGAACCCAACGATATGTATAAGTCGCAATCTGCATTACTGACTGTGTGTCGATGTCAGATTTTTTTGTTCCTACTTTGAGAGTATCGGTTGAAAGTCGCGTGCTCTTTACTTTTCTTTCAAGCTGGACGAGCATATTTCATAAAATACAATTCTTAAGGGGAGTGTGAAACGAATACCAAAGAGCAAAATGCAAGCTTTCATAAACAAGTACGGTATTTACAATGAGTAAGGAAGGAAGTACAAAAGCTGGGGCAAACACGCGCCCAATCCTAACTATCGGGGCACGCAGGCCTAGAAGCTACAACTACCTCGGCACTCGGGTCTATGTATGAGTAAGCTAGCAAAGCAAAAACCTAAGACTCAGACACGACGAGTCCCCCCCTCCGCTGGTGGCCCTCGGGCTCTCTGCTGTCACTCTCGTCACCGTCATCACCGTCATCGTCTCTTGGAGAGCCAGGAGCAGTCCCTGAGTCTGTCGACCCTAACACACGCGACTCAGAAGACTCCTCTGACCCCTCCTCCTCCTCCGACTCCTCCACATGAGCGAGTCTCTGCTGGGACACCGCCCTAGGTAAAACCTCGAACTGTCTAGCCTCCGCAGCGAGCCGCGACACTCTATGTGTCCCTTGTCCCCATGTGCTGGCAGAAGCTGGAGAGCTCGCGGTAGCCTGAGGTCGTGCCCTGACTGAACGTTGTGGCTGCACCTGCATATCACAAGCATGCAATCATCTTTATTTACATGTTTAAAATTCTATTGATTCATTGAGGTACTATATTTGGCACCGTCCTAAGGGACACATCCCCGATTTTCTCCAGGTTCTCCGCCGCCATAAATTTGGCACCGTCCTAAGGGACACACCTCCCCGGTTTTCTCCAGGTTCTCCGCCGCCATAAATTTGGCACCGTCCTAAGGGACACATCCCCGGTTTTCTCCAGGTTCTCCGCCGCCATAAATTTGGCACCGTCCTAAAGGACATCCCCGGTTTTCTCCAGTTTCTCCGCCGCCATAAATTTGGCACCGTCCTGAGACACATCTCCCAGGTTTTCTCCAGGTTCTCCGCCGCCATAAATTTGGCACCGTCCTAAGGGACACATCCCCGGTTTTCTCCAGTTTCTCCGCCGCCATAAATTTGGCACCGTCCTAAGGGACACATCTCCCCGGTTTTCTCCAGTTTCTCCGCCGCCATAAATTTGGCACCGTCCTAAGGGACACCTCCCCGATTTTCTCCAGGTTCTCCGCCGCCATAAATTTGGCACCGTCCTAAGGGACACCTCCCCGGTTTTCTCCAGGTTCTCCGCCGCCATAAATTTGGCACCGTCCTAAGGGACACACCCCAGTTTTCTCTCCGCCGCCATAAATTTGGCACCGTCCTGAGACACATCCCCTCCAGGTTCTCCGCCGCCATAAATTTGGCACCGTCCTAAGGGACACATCCCCGGTTTTCTCCAGTTTCTCCGCCGCCATAAATTTGGCACCGTCCTAAGGGACACATCTCCCCGGTTTTCTCAAGTTTCTCCGCCGCCATAAATTTGACACCGTCCTAAGGGACACCTCCCCGGTTTTCTCCAGCTTCTCCGCCGCCATAAATTTGGCACCGTCCTAAGGGACACCTCCCCGGTTTTCTCCAGGTTCTCCGCCGCTATAAATTTGGCACCGTCCTAAGGGACACATCCCCGATTTTCTCCAGGTTCTCCGCCGCCATAAATTTGGCACCGTCCTGAGACACATCTCCCCGGTTTTGCTCCGCCGCCATAAATTTGGCACCGTCCTAAGGGACACATCTCCCCGGTTTTCCGGTTTCTCCGCCGCCATAAATTTGGCACCGTCCTGAGACACATCCCGGTTTCTTCAGGTTCTCCGCCGCCATAAATTTGGCACCGTCCTGGGACACATCCCCGGTTTTCTCCAGTCTCCGCCGCCATAAATTTGGCACCGTCCTAAGGAACATCTCCCCGGTTTTTGCTCCGCCGCCATAAATTTGGCACCGTCTGAAGGGACATCTCCCCGGTCTCCATGTTCTCCGCCGCCATAAATTTGGCACCGTCCTGAGACACATCCGGTTTTCTCCGGGTTCTCCGCCGCCATAAATTTGGCACCGTCCTAAGGAACATCCCCGGTTTTCTCCGGTTTCTCCGCCGCCATAAATTTGGCACCGTCCTAAGGGACACCTCCTCGGTCCCCTCCAGTTCTCCGCCGCCATAAATTTGGCACCGTCCTAAGGGACACATCCCGGTTTTCTCCGGTTTCTCCGCCGCCATAAATTTGGCACCGTCCTGAGACACATCCCCGGTTTTCTCAAGTTTCTCCGCCGCCATAAATTTGACACCGTCCTAAGGGACACCTCCCCGGTTTTCTCCAGCTTCTCCGCCGCCATAAATTTGGCACCGTCCTAAGGGACACCTCCCCGGTTTTCTCCAGGTTCTCCGCCGCTATAAATTTGGCACCGTCCTAAGGGACACATCCCCGATTTTCTCCAGGTTCTCCGCCGCCATAAATTTGGCACCGTCCTAAGGGACACATCCCCGGTTTTCTCCAGTTTCTCCGCCGCCATAAATTTGGCACCGTCCTAAGGGACACCTCCCCGATTTTCTCCAGGTTCTCCGCCGCCATAAATTTGGCATCGTCCTAGGGGACATCACCCCCTCCAGGTTCTCCGCCGCCATAAATTTGGCACCGTCCTAAGGGACACCCTTTCCGCCATTTGTTTGCACTTGCATGTTTGCATTTGCCCCAAAGAACTACGCTGGTCTGATCCCTGCAAAAAAAGGGTACGTAGGCAGTCTGAAAAGACGCGACCGCATGCATCAAATGTTTGTGTCTTCACTTGCATTTGTGTTTCGAGTTGAGGATTTGATTTGGCTCGAATTGGGCTGTCTCAATCTTAGGACGGCACTCGTATCCATGCATGATGTCGAGCGTCGCCCAAAGAGGGCAACTGTAGACACCCCAATTTGGACTTGTCAAATTTCCTTGATTTGTGGCCCGAAGGCTCCCCGATGATGACTTTGGATTAAAACAAGCCTAGTACCGATCGATACTTTGCTCCTTGAAAGATTTGAAAAGGGAATAAAAATGGTCAAAAGCATTTCCAAGCGCTTGGGAGCAATCCCGAGCGCTCAAAACCATTTTACAAAACCTCTAGCCTGGCTCACTCTCGAGCGCTCGAGAGTGAAGTCCCAAGCGCTCGAGACTGCTCCCGAGCGCTCGGGACTGTTGTGTTGCCCAATGGATGGCAGTTTCACCCACTATCCATGCAACTCATCATTACCTCCATCTTGAGCCGACTGATGATTCAGTCAACACTCAACCTCTGGTGGCAGAGATATTCAGGCCAAAGATTTTCCCATTAAAAAAATGTTTTATTCAAAACCATTTGATTTCAAAACTATAGGTTATTTTAGCCTATAAATAAGGGGGTCTGGTTTCAGTAGAAAAGGCTACGAAATTTTCTCTCTCTAAGAACCACTCTTCTCTTTCTCTTGCTCAAGACCAAGGTTTTCAAAACTAAAACTCTCTTTCCAAACTCCAAAGGTTTTAGAAATCACCAAGGAAAAGGGCCAGAAATCCAGAACATCCTCTGCTTCTGATCTCTTGTACTCTTCTCTCTTCATCCACATTTCAAAGCTATTCCAAAGAGCAAAGTTCAAGCAAAAGGTAGAAATCTTTACCTTTGATCATAAACAAAGAGGCTGTTTTTCCCTTCTGAGGGGGGTCGCTCAGCCTGACCCAGTCTTCAATACTGGGTGCATGGATGGGAGACCTTAGTGTAAAAACAAGAACAATGGGGTACAAAAAAAATATTTTCACAAAACCCTTACTGGAAACATTCCCGAGCGCTCGAGAGTTCTCCGGAGCGCTCGGGACTGTTCCCAATTTCATGCATGGTCCTTTGTCATATAGTAGGTTGGGAATGAGGCGTACTCTTAAAAGAAATGGTTTCATTTTGGCATGCATGCACAAGGAAGTCATTTTCCACTAAAATAGAAGCATTTCTCACAAGTTTTCATGTAAAATAAGGTTTTTCCAAAGTTAAAAGATGTTCTCCTCTTGGGAAATATCAAAATAAGGGTGTTTGCATGTCAAGTCAGTACCATTTCCCGTTTGAGAGCAAGCTGACATGCAGTTCACTCCCAAGCGCTCCGAACCATTCCCGAGCGCTCGGGAATGCATGCATGCCATTGCATCCCATTTTCCCAGTCTGCTGTCTTCTCTGATTTCTGCATGCATAAGTGTAGCCTGTTGCTCTTTTAAAGTTGTAGATTTAATCTTGTCAAGGCAAGGATGCACGATCTGAAAGATTGAGGGCTTAGCTCAGTCTTTCAAGTCCTCTGTTGAGCTAGCAGTGTATTCAATAACATTTCAGTTTCCAGTTTTACATTACATTCTGTCTGTGCTAACAAAGTTTTGCAGGTTGAGAGTGTCAGAACTCCCAAGCGCTCGGGACCACTCCCGAGCGCTCGAGAGTGAATCCAGTAACAGGGTTGCATTTTCAGTCATTTTGTATTTTGCATGGCCATTTTGCCTTTTACTGTACACATGCACCAGTATACACCTCTTATTTGGTATTATTATGGATACTTGCTAGTTGGTTAAAATGAAACAAAATCCCTTTTAAAAATCCCACAAACGTTTAGTAGAGACCGATTTCGAATCGGGCGAGGGGGGTGCCGTAAAACCCTTCCCCCCTCGTAACGTGGCTTCCGGACCCTCAAAACGATCTCTGGTTTTCAATTCAAATCAATCATTTTTTGAAATAAAACGGTTTCTCGGGTGATATACCACAAATCCGGGTGGCGACTCTTCAAATCAAACCAAAACCATTTTTCGAAACTATTTTATCCGAAAAAGGCACGAGGCGCGCGATTTTCCAAAATTGGGCCGCCCCGATCTCTCAAAATCCCGGGGCTGTGGTAGCCCACATCATCTCCAAGTCTCGGGTAGTTAGCTCAATTTGGACATTGTACGCATACTGCTTGACAAAAGCGTTGGCAATTTCTGGCCAAGTTTGATAGTGTACAAATTCCAAAGTGAGAAACCAATCGAGGGCGCTTCCAGTGAGAGTTCTTTGAAACAATTGAGCGATGAGCTCGTCGGTCAAGCCCATAGGCTTCAGAGTGTTGATGACATGGCGGACATGGCTGGTAGGGTTACCAGTCCCGTTGAACTTCTCGATGTTTGGCATTTTGAACCGTTCAGGCAGTTGAGATTCTGGAAAGGGGCAGAGTCCTTCGAAATCTAGAATTTGGTCTCCTTGCGAACGAGCCAAAGCGTGCTTGATCTCCTTGACCTGTTTGACCAATTCAGGGTTTTCTATAATTTCATGAGGATTTTCCGCTTCCTCCTCGTTTTTCTTATCTTCAGCATCTCTTGCTGCTTTCTCAGCTTGTAAATAGGCAATTTGGGCTCGGAGCTCGGTGATGGTAGCATCATTGTCTGCCATTTTTGGGGTGTAGGTAGAGGGATTGCTTGGTGAGGCTTGGAATTGGGTAGATAATCGGGTTTGTTGAGGAGACGACCGCGAAGTCCCTGAAACTGATTGGGACCGTTGCGGTGAGAGTGTCTTGGTAGACGAAGGCGATCGATGAGATGACTCTAAGGACCTCTGTTTGGCGTGACTTCGGGTATTGTAAGAGTATAAAACTGGCTGAGGTTGCTTCTTTAACCTACCTATTGTGCCTGCTTGAAAAATAGAATACCTGGAAGTCAGTATTCGGCTTGTGCAGGGTTAGGATTTGGGTTGAAAATCCCAACCCTTCTGCACAGAAAGAGTTAATTACAACAACAAGTGATACAAGGTGTGAGGAAGAACTTTTGCAAGTAAAATGCAAGTAGGTTCCTAGCCTGTAGGTTCCTGTCTTAGTTTGATAAGTTCTATGGCTTTCTAAAACATGCAAGGTTTTGGTAGTCTCAGGGTGCTCCGTTGTCAAAGGGCACCAATCCTCTCTCCAGCCCATCATAGGCGGTGATTGGGTGATTCCCCTTTTGATATACCACTAGGTACGAGTGACTGTGGAGTTTGCTGGAACCCCCAACATAGCTCGTGTCATGCCGGGATATCAGGTGAACTCAACGGGTTGTCCGCTCGATGCATATGATAAATGAATTAAACAAGGCATGTATTAGTCTTATGTTGAACTTTTTGGTTATGGCTCTCATATTCCCCAGCAGAGTCGCCAAAAACTGTAGACACCTTCCAAACGGGGCATCGCCATACAAATTGATCACGTTTGTTTGCTCGATTGGTTGCTTGCTTCGTAAACCAAAATCATGGACATTCCCATGGCCAGGAACATCGCCACATGATAGCGGTTATCATCAAAACAGAGTCGCCATCCAGTTTATTAAAACTGGGAAAAGAGATAGAGATTCTGGATACCGGAGCCAAAAGTACAATAAGGGGAAGGTATTAGGCACCCCTCTTTGCCCAGTCGTGAGACTGGCCCATAATCATTCAACATAAGACATGTAGATACTTTGTTTAATTCCAACACATAGTCTGTTTATTTATTCCTTTAAACAGTAAGCAAAGTGAGCCAGTGCGATAGGTAAGCATGCATTCAGAAAGCAGAGAAAGCAACAAAACTGTCCCAGGAAGATGGATCCCGCGGCCGGTGAATGGATGTCATGGCCGAGGGATCCTCCTGGTTTGATGTACCGGCCGAGGGATTGAAGCCTCGGTCGGTGTTCTTCCTCACACCAAACAGAAAGATTAATCAGATGATCAAAATGCTACGGTTAGTTAAAAATACAGTAAATAAGACAAACCAGAGGCCGTTGGGCCTCACCACCTTGATCCATCAGTTGCTTGATTGCTTTGGATTGGGCGTGGTTGACTGATTGCTTGATTGAAAACCCTAGGGTTAGGGTTTGAACTTCACGGTTTGATCGCCGGATTGACGGCTGCCTTCGGGAGGTTAGGGCTTTTGAAGAGTGGGTTTGAGGGAGTATTTGTGCAGAGTTTCGAGGTTTGAGAGAGTGTGTACTATGATAATTTCGTGTGTTTATTTTCGGAGTCCAAAGGCCCTTTATATAGGCAATTGGTGACTCACTCCGGCCAATCAAATGGCACGATTGCAATTGCAATTGCAATGCATCTCTAACTCTACGTCGTAATCTCTGAGCGTAGCCCGAATGCATCGGGAAGGTAGTGTAATCGGATCAAACGTCTGACAGAACACGTTCCAGAGTCTGGGAAAAGGTTGATCTGGCGGCCGAGTAAAGGATATCACGGCCGAGGAATGGATGTCTCGGCCGAAGGATAGATCTTGTGGCCGAGGGATTGATCTCTCAGGGAGAATTTGCTAGCAACAAGTTGCTCGGGTGAGGAAATGATGTTAGGGCCGTGGGATCGATGTCACGGCCGACAGATGGATTCTCCTAGGCTTCTGTATTTCTGTCTGAAAGGCTATATGGCTCTGAATTGGGTCCTCTAAGTGGCTCAAAGTTCTTACCGAAAGTCCTAAGGTTCTCAAGGAAGCAATCAGCAATCACTGTATCCATTTCATCATCGGGATGGTCCCAAGGTGGGACTTGAAATAATTGTTAGGCCAAATTGGGGCGTCTACAGAAAGCGGGCCGTTTTGTCAACATACCAACTTTTTCTCAAGTATCGATTAAACTTTCTCCCTAGCAGAGTCGCCACTGTGGGCTACCACAGCCCCGGGTGGATTGGGGCAGCCAAATAAAATCGCGCGCCTCTTTTTGAATCGATTCGAAAATGTTTGAAGAGTCGCCACCCGGATTTATGGTTTATCACCTGAGAAACCGCTTTTGATTTGAAAATGATTGATTTGAAATTGAAAACCAGAGATTGTGTGAGGGTTCGGAAGCCATGTTACGAGGGGGGAAGGGTTTTACGGCACCCCCCTCGCCCGACGCGATGTCGGTCTCTACTAAACGTTTGTGGGATTTTTCAAAAGGGGTTTTGTTTCATTAAACCAACTAGCAAGTATCCACAGTTATACCAAATAGACGTGCATGCATGTGCATATGTACAGGAGGTGATGAAAGAGCCATGCATGATATACAAGACAGCAGAAAATGAAACCCTGTTATTGGATTCACTCTCGAGCGCCCGGGAGTGGTCCCGAGCGCTTGGGAGTGTTAGGACCCAACCTGCAAACTTTGTTAGTGCCAACAAGATATAACACTAAACTGTAAACTGAAATGAATTTAATCGCATTATAGGCTCAACAGAGGACTTGACAGACTGAGATAGGACCTCAATCTTTCAAATCATGCATCTTTGCCACTGCATGATCAGATTTACAACTTTAAAAGAGCAAATGGACGCATCCATGCATGCAGAAAGTTAGACAACACAGCAAACTGGGGGGAAAATGGATTGCAATGGCATGCACTCCCGAGCGCTCGGGAATGGTTTTGAGCGCTTGGGAGTGAGCTGCATGTCAGTTCTCTCTCAAATGGGAAATGACATTATTGTAGCATGCAAACACCTTTGTTTTGACCTTTCCCAGGAGAAAATCATCTCTTTAACTTTGGGAAAACCTTGTTCTTACTTGAAAGTTTGTGAGAAATGTTTCTGTTTTAGGAAAACTGATTTTCTATGTCTGCATGCCACTATAAAATCATTTTATTTAAGAATGCACCTCCCCACAGTCTGCTGCTTACCAAAATGCCATGCATGGAACTGGAAACAGTCCCGAGCGCTCGGGAGCAGTCTCGAGCGCTCGAGAGTGTTTCCAGTAGGGTTTTTGAGGAAAACACTTTTGTGGACCCTTTGCTCTTGTTTTTACACTAAGGTCTCCCAGCCATGCACCCAGTATTGAAGACTGGGACAGGCTGAGAGACCCCCCTCCGAAGGAAGAACAGCCTCTTGTTTGAGATGGAAGTAGAAAGATTTTCTACCTTTGCTTGACACTTTGCTCCTTGGATGACTTTGAAAAATGAATGCAGAGTGAAAAACACAAGAGATCAGAAGCTAGGAGTGTTCTGGATTTCTTGCCTTTTCCTTGATGATTTTGAAAACCTTTGAAGTTGAAAACCAAGTTTGAGTTTGAAAGTTTTTTGCTTTGAACAAGAGAGAGAGGGGAGGGGGGGGTTTAGAGAGAGAGATTTCGTGGTCCCTTTCTCAGCTAAAACCAGGCTATATATATAGTGAATATAACCTATGGTTTCATTTTGAACTGAAATGAAATAAAAACATTTGGTTGGGGTGGAAATCTCCAGCTCTGACTGAGGTGGAGTGTATACCGGAGAAGACCCTGGGCCAGCCGGCTGCAATGATGGCTTGCATGGATAGTGGGAGATCTCATCATCCATTGGGCAACACAGCAGTCTCGAGCGCTTGGGACCTCACTCTCGAGCGCTCGAGAGTGAGCCAGGCTATGTAGACACCTCCCAAACGGGGCATCGCCATACAGATTGATCACGTTGTGTTTAATCGATTGGTTGCTCACTTCATAAACCAAAATCATGGACATTCCCATGGCTAGGAACATCGCCACACGATAACGGTTATCATCAAATAGAGTCGCCACCCAGTTTATTAAAACTGGGAAAATAGATAGAGATTCTGGATACGGGAGCCAAAAGTACAATAAGGGGAAGGTGTTAGGCACCCCTCTTTGCCCAGTCGTGAGACTGGCCCATAATCGTTCAACATAAGACGTATAGATGCTTTGTCTAATTCTAACACATAGTCTGTTTAGTTATTCCTTTAAACAGTAAGCAAAGTGAGCCAGTGCGATAATTGAAGCATGCATTAGAAAGCAGAAAAGCAAACAAAATGTCCCAGGAGATCGATTACTCGGCCGGTAAATGGATGTCACGGCCGAGTAATCACACTGGTTTAATGTACCGGCCGAGGGATCGAAGCCCCGGTCGGTGTTCTTCCTCACACCAGTAAAGATTAATGGATAATCAAAAATGCTACGATTAATCAGAAAAGCAATAAATTAAGACAAACCAGAGGCCGTTGGGCCTCACCACCTTGATCCCTCAGTTGCTTGATTGCTTTGGATTGAGTGTGATCGATTGATTGCTTGATCGAGAACCCTAGAGTTAGGGTTTGAACTTCGGGGTTTGATTGCCGGATTGACGGCTGCCTTCGGAAGGTTAGGGCTTTTGGAGTATGGGATTGAGGGAGTATTTGTGCAGAGTTTCGAGGTTTGATTGAGTGTGTAGGTATCTCAATTTCTGTGTGTTAATTCGGAACCCAAAGGCCCCTTTATATAGGCATAGGGATGACTCACTCCGGCCAATCAAATCACGAGATGGCAATTGCAATTGCAATGCATCTCAAACTCTACGTCGTGATCTCCGAACGTAGCCCGAACGCATCGGAAAGGTAGTGTAGTTGGATCAAACCAAACGTCGGACAGAACACGTTCCAGAGTCTGGAAAAAGGTCGATCTGGCGGCCGAGCAAAGGATGTCGCGGCCGTGGAATGGATGTCTCGGCCGAAGGATAGATCTCGCGGCCGAGGGATTGATCTCTCAGGGAGATTTTGCTGGCAACAGGTTGCTCGGGTGAGGGATTGATGTTGTGGCTGTGGGATCGATGTTACGGCCGTCAGATGGATTCTCCTAGGCTTCTGTATTTCTGTCTGAAAGGCTGTATGGCTTTGAATTGGGTCCTCTAAGTGGTCAAAGTTCTCACCAAAAGTCCTAAGGTCCTCAAAGAAGCAATCAGCAATCATTGTATCCATTTCATCATCGGGATTGTCCCAAGGTGGGACTTGAAATAATCGTTAGGCCAAATTGGGGTGTCTACAGGCTAGAGGTTTTGGAAAATAGTTTTGTGAGCGCTTGGGACTGCTTCCAAGCGCTTGGGAATGATTTTGACCATTTTATTTCCTTTCCAAATCTTTCAAGAAGCAAAGTCTCAATTGGTACGAGGCTTGTTTCGATCCAAATTCATCATCGGGGAGCCTCAGGGCCACAAATCATGGAAATTCGACAAGTCCAAATTGGGGTGTCTACAGGCCAATTCTTTATTCGATAAAGAATCCTATAGATCAGTTCTTTCCAAACCGTGGTTATTGAAAAGAAAGACTTGGGATTAGGTGCTTGTCTTTCTTTATACGGCTCTCTCTTAGCCTGCTCATACTCTTTCTGTTCCCAATAGGTCTTGGGCTCTGGCTTGCACCTTCGGCTGTTCGGCAACTACCTTGCCATCTTCTCGGAGTATGTCATCCTCCATCCTGGCATGTTGTTCGATCCGCTCCATTAACTTAGCCAAAGTTGCTACTAGATTCATGTTCAGTGATCGGTGCAACTCTCCCTGAACAGGCAACCCAGTTTTGAACATAGCAATAGCATATTCCTCGCTACAACTTTCAATCTCGTTGAAAGTCTCACAGTACTTCTTAGCATAGTCTCTAATCGTCTCACTCTCCCCCTGTTTCATTGTGGAGAGACTTTCAAATGTCTTTAGGGCTCTCCTGCTTGTCAAGAAATGAGTAGTGAACTCCTCGGCCAACTGCCTCCATCCTCGTATGGAGCGTGGTCCTAGTTTATGGAACCAAGATAAAGCCACCTTCCCTAGACTTGATGGGAACATCTTGCAGATAATGGCATCATCCCCGTCATGCATGAACATAGCCTGTTGATAGTGTTGTATGTGAGCAATGGGGTCCGCATTTGTCTCGTAAAGGACGAACGCACCGTGCTTCACTCTGCTCAGCAATCGTGCTTCTTGCAACTTTCTTGTGAAGGGGGAAGCTGCTATATTACTTAGTGCTTTTTGTGCTGCCTCTCGTGCAGTTGTGGTTCCATCCTCACGCTCCTTTGTTTTATATGCCCCAGTCTTGTTCCAATCGGTATCAGGTCTCTCGTACCTGTCCCTATGGTGCTTCCTAGTCCCTTCTTCTTCGGGGGTGGAGCTTTGGCTCCTGCTTCTCCCTTTTCCCGAAGAAGCCCTCCGTCGATTTGGACTTCGGCTTAGACTTTTGCTTCTTCTTCTTTGTGAAGTAGCTCTCTTCCGCTTTGGAGTAGGACTCCTACTCCTACTTTTGCTCCTTCTGTGTGAATGAGCCTTTTTGTACTCCACCAGAGCCCTTCTATCTCCTCTGGAATTTCTTTGTGAAACCCCAGAGTCCTCAGGGTGCTCTCGGATCCGTTTGTAGACACCCCAATCCAGACCTCGGAAGTTCAATAAACGCCCCGATGATGAAATAAAGGAAATACCTTCGAGAGCTTGAATGAAGGACTCCCTCAGCCCAAAAAGCACAGATAACCCAAAAGCCCAGAATTGAACCTTTAATACCGCACAACACAACTCTACACCGCGCGGTGTAATAGAATTGATTACACCGTACGAGGTCATGAGGTAAACCGCACGGCATTTTAGGTAAAGTTCTGACTAGCTCAAAAAGCTGTCAGCCAAGCCCACTCGAGCCACAGCAACAAAATGACTTAGCTAAGAAAACACTTCTAGCCGGCCTAGAAAGCACCTCCCCCATTTGCATTGATAATCCTTGGCTCTTGCCTATAAATACACCCCTCCACTCAAGTGAAAGGGGTCTCTAATCTCTCTCTCATCTTGCTCATACACCCGCTCTCTATTCCCAAGCCTTGGGAATGTTGCTCTAAAAACATTCTCTGGGCATTTCTTCTCTCAAAACACTCCATTTTTCTCCTCACCTTCAAAGCTTAGTCTTTTACTAACTTTGAGACCTCACCCACCTAAACACCTAACAACCATACAAACCCACACTCATCCTCTGTCACCCGTTCTCATCCATATTCATTCATCACCATCCACCTCCATCCAAGCTCGAGATCAAAGGTAAAAAGCAAGTTTCCTTGGGCTAAGCCTTGTCCTGGCCCCGAGGGGACTTTTCTGTAGTCATGCTTAACCCCTTTTGGTTAAGTACCGACTTAAAAATTATTTTCAGAAGCTAAAATAGTCACTGCGCTGGGCATACCAGTACAGACTTAAGTACCGACGTTCTGATGCGTCGCACGGCGTAGTGTGTTCAAGTGCACGATTTTCCATTGCTTACTGTTTACTTGTTTAAACTGTCTGGATCATGGCTGTTCTTCATCAGGCCTGTTTGTTTAGCTAAGATACTGTCATCGGTGCATTTCAGAATGAGACCATATGTACAACCAATGTTTTGTTCCTAAATGAGATTTCCTTGATCATTCCAAGTGATCAAGTGGATCAAAAGTTGTTTTATATTCATGACTTGAAGAGATGGTGCTGTTCTGAAATGGGTCAGGAGTTGTGTATCTTCTGATGTCTTTAAAGATATCGTACGGGATACATCATACACCGGGTGTTGTTCTAAACACTGATAATAGACTGATAATGGAGCAGGTGCACCGCACGGCGTATCGTAGGGCCGTGCACGGCATTATGATAAGCCATGTGGGGATGATCGTGATCTGGACAATTTGCTGAGTAGTTCTTCTGTTTTGCATAACATCTGTAGGTGGAGAAAAACAGAGAGTACCTAGAACAGCATTGAATCTCGTCTCTTCACGTGCTGTCCAATCGGAACCCTAATACCTTCGCCTGAACCCTAACCTGTAAAACAGACAAGGGGTGAGCGCACCTTTGTCTCTCGTGGCAAAGGCCCTCCGATGCCTAAGTTAGTATCTCGTACTGTCTCAAACCCTAATTATCAGTAGGAAAGTATGGAACGAATGCAACTTATTGCATACCTTTCACCTCTAGGTTTACCTCGTATTTATAATCATACGTTTTGCTTGCTCTTCAAGCATCCTTATTGCCCCAGGTCTCCTGTCCCGTACAGGAAACCTGGCTTTCCTGGGAGTTCCCTTTGCCCAATTAATCGAGACCCCTTACTCATAGGGACTCTGTCCTTCATGGGACTCATCCCATCATAGGACTGTCCCCTTACTTATCTTTACTGAATATTGGGTTCTTTCTTTGGAATATTCCCACCGCCTTTATCTCTTAAGGTTACGTTCTTCCAGATGACTCTATCTGTTCGGCACATACTTCAACCGAACAGACTGTACCAACTAATGACTTCTCATGTCTTTCGCCCATCTCAACCGAACAGACTGCACTAACTAATGACTTCTCATGTCTTTGGTTCTTTTAGCCGAACAGACTATCTAATCTGGTGACTTCTCATACCACCGGACCTTATCGCCGTATTTCATCTTGTATGGAGTCCCATATCACTTTCCTCATTACACGGATCTGGCTTACCACGTGTTCGGCCACTAATTGTATCTGTTCGGGAATACCTCCCTACAATTGCTCCCTAGCTTTTGCTCATTCCTCCTGCTCAAGAATGATGAGTAAAGCTTAAGAAATGAACCTAAGGCCGAACATACCGGATTCCGTGCAGACATAGTCATCGGGTTCCTATTAATGTCTTTTGGCGGTTTAGTCATTACTTTCTCGAAGTAATGATTCCACGTGGCGCATTTTTGTACGCCTTTCATTTAATTCAAACTGACGATTCGTCTAACGTCGTTAGAACGGCGTCCAACGGAACTCAGTTTGAACGTCACTTTTTCACGTAACGGCGTAACCGGAGACGTTTCGTCTCCATTCCTTGTCACTAATATCCCAAAAGGGGATCTTTTTTGGGTCTTTACCCAAAAACTCGAACCTCTGCTCTTTCTCTCTCTAAAACTAGGCAAAATTGTTCACCTCCAGTCCGCCATCGCCGCCGTCTGCAAACTTGATTGCAACTCAGAAAAACTCCTCAATATTCTCGTAAGATTCTCATCCTCTCATATTCCATTACATTCTGAGATCTCATTCTCAGATTCGTTATTCCCCAGGGTCCTATTCATACCCTAATCTTTGATTTCGTAGTTTTCCTTGAGTATTTCTATGGCAAACGAGGATGATAGTGGGCCTAAGCCCGGTAAATTTAGGAAACTTTGTGAAACCCCCGCTGTAATTGCAGCTTTTAGGATAGATTATAACATCCCAGAAAACGTAGGGCTCGAGCTCGCCCCATTGGGAATAGATAGGGACGCTGGATCATGGGATAGAATGTGTATTCCTATCGTAGCCATTATTGAGGGTGGGGTCCGTTTCCCCCTTGACCTATTACTTCATCGTGTATTAAACTGTACCGCCTCACGCCCATGCAAGTTTCTACTAACTTCTTCCAGTTGGTAATGGGGGTCGTAGCTCTGAATAGGATCTTAGGAACCCAAATAGGAATCTGGGACATTCAATGGTGGTATAGCATCATGCTAAACCCTCAGTACAATACCTACTATTTCAAAGTAAGGAAAACAGAAAAGCGTCTCGTGCTTAACTGCCAAATTCTGCCCGTGATCACAAAATGAACTTCCTCTATGTCACTGGAGCCTTCGAGCCACAGGGGGAAGATGGCCAAGTAGTGGGCTCTCATTGCCCCCACATATGGGGCTACCCACGTATGCTCCTAATTTGCTTCGTAATTCTTATTTTACTGCATTCTCATAACTTCATTGTGTTTCTAACTTACACTTTTCATTTCAACTTTGTAGCTGATAACGCTAACAAGCGTCTAAGTCGTGAACCCAGCTACGTCCGAACAGCTGATATCAACAAAATCCTCAAATACACAGGCGAACCTGGGACACAGACAGCTAGTTGGGGTCGTGATGCAAGCATCTTATTAGGCTACCACCCTTCCTACAAAGGCTTCATAGACCGAAGGCTTGCCAATCCAAGCACCAGTGCTGCCTCAACTTTGACTGCTCCCTAGCCTAGGAGCTCGAGAAATGCTGGAGTGACAATCGCCGGACAGCTAGGTGAGGTTCCAATTTCTGAGGGCATCCCCTTGCCACGCTTGGTGCTCAGAAGATCCTCACGATGACAAGCAACCACCCAAGAACAGCCCGAACAGTCAGCTCCTCAGCGAGACACCAGTCAATCATCCTCTTCAGGGTATTCTCCATCCCCACCAAACTCAGGTACTATGTCCCACCAACCTTTAAACCTCAGCACTTTACTCACTGTTTCGTCGCGGGGACGCGATGCTGCTGGTAGGGTGGCATCGACCGGCCACGCTCCCCCAGCTCCCTGTCGTACCAGAGGGACATCAACACAAACCTCTTCCTCTCCTCGGGAACATGACAGTTCCCTCGAGGTTACTGATGCCCATCGGGACAAATGCCCTAGGCACCAAGAAGCCGAGGCGTCAGATGCACAAGCTGCTGCATCGACTCTGGAAACTCCCTCACCGAGCATCCAAATAACTCATGAGGCCTGTGCCCCTCCACTCATAAGGGGCGACCGTCCAGTAAACGTTGGGGAAAGTGCGAGCTCCACAGAGACTGCACTGGCCCTTGCACAGGGCTTATTGCTACCCGTAGACAAGCAGAAGGAATCCTCATCTCCTTCTGATCGGCTTGTGTCCACTAGGCTCGTCAGTGGGATCAAGGTAATTTTAATTATATTCATAATTTTAAGCTTTACCTTTCTCGTGGTAGTTTAGAAATTTCTAATCATAAGCTATATTTGGCATCTTTTAGTTTATCCAAAAGATGGTAACGTTGGGGCAAAGGTTTCAAGAAGCTAGCAGAGGCTGAAAGAATCAGACTGCTGAATGAGAACACCAGCCTGATTCGATCAGTCTCAAGGTTGGAGAGAGAGAGAGAAATAAAGCAAAACTGGAAACTGATGGAATGAAGGTAAAGCTCGATGCTGCCGAAGACAACCTTTGCTAGGCGCTATCTGAGATTGATAGCACCAAGAAGCCAGCCCACGAAGATGGATATCAAAAAGGCTTTGACACTGCAACAGCAAACTACGTGGAACAAATGCCTGCCATCCAGGATCATATCTGGGTTGCTAGCTGGGAAGCCTGTTTGACCAAGGTTGGGACTGCAGATGATTCCCCATTTTGGGTAGAGAATGACCTTTCGAGCAAACGTGCTCCTGTCCCCTGGAATTAGAAGAGCCCCCGGCTTTAAATGATGTAGATCAGAAAATTGATGACTTCGCTGATGCTGATGAAGACATTTAAGTGGAGCCCCAAGGTGCTCAAGCTGAGTCTCAAGAAACACACCCTGAACAACTACCTGTTGGAGGATCAACTACCGAGCCAGTCAATCTGGAGGAACAAGCAGCTGGGGGTGATACCAATACAGAGATTCTGAACAACACCCCCCCAGAGGTCCAGAACCTGGACTGAATTGGGTAAGCCTTTGTGATCTTCCTGACTATCACATTTTTTTTTAGAGGTCCTGCGTGGCCGTGATCTTTAGCCCTGCATGGCATCAACAGCTACATACTTTAATTAAAACAGGTATTCGGCCCCCTGTGGCATATCACTACATTTCATGTTTTGCTCGGCCCTTCGTGGCTGTAAACTTTTGCTTCTGAATTTCTGGGAATATCTATTTGTTTATTATTTCTAAGTTTCTCATACCTAAACAGAAAGTTAAGTCTTTCGTACTTTATCAGTCTATCCTGTGGCCCTGCACGGACTTTATATTTTGCTCGGCCCTTCGTAGCCTTTCGGATAATGTTTTGGTTTTACACCTAAGTATTTCATACTTAGTAATATGTTGGTTATTTGTTTATATGCCTCTAAGTTCCTTATACTTAAACAAAGGCCTAAGTATTTTCATACTTAGCAAACTATACATAATTCCTTATGTTTAAACTGAACCCTAAGTATTTTTTACTTAGTCAAATTCATTAGTCTCTTATCCAAGTATTTCATACTCGGAAAAATAAGCAAGTATTTCATACTTCGTATGAGTTTCTCGTACTTGAACAGAATGTTAAGTTTTGTCATACTTAGCAATCCGTGCATACAAGTTTCTCTCGTACTTGTATAGTCTAAGTATTTTTTTCTTGCTTAGACAGTTAATACGTATATTCATACGTTACAAGGCATTCATCCCTATTCTAAGTTTTTCGTACTTAGTTAATCTAAGTTTCTCGTACTAAGATAGTTGATACGCAAATTCGCACGTTCTAAGGTGCTCATACCTATTACCTGCTCCCCAATACGAAGAAGGGAAAGCTAGGCCATTGTTCATATTTTTAAGATAAAAAACAACCACAAAATACAGGAAACAAAATTTCTAAAAAATCGATATGTTGCAGAAAACGTAACTTTATTCATAGTTCTTGAACTCAAGGAGGCGTTACGCGTACCCCTTGCAACTAAAAAATAAAGAACAAAGGAACTTTCTTCGTAATTCCCACACAATCACGCAGTCCTAAAACAGAATAAAAAATAAACCAAAGTCTTTTAAACAAAGAACTTCCTCAGATTGTGGACATTCCAAAGCCTTGGCACCGGGTTCCCGTCCAGATCTGCCAACTTATAGGCCCCAATGCCCACAATTTCAGTCACTCGATACGGGCCTTCCCAATTAGCCCCCAACTTGCCTTCGTTAGCCACTTTGGTATTACCAAGTACCTTTCGAAGTACAAGGTCTCCAATACCAAATTCTCGAGGGTGGACATGTTTGTTATAGCCCTTCATTAGTTGTTCCTGGTATGAGGCTAAGTGGACCAGAGCCTTTTCCCTCCTTTCCTCAGCCAGGTCGAGCTCGACCTCAAGGGCCCTGTCATTGCCCCCACTCTCAACCAATACAGTCCTGTTGGTTGGAAGACCAACCTCTAGGGGTATGACTGCCTCTGTACCATATGCTAATGAATAGGGGGTCTCTCCCGTAGACCTCCTTGGTGCTGTACGGTGTGCCCATAGTACTAAGGGTAACTCATCGGGCCACTTGCCCTTTGCTTTGTCTAACCTTTTCTTGATCCCATCAAGAATGGTTTTGTTGTAAGCTTCTGCTTGCCCATTGCTCTGAGGGTAAGCTGGGGTTGAATAATAGTTCCTTATTCCATACTGGGAACAGAAAGCCTTGAATTTCTTCTGGAACTGTGCCCCATTATCTGTGATCAAAGAATAAGGGACCCCAAAACTAGTAATGATACTCTTCCACACAAACCTTTCTATCATGGGTTCAGTGATCTTGGCCAAGGGTTCTGCCTTGATCCACTTAGTGAAGTAATCTGTGGCCACTAATAGGAACTTTCGATTCCCTGTTGCTTTATGGAGTGGACCCACGATGTCTATTCCCCACTGGGCAAATGGCCAAGGGCTAGTCAAGGGCACCAGATCTTCGGCTGGTGTCCTTATCATAGGTGAGAACTTTTGGCATTTCTCACAACTTTTAACATAAACCTTGGCATCCTCTTGCATATGTGGCCACCAATAGCCTTAGGTGATTGCTCGGTGGGCAATAGATCTGCACCCAGCATGGCATCCACATGTTCCCTCGTGGATCTCATGGAGGAACTTTTGCACCATCTCAGGGTGTACACAGAGCAAATATGGCCTAGTGAAGGACTTCCTATACAGCTTCCCCTCGGGGGATAGCCAAAACCTTGTAGACTTGGTTTTGATCTTATGTGCTTCCTTCTTATCTGAAGGGAGTATTTCATCTCGTAAAAACTCCACAATTAGATCCATCCAACTTGGTCCTTGGTTCACGTCCAAGACCAAGTCTATATTCCTGCCGATGCTCGGCTCAGCCAAGTAGTCAACTGTTACTTTTCGTTTAAACTCAGTTGGAACAGCTGCAGCCAACCAAGCCAAAGAATCCGCGTGGGAATTCTGCCCAGAGCTTATCTGTTCAATACATACCCTCTCGAAGGTATCAAGTAAGCCTTTGGCTGCCTCCACATAGGCTGCCATTTTCTCATTTCGAGCCTCGTATTCACCGGACAGTTGGTTCACCACAAGTTGTGAATCACAATAAACCCTGATCTTTTTTACCTTCAGAGTTTTTGCACTCTTCAGGTCGACCAGGAGGGCCTCGTACTACGCCACATTGTTTGATGCACTAAAGCCAAGCCGAACAGATAGATCCACCATCACCCCTCCGGGAGGGAACAGGACAATACCAATACCAGAACCAGTGTTACAGGCAGAACCGTCGACGAATAGTTTCCATTCCAAAGGGTCCTGTTCGGCAGATGCCTTACCTTTCTTGTTTGACAGTTCAACTTCCTGCTCCTTTCTCGCAAGAGGCTGAGGTGCTACTGTTGGTGAGAATTCCGCCACAAAATCTGCCAACACTTGGCCCTTTATTGCAGTGCGCGGCTGGAAGTCAATATCATATTGACTTAACTCAACAGACCAAGTTGAGATCCGTCGAGAGAAATCTGTCATTCGTAGCAGTGATCTTAACGGAAATTCAGTATAGACCACGACTTTATGGCTCTGGAAGTAATGAGGCAACTTTCTCGTTGCTGTCCTTAAAGCAAGGACCAGCTTTTCGAGGGGCAGCTACCTCGTCTCTGCGTCCAGAAGTGTTTTGCTCACGTAATAAACTAGGATTTGCTCAGATCCCTTATCCCTTAACAGAACTGCACTCACAGCATGTTTAGAAACTGCTAAATATAAAACCAAAGTCTCACCTGGGTCTGGAGTTGACAGAAGAGGGGCTTGAGCCAAATACTTCTTTAAATCTCGAAATGCCTACTCACACTCTGCTCCCCATTCAAATCCTTCTATTTTCTTTAACAACTGGAAGAAGGGCCTACATTTATCGCTTGAACGGCTGATGAACCTATTGAGGGCTGCAGCCATTCCAGTTAGCCTCTAGACCTCTTTTGTTGTCTTAGGGCTTTGTAGCCTTTGGAAGGCCGTTATTTGATCAGGGTTTGCCTCAATTCCCCTTAGAGTCATAAGGTGGCCCAGGAATTTTCCAGAACTAACCCCAAACGCACATTTCGAGGCGTTGAGTTTTAACTTGTATTTTCTCAGGATTTCAAAGGCTTCTTTTAAATCCATCATATGCCCTTGTCGGGTTTTGCTCTTGACCACCATATCGTCTATGTATACCTCCATAGTTTGGTGAAGAAGCTTTTTGAACATGATCGTTGCCAGCCTCTGGTAAGTTGCCCCTGCATTCCTCAGACCAAAAGGCATAACACTGTAATAGTACAACCCTCGTGGTGTAATAAAAGAAGTCTTTTCTTGATCAGGCCCAAACATGGCAATCTGATGATACCCCCGATATGCGTCGAGGAAACTCATCCGTTCATATCCAGCAGTGGCGTCGACCAACTGATCAATCCTTGGGAGAGGGAAGCTATCCTTAGGACATGCTTTATTCAAGTCTGTGAAATCCACACAGACACGCCATTTCCCATTCTTCTTTTTTACAACCACAGTGTTGGATAGCCACTCTGGGTAGTAAACTTCTCGTATCGCTTTGGCTTCTAACAAACGATCTACTTCTTCAATAACAGCGTCAACATGCTGTACAGCTGCCCTTCTTTTCTTCTGAATAACAGGCTTATGCTGTGGGTCAACATTTAGGTGGTGGCAGATCACATTTGCATCCACCCCAGGCATTTCTTTTGGTACCCAAGCAAATACATCAACATGTTCTTTCAAGAAACCCATCAGTTTGGATTCCTCTTCGTCCGGCAGTGATTCCCCAATTAGAAAATACCTCTCAGGATCAGTCTCGTTGATCTGTATCTTCTTTAGGCCTTCCACTACTTTCTCTGTTGGATCTCTACCGACATCCTCGACAGTCGATTGATCTGGTACTTCTACCGTATGAACCTGATGGGCCTTTGGAACTTTCTTGATGATAGAAATTAAGCACTGCTGTGCTGCCTTCTGATTACCCCTGATCTTCTCGACCCCGTTAGACCCTGGGAATTTCACCATCTGGTGATATGTAGAGGATACAGCCTTCATCTTATGCAACCATGTCCTCTCTATAATCGCATTATAGGAGGATGGGACATCCACAACCAAAAAATTAGTTCTTAAGACCACTGATCCAGCCCGAACAGGCAGTGTCACTTTTCCAAGGGGCCAGACTGCTCCTGCACCAAACCCAACCAAGGGTGTAATAGATTGTTCCAAATCTGTCTGTGTCAACCCCAACTTCTTGAATGCATCGTAGTATAACACCTCTGTACAACTTCTAGAGTCTACCAGGATTCTCTCAATGTCATATTCCCCAATTCGTAGGGATATGACTAAGGCATCATTGTGGGGCATCTGGACTTCTCCCAGATCCTTGTCTGTAAAAACTATGTCCTCTTTGCATATATCACTCTCTCGTCCTCTTTTGCTCCCCAACCGCATAACGTGCTGGTCGTGCTTGGCTTGCCTTTGGAGCAGCCTAACCTCATTTCTCGTATAAGGTGTAGCCAACCCATGTATCATATGGATTATACCTTTGGGATTCTGTTCATAATCCATTTCCATGGCTCTCCCCTTATCTTTGGGATCCTCTTGGATAAACACCTTGAGATAGCCACGCGAGACCAAATCATCGAGGTGCCTCTTAAACATTTCACAATCTTCGGTCATGTGACCCCAATCCTTGTGGTAACTGCAATGCTGGTTCGTAGCACATTTTGCATCCTTATCGCCTCCTAGACTTGGGGGCCATTGAAAGTAAGGCTGATTCTTTATTCGATAAAGAATCCTATAGATGGGCTCCTTCCAAACAGTAGTAATTGAAAAGAAGGACTTGGGATCAGGTGCCTGCTTTTCCTTGTATGGCTCTTTCTTAGCCTGCCCATGCTCTTTCCTTTCTCTATAGGTCTTGGGTTCTTGCTTATCTACCCTCTTTGCTGGGGTTTTTGGCTATTCGGCTACGACTTTATCATCTTCTCGGAGAATGTCATCTTCCATTCTGGCGTGTTGCTCTATTCGCTCCATTAGCCTTGCCAATGTTTGCACAGGATGCATGTTCAACGACCGGCGTAGCTCCCCCCGGACAGGTAGACCAGTTTTGAACGTAGCAATTGCATATTTCTCACTGCAACTGTCAATCTCATTGAAAGTTTCCCAATACTTCTTAGCGTAGTCTCTGATCGGCTCGCTTTCCCCCTGCTTCATCGTGGAGCAGCTTTCGAATGTTTTAGGGGCCCTCCTACGTGTCAAAAACCGGGCGGTGAACTCTTCTGCTAATTGTGTCCAACCACGTATGGAACGTGGTTCCAACTTATGGAACCAGAACAGGGCAATCTTTCCCAAACTGGACGGGAACATCTTGCACATGATGGCATCATCCCCATCATGCATGAACATAGCCTGTTGGTAGTGCTGTATGTGAGTATGTGAGCAACAGGATCTGCATTTGTCTCGTACAGAACGAATGCACCATGCTTGACTCTGCTCGGTAGTCGTGCATCCTGTATCCTCCTTGCAAACGGAGAAGCTGCTATATTGCTTAGGGCTTTCCTTGCTGCTTCTCATGCAGACATGGCCCCTTCTTCATTCTCCTTGGTCTTTGGAGCTCCGGACCTATTCCAATGGGAATCAGGTCTTTCGTACCTGTCCCTATGGTGTTTGCATGTGTTCTCCTCAGGAGAGGTGCTTCGGCTCTTACTTCTCCTTTTTCGTGGAGAAGACCTTCGCGTGCTAGGACTCCTGCTTGGACTCCTGCTTCTTCTTCTTCGTGAAGAAGCTCTCCTCTTTTTTGGAGTAGGACTTCCGCTCTTTCTGTGTGAGGGAGCTGCTTTATAGGCCACTAGAGCCCCTCTGTTTCCTCTGGAATGTCCTCATGAAAGTCCAGAGTCCTCAGGGTGCTCTCGGATCCGTTCTAGCTCTCGGATCTCGTGTTCCCGTTTTCTGATTAATCGAGCGTACTCCTCGACTTCTTGCCTCTTTTTATCGAGGATATCTTCATTATTATGCACACTCCTAGAATGTGCAACCGATTCTCCCCGGACATGGGATTTGCTCCTTCGCTTGGAGCCTATAGCCGTTCTGTCTTCATTATTCTTGGAGTTATCTCGGATGGTAAGAGGATCTTTATTGGTCCTCCTCCTGCTATGCGCACCAGTAGGCTTTTTCGGAGCACCTGGTGGGGATTTATCTCCTCCCCCACCAGCCTGGTTTTTTTCAATGAGTGGTGTGACTAGATCTACTTCCACCATGGTCGTATTTCAAAAGGCAACTCCTTCGCTTCCCACAAATGGCGCCAATTGTAGGTGGAGAAAAACAGAGAGTACCTAGAACAGCACTGAATCTCGTCTCTTCACGTGCTGTCCAATTGGAACCCTAATACCTTTGCCTCAATCCTAACCTGTAAAACAGACAAGGGGTGAGCGCACCTTTGCCTCTCATGGCAAAGGCCCTCCGATGCCTAATTAGTATCTCGTACTGTCTCAAACCCTAATTATCAGTAGGAAAGTATGGAACGAATGCAACTTATTGCGTACCTTTCACCTCTAGGTTTACCTCGTATTTATAATCATGCGTTTTGCTTGCTCTTCAAGCATCCTTATTGCCCCAGGTCTCCTGTCCCGTACAGGAAACCTGGCTTTCCTGGGAGTTCCCTTTGCCCAATTAATCGAGACCCCTTACTCATAGGGACTCTGTCCTTCATGGGACTCGTCCCATCATAGGACTGTCCCCTTACTTATCTTTACTGAATATTGGGTTCTTTCTTTGGAATATTCCCACCGCCTTAATCTCTTAAGGTTACATTCTTCCAGATGACTCCATCTGTTCGGCACATACTTCAACTAAACAGACTGTACCAACTAATGACTTCTCATGTCTTTGGCCCATCTCAGCCGAACAGACTGCACCAACTAATGACTTCCCAAGTCGTTGGTCCCTTTAGCTGAACAGACTATCTGATCCGGTGACTTCTCATACCACCGGACCTTATCGCCGTATTTCATCTTGTATGGAGTCCCATATCACTTTCCTCATTACACGGATCTGGCTTACCACGTGTTCGGCCACTAAATGTATCTGTTCGGGAATACCTCCCTACAACATCTTTCATCTATCATTTCTGTACAGCGAGCACCACGTGCACGCCAATGTGATATATATTTTCCCATGTCCCTTTCCCCTTTATTTGTTTATTAAAGAGTTTGCTTTTCCGAAGGATATTCAAAATTTTCCCCCTTTTGAAAATGCTTTGCCAGGCGAGCGGGGTGCTTTTTAATAAAACCTTCCCCGGTCGTAACGTGGCTCCCGAACCCAAAGTCTCGACGTTTTCACTAGACCAAAAGCCTTTCAAATGAGTTCTTGGTTTCTCAGATCATTCATCTCAAAAATCCGGGTGGCGAATCTTCGAGGGCGCGCCTGTCGGGGAGCCCACAGTTGCGACTCTGCTGGGGATTATATTATTCGAAACTTTGGAACTTATTTTTATTTTCTAAAGAGTCAAATAATTGCGAGAGCCAAGCTTGAAAAACATTTTCAAAGGGGATTTTCAATATCTTTTGGAAAGTAAAACTCTTATATCCTGTACACTCTGCACTGCACAAGCCTCACTAGTGTGTTCTAGCAATCTTGATCGGTTCGCCGGTGACAAGCTCTCCCAAGATGCCTAGCAACCCTCGACCATGATGGGTCATCGTACTGCTCGACCATTGTCTCACAATACACTTGACGATGGGAGGTACATCTTGACTCTAGTCCGGGGAACCCTGCTGAGACCAAAACTGGCCTTCGCACTTGTACATAACCATAGAACCTTCCCAACTAAGACAGGAACCAGGGATTAGGACTTATGTGATATACCCTGCTTATGTGATAGGACTCCCTTAGGATTCTTCGAGTCAGTCTAGGAGACTCTAAATCCATGGAGTTTGAGATACCTCTGGTGTTTGCCGTGCCCGAACGACTCCCTTGATCTAGGCCTAACCTTGAGTGCGTACGTATCTAGATTCCGGTAGTCATATTGCTCTGCCTCGGATGGTCAAGGTAAGGAGATTGGCTCTGGTTCCGAAGCTTTCGGAATTTAACCTGCCTGACAGTACCTACCCGAATTATAAAAAATCTTTGGTACAAATGCCTTAAGTGAGATCTGGGTCACGGTAGGTCTTAGGTTTAGTTTCTAGGAGGCACGTAGAAGGTAGGGTGAGTATTCGTGATTAGTGTAGGGAGGTGTTCCCGAACAGGTACAAATAGTGGCCGAACACGTGGTGTGCCAGATCCGTGTAATGAGGAAAGTGATGTGGGACTCCTTTAAGATGGACGGCGGCAGAAAGATCCGATGCGCCGGGAAGACGGCAGATTAGACTGTCTGTTCGGCTGGGACAGCCTAGTGACAAGAGAAGTCATTAGTTGGTACTGTCTGTTCGGCTTAGGTGGGCCAGTGACATGAGAAGTCATGTACTTGTGCAGTTTGTTTGGTATGGGCATGTGCCGAACAGATGGAGTCATCCAATAAAACATTGTCTTAAGGAATAAGGCAATAGGAGTGTGCTGGGAGAAGAATCCAGTATACGGTAAAGATAAGTAAGGGGACAGTCCTATTACGGGACAAGTTCCATGAGAGGAAGAGACCCTATGAGTGAAGGGTCTCAGTTGATTGGGCAAGAGGTTCCCAGGAGAAGCCAAGTTTCCTATACGTGACAGGAGACCTGGGCAATAAGGATGCTTGAGGAGCAAGCAAATGGATATCTATAAATATAAGGTAAACCTAGAGGAAAAAGGTACGCAATAAGTTGCATTCATTCCACACTTTTCTACTGATAATTAGGGTTTTGATACAGTACAAGAGACTAACTTAGGCATCGGAGGGCCTTTGCCACGAGAGGCAAAGGTGCGCTCACCCCTTGTCTGTTTTACAGGTTAGGGTTCAGGCGAAGGTATTAGGGTTCCGGTTGGACAGCACGTGAAGGAAGGAAATTCAGTGCTGTTCTAGGTACTGTTTATTTTTCTCCACCTACAATTAGTTGTGAGTTGCTCCTTTTTGCTTTATTTCCAGTTCTGAAACATTGGTCGTCTACAAGAAGAGGCTATAACCAATTGGTTTCGTCCCCTCCGAAGACTGGTTCGCATAGACATCCTGGAAGGAACTCAACTGTTTGAAGTTCAGGTAGTGCAGGAAGGACAGCTGTCAACAAAAACTTTACAAGAATCGCTAGTAGAAATACTACCTGAAAATCCCTTACCGATGGCTGACTAAGGAAATGGGGTAGAAGAACTCAGACAGAACATGTCTGCTTTGGATGCCCAACTTAAACAATCCGTTGCCAATGTCGATGCACAACTCAAGGCTTCCGTTAGATCCATGCAAAAGGACATGCTCATGATGGTAGAAACTATGTAGGAAATAAGTGATAAGCTTCAGACCAGGCCTCATCCACAGTCTGAACAGCTCAAAGAAGAAACGCCGGCAGCAGATCCTAATCTGGCTGCTCTTGTTGCCAAAATCAGTAAGCTGGAGGAGTCTGTCCAAGAAACCAAACGGCTTGGGAAATGAGAGATAGACATGAACAAGTTATGCTTGTTCCCGAATGCCAAATTGCCAGAAAAGTTCAAAGGCGTGGACTTTGCAAAGTTTGACGACACCGATGATCCAAAGGCACACCTCCAAGGGTATGTCGGTTCTCTGGCTATGCGGGGAGTTGAAAAGGAAGCCATGGCGTAGTTATTCCATGAGTCTCTATCTGGCCCAGCCCTGCAATGGTTCCTTACTCTCGAGCCATCCAAGAAAAGGACTTAGGAAGATATTGGGACAGCCTTCGTAGCCCAATATGACTTCAATGTTGACCTAAAAATGACCACGAGGGAACTAGAAAGTACCAAGATGGGCGAAAAAGAAAGTTTTGCTAATTTCGTGAAGCATTGGAGGGCCAAGGCCGCTCAAATGCAAAACAAGCTAGATCTGAAGGAACAAATTCGAATTATAACAAAGAACCTGCCAAGTTCCTTCGCACCATACATGGTTCTCTTTCAGGCCGCTCTGAATTTCGAAACCTTCTATGATTCTGGGTTGGCTGTGGAAGAGGCTTTATGGGATGGCACCTTGGAGAAAAAGGAAACTAGATCGAAGTCTAAAAGGGCATACTTCGGCAACAGCAACGTCCTTTTTGGAAATACCAACCAGACTGGAACCTCGTCCACTAAACCGGTAAAAGTCAAACCAAATCTCCGAAAAACCAAAATCCCATAACCGAGCCTTCACCCAGTTCAGCACCCCCAGGTCTACCCTACTCAAGAAACTTACAGAGATCGGGGTATTGAAACCTCTCTCACCACCACAAACCATTCCACCAAATCTAAACCAAAATGTCTATTGTGAGTTCCACCAGATGCCTGGCCATACCACTAACAACTGCATTCGCCTTCGTCATGAGATCCAAAACCTCATTGACAATAGGGTTATTGACACTCCTCTCCCAGACAAACCAAATACCATCTCAAACCCCCTGTCACAACATAACACTCATTTCCGTATTAACCAAATTACCTTAACCAATGACCTGGCCGCCCAAGATTTCAATCCAACCCTTTTCATTATCCCTGACATTGAACCAAAACCTATCGTGGAAATCCCAAAGGAAACTACTCTTTGCTTTCTATGGGAATGGGAGAATACATGGGGACATCTGATTTCTAATTGGGAGGAATTTGAAGCTGCCAACTTCCAGAGAATTGTTGAACCGCCATTCGAGCCTGGATGGGAGGTTGATTGGCAGAATGTTCACGCTGACCCTCTCGGCGGACTCTCCCTATACATGATGTTCGAAGGCCAGAACGAGGACTATCAGGTTCCTCAAGAAGCTCCTGAATGGGAATGGGACCCGATCCTAGATGCATGCCCCTTATTGGCCATGGGTGATCCCCTAGATATGTTCTCCTTACCCATGATGTTTGCTAAGGAATACCAACCTGAAATGGCAGCCTACGATTGGCCAGAACTTGCCCCACTTTGCCCGGACTTATCTCGTTTCAATGACTCTGTTGTTGAGAATCTGTACAGCAACGTGGACCTTAACCCATGGTACTCGAATCCGGGACCCCCAGAGCCTGAGGAAGAGGTAGCTAGTAGTGAGTTTAACCCAATGGACTACATTGTGGATGAAGCTGAATCAGAGCCGTCAGTTACCTTTCCTGAGGATGTTGATGTCGCCATGATGAACTTATGGGAAGACGAGCCCGGGGCTAGAACAAATCCATGGGCAAACTCTGAAATTGTCAGCATAAGAGTAGGAAACGATCGAGGAATGGACTGTGAACACGGCAATGATGGAAGCTGAGCAATGGAAGCCTGAGGACCTTTGGGAAGACTTGGTTATCGCTGATCTGGCTGCCAACCTCCAGGATACCACCATTTGAAGCAAGCGAAAAGCTCCTGTTGACTTATGGAGTGAGGAATCAAAATACCGCCAAATTGACCATCTGACCAGGAGTGGCCGTGTCTATCAACCCCCTAACCTCCAAACCGGAGAATCCTCTAACTCTGTAGCTCCACCATCCAAAGAACCTTCCCATCCTGAGAAAGACCCCAAAGGAATGATCAAGCAACAACTCGAGCAGACTCAGGCTAAAATGTCTGTTTGGGATGTACTTGTTCACTCTACCCGCCATCGTGAAGGGCTCATCCAAGCCCTTTCCCACCTAAACGTTCCCTCCGATATAACCCCCGATGAGCTCGTGGCGCTCACTAAAACCATACCCATCAAGCATGCCATAACCTTCACCGATCGAGACCTGCCCGCCGAAGGGACTGACCATAATAGGTTGCTGCATGTCACCCTGAAATGCCGTAGTAAATGGGTTCCGGTGATCCTAATTGACAATGGTTCTGTAATCAACGTTTGCCACTCCGTGTTGCCTACAGCTTGGGGTACAAAAATAAGGACTTCTCTCCATCAGAAGTCAAAGTCCGAGCATATGACAACACTCGTCGAGATGTAGTTGGAACTCTTATGCTTCCTATGACCTTTGGGTCCTACCAAACTGAGGTGGAAATTCATGTGGTAAGCATCCCCGCTTCTTTCAACTTGCTGTTAGGAAGGCCCTAGCTGCATCGACCAGACATCATGGTTGTGCCCTCCACTCTCCATCAGAAAATTCGTTTGGGGGTTGAGACAGGAATGCTCACCATCCACGGGGACTCTGGAATTCGTGCGCCCACTGAGGACAATGCCCCGCTTTTGGAAATTTAGCGCGGGGAAGAAGACATTGCTTTGGGAGGTTTCTCGCCAGATACTTCCAATTCTATTTTCTCTGTCAGGATCGATGATGACTTTGTCATTAGCAATGTCGCCATAAAGATAATGAAAAAGATGTCCTACATGCCAGGTCTGGGACTAGGAAAGAATCTACAAGGACCTACAAAGTTTGAAGCCATGGGAACTCTGATGCACACAACTGGTCTTGGTTATCTCCCCTCAGGCGACAGCAAAGTGAAAAAAAGGGATAGATTGGAAGACTATTTCATTAAAGAGAAAGCGAAACAGGTCTACCAAGGGCAGCCAGAGCCATTTTGGGATAAGGAAACCAACACTCTGCTACCGGGATTTGAGATATTTGCCAACGATGTTTGGCCGGAGAGTGAGGAAGAGTTTGAGGCTACAGAAGAATAGGGAAAGCCAACCGATTGGATTGAGGTCTTTGACATGGGAAATCTGGCAATCCTGTTCAAGGAGAACGAACCAATGGGTACAGTCACGGAAGCTGAAGTACTGATGCTAGGGCAGGAGGCCCTCAAAGATCCAACTTTGCTCATCATGGATGCCGCTAGAGATAACAAGAACTGGACTTTCATACCAAGTGCAACATGCCATGGGTCTGATTCTGAGTCCGAGTCTGAGTCGTCCAAGTTCTCTCAGTCATCTGAGTCTTCCGAGTCTGAGTCGGTGCCTCTTGGCCCAACTCCTCATGGTCTGTACTTTGAATTTGAGTCTACTCATGTGTATGGTGCCCCCGAGGCCTTTGCTGATGATGAAATAAATGAATCTAATTCCGCTTACTTCCCTGATTTTGAAATAATTTGTGTCGACCCCGATGATGAAGAGATCAATTTTGATGGGGATATCCCTAAAGAAATCTGATCCCTAGTCGAAAGGGAAGACGAAAGGCATGCTCAGCCTGTGAAAGAAGAAGTTGTTTTAATAAATTTGAGAGATGAAGGAATGCCCGGATGATCCAGATCGGTTCCGCGCTATCCGCAGAGAAGCTTCAAGTTCTCATAAATTTGCTTAAAGAATTCGAGGACGTTTTCGCATGGTCACATGCCGATATGCCCAGAATCGACCCCGAGATCATGGAACACCGGATCCCCCTTTATCCCGACGCAAAACCTGTAAAACAGAAATTGAGGCGCATGAGACCTGACTGGGTGCTTAAAGTAAAAGAAGAGGTCACTAAACAGATCAATGTAGGATTCCTAATAGTAATCGAACACCCTCAGTGGGTCGCAAACATTGTCCCCGTCCCCAAAAAGGATGGCAAAATTAGGGTCTACGTTGATTTCAGGGACTTAAACAAAGCAAGCCCGAAAGATGATTTCCCACTGCCACATATTGATGTACTGGTTGACAACACCACTGGGCATGCTTTGCTCTCTTTCATGGATGGTTTTTCAGGTTATAATCAAATCCTCATGGCCGCAGAAGATCGGGAGAAAACCACGTTCGTCACCGAATGGGGAACTTATTGCTACCTGGTGATGCCTTTCGGGTTAAAGAATGCGGGATCAATTTATCAGCAAGCCGCTACAACCTTGTTGCATGACATGATTCACAAGGAAGTAGAGGTTTATGTTGATGACATGATCATCAAGGCAAAGGAGCGAGAGGGACACTTACCGGCACTTCGAAAGTTCTTTGAGAGAATTAGAAAGTACAGGATGCGCCTCAACCCGGCCAAATGCACATTCGGGGTCACTGCAGGGAAGATGTTGGGGTTCATGATCACCACTCGTGGCATTGAGGTTGATCCTTTGAAGATTAAGGCTATTCTGGAAATGGAGCCACCGCTATCCGTAAAAGATGTAAGGAGTTTTCTTGGCAAGGTGCAGTTTATTAGTCAGTTCATTGCTAAATTGACTTCGACCTGTGAACTGATATTTCACTTACTCAAGAAAGGGATACCATTTGAGTGGGATGACAAGTGCCAGAAAGCTTTCAAAGCTATCAAAGCTTATCTACAGAATCCGCCAGTTTTAACACCGCCCGTAGCAGTAAAACCTTTGATCCTATACTTGTCAGTCACTCCTTCCTCGATGGGGTGTATGTTGGCACAGGAAGGAGACGATGGGGTTGAAAGGGCTGTCTACTATCTGAGCAAAAAGATGGTCGGATGCGAAGAACGTTATACTCCGTTGGAAAAGACATGCTGGGCACTTGTCTGGGCTTCTAAGAAATTGAGACATTATATGCTAGCCTACCCAGTAAGGCTAATTTCTCGAATGGATCCCCTCAAGTACCTATTCGAGAAACCAGCTCTTACCGGAAGGCTGGCACAATGGCTGCTAATGCTAGCTGAGTTTGAATTAAAATATGTCACTAGGAAGTCTGTAAAAGGAAGAGTTGTTACTGAATTCTTAGCTGATTGCCCAGTAGAAGGAGGATAAGACGCCGAGTTTAAGTTTCCTGACGAAGACATAATGACTATAGCTGAGGATGTTTGGCAGCTATACTTCGATGGAGCTGCTAACCAGAAAGGATTTGGAATTGGCGTACTGCTAATTTCACCTGATGGATCGCATATTCCGCTTGCGTTCAAACTAAACTTTGAAGTCACTAACAATCAAGCGGAGTATGAAGCCTGTATCGTAGGCATGGAAGCAGCCATTGAGATCGGTATAGAAAAGTTAGAGATCGTGGGAGATTCCAATTTGGATGGAAGAAATCCATGTGTAGACACCCCAATCTGGGCTTCCAGATTAGTTTACTTACGGTTTTTGATTCCCCGATGATGAAACGGATCAAGAACACCCCGGGAATGTCGAGTGTTTGAGCTTTGAGTGTTTGAATAACCCTTGAACCTAACCTAATCTTAAGCCACTTCCAAAAGCCAAAAACCCTATTGATGTGTGCCAGGGCACAATCATTGTGTGCCAAGGCGCAACCATCGCGCGCCCGGGCGCACCGTCGCGCGACGGTTTGACTCCATCGCGCGATGGTCAACCGGAGCATTGACCAGCGCGCCAGGGCTCATTGTCGCGCGACATTTTGCAACCATCGCGCGACGGTCAGAACCTGTCCCCATCACCTTTATTCAGCTGGGCAGCTTAATCACCAGGTAACCCTCAGCCAGCCTCGTGGCTGGCTGACCTCCATTCTTTGGACCAGACCTGCCTTTCCATTAATGGAAGGTGTTCTCCCTATAAATGCCCCCCCTTTGTTCTCTTTCAAAGGGTTCCAAAAAAGTTCAAAGCACAAAGGTTCTAACCCTAACCCTTTGTTCATCTCTCCTCCATTAGCAAGTGCAACATTTGGTTTCCAACCTAACACCCTAAGAACAAAGCTTGTTCTTCCTCCCCATTTTCACATTTCAATCAAACCTCAACCTCAATCCAATTCAAAGCTCAAACACTTTTCAAATCTCAAAAATTCAAAGGTATATCTTACCTTTGTTCTGCTCTCTGTTTTGATCCCTGAGGGGGGCTGGCAGGGTCAAGGCTGGTAATCAATACCAGTCCTGGCCCTAAAGCTAGCAAGGTTTCAAAAGCCGTGGCCTAGCACACCCTCGCGCGATGGTCCCGTATACTCGCGCGACAGTCTTGTCTGCATGAGATTGGTCCACGTGGGGAAGGGGTGCTAGCATTTTTCTTGTCTTATTCATGCTCATGGCTGTTATAGTTTTATTTTGATATAGATCACTGTTGATGCATGTAAAAATCAGTTTATTGCTTTTCTTAGAGCTTAAATTGCTAGCTTGCATTTCAATATTTAGTTCTGCTCTGTTGGGGGTACCCCTGGGATCATTCTGGATCTGTCCCAGAACCTGGAACGTGCAAAACCAGACACTGGAAAGTTGGCTCGAACCCGCGCGCGGTGCACCCAAACCATCGCGCGATGGTCAACACTCCATTTGACCAGCGCGCCAGGGCGCAATCGTCGCGCGCCAGGGTGCAACCATCGCGCGCCCGGGCGCATTGTCGCGCGACGGTTTGGAACCCTCGCGCGATTGTTTATACCCGATCAGTGGCTGGCCTTGCATGTTTAACTTGATTTTAGGCTATTATTTTGTCCCCACACTGTTTATGGGGTGTTTTTGTTTATTTATTAGGCTTTTCAGCCTTTAAACTGTATATTATAAACTGCTTGGTTTGTCCTGGAACTGTATATTATGACTGCATAAACTGCTTGGTTTGTCCTGGGTGTGCACTGGTCCTTCCAGAGCCCAGAAGGTTTGAGAATAAGAGCTGTGGGCTTAGGCTTACTGGCGCGCGCAGGTCTTGTAGTAGCGTGCGCAGGTATGATCAGCATGCATTGACTTGATCAGTGCATACTGGTTACCTCTTGCGTGCGACACTCCAAAACAGGAGCTTTCCAGTCTGTTTAAACTCCCACAGCAGTCTGTTCTCATCCTATACTAACTGCTCATCCATGCCATCTATCACATCCTGCAAACATGTTACAGTTTTAATCCCTGATTAACTGTCCCCCGCCCTAATTGGCTAAAATTGGTTAATAAAAGAAGAATCGCAACGTTTTCAAAATGCTCAAGTAGAGACCGATCTCCGGATTGGGCGAGAGGGGTGCCATAAAACCCTTCCCCTCTCGTAACCTGGCTCCCGAACCCAGATATGGTTATGACGGACTGGTTCCTTAACTTTTTCAAATCAAACAGCGCGGCAGGTGCTTCGAAATACGGTTCCTTGAGTGTCGGACCTTCAAAACTCAAGTGGCGACTCTGTATTTTTGAGCGCTTGCCACCGGCGCTCGCGCTCCCTCGATTTTCAAAAAGGGGCCGCAATGGCGAAAGGAATGGAATCCTTTTTCCAAGGGCACGCTGCCCACAGTGGCGACTCTGCTGGGGATCGAACCAATATTAATTCATACTTAGAGTTTAATACGCTTGGGAACAATCCCTTAAAAGTCTGTCAAAACGGTTAGCTTCGCGCTGCCGAAGGTTGGAATGGTGATTTAACAGGATCTCGTGTCCGGCCATTCTAATCTGGGGCTTTTTCGATTGTTCGCTTGCGTAGTTTCCTCTAAAGATGGATTAAATAAAGTGAGCCAAATTTGAAAAGGCATTTTGCGATTTTGCGATTCTTCTTCTCTTAATCAAATTCTAGCATCTCATTTGCATCGATGTGGGATAAGCCTCGTTGGATCGTTTTGGCAATCCGGCACGGTTTACCGGAGCCCGGGGACCCCGAATGACCGACAATCTTCGACGATGATGGGTCATGCTACCGTTCGACTGTTATTCTGCGAAAAACGCGGGTAACGGGAGGTATATCTGTGGCCCTAGTCCGAGGAACCTGTTACAAACCAAAACCGGCCTTTTGCATATACGAAGCATTAGAACTCTCCAAACTAGGACAGGTACCCACAGGTTAAGATCTATTTGCATCTAACCCCATACTGCTTTTCCTATCGCATGCACTGTACATACACTGTTTTGCATAGGAGCATGCTTAAGGCTGTTTTGTCTTTCGAGTTTGTCTTACGTTGTCTAAAGACGTTGTTGGACCCGATGAGGAGTCGTTCATTCTGTTGAATGTTCGTTATCAATCGCAAAGTCCTTAGTTCAATGAGACTTTGAGAAATCAAAATTTACTACATCCTTGGCTCATGCCCGTTTAAGGATTCAACCGACAATGTGGAACAACAAAGTGGTGATGTCGTGTCGCTGGCGCCACCCAGGTTGAAGTGCGTTGTCACTATACACCGCCGTGTTCAAGGTTAAGGTGCCATGACATCAACACCGAGTTGTTCCAAATTCAAAGTCGAATCTTCAAAAGGGACTAGCCAAAGATTTAGTCTATTTTGACATCTTTTAGGATCTGTCGATCTACTCAGGGACACATCGCCGAAAAGAATTCTGAGGATTCCGGCAACGTCTGAAACTTGTGAGGCAAACTCGTCTCTGGAACTGTGCATGCGTACATTCTGTTCTGCGTAGGAGCATGTTTAGGGCGGCTTCTAAGTTGTCTCTCGCTTTCGAGTCTGTCTGATGCTTATTAGGATGCTGCTATGGCCCGATGAAGAGTCGTGCATCTTGATGGTGCACGTTGTTAATTTTTCAAAAGTCCTTAGATCAGCGAGACTTTGGGAAATCAAACCTTACTAAATCCTTGGCTCATGCCCGGTTGAGGATTCAACCGAACATAAGGAACCACAAAGTGTTGATGTCGTGATATTGATGTCATTTTGGTTATCGTGTTTCGCACGTACACCGCCCCGGCTAAAGCGCGTTGTCGCTCACGCCACCCCGGTAAAGGTGTCACGCCATCAATACCGAGTTGTTTCTAATTCAAAGTCGAATCTTCAAAAGGGACTAGCCAAAGTTTTAGTCTGTTTTGACATCTCTTAGGATCAGTTTGATCTATTCAAAGGATATACCCTCGAAAAGAAATCTGAGGATTTTGGCAGCGTCCGGACATCATGAGACAGACTTGTCTCTAGTTCTAGAGTCTAGGGTGGACACCGACGACGATGTATGCATTGCATTTTGCTGCAGGAACGCCACTGAGCTTTCCCTTACTTTACTGTCTAGTTTTGGAGCCATTGCACCGAGGAAAAGAGTACCGAAAGGAAGAGCCAAACCTACTTGGGAGCGTCTTCAGAATCCGGTTCAAAGACTTGTCAGGCTCAAAACTCAGTCAGTTGCAACGGAGGCTTCTCCAGGTTCATTGTTGGCCGCCCTACAGTCGGGTTCGCCATCAATTTTGCAAAAAACCACGCCGTCGGCTTCCCCTTCTTCAACATCTTCAAGGCCAGCTATGGCAGATCAACCGCTCACTCTGGAAACCATGCTTATGAACCTTCAGGATAGCATCACCGCCATGCAACAGAGGGCAGCTCAGACAGATACTAACATTGCCCGCCTGAATGACCTTATCCACACTCGTCTTCCACCTCCTCTCGAAGAGGAAGGCGAGGACGATGAGGCCGATCAGGAACAATCTGTCTTGGTCCCAGATCCGAATCACGAGGGGCGTCTCATTGTTCAGCTCAACCCTAAGGAGGCTCGTGCGCCTGCTGCAATCCCAAATCCGGTAGGTGGCAAGCCTATTTTGAATCCGGATATGGCAGCTCTCATGGCCAAGATGGCAAAGCTGGAGGAGGCAGTCTCCAAGTCTGAAAAGATCAACGCTGGGGGGATTGATCTGGACCGTCTCTGCCTGTACCATAATGCCAAGCTCCCTGACAAATTCAAGATGCCTGACTTGGTTAAGTTCGACGGGAGTGGTGACCCCAGAACTCATCTCTATGGCTACCATGCCGCCATGAAGCTGCTAGGTGTGGAAAGTGAGGCCATGTCTCAGCTTTTTCCTCAAACCCTCTCTGGGCCTGCCTTCCATTGGTTTTTGTCAGTCGACATCTCCAAACGAAGCACTTGGGAAGATATAGGGGCTGCCTTTGTCTCACAGTATAGCTACAACTCTCAACTCAAGATGACTATTCGAGAGTTAGAATCCACGAAGATGGAGGCAAAGGAGTCCTTTGCGGACTTTGTTAAAAGGTGGAGGGCCAAAGCCGCTCTAATGACTGAGCGCCCTAGCGAAAGAGACCAACTCCGCATCATCTCCCGTAATCTTCAGCCAGACTATGCCAGGCACTTGGTACTCGCTCAAGCGACCGCCAACTTTGAGATCTTCTTCGACTCTGGCCTAGCCATCGAGGATGCGCTGCAAGCTGAAATCCTGCCAAGGGGTGAATCCTCTTCCTCCACTCAAAAGGCTAAGCCAAGGGCTTATTCGGGAAATAGTAGTGCGTTGTTTGGTGACAGCAACTACTCCAATACAGCCGCAAGTGGGAGTGATGCCCCAGCTTCCAATTCAACAGCCGATATCAATCAAATTCGAAGCGCTCAAAGCCTCCGATCTCGAACACAACCCCGAAGCTTCTCTGCCTTCGAGGCATCTCTGTCCGCAGTGATGGAGAAACTTGTCAAGTCTGGGCATCTCACACCTTTGACCCCAACTTTTCCACCCAAAGTCCTTCCGGCCAACTACAATGCCAACCTTTTCTGTGCCTTCCACCAAATGCCTGGCCATCTCACTGATAACTGCTTGCGTCTCCGACACGAGATTCAAGATCTAATTGATGATGGCACGGTTCAAGTTCCACCAAAGCCCGATGTCATTTCCGATTCCTTGCCTCAGCACGAGTCTGACCCTCTGGTTGGTCAGGTATCTATCACCTCCACTCAAATCAACCCGAGCTCCACCATATTCAACCCTAGCCACTATATCGTCCCAGCAAATCAACCCAAACCCATCGTATCCATCCCATCTGAACCGGAGGTTAACATGATGGCTATAGGTTGGGCAGCCGAGGTTTTCACTGCCAACATCTGGTTTGACAGTGATGAGGGGCTTGCACAGGAGTGGACTGACCAGCTGATTTCTAGTGATCAAAAGAGCACCGAGTAGGTTTGGTCGAAGAAGCTGAGGAGGCCAAAGTGCTGTTGCTTGGGCCTGACACCCGCTGGATCCTACCTCTTTTTATGGAAGCTATGGGTAGCTTTTTAACAATTGCATTTTCAAAACCGCATCTAGTTTGCATTGGCGTCTTGTCTGAGTCTGACACAGAGTCTTTTGCGCTTGTCTAAGTCTAGCTCTGAGTCGGAGGTTGTGCCTCTTGGCCCTCCACGTCGTAGCTTTTGTTTCAAGTTTCGAGTCTGCTGTACTTGGCAAACCCCGAGGGTTTTTATGATATGCATTATCCTGCTTCTAAGTACTTCGCTGGCTTTTATATAAACTGTGTCGACCTTAACGACGAAGGGATAGATTTCGATGGGATCATTCCCAAGGAAATGTGTTCCCTCGCCGAAAGGGAAGACGAAAGGCATGCTCGGCCTATTAAAAGAAGAAGTAATTTCAAATAAACTTGAAAGACAAGTACAACCTCCCGAAAGGTTCAATTGGTTCAAAGCCGCCCCCAGAGGAGCATTGTGCCCGGTCAGACAGGCTCGAAGAATTCATAGACGTCTTGGCATGGTCTCATCAAGTCACGCCTCGCGTTGATCCTGAGACAAAGGAGCATCAAATCCCCTGCTATCGGGTGCCAATCCAGAAAGCAGAAACACAGAAGGCTCCGGGCCTTGTACCATGTTCAAAACAGCAACAGTGGCGTTCCGCCAAGTACAAATGAGAAAGTGTACAAAGCGGCCTGGAGCAAGACATTTCCGACCGAAGCACTCTTGACCCTGCATCATCAAAGCCATTTTATCTAGGGCTGCAGCCAAAGGTCTTCGACCTCGACGGCAACAAATTCAATACCATGGTCGACCTGGATCAATTCAAAAGCAACTTTTCCCTGAGAGAAGCTCGTTGGGCTGAAAACCCCAAGGGTGGGCAGTTCCAAGCAAAAGTTAGAGCAGCCTACTAGACCAAAACCTATGAAGGAGGTTTAGGCAAAAATGAATAGGCAATATTCAAAAGCTCGCTAGACCGAAGACCCGAATGGGCGGTACTAGGCAAAAGTTAGAGCATAAAAGGAGAGGTAAATACTCGAGAGTTAACCCTTGGCCTGAACTACGTTTTGACCTGATTCTCTAGCTTGGGATACGTAGGCAGTCTCTCTATGAGATTCGGTCACAATCTATCAATTGGATCCATGGTTGACATTTTGGTACACATCAAAGGTCGAAGAGGATCGAAGATCAAGACAGGCTTTCTTGGAGGAACCAGAGGGGGGAAAACCTTCGTCTTTCAATTTTATTACCAAATTGCTTCTTCAATTTACAGGCTGAGCATAGGTCTTAAAAATAATTGAAGCATAAAAAACAGAACGAAATGCTGGCGAGGCCTTAACAGGCTCACAGTTTATTCTAAGTTCAGCGAAGTCTGGTGTAAGCTACCGCAGCGCGTTTGTTCGAGTGATGCGCGTTGGTCTCAAACCTGCGCACACTTCTTGCAGCAGACAGTTGGCTACTACCCTCGAATGTCGTTCCTGGGGCTTTTGCCAAGTCTTGTCATACCATGCAAGTCATATGGACTTAATGTGACTGCACGGGGGTGTCGGTTTCAGTCCGGGCCTATACAAGTCATCATTTGCGTCTTATGTCCGTCTTTGCGACATTTTTCCAGTTTTTCAATTGTCATGTCGGGGTGTTTTTCTCGATTTTGTTTGTACAGGTCTTTGTACCTTTTCCACTTTTCATAAGTGTCAGTTTCACCTGTTCAGGAATATTGTGAGTTTCGGCACATTAATGCCCAAAATTTAATTATATTCCGTGTGTCTAAGGGTTCACAGTGTACCCTGGGGCTCTGTCTCCCTTTTCGTTCGAGCTAGGCGAGTCTGTACATATGTGTGCATGTCTGTGTGTCGATTCAAAGCACTTGTCAATGCAAATTAGATATTAGTGGTTAGTTTTTGCATTCTCTTCAACACTTGCAAAAAGAGAGTCAATAAACTGGAAAACGCAATTGTTACATTGATACCCTAGTATCTGTAATCCGCAAGCAGTGGAATCTCGTAAAGCAGAAAGGGCACGTCAGCCCAAGGCCAAGCAAGGCATCTTTGGGGCACATCCACCCAAGCATCGAAGAGGGGGGCACGCAGGCCCAATTCCATTGCTCAAACGTCAACTGGGGCATGTCCGCCCGTTCAACGTCCATCTTTCTGGGTGCGCGTCTCAGAAGCACTGACAGTACAGTAATGAGGCTCAGTGGTAGTCCTTAGGCGTCGTTGTCCTCCTAGGAGCCGCCCTAAGCTTGCATCTGCATTTTCAATATTTTATACATGTCATTGCATATTGTGTGTATATCAAATGTTGAACGCAGGAAAAATCCATCAAAACGACAAAGCAAGCCTGCCCGGTATCGAAGGCAGCAAGTAAACAGCTCAGCAGTTGTCACCAATTTCTCCCCAACTGCAGTCCGCCTTGCTTCTATCCATGTCATCCACTGTTTGTGCTACTTGGATCAACACAACGACAGCCGGTCCTGTCCAATCTTCAGTGGCCTGATCGTTCTGCACACTGATCTGCCCATTTCTAAATCAACGACAGCCGGTCCTGTCCAACCTCAATGGCTCGGTCACTTTTTATAGCGATCCGCCGTCTCCGTCAACGACAGCCGGTCCTGTCCAACCCCAATGGCTTGATCACTTTTTATAGCGATCCGCCAGTTCAAATCAACGACAGCCGGTCCTGTCCAACCTCAATGGCTCGGTCACTTTTTATAGCGATCAGCCGTCTCCGTCAACGACAGCCGGTTCTGTCCAATTTCCAATGGCTCGGTCACTTTTTATAGTGATCCGCCGTCTCTATCAACGACAGCCGGTCCTGTCCAACCTCAATGGCTCGGTCACTTTTTATAGCGATCCGCCAGTTCAAATCAACGACAGCCGGTCCTGTCCAACCTCAACGGCTCGATCACTTTTTATAGCGATCCGCCATTTCAATCAACGACAGCCGGTCCTGTCCTACCTCAACGGCTCGATCACTTTTTATAGCGATCCGCCAGTTCAAATCAACGACAGCCGGTCCTGTCCAGGCTTCAACGGTTTGATCATTTATACTGCTGATCCTTCCATCTAGGCTTCAACGGTTTGATCATTTATACTGCTGATCCTCTCATCCAGGCTTCAACGGTTTGATCATTTATACTGTTGATCCTCCCATCCAGGCTTCAACGGTTTGGTCATTTATACTGTTGATCCTCCCATCCAGGCTTCAACGGTTTGATCATTTATACTGCTGATCCTTCCATCCAGGCTTCTTGATCACTTATACTAATGATCCTCCCATCCAGTTTCTCCAACGGCTTGATCACTCAGCACAATGATCTCCCCGTCCGCTTTCAACGACAGCTGATCCTGTCAATTCCCCCAACGGCTTGATCACTCAGCACAATGATCTCTCTGTCCGCCCTCATGACAGCCGGTCCTGTCAAATCCACAAACAACGACCAGAACATCGTTCGATGGTCCGTTCATCCGCAACTGATTGTTCCCCAAGAGAGTCCGCCTTGGCCCTTCCCGAACGACAATCACCCTCAATCTAGCCGAAAATGCATCTTCCAGCAGGCTTATTGCTCTGTCTCGGATGGTCTTTGATAAGGAGATTGGCTCTGATTCCCAACAGGTGGAATTCAACCTGCCTGACACGACCTACCCGTGTTTGTTGGAATACTTTGTGCCGAGGATAGCTTGATCCCCAGCAACGACGGTCGGTCCCGTCAACATCTGCAGCGACAGCTTGTCCTGTCCAAATTCAATCAACAAGTGACGGTCTGTCCGTCCATTCAACCAATCAGGTTCTGTAAGTATGCTTGTCTACTTTGCTAGTATGTTCTGCTCTGGATTGCCTTGAGGGGTGTCTAGAAACCTTTGACGTTACTTGTACCAATTCAATGGTGCTCCAAGTGCCATCAAAGGGGGGCTACTGTAGACACCCCAATCTGGGCTTCCAGATTAGTTTACTTACGGTTTTTGATTCCCCGATGATGAAACGGATCAAGAACACCCCGGGAATGTCGAGTGTTTGAGCTTTGAGTGTTTGAATAACCCTTGAACCTAACCTAATCTTAAGCCACTTCCAAAAGCCAAAAACCCTATTGATGTGTGCCAGGGCACAATCATTGTGTGCCAGGGCGCAACCATCGCGCGCCCGGGCGCACCGTCTGTAGACACCTCCCAAACGGGGCATCACCATACAGATTGATCATTTGTTTGCTCGATTGGTTGCTTGCTTCATAAACCAAGATCGTGGACATTCCCATGGCTAGGAACATCGCCACACGATAGTGGTTATCACAGAGTCGCCACCCAGTTTATTAAAACTAGGAAAATAGATAGAGATTCTGGGTACGGGAGCCAAGAGTACAGTAAGGGGAAGGTGTTAGGCACCCCTCTCTGCCCAGTCGTGAGACTGGCCCATATTTGTTCAACATAAGACATATAGATGCTTTATTTAATTCTAACACGTAGTTTGTTTTTAGCCTTTAAGCAGTAAGTAAAGTGAGCCAGGACTGTAATTGAAGCATGCATCAGAAACCAAAGCAAAACAAGCTGTCCCAGGGAGATGGATCCCGCGGCCGGTGAATGGATGTCACGGCCGAGGGATCCTCCTGGTTTGATGTACCGGCCGAGGGATCGAAGCCCCGGTCGGTGTTCTTCCTCACACCAGACAGAAAGATTAACAGATAATCAGAAAGCTGTGATTAAGCATAAGAATGATAAATAAAACAAACCAGAGGCCGTTGGGCCTCACCACCTTAATCCCTCAGTTGCTTGATTGCTTCGGATTGGATGTGATTGACTGATTTACTTCTCGAAAACCCTAGGGTTAGGGTTTGTACTTCGGGGTTTGATCGTTTGGGATGCGGCTGCCTTCGGAAGGTTAGGGCTTCTATAGAGGGAGTATGTGAGATGATTTCTGCAGAGCTTGGAGGTATGAGATGGAGGAATTGAATGTTAATTTCGGAACCCAAAGGTTCCTTTATATAGGCATAGGGATGACTCACTCCAACCAATCACAATGCACGATTAAAATTGGAGTTAGAGAGTGATTCTAACTCTTCATGGCAATCCTCTGGCGTAGCCCGAACGCATCGGGATTTGGCTGCTAGGGTTTGGTGAACGGATCAAACGTTTGACAGAACGTTCCAGAATCTGGAAAAAGGACGATCTAGCGGCCGAGGAATGGATCTGGCGGCCGAGGAATCGATCTTACGGCTGAGGAATGGATTTAACGATCTGGCGGCCGAGGAATAGATCTGGCGGCCGAGGAAACGATGTTGCGGCCGAGGAATCGATCTTACGGCCGAGGGATTGATCTCTCAGGGAGATTTTCTAGCAACAGGTTGCTCGGGTGAGGAAATGATGTTAAGGCCGTGAGATCGATGTTACGGCCGACAGATGGATTCTCCTAGGCTTCTGTATTTTCTGTCAAAGGCTATATGGCTCTGGATGGGGTCCTCTAAATGGCTCAAAGTTCTTACCGAAAGTCCTAAGGTTCTCAAGGAAGCAATCAGCAATCACTGTATCCATTTCATCATCGGGATGGTCCCAAGGTGGGACTTGAAATAATCGTTAGGCCAAATTGGGGTGTCTACACCGTCGCGCGACGGTTTGACTCCATCGCGCGATGGTCAACCGGAGCATTGACCAGCGCGCCAGGGCTCATTGTCGCACGACATTTTGCAACCATCGCGCGACGGTCAGAACCTGTCCCCATCACCTTTATTCAGCTGGGCAGCTTAATCACCAAGTAACCCTCAGCCAGCCTCGTGGCTGGCTGACCTCCATTCTTTGGACCAGACCTGCCTTTCCATTAATGGAAGGTGCTCTCCCTATAAATGCCCCCCCTTTGTTCTCTTTCAAAGGGTTCCAAAAAAGTTCAAAGCACAAAGGTTCTAACCCTAACCCTTTGTTCATCTCTCCTCCATTAGCAAGTGCAACATTTGGTTTCCAACCTAACACCCTAAGAACAAAGCTTGTTCTTCCTCCCCATTTTCACATTTCAATCAAACCTCAACCTCAATCCAATTCAAAGCTCAAACACTTTTCAAATCTCAAAAATTCAAAGGTATATCTTACCTTTGTTCTGCTCTCTGTTTTGATCCCTGAGGGGGGCTGGCAGGGTCAAGGCTGGTAATCAATACCAGTCCTGGCCTTAAAGCTAGCAAGGTTTCAAAAGCCGTGGCCTAGCACACCCTCGCGCGATGGTCCCGTATACTCGCGCGACAGTCTTGTCTGCATGAGATTGGTCCACGTGGGGAAGGGGTGCTAGCATTTTTCTTGTCTTATTCATGCTCATGGCTGTTATAGTTTTATTTTGATATAGATCACTGTTGATGCATGTAAAAATCAGTTTATTGCTTTTCTTAGAGCTTAAATTGCTAGCTTGCATTTCAATATTTAGTTCTGCTCTGTTGGAGTACCCCTGGGATCATTTTGGACTTGTCTCAGAACCCAGGACGTGTAAAACCAGACACTGGAAAGTTGGCTCGAACCCGCGCGCGCTGCACCCAAACCATCGCGCGATGGTCAACACTCCATTTGACCAGCGCGCCAGGGCGCAACCATCGCGCGCCCGGGCGCATTGTCGCGCGACGGTTTGGAACCCTCGCGCGATTGTTTATACCCGATCAGTGGCTGGCCTTGCATGTTTAACTTGATTTTAGGCTATTATTTTGTCCCCACACTGTTTATGGGGTGTTTTTGTTTATTTATTAGGCTTTTCAGCCTTTAAACTGTATATTATGACTGCATAAACTGCTTGGTTTGTCCTGGGTGTGCACTGGTCCTTCCAGAGCCCAGAAGGTTTGAGAATAAGAGCTGTGGGCTTAGGCTTACTGGCGCGCGCAGGTCTTGTAGTAGCGTGCGCAGGTATGATCAGCATGCATTGACTTGATCAGTGCATACTGGTTACCTCTTGCGTGCGACACTCCAAAACAGGAGCTTTCCAGTCTGTTTAAACTCCCACAGCAGTCTGTTCTCATCCTATACTAACTGCTCATCCATGCCATCTATCACATCCTGCAAACATGTTACAGTTTTAATCCCCGATTAACTGTCCCCCGCCCTAATTGGCTAAAATTGGTTAATAAAAGAAGAATCGCAACGTTTTCAAAATGCTCAAGTAGAGACCGATCTCCGGATTGGGCGAGAGGGGTGCCATAAAACCCTTCCCCTCTCGTAACCTGGCTCCCGAACCCAGATATGGTTATGACGGACTGGTTCCTTAACTTTTTCAAATCAAACAGCGCGGCAGGTGCTTCGAAATACGGTTCCTTGAGTGTCGGACCTTCAAAACTCAAGTGGCGACTCTGTATTTTTGAGCGCTTGCCACCGGCGCTCGCGCTCCCTCGATTTTCAAAAAGGGGCCGCAATGGCGAAAGGAACAGAATCCTTTTTCCAAGGGCACGCTGCCCACACCATGAAAGAGTATGTGGCCCCCATATGAATGGCATGATGCTTGCTAAGAAGATTCTAAGGCAGGGATATTTTTTGTCCACCATGTAGACAGAATGTGTGGAGTATGTACGACGATGTCATAAATGCCAGATCCATGCCAACCTCACGCATGTCCCACCATCTGAGCTGCATCAAATGACCTCACCATGGCCTTTCTCAGTATGGGGAATTGACATTATTGGAAGGATCGTGCCAGCAACATCCAATCGACATAAGTTTATCTTGGTTGCTATCGACAACTTTACAAAATGGGTAGAAGCTGCTTCTTATGCCACTCTGATCGCGGTTTAGGTTGCGCACTTTATCAAGCAAAATGTCATCTATTGGTACGGAGTCCCTCAGGCATTCGTGTCGGACAATGGAGTTCATTTCAAGGGGCGAGCCAAGGAAGTCTTGGACGAATTCCAGATCCAAGTACACAAGTCAACATTCTATTGGCCGCAAACCAACGGAGCTATGGAAGTAGCAAACAAGACAATCAAACCCATTCTGGAAAAAACTACCCAATTTGCAAGAGACTGGCATGAGTAGTTGCCGCTAGCTTTGTGGGGGTATCGCACATCTGTACGTACGCCAACAAGAGCAACTCCTTACTTTTTGGTCTACGGTATGGAGGTTGTGCTTCCCATTGAACTGGAGGTTCCCTCTCTTTGAACTATGATTGAGTTTGAGGTCCAAGAGGCAAAATGGCTAAGCAATCGATTTGAAGAGGTCATGTTATTCGACGAACTTTGGCTGAGAGCTCTCTATCACATTCAGGGGTACCAGAGGAGAATTAATTGCACGTGCGTTCAATAAGAAAGTGAAACCCAGGGCCTTGGCAGAGGGTGACATGGTTTTAAAGGAAATCCGGGCACCAATTTATGATACGCGAGGAAAGTTCCGACCAAAGTGGTCCGGGCCGTATATCATCAAGACCATCCTATCCGGAGGAGCTACACAGCTCATTGACTTGGATGGAAATGAGTTCTCGACTTTGGTCAACCTGGATCAACTCAAGCGCTACTATCCCTGGGAGAAGCTCGCTGGGCTGAAAATCGCAAGGGCGGGCAGTCCCAAGCAAAAATTAGAGCAAAAGCCTACTAGGATTAAAAACCTGCAAGGGCATCCTAGGCAAAAGGTAAGTCATATAATAAATGAGCTCGCTAGGCCGAAAACCCGAAAGGGCGGTACTAGGCAAAATTTAGAGCGCAAAAAGAGAGTGTCAAAACCAGAGCGAACCCTACCCTGAACTATGTTATGACCTAATTCCTTTGCCAGAAGGATACGTAGGCAGCCTCACTCTAAGGCCCAGTCGCAATCAGTCAAAATAAAAATCTAGGTTGTGAGAATTTGAGGCACGGAATCAAAGAGGGGGAAACCCTCCATGACTCATTTTATTACAATAACTGCTTCTAAAACATAAGGCTTAGCATGACTTTCGATTAAAAAAGGGGAGGGGGGGGGGGGGGGGGGGGGAAAGAGAGAGAGAGAGTGCAACATGATAAAAACGGGTCCAAAATTTATTCAATGGTCAGGGCAGTAGGATTGAGTCAGTTTCCTTGAGCTCTAGCCCTCGCGGCAATGTCTCTCCTGAGCCATTTTCGGTAGCTCCCACGTGCCACCATAGATGGGTAAGGATGAGCATCAATGACCTCGCGAGTCCTCTAGAACTGCTGGTAGTTGCAGAGAACAGAGTGGCGAAAGAGAGGCTGAACCACATCTACCAGAACCTCGGCAGGCGCCTCCTGTCTCAGGCCAAGCTGACGCTGAATCCGATAGGGGATGTAGAAGGTGAAAGCCTCTAAGCCAGCAAGAACAACCCACTGGGGTCCCATGAAGTGCACTGTCATAGGTGGAAGGTCTAGCCATGAGCACCTCCAAGAGATGGTCTCAGCCCTTTGACGCTTGAAGAAGATGACCCATTCAGAAACCCGCCTATCCGCAAACTCAAAGCATCGTCAAGACAGCAGCCTAGCTGTAACGCCCCCAATTTCGGGTACGTTAAAGGGATAATTTCATTGAAAGGTAAATAGAGTCAAGTTCATTATTACATCATAAACCTTACAAAGTACTTTTATTCAATAAGGGCAGGGTACTAGGGTTCCTATCGTCTACTCTTCTTGTTCCTCCATTCTTGCCAGTTCCTCGGCTCCAAAGGCTTCCAAAGTGTAGAGTTCCCCCTGTTCGTCTATGAGGTCTGACACATTATACCGGCGTCGCCACCAATATAATATGTCAGGGTCACCAAAGGTAACACCGTGAGCTATAACGCTCAATAGAAAAATCCATACCCGCTAACCCTTAACTTACAAACAAAGCAGTCATACAGATAATGATATCTATGTAGTATATGGAACTATCAACAATGACACATCCACGTTTTCTATTAACTATCGTTGGTGTCTGTGTTATCAGAGTTTCTCCTACGCAGTGTTTCGTAGACCGTGTCGCCAATTTCACTTCTTTTACCCAATTAACATTCCGAAAATCACATTTTAACACACCCAACCTCGGTTCCACCGTTCCGGGTTTCCGAGTATCCTCACAATGGTTCTGTCGCACCGGGTTCCCATTGGCACACAAAACTTTGCATTGGCTCCTCTCCACGGATAACCAAGCCACACACCCAACCTCGGTTCTGCCGTTCCGGGTTCCCGAGTATCCTCACAATGGTTCCACCGCACCGGGTTCCCATTGGCACACACACACACACACACATAATGACTCTTACACTGGTCATTATGTAATTTCAAAAATATTTTTACGCACGCACACACACCACACAATGGGCAAGTCCGGCCACATTGCGGTTTTCAAAACACACCTTGTTTAACAAACCCTAGGTGTCATGTTTCTATTTTTCTCGTTTTTGTGTCTCGTATTCATGCATAGACTCCGCGGCAGTAAGTATTGACTTCTTGGAATTAAACTAACAAGATCATTCAACTCTATATTACTTAGCATGCTCATTCTAACCACATTCGAACATTTAGCACACCAACTAAAGCATAGTGCCACATGGACGGACACCTTTGGAGTGGTAAACCACTTATGCTTTATCAACAACAAGTAGTCAAGCAATCACACAACAAGCTTATCACCATCCTTATACTTGAAACTAAGCGATAAATTCCTATCTTTTTAAAACTCGTTCCTTCTTTCTTTTAAGGAAGTTCAAAACAGCATATGTTTATTGAGGAAAATAAAGTTCATTAATCCACATGCTCATACTTCAAAATAATTTACATATACTTAGGGTATAGGCAAGGATAATCTACCGTTCTTCTTGGCGGTAGGTCGATCTAAGGGATTGGTCGTCGGTTTTGGTGGATCGGCGGCGTAACGGCTCCGGATTGCTTCGAAAGGAAGAGAGATGGATGTTCTCTTCCTAGAAACAACTTTAAGAACTAGACTAGACTACTTTAAGGATCTAAGGGTGGTTTTGGAGGTGGTTTGGCGGTTGCTCTTCAAGAACAAGGAAGAACAAGAAAGAACAAACAAGAACATTATGCTTCCTAGAGAGAGAAGTTGTGGAATGAAAGGTGTGAGTTGAATGGTGAGAATGGGGTATTATTTATAGGCAAAGCCTTGGCTCTCCCTCTCCTCTCTTGGCCGGTGTCGACACCCCAATTTGAACTTGTCAAATTTCCTTAATTTGTGGCCCGGAGGCTCCCCGATGATGAATTTGGATCGAAACAAGCCTTGTACCAATTGGGACTTTTGCTCCTTGAAGGGTTTTAAATGGAAAATAAAAATAGTCAAAATCATTTCTGAGCGCTTGGGAGCGGTCCCAAGCGCTCCAAACCATTTTCCAAAACCTCTGACCTGGCTTGCTCTCGAGCGCTCGAGAGTTAAGTCCCAAGCGCTCGAGACCACTCTCGAGCGCTCGAGTCTCCTGTGCTGCCCAATGGATGGCAGGGCTCCCCACTACCCATGCAAACCATCATTGCAGTCACCTTGAGCCGGCTGAGATTTAAGTCAAGCACTCAACCTCAGTCAGAGATCTTCAGGCTAAAAGATTTTGCCATTAAAAAATTATTTTATTCAAATCCATTTCATTTTTGGACCTTAGGTTATTTTGGCTTATAAATAGAACCTCATTTCAGCTGAGTAGGGGGCTACAAATTTTTTCTCTCTCTAAAACCTTCCTCTCCCCTCTCACTAGTTCAAAGCAAGAACTTCCAAACTCAAACTTCAACTTCAAACTTCAAAAAGTTTTTCAAAAACCTCCAAGGAAAAGGGCAAAAATGCAGAATACCACAAGCTTCTGATTTCTGGTCTTCCTTTCTCTCTGCATCCATTTTCAAAGAGCCACTCAAGGAGTCAAGTTCCATCCAAAGGTAGAAAGTCTTTTCTACTTTGACATCAAGCAAGACGGCTATTTTTCCCTTTTGAGGGGGGTCTCTCAGCCTGAACCAGTCTTCAATACTGGGTGCATGGTTGGGAGACCTTGGTGTAAAAGCAAGAGCAAAGGGGTACAAAAAAAAAAAACGTTTTCACAAAACTCTTACTGGAAACACTCTCGAGCGCTCGGGACTATTTCCAGTCACATGCATAGCATTTTGTTACACAGCAGGCTGGGGTTGAGGTGCATTCTTAAGTAAGATGGTTTTATCATAGCATGCAGACACACAGAATCAGTTTTCCTAAAACAAAAACATTTCTCACAAGTTTTCATGTGTGAACAAGGCTCTTTTCTTTTAAAGTTAAAAGGATGATTCTCTTCTGGGAAAAATCAAAACAAGGGTCTTTGCATGTCAAGACCGTACCATTTTCCATCCGAGAGTAAGTTAGCATGCGGCTCACTCCCAAGCGCTCTGAACCATTCCCGAGCGCTCGGTAGTGCATGCATGCCTTGGCACTTCATTTTCCCCAGTTTGTTGTGTTTTATACCCTTCTGCATGCATGAATGTATCCATTTACTCTCCTAAAGTTGTAGATCTAGCTTTGTTAAGGCAGGGATGCATGATCTGGAATATTGAGGGCCCATCTCAGTCTTTCAAATCCTCTGCTGAGCCAGTAGTAAACTTAATAGCATTTCAGTTTACATCTTGGTATTTTATTTTTGCTGGCACTAACAAAACTTGCAGGTTGGGTCCTAACACTCCCAAGCGCTCGGGACCACTCCCGAGCGCTCGGGAGTGAATCCAGTGACAGGGTTTCACTTTTTGTTGTAGTGTATCTCATGCATGGCCATTTTGTCACTCCCTGTACACATGCACATGCATGCACTACTGATATGTTGTAACTGTGAATACTTGCTAGTTGTTATAATGAAACAAAATCCCTTTTGAAAATCCCACAAACGTTTAGTAGAGACCGACGTCGCGTCGGGCGAGGGGGGTGCCGTAAAACCTTTCCCCCCTCGTAACATGGCTTCCGGACCCTCAAATGATCTCTGGTTTTCAATTTCAAATCAATCACTTTCAAAACAAAACGGTTTCTCGGGTGATAGACCTCAAATCCGGGTGGCGACTCTTCAAACCATTTTTCCAAATCGATCCAAAGCCGAGGCGCGCAACATTTCATTGGGCCGCCCCGATCCACCCGGGGCTGTGGTAGCCCACAGCTGGCCCTCTCTCTCTCTATCTCTCCCATGGATTTGCTCCATTGTCTTGTCAAATCAAGCCTTTCAAGCATGCCAAGGCTTGTCATCTCCAACTTTTTAGGTTTAGGGCTAAAATCCTAGGTTATCATGGAAGGCTTAAGGTCTTGTCTTGTCTAGAATTGGTTGGCTTGTAAGAAGAAATCTCATCATTGGCTTTGGAAAGACTAGAATGGTGACACATTGAGTTTTGGGCTTGAAGCTAAGCTTGTAGCTTGGTGAGGTGCCCAACACACAAGCACACACCTCACACTCTCTCTCTCCCTCTCTCTCTCGGCTCACTCTCTCTCTCTCCCTCTCTCCTTGGCCGAAATCTCTCCTTTCTCTCTCTCCCATTGTCTTGTCAAATCATGCTTAAAGCATGTCAAGCATGGCTTCTATTTTTAGGTTAGGTCCTAGGTTATCATGAGAGGTTAGTCACAAAAGGAGGGACAAGTGGCAAGGCTAGATTGTGCTTTTGAAAGGCTAGGGTGAGTTGGCTTGCAAAAGATCAAAAGAGATCATAAAAGGTTTGTACTTTGGTTGGCTAAAGTGAGATCTTCCTTGCATGAGTGGCCAAGACACAAGCACACACTCACTCACTCTCCCTTTCTCTCTCTCTCTCTCTCTCTCTCTCTCTTCTACTTGGTTAGGTCCTAATATATATATAAGTCTATATATGGAAAGAACAAGGAAAAGGCAAAAAGGTAAAAAGGTAAAAAGTAACTTTCCTAGAAAGTAACTTTGCTTTAAAGGTGATGATTACTTAGGCCATGTGTTCTACTTTTGGCATGCCATGATTACTCCTATTGACCAATGGTTCTAGGATGATAGGAAAAGGTAACTAAGTCAATGGTACTTAGGTTAGGCTAACTAACTAGTTGGAAACAAATTCTAGTTAGTCTAGTTGGATTTCTAGTCAAAAGTAACTAAATTTCTACTCCCTCCGTCCCGGTTTGTTTGTCTCCTTTTTGACTTTTTAAGAGTGTTTGACCTCTCAAAAATTTGTCTATAATTTTCAATTCGTAATGTTGTTAATATGCAATATGGATCTTATTTGATAGATCTCAATTAGTTTTATTATACAAAATTTTCAAAATCATAAAAAACATTATAAAATGTAAGATATAAGTATATTTTTGAAAGACACGAATTTCGACAATTGGACAAACAAATTGGGACGGAGGGAGTAATACTTAAATACGATATTAGGAAGTATAAGACGTTAGATAAGTATGCTCGTCTCTTAAAAGAATGACCGAGTCACTTGGTGACGAAAATCTATTTGTAAACGTCGAATCTAATACTGACGATTTTTCAAGAACGATCTAGGGTTTTTGAGAGGAAGCGAAAGGAATTTACAAAGGCACTACGGAAGAATAAAAGGATTATCGAATAAACAACGAGATTTTTATTTACTGAAAATCGGAGTTGTTACAACCTATCCCCCTTAAACAATTTCGTCCTCGAAATTTGGTGCACGCTCGGATTCGAATAGATGGGGATGACTCGCCCTCATGGTTTCTTCCCTCTCCCATGTGGTTTCTTCAGCGCCACCATTTTTCCACAAAACTCGTACCAGCTTGATGGTCTTATTCCGGATTTTCTTCTCGCTTCGGTCTTGAATCTTTACTGGCTCTTCTTTGTACGTTGCGTCTTCTTGGATGGTGATATCTTCCCAGTTGAGAACATGTGAGGGTAGGGCAAGATATTTGCGGAGCATTGAAACGTGGAATACGTCGTGTACTTTATCTAACTGCGGTGGCAGCGCGAGACGATACGCAACTTTCCCGATCTTCTCCACGATGTCGAAGGGTCCAATGTAGCGTGGGGACAGCTTTCCCTTTTTCCCAAATCTAATGACTCCTTTCTTTGGTCGGATCTTCAGGAATACATGATCTCCCACTGCGAAGGTCAAGGGTCAGCTTCTCTTATCCGCATAACTTTTCTGTCGACTCTGAGCGGTTTGTATTCTTTGTCTGATGGTCTTGACCTTCTCCGTGGTATCTCGTACGATGTCAGGCCCAATCAATCCCGTTTCTCCAGCATCTGTCTAGCAGACTAGAGATCGATAGGGTCGACCGTAAAGAGCTTCATACGGCGCCATCTCGATACTCGCTTGGTAGCTATTGTTGTAGGCGAATTCCACCAACGGCAAGTGTTGCTCCCAATTCCCAGAGAAATCCAAAGCACAAGCTCTCAGCATGTCTTCCAATGTCTGAATAGTCCTCTCCGTTTGTCCATCTGTCTGAGGGTGAAAGGCCGTGCTAAGCCTTACATCTGTTCCCAATGCCTTCTGTAATCCTTTCCAGAAGTGTGATACGAATCGTGGGTCTCTATCAGATACAATCGAGATGGGTACTCCATGGAGTCGTACAATTTCTCGAATGTATAGGAGACTCAGTTGTTCCACGTTTTCTGTCATCTTTACAGGTAGAAAATGCGCGGATTTGGTGAGTCAATCCACAATCACCCAAATGGCTGTGTTGGACTTGGCGGACCTTGGTAGTCCAGCGACAAAATCCATCGAAATGTATTCCCATTTCCAGGTCGGAATTGGTAGTGGCTGAAGGTCTCCTCCAGGCTTCTGGTGCTCGGCTTTGACTTGTTGACACACCAAGCATGTCGACACAAATCGGGCTACGTCCTTTTTCATTCCTTCCCACCAGTATGTTCTTCGCAGGTCGTGATACATCTTTGTACTGCCGGGGTGGACCGCAAAGTTCGAATGGTGGGCTTCTCGGAGGGTTCCAATATTAGGTACGAATACCTTTCCCTTGAATCTTAGGCTATGGTCCTTCTCAATCGTCCATCCCGGTACCGCTTTCCCTTCTCGGATTCGGTGCCGAATGAACTCGCAGTCTTGTTCGGAGGTTTGGGCTAGTAAGATTTCCTGATGAAGTGCCGGTTCTGCGATTAGGGCATACAGACGTGTGTTCCCATTTTCTGACGATGGTCGCAGGTTGAATTCGTTAAGCGTGTCCACCATTCCCCATTCCTTGATGGCAGTCTTGGCCTTCTGCGTCCTGTCCTTCCGACTCAGGGCGTCAGCTACCACATTGGCCTTGCCGGGGTGGTACTGAAGTGTAAACTTGTAGTCCTCCAAATATTCCATCCATCGTCGCTGCCTCAGGTTCAACTCCTTCTGAGTGAAAAGGTATTTGAGGCTCTTGTGGTCGGTGAAAACTTTGAATTGTTCTCCCCACAAATAGTAACGCCACGACTTGAGGGCGAATACTACTGCGGCCAATTCTAAGTCGTGGGTGGGGTAATTCTTCTTGCGCGGTCGGAGTTGTTGCGATCCGTAGGCTACAACTTTTCCATTCTGCATCAGCACGCATCCTAAGCCATCTCTTGACGCGTCACAATAAACCGTGTAGTCTACACCCCGCTCAAGTATGATGAGTATGGGTGCACAGGTCAGCCTCTTCTTTAGCTCTTGGAAAGATTTCTCACAGGCTTTGCTCCAATCCAACTTCACTCCTTTCTGAGTCAGTCTTGTCATTGGCTTGGCAAGGATAGAGAAATCCGGTATGAATCTTCGGTAGTACCCAGCCAATCCTAGAAAGCTCCTGATTTCAAACACTGAAGTTGGCTGCTTCCAACTCAGTACTGCCTTGACCTTGTTTTCGTCCATAGCTTTTCCGTCCTTGGATACTATGTGCCCAAGAACTTAACCACTTCCAGCCAAAACTCACATTTGCTTGCCTTGGCATAGAGTTGGTTATCCCGGAGTACTTGTAGCGCTATCCGAAGGTGTTCTTCATGCTCCTCCTTATTGGCGGAGTATATCAATATGTCGTCAATGAACACCACTACAAACTTGTCTAAGTAGGGTTGAAAGACTTTGTTCATGAGACACATGAATACTGCCGGAGCGTTCGTCAGTCCAAATGGCATCACTACGAACTCGTAGTGTCCATATCTGGTGCGGAAAGCGGTCTTGGCAATGTCTTCATCTCGGATCCTAAGCTGATGATAGCCTGATCGGAGATCAATTTTTGAGAAGCATGTTGCCCCTCTCAATTAATCAAATAGGTCATCGATCCTCGGCAAAGGGTATCGGTTCTTGATTGTGGCTTGGTTAAGCTTCCTATAGTCAATGCATAGACGGAGTGTTCCTTCCTTCTTTTTCACAAATAGGGCGGGTGCTCCCCAAGGTGAGGTACTGGGCCTAATAAATCCTTTGTCCAACAACTCTTGTAGTTGGGTTTTGAGCTCCTTTAGTTCTACGGGGGCCATTCGGTAAGGTGCCATCGAGATCGGGGCCGTTCCCGGTTGGAGTTCTATAGAGAAGTCTATCTCTCTCTGAGGTGGTAGACCTGGGAGTTCCTCGGGAAAAACATCGGCGTACTTGCAAACGATGTGAGGTAATCCCAATTCCATCTTGTCGGTTTCCTCCATTTGGAGGCTGGCTAGCCATCCAAAGAGTTGATTCTGCCACCTCGACCTTTTCGTCGTCGAACTCGCCGTCTGTCTATCCCCCTTAAAACGGAAGCGAGTTCCCTCTGGGGTGTAAGCCATTACCGTTTTCTGGTGACAGTCTATGACTGCACGGTGTGCTGACAGCCAATCCATTCCTAGGACTACGTCGAAATCCGCTATGTCGATTACTCTGAGGTCGCAGGTTAGTCGCAAATTGGCTACTTCTAGCTCGCACCCTCTACACACTAGACTAACAGCTACACTTCCCCCCAACGGTGATAACACATTCGTACACGTACTTAGGGGTTCTGTTTCTAGTGCTAGAGTAGTTACGCAGGCAGTAGATATAAATGAATGCGATGCACCGGAATCAAATAAGGCTTGCACGCAGGTACTGTACAATAGCAACGTACCTTGGATCACAGAGGGATCCTGTTCTTGTTCCTCTGTCTGCAATGCGTAGATGCGCCCTCCAGCATTCTGCTGTACTCCTACGGGCTGCTTCCCTTTATTCTGCCCATTCAGCTGCTGTGATGGCCCCCCGGGATTCTGCTTCCCAAATCCAGTCTGTCCTGGCTGTGGGGCTCTCTGGCCTCCAAGGTTTCCATTCCCTTCTCTCGGGGGCTAGGGGCATTCTTGTTTGTAGTGGCCCATGGCCTGGCAGTTGAAGCATTGGACAAATGCCTTGTTCTGGCCGTTCCTCTGTGGTTCACCACGGCCTGGTGTAGCAGCTTTCCATGTTTGATTGTTAGAAAACGGGGTAAAGGGCTTGGTGGGGTAGAGTCCACGGTTGTTGTTGGAAGGTTGAGTGCGGATAGGTCCGCCAGCGTTGCCTGTCGCCTTCCTCCATCGGTTCTTGAAGTCATTCTCCTCACTCTCTAGCCGGAGAGCACATTTCACCACACCAGTATAGGTGGGGAAAGTTTGTGCCACTACGGCCCTTCGAGCGGTCGTCAGCCCCCACTCGAATCTTCTTGCCTTCTTATCCTCCGTTGATACAGCGTCCGTGGCGTAACGGGACAGCTCCTCGAATTTGGCCGCGTATTGGGTAACGGTCATCGTCCCTTGTTTCAGGTTCATGAATTCTTGTTCCTTGACCAAGCAGAGAGGTGTGGGAAAGTACTTGTCGAGGAATAGGGTTTCGAACTAGGCAAAGGTCATAGTAGCTATGGCATGAGTAGCCTCCATCAATTCCCACCAATAACGGGCTTCTCCCTTAAATTGGTATGCGGCTACGGCTACACGATCTCCATCCCGGGTGATCTCCAAGGTGTCCAGGATCACCTTGACTTCCTTCAGCCAAGTTTCAGCCACGATGGGGTTGGGGTTTCCATGGAACGTAGGTGGTCGGCGTTTGCAAAATTCATTCATGGCTCGGGTTCGGGTCATAGGTCCATCATCGCGGTTTCGATTGTTGGCATTCAAAGCGGTTACTAATGCTTGCATGACTTGGGTTAGGTTTGGGTTCGCGTTAGAGGATTCTCCAGTTTCGTATCCTAGACCGTTGTGTCGGTTCACCATCTACGAGTAAAATTGCAAAGGGGAGGTTTAGTCTACTAGACGATTTTTCGTTTGACGTTGGTTTTCTCCCTAAGTTGAAAGCAGTAATAGTACGCACCATACACTTAAAAATAAAATGGACTATTTCATAGATAAACAGAGGATTACAACATAGCATAGAGTTCTACTACAAAATAAAACATAAGACAGGGTTCCCTTAGTACAAGTTGGAAATGAACCTACACGTTCTTACTCTACGACCTTACAGCTTACAAAGGTTTATTCTACTACGAGTGCTACAGGCGTAGTTACAACTTCCGAATCTCATTCTAATACTACTAGTCTACTGACTGGGTGGGGTGAGTCCAAAGTATTCGTGGAGCCACTTCTTGTAGTTGGTCTCAGCAATGGTTTCTTCCCTAAGCAGGCGATCACGCTCTTGTGCCATCATCTCCTCCATCGTAAGGACGGGTGGTTCCTCCAATGGTTCCATGTAGAAATGGGGAAAATTCAGCATTGCAGCCCTCAGTTCCGGGTCAGACATAAGGTAGTCAAGTGGCTGCTCATAGTTCTGCACAGGTGGAGCAGGGACGGGAGTAGGCGGGATGTTCTCGGGGATGGCAACGGGTGGGGTTGTCTCCCAAGTGATTGGAACTTCATAGAGGTCCATGTTGTCTACGGATGGAAGTGTTGGTCCGGGGTATTCTGGTGCCAGCAGTGATCGGTATTGGGTCAGGGCTCGTGGGTTGAAGGGTGGTTGTCCTCCTCGGCCTCGGCGTGACATCTATAACAATAGAAGAGTTAAATTTTAGACTTAATTGGGTGAGGCGGAATCTCGTACGAGTAAACACACGTAATAGATACAAGTAATAACAGTGGTTCATAGACTAGAAGGAAATACATGATTTCATTACTTCAAACGGAACAAGTACATCATAGATGGCCTATATTAGCCCAAGCTCCTACCACAGATATATACAATACTAGTCCTACTTACGACATGTCTTTCTTCCTTAGTTATATTACAACAAAAGTCATACCGTAAGTTCGACTATATGCTACTTCCTATTTTACATCCTACATCCCGAAGGATCACCATTATCACCAAGTTATCTTAGCTAAGCCTGATTGGCGTTCTCAGCCCTTGGGGTCTCATTTTCTTCGAGATTTGCTTCATCGATTGGGTTTTCCTCCTTGGTCGCTCCATCGGTGTCCTTTTCACCATCGACTTCTTCTTCTTGGTCATTAATCTCAAGGTCTCCCATCGGGGGTAAGGTACCAAAGATCTCATAGTAGGCACACAGGATTGGGAATAGTGCAGGAAACCAAGGGTCGGTTTCCACGGGGACAAGGGTGTGTTGCTACACTCTTATGAAATCTTGCTTCTCTGCGAGTACAGCGGCAATGAAATCGGGGTTCTCTGCTAGTTGGATAGTCAGGATTTCTATGGTGGTTTTAAGTTGGCGAACTCCTGCCAATAGGTCGACTAGGCGGCCCAGGTGATTCATCTACAAGGAAAGTTTTAAACCTCAATTAGTAACGCTTTAAGACAGAGTTTTATTATTACTAAAGAACTTGGATTATCCACTTCCACATTCGTTTCTTGATTTAAGTCATCATCCAATTGTTCGGGAATTCCTAGCTCGGTGGTATTGCCAGTTCCACACCTTGCTTCAATCCGAAGATTGCTTTGACAGAATTCCACCCAATTTGGGAAGGGAAACTTAAACTCAATTCACGTTTGTGCAATGGTCAAACTATCTTATGGTTCTACCCATTCTACCCATGGCCAAGGTTTTGAGCCTAAAGCTCTGATACCACGTTGTAACGCCCCCAATTTTGGGTACGTTAAAGGGATAATTTCATTGAAAGGTAAATAGAGTCAAGCTCATTATTACATCGTAAACCTTACAAAGTACTTTTATTCAATAAGGGCAGGGTACTAGGGTTCCTATCGTCTACTCTTCTTGTTCCTCCATTCTTGCCAGTTCCTCGGCTCCAAAGGTGTGGGCTACCACAGCCCCGGGTGAGATCGGGGTGGCCCAATTGGAAAATTGCGCGCCTCGTGCCTTTTGGATCGATTCGAAAAAGTTTGAGTTTGAAGAGTCGCCACCCGGATTTATGGTTAATCACCCAAGAAACCGTTTTGATTTGAAAATGGTTGATTTGAAATTGAAAACCAGAGATCGTTTTGAGGGTCCGGAAGCCATGTTACGAGGGGGGAAGGGTTTTACGGCACCCCCTCGCCCGATTCGAAATCGGTCTCTACTAAACGTTTGTGGGATTTTTAAAAAGGATTTTGTTTCATTTAACCAGCTAGCAAGTATCCACAGTTATACCAAATAAGAGGTGTATACTGGTGCATGTGTACAGTAGAGGGTAAAATGGCCATGCATAATATACAAGATGACTGAAAATGCAGTTCTGTCACTGTATTCACTCTCGAGCGCTCGGGAGTGGTCCCGAGCGCTTGGGAGTGCTGACACTCTGATCCTGCAAAAATTTGTTAGCACTAACAGAATATAATGTAAAACTGGAATTTGAAATGTGCATAAACACAATACGGGCTCAACAGAGGACTTGACAGACTGAGATGGGCCCTCAATCTCTCAGATCGTGCGTCCTTGCCATTGTAAAATTAGATCTACAGCTTTAAATGAGCAAATAGGTACATTTATGCATGCAGAGATCAAAGAACACAGCAGACTGGGGAAATGGAATGCAATAGCATGCATGCACTCCCGAGCGCTCGGGAATGGTTCAGAGCGCTTGGGAGTGAGCTGCATGTCAGCTTGCTCTCAAATGGAAAATGAAATCATTTTATCATGCAGTCACACTTGTCTAGGTCTTTAACAAGAGAAAATCTTATTTTTAACTTTGGAAACTTTGTTCTTACATGAAATTTGTAAGAAACACTTCTGTTTTAGGGAAAATGATTTTCTACGTCTGCATGCCAGAATAAAACCATTTCACTTAAGACTGCACCCCACCCCAGCCTGTTATCTAACAAAACACCATGCATGGGACTAGAAACAGTCCCGAGCGCTCGGGAGAACTCTCGAGCGCTCGAGAGTGTTTCCAGTAAGTGTTTTATGAAAACATTTCTTGTACCCCTTTGCTCTTGATTTTACACTGAGGTCCCCCAACCTTGCACCCAGTATTGAAGACTGGGTCAGGCTGAGAGACCCCCCTCAGAAGGGAAGAACAGCCTCTTTGGTTTGAGATTGAAGGTAAAGATCTCTACCTTTTGCTGGAACTTTGCTCTTTGAATAGCTTTGAAATGTGGATGAAGAGAGAAGAATACAAGAAATCAGAGGCTTGGAGAGTTCTGGATTTCCTGCATTTTCCTTGATGATTTTTGAAAGCTTTTCAAGTTTGAAAAGTGAGTTTGAGTTTGGAAAACCTTTGCCTTGAGCAAGAGAGAGAGGAGAGTGGTTCTAGAGAGAGGGAATTTTCGTGGTTTTTAGCCATGCTGAAAACCAGTTATATTTATAGGCCAAGATAACCTATAGTTTGCAACATGAAATGAATTTGAAATAAAACATTTGGTTGGGGGAAAATCTGCTGGCTCTGACTCCTTCTGAGGTTGAGTGTTGACTCAAGCCTCAGCCGGCTCATGGTGACTGCAATGATGGATTGCTTGGGTAGTGGGGAGCCCAGCCATCCATTGGGCAGCACAGAAGACTCGAGCGCTCGAGAGTGGTCTCAAGCGCTTGGGACTTCACTCTCGAGCGCTCTGGAGTGAGCTAGGCCCAAGGTTTTTGGAAAATGGTTTGGAGCGCTTGGGAATGATTTTGACCATTTTTATTTCCTTTTCAAATCCTTCAAAGAGCAAAGTCTCGATCGGTACAAGGCTTGTTTCGATCCAAGTTCATCATTGGGGAGCCTCCGGGCCACAAATTAAGGAATTTCGAAGAGTTCAAATTCGGGTGTCTACAGTTGCCCCTCTTTGGGCGACGCTCAGCATCATGTCTGGATACGAGTGCCGTCCAAAGCTTGAGACAGCCCAATTCAAGCCAGATCAAATCCTCAATTCAAAACACAAATGCAAGCGAAAACACCAACATTCAATGCATGAGGTTGCGTCTTTTCAGACTGCCTACGTACCCTTTTCTGCAGGGATCAGACCAGCGTAGTTCTTTGGGGCAAATGCAAACATGCAAGTGCAAGCAAATGGCGGGAAGGGTGTCCCTCAGGACGGTGCCAAATTTATGGCAGCGGAGAAATTAAAGGGCGTCCCTTAGGACGGTGCCAAATTTATGGCAACGGAGAAACTGAAGGGTGTCCCTTAGGACGATGCCAAATTTATGGCAGCGGAGAAACTGAAGGGTGTCCCTTAGGACGGTGCCAAATTTATGGCAGCGGAGAAACTAAAGGGCGTCCCTTAGGACGGTGACAAATTTATGGCAGCGGAGAAAGTGAAGGGCGTCCCTTATGACGGTGCCAAATTTATGGCAGGAAGAAACTGAGGGGTGTCCCTTAGGACGGTGCCAAATTTATAGCAGCAGAGAAACTGAGGGGTGTCCCTTAGGACGGTGCCAAATTTATAGCAGCAGAGAAACTGAGGGGCGTCCCTTAGGACGGTGCCAAATTTATGGCAGGAAGAAACTGAGGGGGCGTCCCTTAGGACGGTGCCAAATTTATGGCAGGAAGAAACTGAGGGGGCGTCCCTTAGGACGGTGCCAAATTTATGGCAGCGGAGAAACTGAGGGGTGTCCCTTAGGACGGTGCCAAATTTATGGCAGGAAGAAACTGTGAGGGGCGTCCCTTAGGACAGTGCCAAATTTATGGCAGAAGATGAGTGTCTCAGGACGGTGCCAAATTTATGGCAGGAAGAAGCAAGGGCGTCCCTTAGGACGGTGCCAAAAAAATGGCGGAAAGGGTGTCCCTTAGGACGGTGCCAAATTTATGGCAGGAAGAAACTGAGGGGGCGTCCCTTAGGACGGTGCCAAATTTATGGCAGCGGAGAAACTGAGGGGTGTCCCTTAGGACGGTGCCAAATTTATGGCAGGAAGAAACTGAGGGGTGTCCCTTAGGACGATGCCAAATTTATGGTAGCGGAGAAACTGAGGGGTGTCTCTTAGGACGGTGCCAAATTTATGGCAGGAAGAAACTAAAGGGTGTCCCTTTGGACGGTGCCAAATTTATGGCAGGAAGAAACTGAGGGGGCGTCCCTTAGGACGGTGCCAAATTTATGGCAGCGGAGAAACTGAGGGGTGTCCCTTAGGACGGTGCCAAATTTATGGTAGGAAGAAACTGAGGGGTGTTCCTTAGGACGGTGCCAAATTTATGGCAGCGGAGAAACTGAGGGGTGTCCCTTAGGACGGTGCCAAATTTATGGCAGGAAGAAACTAAAGGGTGTCCCTTAGGACGGCGCCAAATCCACCTGCTGCTCTGTTTGGCGGACAACACAAGGCTTCGGGACAAATCCACTTGTTGCTCTGTTTGGCGGACAACACAAGGGTAAAACCTTCCGCGAACTAGACGATTAGACCATTCTTATCGATTTCAACATAAAGCACCAATTTTCAAGCGTGAACCAATTGTGGATTACCGAAAGAAGTTCGTGATCAATTGCTCTGTATGATACGAACAAAAATTAGGACTGAGATTGATTTTGTAAAGAGCCTCGACATAGCAATTATTGACATAAAGTGAAATAAACAGGGGACCGAAGACTTCGGCGCAGCGACCTAAAATAGAGTGGAGCGCTCGGGACTACTCCCGAGCGCTCGGGAGTGGTGTCGAGCGCTCGGGACCGCGACTGGGGCCCGCCACTCCTTCGTCTTCCTTTTCTAGGTCTGGGGTTCAAAAACCCCCAAACTCGAGCGCTCGAGAACCAGGCGACGTACGGCTGTCCTCCTGCTCTCGATTTCTCAGGCGACTACTCTCTCTCACTCGACTATCTCTCTCTCACGATCTCTCTCTCTCGAACACCACCTCCTTCTCTTACTTCCCAGAAAACCACGGACATATTCCAAGATCTCGAGATCTCCTCGATCTTCCATTGGGCAATCGTGTGCCAGGAAGTTCAAATTAAGGGTAGGAAGAAGGCTAGGGAGAAAGAAGGAAGGGCAATGGCGAATGGGGAGGACTGGGCGGCGATAGGTGAGTCCCGCGGTGGTGCGGCCACGCCTGGCGACGGTGCGGCGGCGGCGATGGGCGAAGCAAGTGGCTGCGGGGTTGTGCCCAGCGACGAGGGGGTTACCAGCGAGGTTACAGCAGCTGTGGGTGACGGTGGGGGTGACCCTATGGTGGTAAAGGAGGCCCGAGGAGGTTCTACGGTGATTGGGGATGGCTGCGGGGTCGAGACTGAGCACGACACAGGTGGGAGGCAGGCTAACAGAGGCGGAGACGCCTCGGGCAGTTGGGGTGGTGCTTCGGGCAGTGGAGGTGGAGTGACGGGTACTCCTCCTACTCCTACTGTGGAGGAGTTGTTCGCGGCCGCGGATCGGGCCCGCGATGAGCGACAGGTCGACGAGGTGGTGGTTGGTTGTAGCGTCACAGCCACCCCCGCTTTGAGGTCGACGGCGGCGGTACAGAGGGGAGGATATAGCGGGATTGGGGCCTCACGCCACATTCCCTTCGAGGAGGGCGACTTCCTGGACTCTGCGGAGCCGCGGGACATACTAGACGCTCTTGGCCTCGACTCGGGGGTCGCGACCGTGTTGAGGGACGCTGGGACCCCGGAGGAGTGGGCTGCGGCGCTCTTGCTGGGAGCCATACTGCGAGGCGCAGGAGCGTCGGACACGGGGGGAAATGGTGTCGAGGAGATGGAGGTAGAGAGGCCGGAGCCGGAGGCGGCGGCTGAGGCACGGGTGACCGCGGTTGACGAGGCGAAGGCCTATTTGGGAGGAGAGCGTGCTGGGTTCGCGATTGCAACCTACGCTCCGTGGGTTCACTTCTTTGAGCCGGTGGGGATGGTGAGCTACGTCCCCGCTCGAGCGGACTACCCCGAGGACCTACTTCTCCGTGACCGCGACTCGCACATCTCTACGGGTTGGACCACGGTAAGTTTTCGACAATTTGAACCTTTTGAATTCGACGCTTGAGTTATTTTGTGAATTGCTATATTGATTGAAATTCTATTTCTTTACCCTGTTGAAACAGCGCACGACGGATGTTTACGGCCACGGAGGCTCAGCTAGCTCGCTGAAGTACTTCAAGGGGCTGCCTGAGAGAGTACAGGAGTTAGTGGAGGCGGCGGGATTGTAGACACCTCCCAAGCGGGGCATCGCCATACAGATTGATCACATTGTATTTGCTCGATTGGTTGCTCACTTCATAAACCAAAATCATGGACATTCCCACGGCTAGGAACATCGCCACACGATAACGGTTATCATCAAATAGAGTCGCCACCCAGTTTATTAAAACTGGGAAAATAGATAGAGATTCCGGATACGGGAGCCAAAAGTACAATAAGGGGAAGGTGTTAGGCACCCCTCTTTGCCCAGTCATGAGACTGGCCCATAATCGTTCAACATAAGACGTATAGATGCTTTGTTTAATTCTAACACATAGTCTGTTTAGTTATTCCTTTAAACAGTAAGCAAAGTGAGCCAGTGCGATAATTGAAGCATGCATTAGAAAGCAGAAAAGCAAACAAAATGTCCCAGGAGATCGATTCCTCGGCCGGTGAATGGATGTCACGGTCGAGTAATCACACTGGTTTAATGTACCGACCGAGGGATCGAAGCCCCGGTCGGTGTTCTTCCTCACACCAGACAGAAAGATTAATGGATAATCAAAAATGCTACGATTAATCAGAAAAGCAATAAATTAAGACAAACCAGAGGCCATTGGGCCTCACCACCTTGATCCCTCAGTTGCTTGATTGCTTTGGATTGAGTGTGATCGATTGATTGCTTGATCGAGAACCCTAGAGTTAGGGTTTGAACTTCGGGGTTTGATTGCCGGATTGACGGCTACCTTCGGAAGGTTAGGGCTTTTGGAGTATGGGATTGAGGAGGTATTTTGACAGAGTTTCGAGGCTTGATTGAGTGTGTAGGTATCTCAATTTCTGTGTGTTAATTCGGAGCCCAAAGGCCCCTTTATATAGGCATAGGGATGACTCACTCCGGCCAATCAAATCACGAGATGGCAATTGCAATTGCAATGCATCTCAAACTCTACGTCGTGATCTCCGAACGTAGCCCGAACGCATCGGAAAGGTAGTGTAGTTGGATCAAACCAAACGTCTGACAGAACGTTCCAGAGTCTGGAAAAAGGTCGATCTGGCGGCCGAGCAAAGGATGTCGCGGCCGTGGAATGGATGTCTCGGCCGAAGGATAGATCTCGCGGCCGAGGAATTGATCTCTCAGGGAGATTTTTCTGGCAACAGGTTGCTCGGGTGAGGGATTGATGTTGTGGCCGTGGGATTGATGTTACGGCCGTCAGATGGATTTTCCTAGGCTTCTGTATTTCTGTCTGAAAGGCTGTATGGCTTTGAATTGGGTCCTCTAAGTGGTTCAAAGTTCTTACCGAAAGTCCTAAGGTCCTCAAGGAAGCAATCAGCAATCATTGTGTCCATTTCATCATCGGGATGGTCCCAAGGTGGGACTTGAAATAATCGTTAGGCCAAATTGGGGTGTCTACAGATGCCCCTCTTTGGCTGAACTCAGACGGATCGCGAGACATGTTTGAGTAAGAGTCAAAGCTGTAAAAAGCAACTCAATTTGGTCCAACCACTATTCCAAGGGGTTTTCAAAAAGATTTTTGTTATGATCGGGCCGGGAGGCTGCCTACGTATTCCACAAGGGAAATTCGGACCAATCGTAGTTCGGGCAATAAAGAAAAGTAAAAGTTTGGAGGGTTAGAGACAGAAGACGTACCTTAGGGCTTAAAAGCCGTAGTGTGACGTACCTAGACCGAGCCGGGGTTTTGGCGAAGAGTAGTTGAAGGAGCGCGGGGCTACAGGGGAGTTTCTTTGCGGAGAGCTTCCTTAGTATTTTGGGGTAGATCGGTACACTGCAGTGCGTTTGCTTTTCTTGATCGTCCTTACTTTGGTGAAAGGAGCTCGGTAGAGTAGCCTATCCTTGCGAATGAGCTGGAAGGAATTGATGTAATGGGGTGGAATCCAAACCATCTGTTGGGATGAGTTGGACGCCGGTTTGTTTTTGAGATGTAGGGGAGGCGCGGGGCCAGTAGCTAGAGCACGGAGCTTTGGCGATGAGGGGACCGAGGCACGGGCAGGTTGTAGTCATGAGGCGAGAGCATGAGGTGATGATAGGACCGGAGCGCGGAGCTGGTGTTGATCATAAGGCGAGAGCACGAGGTGATTGATAGGACCGAGCGCGGAGCTGGTGTTGATCATAAGGCGAGAGCTGAGGTGATTGATAGGACCGAGGCGGGGCTGGTGTTGATCATAAGGCGAGAGCCTTGAGGGATTAGATTGAAAGAGCGGGGCTGGTGTTGATCATAAGGCGAGAGCCTTGAGGGGATTAGATTGAGGCGTGGAGCTGCTGTGGTTTATGAGGCGGAGGCACGAGGTGAGCTTAGAGCTTGATGGGACCGAAGCGCGGAGGCTGGTATTGATAAGGCGAGAGCCTGAGGTGTCCGAGCTTTGAGCTTGACGTGATGAACCGAGCGCGGAGCTGGTATAAGGCAAGGGCTTGAGGTGAGGAACTGAGGCATGGAGCCCGAAGTGATTGAGGCGTGGAGCATGCAGTATTGAGGCGAGGGCCTGAGTTTGTCGGAGCTTAGAGCTTGACGTGATATGAACCGAAGCGTAGAGCTGGTTGTATTCGGATGGCTATGTACGGAGCTTTCTCATCATAAATGTTGGACGTGGAGCCAAAGGCTCGAGGCGTTGGGCGATCAAATAAAACCGAGGCATAGAGCCGGTTGATAGCAGAGGGTTGACTGTTTCATGAGAGATATGCGAGTGTACATGTGTGATGATGGTTGTTAGATGTGAACAGATATGATGCGGACTCGATGTGAAAATGTTGATGCAAATGTGCACGGCCCGTGCGTGTGTGTTTGTTTTAAGCTTAGAGCTTCTATCAAGTTCCGGACTTGAGCATTCGAAGCGTAGAGCTCGAGCATTCGGACGGGCAGAATCCGAGCATTCAAAGTACAGGCTTTGAGCATCCAGTATGCGGTGGTTGGGCATCCAAGCGTAGAGCTTGAGCATTCAAGTGTATAACTTGAGCATCCAGGTACACGGTGGTTGGGCATCCAAGCGTAGAGCTTGAGCATTCAAAAATGTTAGATTTTTGAGCATCCAGGCGTAGAGCCCGAGAATAGATGTCTTGATTGTTGGGGTGGCTTAGAGCACTGTTGCTTGTTTACGGCTTGAGCCCAGTTGAGATAGCGGGCTTGGAGCCGCCGAGTTGTGTAGAGATGATGGGCACAGGGGCCGCTGAATTGATACGGGCGTAGAGCCGCTATGATAAAGGGCTTCGAGCCGCTGGGATGGTAGGCATAGGCTTTGAGCCTGTGGAAGTAATGGGCTTCGAGCCGCTGAGTCGTGATAGCGAGCGTAGAGCTGCTGAGATAGTAATTATAGGCTTCGAGCCTGTTGAGATAATGAGTGTAGAGCCGTTGAGTTGAAGGCGTAGAGCCGCTGAGTGAGTTGATATGGGCGTAGAGCCTGCCAATAATGGGCTTGGAGCCGCTGAAGTTTTAAGCTCAGGGCCGCTGAGTGTCTTGTTTTGCTAGCCAGTAGTTTGTGGAGAGAGATTTTCGATGCTTGGGCATGCCCCCAAGGCTGGTTTTGATCATGTTGTGTTGGCTCGGGGATGCCCCCAAGGCTACTTGGTTGTTTGAGGATTCAGAAGTTTGTAGTGGCTTGAATTGGTGCACTGAGCATGATCTGACGTTTGTTGAAGGAAATTGATTGGCGGGCCAGGAGATCGATCTCTCGGCTGAAGGATTTATGTCTCGGCCGAGGAATTGATGCCTCGGCCGTGAGAACGCCAAAAGCCAGGAAATCGATTTAAGTTTAGTTAAATTGATCTCACGGCCCATTTAATCTTTTCCTCTCCTCCTCCCTTATTCTCCCCCGTTCCTCTCGTCCGACGACCGTCGTACACCGCCGCCCTCCTCCCTTACCGTCGGCCGCCATCTTCTCCGGCGACCATCCTCTCCGACCATCGCCGTCGTTGTCGTTGCTGCTGGCCTCGGTTGTTTTGGGGAACCGTTGGTTTTCCTTCTTGGTTCGGACGTGATGGCCACGCCATCTTCGGACGTTGCGGGTTCATCCTCGCACCCTCCATGCAGGTGCGAACATCCGTCTTCTGATGAGGAGGCGATTGAGGAGCCCGGTTTGTTTGATGCTGCTGCCTACGTTCTTCCTTCCCGTAGGTTGGGTTATGGCGGTTTCCTGCAGTACCGCCCTCCTGTTGGTGGCCCAGAGGCCGAAGTAGTTCGCAGAGAGCCTGAGCAACACTTGAGTGTTCTAAATGTGCCGGTAAGCTTCCCTGAAAAAGTAAAAAGTTTACTTTAATTCAGAGTTTGAAAATCCGTGCATGATTTAAAGAGCGAATTTCTCATTTGCGGGATGACAATCCCTTTTAGCTAAGGGTGTGGATGAGAGAGACCCGTGTTTGGGTTGAATTGATTTTGTTTAAAGAAACTAAAATAACCGTGCCCCCTGTCTGGGCGATGCATGCTTTTAAATGTTAATTTGATGTCCCCTAGCGTTTCCTTTGTTTATGCAATCATGAGATTAACTCCCTTTTTGTCTTTGGCAGAGAGATAGGAGGCTGGAGGCTCGCGGAGGAGGCAAGGAGGTGCACAGATGGTTCTTGAAGCTGCCGGAACAAGCTCGGGAATTGGTACGTGCTGTTGCGGGTTTCGAGACATTTGTCCTGGGCCTTGATCTTCCGAAGATGGATTGGTCATTGATGACCTCACTAGTTGAGAGATGGTGGGACACCACCAACACATTCCACCTTTCCCCGGCTGGCGAGATGACTATTACTCCAGGTGACTTTTCTTTGCTGACTGGGCTGCGAGTAGGCGGTGTTCCTCTTAGAGTTGACCCCAGACTCTGGGAGCGAGCAGGCGCTTTGGAGTGGTTTCTGGGCAAGGTGCCCCTTGTTTGTTCGCGAGGTCACATCGACCTTGCTTGGCTGAGCAGATCCTTCACGCAGGCTGATATCTTGACCCAGGTGAGCGTCGAGCAGTTGACACGGGCCTTCCTTCTTTACCTCCTTGGGCAAACGTTGTTTGCCAACAAGGATGGTTCGATACACACGCAGTTTTTGGCTCCTCTGCAGCACCTGGGAGCCACTAGGGAGTTTGACTGGGGCTCGTCCGCTTTGGCCACCTTGTACGGCGGTCTTGGAGCTTGCTCGCGGGACAAGAGTCCCATTCTTTGCGGCCACTTTCGAGTGCTTGAGGTACGTATCATTCCTTTGTACTTCTGTTCTTACTTTGGCTTTTTCCAATTCTGAACTTGCCTTGTTGATCCCGCTTTTCAGCTCTGGGCTTTTGAGCACCTTCTCCAGTTTCCTCCTGAGACTAGGCACGGTGATGCGAACTGCATACCTCGTTACGAGCGATGGTTGATGGGGCAACGGAGGCCACGGTCACCAGTTTTGAGCCTTCCCGAGTGGCGGCGAGTTTTGGACCGACTGACGGTCGATCAGGTACCTTTCCTTTTGTACCTCTTGTCCTTGAGACTTCCGTATTCTTGTGTGGAGACTGATTTGTCACTGTTCTTACAGGTATGGTTTGACCTTTGGGGTGGTGTACCAGAGGATGCCCCCTCGCACGTTGTAGAGTCCTGGATCGGACCCGTAGTTTGCTCGAGGGTCCGTTTTGTAGGGCTTGGTACTTGGGTGACCGAGTGGCCAGTCAGTGGCGGCCACGCGTTGAGGCTCTTCGGTTTGTTCCCTCTTCTCCTCCAGTATCCATGAGGTCCACTTCCTTGATGTCGAAGGAAGATCTGAAGAATGCCCGGATCAGAGATTGGGTAGGTTTACTCCTCCAGGCAGGTGACTATACGGAGTACTGCCGTCTTTTCTTGACCTCCTCTGCTGCAGCTCCTCCCGTTGCTCCTGTTTGGCCACGGGCTCCTTCGTATATCTCCTTCCACTCAGACGATGGGGAGGAGGAACGCTTGATGACTCCTTGCACGACCCCGCTCTATACTTTGCCAGTCGGGGCCTCACAGGTATTTTTAGCTTCCTATGTTAGCTTTCATCATTCCGCATTATATCCTTGCTTTAAATGTTTGTAATGCTTGGCTGTTCCACAGGTGCCTGCCGAGATAGTGCAGGAATGGCTTCGCGCCTACCAGAGTACAGAGGTCTTGGTTCGGAGACAGCGCCGTAGGATCCTCGAGGTATGACTTTCTTCATGAGTTTTATCTGCTATGTATTATCCCTTGAGTCTGAATGTTTATATCTTTCTTGGCTGCAGCTTGAGGCTGAGAGGGTACCGGCCGCTGAGGGGAATGTGGGGACCAGTGAGCAGCCTTTGCCTTCTTCTCAGAGATCGCCTAGTTTTTAGGGCCTTTCTTTTCCCTGTTCATAGTTAGTAGATGATAGGCAGAAACTATATTTGTATAGTAAAAGCAACCACAGCAACAGTTTTGTAAACAAGTTTTTGTTTGAGAAAAGGGAAATGCCTTTCATGCCCCTAAATGTCTTGAGTTTGCATGTGATAGTCAGAACATGGCTTTTTTTGAACAAGTTTTTGCTGATAGACAGTTAACTTCTGTGAAAATATTTGGCTAAAGAATTGATCACTCGGCCGAAGGATCAGTGTTGCGGCCGAGGTATCGATTATCCGGCCGCTATGTCTACTTTCCCAAGGAAGATAGGTTTTGCTTTAGCCAAGCGGCATCCTGTTTCACATCCTTTCCTATGCTTAGTCTTTGATTTGATGTCCCTTGCTTTTGCCATGCTTTACAACCTGATTGCTAAACTTTAAGAGTTTTTTGAAGGATCATACCCTTTGCGTTTGACGACTTTTGGGTTAGAAGAGATGAACTGTAATCCTTACGTGTCTTTGTTTTTGTCAATTCCTTGGAAAATGACTAACTCATCTTTTGCGAGCTCAATACGCAGGTTTAGCTATGCCTATCATTGAGTACAAACATGTTTTTCTTCTCTCCAAATGTTTGGGCCGTATCTCGATGTGAGATTGCCTACGTATCCCAATCAGGGAATCAGGCCTTTTACGTAGTTCCAAGATCACCACCTTTGGGGGTTGGGTTTTCACTCTTGGTTTTCTTTCTCTCATGCTCTAAGTTTTGCCTAGGTTACGATAGAGGTTGAATCCCTAGCGAGCTTTCCTTCAAATGCCTTAACTTTTGCCTAGGCCGCGTTTTCGCTTTTTCTTTGTCCTAGCAGGCTCTGCTCTTACTTTTGCTTGGGTGTGTAGATTGCCCAACGAGCATTTTTCTCTCAAAAAGGGTTTGTGTTTTGGAGAGGAATCTGATGGAGATGTTTTTATGAATCTCCTTGTGTTTGTACTTTCACAATGGGCAAGCTAACCCTAAGTGTTCTCACGGAGATAGCGTCTTCTTCCTAAGTTTTGATAAAAACCTAGTTTTAAGTAATTTAGAGTTTATCCTTTCTTTCCCTTTTGTCGAAGACACGAGGATTTTGATCCTTTCAAATTCTTCCTTTGTTTTGGCAATGAGAGCATAGTGCATGGCAATTGCAATTTAGAAATTTGGATTTAGATAAGCATAATCTTGAAGATGAAAAAGGAATTCTCTTAGCGGAAATAAAATGCCCAAACAGGGGCCCAAAACTCGTTCTAGTTTGTTTAAAGCAAAAATAATGTTTTAACGTTTCTTATTTGCCATGTTGTGACTTCTCAGCTACTGCAGCATGTCGGGGTCATTTCCTTTGTCTTTTGCAACTTTGTACTCTTTCCCACCCTTTTCCTTGCCAAACAGAGCCTTTGAACTGGGTTCATCTTTTGCACGATAGCTGTCTCCTTGAGCCGTGAGTAATCCCCAGATGGATGTGTCGGCAGGAAACCCCCTTTCTCTTTCCTCATTGATTGCGTGGTCATTAGCTATTTCCTCCTGATTGAATAGTGATGCTAAGGAGGTTTCATCGAGCGGATCATTGCACTCTTCTTCCATTTCATCAAAGTCACTTCCCCTGTTTTATAGGGTTCTGTGTACATGAAATCCAGATCTTCTCTTTCCTCTATCCATTGACTATAGTCGCACTCATCGTAAGGGTTGACCCATGGTTGCATTTGGAACTCCTCTACTTTCTCAATGAGATTGATTGTCTCCCAAACAATGGGCGGTGTTGGAATTTTGGGATGGTTGATGCGCACTACTTTTTGGGCAGGCTCGAAGCGAGCGTGCCTTCTCATCATGATGACCCTTTCTTTTTCCTTCTTCCTTTTCTCAAACCAGATACGAAGCCACTCGTCATCTTCTACAAATGGAATGTCTGGATCCTCCAAATTGTGTTTCGCCCAAGAGTGTTCCTCCCACTTCCTTAGCTTTTCTTCTTCTATTTGATCTTCGCTGCTTATGTCGGACATATCAATGTCAATTACTTCTGACTGATCAGAATTATCATCCTCCTCCTCCTCTATCATGAAACATTCGTCCTCCTCAGGGAAGGTTAAGGTAGGTTTGGTTTGTTTGTCTTGGACAACGTATTGGCTGGTGGGATTGTATGTGGGGTTGTGAGAGAGATTTATGAGATTGATGCTTCGAGGTGGTGGTTCGGTATTATGAGTAGGGAGTGGGTTAGCTTGCCCATCAGGTTTTGGTGGTTTTATGGTTCGGCTATCAATAAGATCCTGAATGTCGTGACGAAGACGCATACAATTGTCTGTTTCGTGCCCAGGATGTTGGTGATAGGCGCATTGCTTGTTCGGGTCATGGTTTGGGCCGTAGGGCGGCGGAGGAAGTGGCTTGTTTAGAGGTTTGAGATGCCCTTGACGGCTGAGAATGGTTAAGGCTTGGGATAAGGTCATATAGAGAGGATCAAACTTGCGACGAGGTCGATTTGAGCTTCGGGATGGGCTAGTTTGGAAAGGATCTTGAGGCAAAGAGCCAAGGGCATTCACGGAGGCATGAGACGTACGGCTAGAGAAGGTTTTCTTAGGTGGAGGAGTGACCTCTTCTTTCCCAATGAGTCCTAGCTTGATTCCATCTTCGATTTGCAACCCGGTGGCATGCAAGCGCTTGAAATCGGTGATAGCCTGTGTGTAATATGCCTGAGATATTTGGGTTGCAAATTTTTGACAACTATCCTCACTTGGTCTTCCTCGGAGGGACGGTTCTTCATCTTGGCAGCCTTTTCCATCCATCTTGACACAAAGGTGGCGAAGTCCTCATTGGAATCCTGTTTGTTCATTTCCAAGTCTCGAGTTGTTAGTTCAATTTGGACGTTATGCATATTGCTTGACAAAAGCATTGGCGATTTCGCCAAGTTTGATAATGTACAAACTCCAAAGTGAGGAACGAGTGAAGGCACTTCCGGTGAGAGTTCGTTGGAACAAACTGGGCAATGAGCTCGTCATTCAAGCCCATCGGCTTCGGGTGTTGATAACATGGCGAACATGACTGGTAGGGTTGCAGTTCCATTGAATTTCTCAATGTTGGGCATCTTGAAATTCTCGGGCAGCTTGGATTATGGGAAGAGGCAAAGTCCCTCGAAATCAAATTTGATCCCCTTGTGAACGAGCCAAGGCTTGTTTGATTTCCTTGACTTGTTTGGTCAACTCAGGACTTTCTGCCAATATCACTTTATGGGGATTCTCGTCTTCCATTTGATTTTTCATCATCTTCAGCATCTCTAGCTGCTTTTTCTGCCAGTAGTGCAGCGATTTGAGCTTGGAGGTCGGCAATAGTGGCGTCGTTGTCTGCCATGAAGGTAGAAGGTTTGCTTGACGAAGCTTGAGATTTAACGAATGACGGGGTTTGTTGAGAGGATGACCGGGAAGTTCCTGAGAGCGGTCGAAATCGTTGTGGTGAGGGTGTTTTGTCAGATGAAGACAATAGACGGGAGGGTTGCAGAGACCTTTGTTTGGCGTAGCTTCGGGTGTTATAAGAGTACAAAGTTGGCTGTGGTTGCTTCTTTGATTTACCTATTGTGCCTGCTTGAAAAGTAGAATACCTGGAAGTCAGTATTTGGCCTGTGTAGGGTTAGGATTTGGGCTGAAAATCCCAACCCTTCTGCACAGAAAGAGTTAATACAACAACAGATGATACAAGGTGTGAGGAAGAACTTTTGCAAGTAGAATGCAAGTATGTTCCTAGCCTGTAGGTTCCTGCCTTAGTTTGATAAGTTCTATGGCTTTCTAAAGCATGAAAGGTTTAGGTAGTTTCAGGGTGCTCCGTTGTCAAAGGGCATCAGTCCTCTCGCCAGCCCATCATAGGCGGCGATTGGGTGATTTCCTTTTTGATATACCACTAGGTACGAGTGACTGTGGAGTTTGCTGGAACCCCCAACATAGCCCATGTCATGCCGGGATATCAGGTGAACTCAACGGGTTGCCCGCTCGATGCATATGATAAATGAATTAGACAAGGCATGTATTAGTCTTATGTTGAACTTTTTGGTTATGGCTCTCACATCCCCAGCAGAGTCGCCAAAAACTGTAGACACCTCCCAAGCGGGGCATCGCCATACAGATTGATCACATTGTATTTGCTCGATTGGTTGCTCACTTCATAAACCAAAATCATGGACATTCCCATGGCTAGGAACATCACCACACGATAACGGTTATCATCAAATAGAGTCGCCACCCAGTTTATTAAAACTGGGAAAATAGATAGAGATTCCGGATACGGGAGCCAAAAGTACAATAAGGGGAAGGTGTTAGGCACCCCTCTTTGCCCAGTCATGAGACTGGCCCATAATCGTTCAACATAAGACGTATAGATGCTTTGTTTAATTCTAACACATAGTCTGTTTAGTTATTCCTTTAAACAGTAAGTAAAGTGAGCCAGTGCGATAATTGAAGCATGCATCAGAAAGCAGAAAAGCAAACAAAGCTGTTCCAGGAAATCGATTACTCGGCCGGTGAATGGATGTCACGGCCGAGTAATCTCACTGGTTTAATGTACCGGCCGAGGGATCGAAGCCCCGGTCGGTGTTCTTCCTCACACCAGACAGAAAGATTAATGGATAATCAAAAATGCTACGATTAATCAGAAAAGCAATAAATTAAGACAAACCAGAGGCCGTTGGGCCTCACCACCTTGATCCCTCAGTTGCTTGATTGCTTTGGATTGAGTGTGATCGATTGATTGCTTGATCGAGAACCCTAGAGTTAGGGTTTGAACTTCGGGGTTTGATTGCCGGATTGACGGCTGCCTTCGGAAGGTTAGGGCTTTTGGAGTATGGGATTGAGGGAGTATTTGTGCAGAGCTTCGTGGCTTGATTGAGTGTGAGGGTATATCAATTTCGTGTGTTAATTCGGAGCCCAAAGGCCCCTTTATATAGGCATAGGGATGACTCACTCCGGCCAATCAAATCACGAGATGGCAATTGCAATTGCAATGCATCTCAAACTCTACGTCGTGATCTCCGAACGTAGCCCGAACGCATCGGAAAGGTAGTGTAGTTGGATCAAACCAAACGTCTGACAGAACGTTCCAGAGTCTGGAAAAAGGTCGATCTGGCGGCCGAGCAAAGGATGTCGCGGCCGTGGAATGGATGTCTCGGCCGAAGGATAGATCTCGCGGCCGAGGGATTGATCTCTCAGGGAGATTTTGCTGGCAACAGGTTGCTCGGGTGAGGGATTGATGTTGTGGCCGTGGGATCGATGTTACGGCCGTCAGATGGATTCTCCTAGGCTTCTGTATTTCTGTCTGAAAGGCTGTATGGCTTTGAATTGGGTCCTCTAAGTGGTCAAAGTTCTCACCGAAAGTCCTAAGGTCCTCAAGGAAGCAATCAGCAATCATTGTATCCATTTCATCATCGGGATTGTCCCAAGGTGGGACTTGAAATAATCGTTAGGCCAAATTGGGGTGTCTACAGGGATTCGGGCCGTTCATCCAGTTGATGACGTCGATGAGGGTGGACTGCGCTGTGCTTACGGTGCTGACCGAGAGGTGGTGGGATACCACCAACACCTTCCACCTCCGGTTCGGGGAGATGACGCTGACACCGCTGGACTTCGCAGCGATTACGGGACTAAGAGTGGCGGGAAAGCCGATCCCCTACAACTCGAGCTTGGTGCTAGACGACGCTGCCTTGCGGTGGTTCCTCGGGCGGGTCCCACGGCACAGCGGAGGGATGGCGGCGTACGGGCAGTTCGTGGAGTACTGGGACCACGAGCCCGCAGACGACGAGGAGGCGGCGAGGATGGCCCGGGCGTACCTGCTCTACCTTTTCGGGGCTTCTCTGTACCCGACTAGGCGGTCGCGGGTGCACCTCTGCTACTTAGCGGGCCTGGTTGACCTGAGAACCGCAGGATGGTTCGACTGGGGAGGGGGCGCTCTGTGCACCCTCTATTGTTTTCTAGGGGCTGCCTCACGCGGAGTGGGCAACACAGTGGGAGGCTATTGGAGGATTGTCGAGGTATGGCTCAAATTATTGCTTTAATACTACTTTCGACTGCTTATTGATTTGAAATGTATGCTTGAACTTGAATTGACTTGAACTTGACCATATGCAGCTCTGGGCTTACGAGGTTCTCGGGATGTTCCCACCTGAGAACACCTGTCGAGATCCTGGTTTGCTTCCTCACGAGCTCGCGTGGAGCAAGGCTTACAGGAGGACGAAGGAGAGGAGATGGGAGGTGATGACCTTCCGACGCTGGCTAGACAGCTTGACCGGAGTCGTAGTACGACTCGCTCCTATTCCATTTCTCTTTTCCGCATTCAACGTATGCTTTTACTGATGCTTCCAAATTCGATATGCAGGTTCACTGGGACAGGTGGTCGAGGGTTGAGGCCGACTTCCTTCCGAGGAGTCGCGAGGTGACACGGAGCAGGGTGCTGCTGGAGTGCCCACTGGGCTGGCAGTGGTACTTGGGGGATCGAGTGATTCAACAGTCGCTCGGTCTTCCAGCGTTCGTGGTGCTCGGGCTGCTCCCTCCACGCGTGCAGAGGACTGAGACGTACACTCGTGCGGAGCTAAAGCTATACACAGTGCCTGACACAGACTTGGAGCGGCACCTACGACGCAGTCTGGACTACGCAGCTTACGTAGGCCAGTACCTGGCCACGAGTCTAGGGGTGGAGGCAGAGTTGGAGCGGAGAGTAGCTGAGGGAGGGCGAGGCCCTGGTGCTAGAGGAGAGGCTGGAGCGCGGGGCCATGGCGGCCGGTCTGCACTAGGTAGAGGGCGAGGAGGCAGTAGGCAACCTACCGGCGGGCGAGGCGTTGGTCTGCCAGGCGGAAGGGAGAGTGGCACGAGGGTGCCGGAGACTGCAGAGGCTTCAGGCTCGGCGGTGCTACCCATGCTGGAGTGGACGATAGGGGCGACAGACCCCTCGGGGGCACGGGCATTGATAGACGTCCCGCGCCTTCCGCAGCCGCCTATGCGGCTTCCTGCTCAGGTATAAACGAATTCAATCTTCTTGTACTCTGAACGATTACTGCTTGCGCATTTCTGATTCTTGAACATTACAGGTACCACGAGAGTGGGCCGAGACAGCTATCATGCTGATGGTGGGAATGCGCCACCTGTTGAAGGGTTGTGCGAGAGGGAGGGTCCTGCCGACCAGACCTGTCCCTGAGCCTGTTTCTCCTCTCGTTCCAGAGGTATGACAATGCATGGTATAGAACTTTTAATGAATCAATTGAATTTCAAATATGCATAGAATGATCGCATGCTTGTGATATGCAGGTGCAGCCACGACGTTCGGCTAGGGCACGACCTTAGGCTACCACGAGCTCTCCAGCTTCCGCCAGCACACGGGGACGAGGGACACAGAGTGTGTCGCGGCCTGCTGTGGAGGCTAGACAGTTCGAGGTTTTGCCTAGGGCAGTGTCCCTGTGGAGGCTCGCTCGGGTGGAGTCAGAGGAGGAGGATGAGACAGAGGAGTCCTCCGAGTCACGTGTCTTAGGGTCGACGGACTCAAAGACTGCTTCCGGTTCTCCCAGCGCAGACAACAGCGACGACGGTGACGAGAGTGAGAGCACAGAGCCCGAGGGCCACCAGCAGAAGAGGACTCGTCGCGTCTGAGTCTGAGGTTTTTGCTTTGCTAGCTTACTCATACATAGACCTGTGTGCCGAGGTAGTTGTAGCTTCTAGGCCTGCGTGCCTTGATTTTGTTCAGGCCTGTGTGCCCCAGTAGTCAGGATTGGGCGTGTGTTCGCCCCAGCTTTTGTACTTCCTTCCATGCTCATTGTAAATACCGTACTTCATTTATGAGAATTTGCACTTCGTTCTTTTGCATTCGTTCGCACTCCCTTTTTAGAATTGTATTTTATGAAATATGTTCGACTAGCTTGCAAGAAAGTGAAGAGCACGTGCATTTCAACCGATACTCTCAAAGTAAGAACGAAAACTTGACATTGACACGCGATAGCCAATTTTAGAGAATTTGATGATAAAAACCAGACTTAAGGGCTTTTGATCGTAACTGAGTGGACTGTGCAGTTGGCAATGAGTGTTGTGACCTGTGAGAACTGCTAGATTTACAAAAATACCCTTGACACAAGGTTCGACACTCACTCGCGCTTGAAAATGATGACGAAAACTTGAATTAAGAACGTTAACACACGTTTGATTATGCCATACAGTCAATAATGCACATTGTGACTTACACGCATTGCCGGACTCAACCAAATGCGCTTAACGTGGAATTTGACATGTTCGCGGAATGGAAATCTTGGAGATTTTGAGATTTTTTGAGAAACACGCTCAAATACTTGCGAAACAGACAAACAAAACTGCTGTATTCCCTTATGAACATGCCAGAATTCTTCTGATCTGAGTTGCATGCATTTGCGAGGTTGAATTGAGGCTGGAAGGCTGGGATCAGAACCTGCTGCAAAACAGCAGAACTCTCGAGCGCTCGAGAGTGGTCTCGAGCGCTTGGGTCTTCACTCCCGAGCGCTCGGGACTTTTGCTGTCTGCAGTCCCCTGTTGCTTGAAAGGTGTCCCGCAGGACTATGCCGAATCTATGGCAGCAAATAGTTGAAAGGTGTCCCGCAGGACGATGCCAAATCTACAGCAGCGAATGGTTGAATGACGTCCCGGAGGACAACGCTAAATCTATGGTGGAATTTGGTTGAAAGGCGTCCCGGAGGACGATGCCAGATCTATGGCAGCGTGTCAAGCAGACATGTTGACAAATATGCTAGATGAAGGCGACTATGAGAGGTTGAGACTAGAAAGTGAGACCCGTGTTTCGACGTTCGACAACAACGATGATATGTTTTGTTTTTTTATTTTTTTTTTTGAAAAACAAAGGAACATGTCTGAGTATCCTTTCTGTTTTACTGTTTTTGATCAGCGGGCTGATATCTTCAGGATCTCGGGATTTGGGATGGAGTTCGTCTTTGGATGAAAATTGGGTTTGAGCTGGATCCAGGGCTTGAGGTTGACTTCGATCAAGGCTTTGAGTTTCGAGCATTCATGCCCCAGTCTTGAGGTCGGCTGTGCGCTTGCAGTGATTGATGGCATTGGGCTGATGTGCCCTAGTGAGTAACAGACCTTAATTCTGATTCTTTTCCTTGATTCCACTGATAGTTTCGGCAACCAGTTTTGTCATGAGCACAAGTGCAGGTTCTTCCATGTATTGGAGTTTCTCTCACGAGTTAGGACCTCAATGACCTTGTGTGAATTTGGACAAGGCCCAGATGACTCGAAAGATAAGAAAGACCCTTTATCAGAGGATTGACTCTCAATGATGACCTTGACTTAACGAGGAGTTTGATTTGACTGGACGAGGAGCTTGACTACTGGAGGATTTGATGTTTGAAATTGTCATGATAAAATCAAGTTTCGATGATTTTCCCATTCGAGGCTTTGAAGTTGATCTTGCTTTATCAAAACACGAGGATTTTTATTAGGAATCATGCCCCAGGTTGGATTTTTGCAAGATTCACAAAATGCCTTGGCGCCCCTTCTTGTTTTCTCCTATTGTCTAGGATTTTTGTTATCAAGTTGTGTTTTTCAATCTGACAGGACTTTATTCGGATTGTAACGTGGCCAAGGTTTGGCTTAACAAAGAAAGGATAACAGGCTCAAAAAATTTCATTTTCCTTTGGGTTTCGAGAGCTAGCAGCCATCTTGAATAATTTTGTGCCCTTTTTGCTTTTGATGGATGCCTTCTTTCACCTGACTTGCTTCGCCTTTTGTCGTGCGAATGTGTTTGGCACTCTCGTTCATGATGCTTTGAATTTTGAGATTTCTCTTATTTTTCTTCAATGTTTTGTATCTCACTGTACCCGTGTATTTGGCACTTTCACACTTTGAATTCTGATGCGCCGATGATAACCAAGTGTTTGGCACTTTTGTTCTTCCTTATTTCACCCCAGTGTGGGGGATAGTTGCCTAGCTGGGTTCTTTCAAAGAAATTGATTTAGGCTCAAAAGGGTTATCAATGGATATATATCTTCAAGCGTTTGATAAAAGAAAAGAATGCCTTTCTTCATTTTGAATTACACAACTTGATAACTGAATCCTAGATGCAAGTTAAGAGATATGTGCACTCTAACTTTTGCCTAGATCACATTTTGAGGTTTTGATCTAGCGAGCTTTTTCTCATGCCAGGGCGTTGCTTCTTGACGGCGTCAGGGAATGGTCCCATGAAATTCTTCTTCTCGCAAGGGCAAAATACCTCGTGTCTTAATTTCTCAATTGACGGTGAAAAACAATTCCAAGTCAAGGGATTATCACAAAACGTGAGTTTATTATCACAATTTCGACACAAGCTTGACATTGACTTGAAAGATCGTGACGGAATTTTGGGATCGACTCGAATGAACATGACCGGGCCTCGGGATAAGGCTGCCTACGTATCCTTCTTGCAAAGGAATCAGGTCATAACGTAGTTCAGGCGTACAAAACTGACTCTCTTTTTGGTTTTTCTTTTTTGACTACAAACTTGAATTTGAAAACATACAGATACGGAAGCATGAAAGACCCAAAGTACAAACTGACTCGAAATTGAAAGACAAAGACTTGACTCGAAACTCAAAAGCTTTCCAAACTCGTGAGAAATTCCATCCATGGATTGGCTGCACTGCATTCGCCATTCTTCTTCAGATCTGAGGTCTGGCGTTGGGATGGTTCCAGTCCTTTCACACTATTTCAGGCATCATTCGGATTTTGATCCACCCTCAGATTCCGCGTCAGCTTGGAGCTTATAGCTAAGGCACTGAGCATACTAGGGGTTGGAACAGCGGGCTCTGGCAGCCAATTGTCGATAATGCACTGGAGGGGATGGATTTTGATGCCATTGCTGTTGACGGTTTGGTTGCCCAGAAATCGTCCAAAGGAAGCATGTCCCATCGAGTCACTGACCTGGCCAACCTTGAACTCCTCAAAGGTCAGAGGATAGTTTCCCACAGCAGAACTTGGGTTTGGAAGTGGAGGTGAGATGGTTCCATCATCGATGAGATCTTGGATTTTGTGGCGGAGACAGAAGCAGCTATTAGTGGAATGGCCGGTACATTGGTGATAGGTACAATAGGCGTCTGGGTTGTGGGACGACGAGAGCTTCTGAGGTAGGGGAGTTGGAGGGAGCGGCTGGATGAGACCGACTTCGAGGAGTCTCTCATAAACCAAAGACAAAGGGACAGGAAAGCGGGAGAGGAACCTTGGTGGGATTTTGCCGCTGGGTTGAGGGTTCATAGTGGTGCCAAGTGAGCCTCTGGCGAAGACACTGCTTGCCTCGACACTGCATGATGCTCTCTTGCCTTTGGGGTTGTGCACATCCTGCCTTTTAGCACTAGTTTTAGGCAAGGATTTAGTACCTTCCTTTGAGCGATTCTTGGCGTCATGGAATTCGACCAAGTCTTTGAGCTTGTGAGAGAGCTTCACTTCTGAGTGTGGTTTGATTCCGGTGGTTGGAGGGTGGTAGGTTTGTGGAGTTTCTTTGATCCTGGCCTTACCAGCATTCAGTCCCAGATCTGGATTTGACATGGCGGAGGTGAAAATGTCAATCAGCCCTTGCAATAGAGCCGTCTGCTTATCCATTTTTTGATTCATTTCCTCTACAGCCTTTTTCAGCTCAACTAGCTCTTTTTGCCCTGTCATTTTGAGGTAGTCGAAGAAGATGGTATGGCTTTGTGTAGGATGGGTGGCCCAGTGCTGACAGTAAGTAAGAAAGCGAACTCAGAATGTGCCCCTGTTGTGATTTATTGAAAAACTAGAGGCCGGGGCACACGCGATGCGTGTGCAAGTCGGATTTTCACAACATTTGTGAAAATTTTATCAAACAATAAGTGGGAAGAATTTTTACAAAAATGTTGTGAAAATCCGACTTGCATACACATCGCGTGTGCCTCGGCCTCTGGTTGCAAATAAAGAGGGTAAGGATTTTCTTTCCCAAAAAGTTGCCGTTCTAAGGGGGTGGGTAGGGGCTGATGTGCCTTGGAGTTGGCAGCAGAGCCCTGGGTCCGCTCTGAGAGACATCAAATGCTATGGATAATTTTGACAGTAGCTGTGGTATTACCGCATATTTAAAATCATGGGATGAGTGTGCAACTCAAATTTTGGCAGAAAATGGCAAAATTCGATCAAAATATGCACAAATGCTTCCCATTTGTTATTTGATCAAACTTTGTTAAAATTGAACTTGCACACGCATCGCATGTGCCCCGGCCTCTAGGGAAATACTAATGTAAAGCGTGTAATTGTGTTTTCTTTTCTGATTCTATACCTTAGGAAATAGAAAAATGCACACGCACACAAAGGCTGCAGACTCAAAAAAACCTTCTATAGTGCAGTCGTGCGATACTTTTTTTTTAACTCTTAAACTGGTTGAATTAAAAGAATACTTAACAACCGGAAAAAGTAGAAGGGAGAAAAGAATACTGATTGAATTCATTCCAGAGCATGTATGTTAAATTTTTAACTCAGACCCAAAATTTGAAATTAACATTGATTTTGACGGAAAACTGATGCATGATAACCAAAAAAAGAACACAAAAGAAAGACTTATTAATTATTTCTACCACATCATCAAACTGCTTCATAAGTTCTCTTTCTCACTTCACTCTTAAACTTCAAAAACTGATGCATGATACTAAAAAAAACCACTCAGCATGGAGAAAAAAGACAGTGAAATTCGGTGGGTAAAAGTGAATTTTGCAGAAAATAAAAAGGAATCAGTTCCGGAATCTGACCCATTTGGAGCGAGAAAGAAGGCGAGACCATAGGCGAAATTAGGACATCAATCACAAAAACGAAATGGGTAGAGAAATCTGTTAAGTTTCGAGTGGAAGTGGAACATTTGTATAGCCATAGTTTTTTGGGTTTTGCTTTACAGTTTACAGTATGAGGGAGGATATATAACTGTTGAGAGTTCAGTAACTGCATTTATACATGGGGTAGTGTGCACTACTTTGTCCAATCAGTTATTGCACGGAGAGAGAGAGAGAGGAGAGGAGAGGAGGAGACCCGGACATATTTGCCCATGAATTTTTGAACATTTTGTTCACACATTTGATGGGTATTTTTGGAAATAAAAATACATGACAGGAGACACCAAATTGGTGCTCTCCCTTTATATATTAGAATAGATGTGTATGAATAAAAGAATTGTTATTAACATGTTGTCATCGTCGACTCAAGGGATCCAACTTTACAGATAGTTCCAACAGTCACGGGTAGGTCGTTGTCAGGCAGGTTAAATTCCGCACGTTGGGAATCAGAGCCAATCTCCTTATCTAAGACCATCCGAGACAGAGCAATAAGACTGCCGGAAGATGCACTTAAGGCTAGACTGAACTAGAGGGAGCCGTTCGGGCACGGCGAACACCGGAGTTATCCCAAACTCCATGGATTTATGGTCTCCTAGACCCTGACTCAAGAAATGACATCCTATGAAGGATTGCCTTAGTCCCCAGAGATTGTTTTGAATGTGTATCCTTTAATTAGGAATGACGAGATTTGGGAGATATCAAGACAAATTAAGCCTTTAACATTTTTCACTTGAAGTTTCTGTTCAAAAACCGTTTAGCGTAAATGACATGATACCGTAACCAGGGTGGCGTAGGTGGCATGGCGCCATTAGCCTAAGCGGTGTAAGTGACTTCGCACTATAACCTGGGTGGTGTGGGTATCACGGCATTGTAGCCTAATTGTTTCGTTAATTTTCATTGAATCCATGTATTGAAAACTTAATGAATTCTGATATCCCTAAAACCTCATCGTTCCTAGGACTAATTAATTTCAACAACGTGCCTTTAAAAAGCACGACTCATCATCGGTCTAGGCAATCCTAAACAAGCCGCGCGAGCGAGTCTAAGAGTTCTATATGAGACACGAAAGCAAGCGTAAGATGCAAGGTGCGATGCGCAAGGGGGATAAGATTACAGTCTTTCGAAGGTTGCCTCATTCCTCAGAATTTCTTTTAAGGTGTATCCTTTGTTTAGAACGACAAATTCTAAGAGATGTCAAAATGAACTAAGTATTCAACTAGTCCTCGTTCGAAGTTTCAATTTTGAACTTGGAATAACTTAGTATAGACGACGTGATACCACAACCAGAGTGGTGTCAGTGACATGGTGCCATTAGCTAGAGTGGTGTAAGTAAAGTGGCATCACGGCGTCGTTTCCTTGTTATTCCTTATTCTCCGTTGAATTTTCGATTAGGCATTAGTCAAGGACTTAGTATATTCTGATTTCCCAAAGTCTCCTTGTTCTAAGGACTCATGTAGTTTAGACAACGTACACCGGGGTGCACGACTCATCATCGGGCTTCGGCAACCTTCTACAGACCGTGCGAGCGAGATTAAGAGCGCAGGACTCGAAATTGAACAGATTGACAGTATGATGGCATGACATGGATGAGATGCATGGTGAGATGCAGAAAGCAGTAACATGTAGGCAAGATATAGCATATAATCCTACCCTGCGGGTCCCTGTCCTAGCTTGGAAGGATCTATGGCTTGCTAAGCATGTACAAAGGCCGATTTTGGCTTGAAAAGGGCTCCCCGGACTAGAGTCAAAGTATACCTCCCACTATTGAGCGTACACCCAATGATGGTACAAACGGCAGAGATGACTCATCACGGTCGAGGGTTGCTGAGCATTCCGGGATTCCCCATCACTGGCAAGCCGGGTAGGATTGCCGAAACACAACAGCGGGGTTGAACAAGATATATGCGAAAGATTGACAATGAAACAAAATCCCTTTGAAAATCCCACAAACATTTTTCAAGCTTGGCTCACAAATTTAATTGATGCTCAAGGAAAGCGGGCTGTTTTATCAACAAACCAACTTTTCCTCAACTATCAATTAAACGTCCCCAGCAGAGTCGCCACTGTGGGCTACCACAGCCCCGGGTGAGATCGGGGCGGCCCAAATGAAAAGTTGCGTGCCTCGTGCCGTTTTGGATCGATTTGAAAAATATTGATTTGAAGAGTCGCCACCCGGATTTATGGTTAATCACCCGAGAAACCGTTTTGATTTGAAAATGGTTGATTTGAAATTGAAAACCAGAGATCGTTTTGAGGGTCCGGAAGCTATGTTACGAGGGGGGAAGGGTTTTACGGCACCCCCCTCGCCCGATTCGAAATCGGTCTCTACTAAACGTTTCTGGTATTTTTAAAAGGGATTTTGTTTCATTTAACCAGCTAGCAAGTATCCACAGTTATACCAAATAAGAGGTGTATACTGGTACATGTGTACAGTAGAGGGTGAAATGGCCATGCATAATATACAAGATGACTGAAAATGCAGTTTTGTCACTGTATTCACTCTCGAGCGCTCGGGAGTGGTCCCGAGCGCTTGGGAGTGCTGACACTCTGATCCTGCAAAACTTTGTTAGCACTGACAGAATATAATGTAAAACTGGAATTTGAAATGTGTATAAACACGATATGGGCTCAACAGAGGACTTGACAGACTGAGATGGGCCCTCAATCTCTCAGATCGTGCGTCCTTGCCATTGTAAAATTAGATCTACAGCTTTAAATGAGCAAATAGGTACATTTATGCATGCAGAGATCAGAGAACACAGCAGACTGGGGAAATGGAATGCAATAGCATGCATGCACTCCCGAGCGCTCGGGAATGGTTCAGAGCGCTTGGGAGTGAGCTGCATGTCAGCTTGCTCTCAAATGGAAAATGAAATCATTTTATCATGCAGTCACACTTGTCTAGGTCTTTAACAAGAGAAAATCTTATTTTTAACTTTGGAAACTTTGTTCTTACATGAAATTTGTAAGAAACACTTATGTTTTAGGGAAAATGATTTTCTACGTCTGCATGCCAGAATAAAACCATTTCACTTAAGACTACACCCCACCCCAGCCTGTTATCTAACAAAATACCATGCATGGGACTGGAAACAGTCCCGAGCGCTTGGGAGAACTCTCGAGCGCTCGAGAGTGTTTCCAGTAAGGGTTTTGTGAAAACATTTCTTGTACCCCTTTGCTCTTGATTTTACACTGAGGTCCCCCAACCTTGCACCCAGTATTGAAGACTGGGTCAGGCTGAGAGACCCCCCTCAGAAGGGAAGAGCAGCCTCTTTGGTTTGAGATTGAAGGTAAAGATCTCTACCTTTTGCTGGAACTTTGCTCTTTGAATAGCTTTGAAATGTGGATGAAGAGAGAAGAATACAAGAAATCAGAGGCTTGGAGAGTTCTGGATTTCCTGCATTTTCCTTGATGATTTTTGAAAGCTTTTCATGTTTGAAAAGTGAGTTTGAGTTTGGAAAACCTTTGCCTTGAGCAAGAGAGAGAGGAGAGTGGTTCTAGAGAGAGGGAATTTTCATGGTTTTTAGCCCTACTGAAAACCAGTTATATTTATAGGCCAAGATAACCTATAGTTTGCAACATGAAATGAATTTGAAATAAAACATTTGGTTGGGGGAAAATCTGCTGGCTTTGACTCCTTCTGAGGTTGAGTGTTGACTCAAGCCTCAGCCGGCTCATGGTGACTGCAATGATGGAATGCTTGGGTAGTGGGGAGCCCAGCCATCCATTGGGCAGCACAGAAGACTCGAGCGCTCAAGAGTGGTCTCAAGCGCTTGGGACTTCACTCTCTAGCGCTAGGGAGTGAGCCAAGCCCAAGGTTTTTGGAAAATAGTTTGGAGCGCTTGGGAATGATTTTGACCATTTTTATTTCCTTTTCAAATCCTTCAAAGAGCAAAGTCTCGATCGGTACAAGGCTTGTTTCGATCCAAGTTCATCATTGGGGAGCCTCCGGGCCACAAATTAAGGAATTTCGAAGAGTTCAAATTGGGGTGTCTACAAAAGGCTTCCAAAGTGTAGAGTTCCCCCTGTTCGTCTATGAGGTCTGACACATTATACCGGCGTCGCCACCAATATAATATGTCAGGGTCACCAAAGGTAACACTGTGAGCTATAACGCTCAATAGAGAAATCCATACCCGCTAACCCTTAACTTACAAAAAAAGCAGTCATACAGATAATGATATCTATGTGTAGCGGGCCGAACACAAATGTTCGCACGCCGAACTCAGATGCTTGCAAAAGAGCGGACCAGACCCGCCAAATCACCTACCATGGGCAGAGATCTAGCAAACGCAACCGTTTCGGGGGCCAAAGACGCAGGTGGAAACGTCAATTCCACGCCAACCCTCGAAAGGCACATGTCCCTCTCCCTCGCCCCTGGGTCCGGGCTCTCGCCCGTCTCAGACGATGTAACTTCGGTGTACATCCGCCTGTTGCAGCGTCGCGACGATGAACGCGACAATGAACTGGCCGCTCCAAGGGAAGAGGTGGCCCAAATGAAGCAACACATGCAGCAGGACACCACCCCTACCGCATCAAGATCTGGCGGAGACAGGGGTAGAAGAGGCCAAACTCCGCCTCCACCTCCACCACCGCAAGGGCGTCAGAACGAAGGAGGCCAACGCGGATCCTTGAAAGACCGCCTAGGCTTCACTCCAGCACCAGGCGACGCCAGAGAAATCATCCTCTACAAGCAACCCGCCGCATCTGGAACACATCGTTCTAGAAGCCATCACGACGGAACTAGGACAAGGGATACCGAGTCGTTTACAAGCACGTACTCGACTGGTCGCGCAGAGTTCTCTCGCACGACGGCCTCGCACCGTAGCCGAGACTCTGCACGGACCAGACCCCATGTTTCCGAATGCCTAGGGAACACCCCGATCGAAAACAAGGACGACGAGCACCACGCTCGGCGCAACGGGAAAGGCGTACATATTGAGGGCGCGAACGATGAGAACAAATCCCGTCGCAACAAGGATAAAACCGTCGACGGCCCACGCCGAACAGCGACGGACCTGCGAGACAAGCTTCGGCGGAGGGAAGCCGAGAAGACGGCGGCAAAAGAACACAAGGAAAGGGATTCAAAGAGATCAAAAACGGACGAACAAGGCAAACCACCGCGCCCAGGGTTCGAACGACAACTAAAAGATCTCGGCGTTTCCCCTTTCACCTCCCACATAATCAACACGCCGCCAGAGCCCACTTTCCACCTGCCCAAATTCACGAAGTTCGATCCGTCGACGTGTGAGGCCTACACTCACCTCATCCACTTCAGACAAACCATTGAGCTCTGCACACTAAAAGATGAGGTAAAATGCAAGGCGTTCCCGTCCAGCCTCGGCTCCCTGGGACTCCAGTGGTTCAACAAATTGCCCGCTGGATCCGTAAGGAACCTGGCCGACCTTGAACGCGCCTTCAACACACGCTTCATCACAAGCAACAAAACGGCTAAAGAGCCTGAATCATTGTCTCAAATGAGAAAACTATCGTCGGAAACCCTCAGGCAATATGCCGAGCATTACTGGCAGCTATTCAACGAAATTCCAGGAATCGATGAATATTGGGCTGCGCACACTTTCAAAAACGGCCTGAAAACTGGCAGCAAGATCTTAGACGAACTCGCCATCCGCCCACCACACGGCATGGGTGAACTGATGCGCGTCGTGGAAAGATTTTGTGCTCTCGAGGAACTTTATGCAGACAGAGCAGCCCAGGGAATCCCGAGCTCAACCAATCCATTCTCCTCGACCGTGCACCAGCTGCCAGCACAAGTGGCAACCCAACCAACGCAGCCAAAGAAGCAAGTGCACAACATCAAAAAGGGGAAGGAGCGTCCGCCGAAGGAGCACGACTACGTGGCCGAAACCACTCACTTCAAGGAACCGATTTAGTCTTTTCTGAAGGAAATAATGAGACAACCGTGGTTTGAATGGCCGACGGGCAAGCTCGGAACCGACACCGGCCAACCGGATCAAAATCCAAGGAAAAAATGCACTTACCACAACGAGCTTGGCCACTACACGACTGCCTGCGCACCATACAAGGCTCTCCTTGAGAAGCTTGCGGCTCAAGGTCATCTCGATCAATACATTGATCATTCAAAGACGCCCGCCCGGCAGACAAATCCCAACCCCAATGAACAACGCCCGCTGATCCATGTCATCCACGGCCCAGTAACCAAGGCGTCCGAGACTGCCCTCAAAGCCGACATCAATCACGCCTCGACTTCAAAGGAAATACTCTCCGTCGGATGCGGATCCAAGCGTCAACGACCACAAGACGTGCCAAAGTGGACGATCAGCTTCACCGAACGTGACCTTGACCACGTTCAAACACCGCATTCAGACGCCCTCGTCGTCACCGTCCAGATCGGCGTTCACGACGTCAAACGCGTCCTCATTGATCAAGGGAGCTCGGCCGAGGTTATGTACTACGATCTATTCAAAAAACTGGAACTCCCAGAATCGGCACTACTACCAACCGAAGTACCCCTCATCGGCTTTAGTGGAGCACCCGTTTGGCCGGTTGGTCGAATCTTCCTCCCTGTCGTCGTCGGCACAAAAACACTCTCAGTTGAATTTATCGTCGTCAACGTGCCGAGCCCATACAACGCCATCCTGGGACAAAATTGGCTTCACGGAATGCAGGCCATTGCCTCCACGTACCACCAACTCGTCCGCTTCATCGGCACCACTGGGAGACAGGAAGACTTGCGAGGTGACCAAATCGCCTCCAAAAAGTGCTACGTCTCCGCCGTACACAGTTCTTCCAAAGCAAAACAAGTGCAGTGGGTTGAAGTTCCAGACTTGGCCATAATCGAAGACGTCGGCCAAAAGGCCGAGGACAAAGCTGAGGAGGACCTGGTGAAAATGCCCATCAACGAGGACGGATCACGCTTCTTTTTGCTTGGCTCCTCACTATCTGACGCCGAGCGAGAAGAGATGTTCCTGTTCCTCAAAAACAATCTTGAAGTCTTTGCATGGACCCCGGAGGAAATGCCAGGGGTGGATCCCAACTTTATCTGCCACTCCCTCAACATAAAAAAGGACGCCAAACCAGTCGTTCAACGGGCTCGACGTTCGGCACCAGAGCACACCGACGCCGTGATCGAAGAAGTCAACCGACTCCTCGACACCAACGCCATTCAGGAAGTGCAATACCCAACCTGGCTATCCAACACGGTGGTCGTCAAGAAAAAGAATGGAAAGTGGCGAGTCTGCGTCAATTACACAAATCTTAACGACGCCTGTCCCAAGGACTGGTTCCCACTACCAAAGATCGACCAGCTCGTAGATGCAACAGCCGGCCATGCTCGGCTAAGTTTTCTTGATGCCTATCGCGGCTATCACCAGATTGCTATGGACCCGGCTGACATGGAGAAGACAGCATTCATTACTCCACATGGAATTTTTTGCTATAGGGTGATGCCGTTCGGTCTAAAGAACTTCGGAGCCACATTCAACAGAGCGATCTTCAAGATGCTCTATGCACAAATAGGCAACATCCTGGAAGCATACATTGACGACCTCGTCGTCAAAAGTCAAAAGGAGCACAACCATTTGAAGGAGCTGGCCGAGGTCTTCGAGATCCTTAAATTCCACAAACTCCGTTTAAACCCGGAGAAATGCGCGTTCGGCGTAAGTGCTGGCAAATTTCTTGGCCACCTGGTCACACGACGTGGCATCGAAGCCGACCCCAACCAAATCAGGGCAATGGCCGACCTTCGGCCACCAAGATCAATCAGAGAGGTACAAAAACTAACTGGGATGGCAGCGGCTCTCAACCGCTTCATCAGCAAATCGTCCGATAAATGCCACTCCTTCTTTCACGCTCTCAAAGGGAAAAGCCGACGAAGTTTCGAATGGACGCCGGACTGCGACAGAGCGTTGGCCGAGCTCAAAGATTACCTGGGTTCTTCACCGCTGATGGTAAAGCCCAAAGAATACGAAAATCTCTACCTTTACCTTGCAGTCTCGAGCCATGCCATTAGCTCAGCACTTGTTCGGCGAGAAGGGGCCGACGACATGCCGGTATATTTCACGAGTAAGACACTCCTACCCGCCCAGACTCGGTACCTTCTGCTTCGTTCTTCTCGATGTATCAAAAGAGAGGTCACCCCAAGCGTAGGGCATAAGCGTCCGATTGAAGCATAATAAATCCGGTAGTCTGGGATCGTACCCAAGGGATAAATAATACGGCTTTTCTGGATTGTAGATGCGAGTATGGTTTCTGGCTTTTAGTCAGCCAACTTGGTTTTTCGTATGCGGTGGAAAGTAAAAAGGCTAAATTAAACGAGAATAAACTAGATAAAAGGAAGGTTAGGTCTAGGAATTACTAGCGCCCACGACTCGAGCTAAACTACATTTTTCACCTAATACACGGTTTTACCCGGAAGATAAGAAGGTTCGAAAATCAAGCTAGCTATAGAATCCATTTAGCAAACACCTCGAGCGACCGAGCTCCAAGCATCATGTGTGGTGAGTAGGCGAAGCTCTCACCTACACATGATCAAGGAGGTTATCACCTCGGTAATTTGACAAACGAATCCAAGCCCCACATCAATTTCCAAAACAAAGTTGTAAACTTTTTGGTGAAAAATGCAATTTTTACTCAAGCCATGGGGTGCTAGTCACCCCATGACCCAACCTTATGAAACTACTCACACATATCTAAAAAGATAAGAGCAAGCAAAAATCTACTTATCATAATTGTAAACACAACACTAGAAATAAACTAGCTAGAAAGATAGATCGGGAGAAGTTAAACAACTTTAATTAAAGAGAGAGTAGCAAAAACTTACTTACTAGAGTTGGAAATGCAGAAATAAAGTGCTGGAAAAATAAGAACACTCAAGAACACGAAGAACAATTCAAATCTAGCTCTAGATCTAAAAAACGGGTACAAATCTAATTTCCTACGTGTTTGTACAAAATGACATCATAAGGTATTTATACTCCAAGGTACGCGCATGGGATATTCTAAGAAGATGCTCTGAAGATCCCTTCGTAAGGCCTCGGTACCGATGGCAATGGGCTTAAAATGTATTTAAGCTCTCGGTACCGATGTCGAGCTTTTCAGCCATCGATGGCGAGGCCTTATCTTCTGTTGACTGCTTTGACCGTAGCCACTCGGTACCGATGTCCAGGATATCAGCCATCGATGGCGAGGCCTTATCTCCTGGCCTTGAGTGCTTGCCTCTTGGCGTTGACTTTGCTTCTTGGCTTGGTCTTGCCTTGGCATCGGGCCACTCTTGGCTGCTTTGCTCGCTCTTGCTCGGGCCATTTGGTCACGCCTGCCTTGATCATTGTTTTGGCCCGGGCAGCCATGCCTTGCTTGGGATGCCTTTGCTTTGAGACCCTGTTTTGATATAGTTTTCTACAAAACGCCACCAAACTACTTTACGAGCAAAAGTAACTTAAAACAACTAATTAAATAACAAACGTAACTAAGACTAGACACTAGCGCACCCTTCAATACATTGTCGGGTGCTTATCACACCCCCCAACTTGAGGTTTGCTAGTCCCTAGCAAATAGGAAACGAAAAACAGAAAAACTAACAACTTGCAATTCCCCCGCTATCACAACTTAGAACATGCTCAACTTTGAAACCTAGCAAGAGTTCAAACAATCCAACGTTTTATTTCATTTCTACAACTCACAGTTTCAGTTTCAAACTAAACAGGCCAAGTATCAAGCAAGTTAAGAGCAAGCTGAAAAGGTTCGTGTCCTCAAACAAAGGGAGGATACGGGACACGACACCTTGTGAGATCCACCTAAACCATATCCACCAAAGAGTGCTGGATAAACAGGCAATAGTGAAAAACAAATACTATGCCTCAACAACTACAGCACTTTATTCAACAGAATTAACAAACTAACGGATGATTATTGGATACAAAAGGAAAGCAAGCTATTCAACTAATCATGCAAATATCAGATAGTTAATCATTAAGGAATCCAAGCGCGCAAAGGATCAACTAAGGACTTTTTCAAGCTTATAATGACCTTGGTAAACAAGAAAGGGTTAGCACAAATGGGCGACGGTCTATACTAGCAAGGTTAATCTACCCAAATGACCGCCGCCAACACAAAAAGGACCAAGTCAAGGGCCACACCTGGCCAAACCAATATCAATCAATCACTAGGTACGGAAGTGCAAAACTAACTACAAAATAAAGATGTAAAAAGACAAAATGAAAAGGATAGAGTGGTTGGCATGTCAACCAACCTAGACCCCGACCAAGTAAGGGGAATTTCTAGAACCACCGACTCTCTACCAACTGCATGCCACACCACCAATCATCTCAAGTCATCATCTCACCACATCACTGCCCGTCAATCATCCTGCTCCTCACTATCATATCCAGCGAAATCATCACTGACTTCCCCTTCCTCTACAGGCTCGGGGGTATACTTTACCCCAAATTGCTGCTCCAGGACCGAAGTCTGCTAGGCTATCTCTTTCTTCATCTGTCTCCTTTCAGCCTTCTCTTTCCTTCTAGAACTAATCATTGCCACCCCTTGACAGAATAATTTCTTAATCCGAGAAGACTGTTTGTCCTTCTTCTTAGGCATTGAGGTCAAATAATCCCCTCCTTTCGCCTGCTTACCCTTTGCAGAATGAGCCTGAGAAGAGCTTTTCGAGTCAAATGCCTCATCAAATACCCCCGGAGATAGTTCTTCCAAGTTTTCGTAGCCCCAACCCTTAACTCCTTGTTTCCAACACAGGCTAGTAATCATGCATGGGAATGGGATATTGGCATTGATCATAGTGTTAGCCCTAAAATCTCTCAGCTATGTGAAGATAAACATTGCCCAGTCAATCACCAAATCATCAGTTAGGAAAGCAAACATGAGTTCTCCACTTTTCCTACTTGGCCTATGTTCCGAGCCTCGAGGATATAAGTTAAAATGGATAACCTTATTTAAGAACCTAACACTTCCTTTAAAATTTCCAGGCACATGGGGGTCAGTGGCTCTTAAGGGATCAACATACAAGGCACTACTCACCACATCCGCATTAATTGACACATCCTTCATAGGGTAATTCACATACTCAGGAGGGGGGCGTTGAATCCCCAAATATTCAGCAATATCATTGGGGGTAATCCCCACATCAATACCCGCTACTCGGGAAACAATCCTAACAGCCGGGTCATTCTCCCAATCACCTTCCGGAATTTGCATGTACTTATAGAATTCGATCACAGTATTCTTATTATATCCAAATAATTCCTCGGTCCAGAATTTCAAACCTTTTTGCAAAATGTAGCGGACACCGATATGATCAGGGCTGAACTTGTTAGCGTCCACTTGGCGCTCATTTTTGAACTTCCTGGTTGCAAAACTCCCCTCCCATTCTCTTCTTTTCTCCTCTGCCATCTCAGCCCTTGTACGCCTTTTCTTTCTAGTGCGAGAGCCCGAGGCCTCCTCTTGAACAAAATCAGCCTCCGCCTCCTGAATAAATTCATCCTCCACTTCCTCAATTTCCGGCACAGAAAATGAAGCCCGGTGCGCGGTTTGCTTGATTTTCGGCATTGGAAGCTAAAAGGGTTTGGGTTATTTTTTTTTGGATTTTCGGATTTTTGAGGGGAATTTCTAGGGTTTTTGATTTTTGGGTGGAAAATTGGAATGTAGGCTAGGAAAATGGTGGAGGGTGGTTATATGAGTGGAAAATAGGACGAAACAAGGAATTTTTGGTGGAAAATAGGAAAATTTCGGATAAGAGAGAGAAGGGGGATTTTACCTTGATTTTTGGTGGAAATCCTTCAAATAGATGAAGAATACTTGAGGATAGTTGAAGAGGTTGAAGGATTTGGGGTTTTTCTGTGGAGAAATGGGAGTTTTTGGTGGTTTAATGGTGGTTTGAGGTTAGGGTTTTGGGTAGCAATGGAGGAAAGAGGAGGAGAAGGGTCGTCTGTCAGAGGAGAGGAGGAGGGTTCAGAAGTTTTTGGTTTCTGAGGTTCAGTAATTTGGTTTTTGACGTTCAGAAGTTTTTTTCCTGACAAGGGACTCGGTACCGATGTCCCAATTGCTAGCCATCGATGGCGAGAGCTTAACTGCTGTTGACTGTGTTGACCGTAAGGCCTCGGTACCGATGTCCCAATTGCTAGCCATCGATGCCGAAAGCTTATCCCAGAAAATTTCCCTTGCATTCAGTTTGGTCCCCAGATTTCTTGTTACTTCAAATGGCACCCTCAAAACACCTTTAAAAATGAAATCACTCACACCAACTTCCCTCCAAACAACCGGTCGCCTAGGTTAAAGCAAAGAATGGGAGAAAAATAGGATGCAAAGTAGGACTAGGTGACTCATATGTGGTATGATCATGCAAAGAATGCCTTGTATCTTCTCCTAAGTGCGCTTTGGATTCAAAAATGATTAAAAATCGACATTTAAAACACAATTAGAGATAGACATGCGATTATTCACCTAACTACAAACTTTTTATTGAATTGAAAAAGGTGGGGATATGGCCAAAACTTGCTCAAAAACTTTACTTAAGACCTAAACCATTCAATTTTCAACTAAGCACGCAAATTGAGAAGCACCGAATTTCTTAGGATTGTTACGAACTCTTGCCACCTTTCAATTATTGAGCATGCAACAAGTTACGAAAAAGAGCTAAAAACATGATAAAAGGAAGAATTTGCAAGTAAAAACCTTTATTTATTTTTGAAATTTTCAAATTTTCTCATTTTTTTTGGATTTTTCAATTTCTATTGTTTTTGGATTTTCAAAATTTAAGCAAAATTTCACAAAATCTAGCAAACAAATAGCACATAAGCAGCTAACCCCTCCCCCCAACTTAAAGCGATGCTATGCCCTCATAGCATTAGGAACAAGAGCGAAGGAAGGAAAGAGTGCGCGAATGTACCGTCCAAGGGGAATGTCAACCCCTAAATACCTCGACCAAGTAGGAGGATTTCATGGCAAATGCCTGCTCCAGTCCGTATAGATGCTTCCAGGGTTTACTCTTTCGGTTTTGCCCACTCGAAACCAAAGCTAGTCACACTGGGCCATATCCAAAGCTTTATCGGACTAATAACCGCGGCGCAAATCCGCACCCATGCTTAGGGCTCCTGAATGCCTCACTCACCCCGGCTTTAGACCCAAACTACCAAGGTTGGTGTGGTAGCAAATAAACCCTGCAGAAGACTTAAGAGAAAGACTTTCCACAAGCAAATGACATTACTACCACCGGCCCGTTGTGGGCTGCTATGCCCGAAAAATTAAATATATTTTTCCCGCGTTTGAAGAAAAAATACATTGTTTGAAGAGTCGCCACCCGGATTTGCGGTATATCACCCGAGAAACCGTTTTGTTCGGAAAACCATTGGTTGATTTGAAATTGAAAACCAGAGATCAGTTTCAAGGGTTCGGAAGCCATGTTACGAGGGGGGAAGGGTTTTACGGCACCCCCCTCGCCCGATTCGAGATCGGTCTCTACTAAACGTTTGTGGGATTTTTCAAAAGGGATTTTGTTTCATTAGACCATTTAGCAAGTATGTACAGTTATAGCAGATAAGAATTGCATGCATGTGCAGTTGTGCAGTGGATGATTAGATGAAGGTGAGCAAAATGCATGATTACAGAAAATGAGGATCTGTTACTGACTTCACTCTCGAGCGCTCGGGTACAGTCCCAAGCGCTTGGGAGTTCTGACACTCTGAACCTGTAAAATTTGTTAGCACAGACAGGATACAATACTAAACTGGAAATTTAAATGACATCAAGTACACTACTGGCTCAGCAGAGGACTTGGAAGACTGAGCTAAGCCCTCAATCTTTCAAATCATGCATCCCTGCCTTAACAAAGTTAAATCTATGAATTTAAAAGAGCAACAGGCCACACTAATGCATGCAGAGACCAGGTAACACAGTAGAGTGGGAAAATAGGAAGCAATGGCATGCATGCACTCTCGAGCGCTCTGGTATGGTTCGGAGCGCTTGGGAGTGTGCTGCATGTCAGCATTCTCTCAAACAAGAAGTGGTTCCATCTTGACATGCAAAAGCCCTTATTTTGATGTTTCCAAAGGGGAGAACATCTTTTAACTTTGACAGAAGGCAGTCTTGTTCACACATGAAAACCTGTGAGGAAATGTTTCTGTGCTTAGGGGGGGGAAACCATTTTCTGTGCATGCATGTCAAAATGAAACCAATCCTTTTGATATTACACCTCGTTCCCAACCTGCCATGTGACAAAGGGGCAAGCATGAAATTTGGGACAGTCCCGAGCGCTCCAAAAGACTCTCGAGCGCTTGGGAGTGTGTCCAGTAAAGGGGTTTTATGAAAATATTTTCTTGTGGCCCATTGCTCTTGTTTTTACACTAGGGTCTCCCAACCATGCACCCAGTATTGAAGACTGGGTCAGGCTGAGAGACCCCCCTCAGAAGGGAAGAACAGCCCTTAGGTTGTGACCAAAGGTAAGAGTTCTACCTTTTCTTTGAACCTTGCTCCTTGGTGTAGCTTTGAAATGTGGATGGAGAGAGGAGAGTGCAAGAGATCAGATGGATATTCTGGATTTCTTGCCCTTTTCCTTGGTGATTTGCAAAACCCTTTGAAATTTGGAAGAGAGTTTGGAGGTTTTTGGTCTTTGGCTAGAGAGAGAAAGAGAGCAGAGAGTAAGGGTGCTCTGGAATGGAATTTTTCGTGCCTCCTCTCTAGCTGAAAACCAGCCATATTTATAGGCAAAACATCAAATGGTTTTTGAAAATCAAATGGTTTTGGTAAAATATTTCTTTAATAGGTAAACCCTTGGCCTGAAAATCTTCCTACCAGAGATTGAGTGTGGAATGAGCCATCGGCAGGCTGAAAGTGGCTGTAATGATGATTTGCAAGGTGAGTGGGTGATACATCCATGCATTGGGCAACAGAAAAGTCTCGAGCGCTTAGGATTACTCCCGAGCGCTTGGGACCTCACTCTCGAGCGCTCGAGAAAGAGCCAGGCCAGAGGTTTTGTGAAATAGTTTTGAGCGCTTAGGATTGCTCCCAAGCGCTTGAAAACATTTTTAACCATTTTTAATCCTTCTTCAATCTTCCAAGGAGCAATGTTCCGATCGATACCAGGCTTGTTTCAATCCAAAGTCATCATCGGGGAGCCTCCGGGCCACAAGTCAAGGAATTTTGAAAAGTCCAAATTGGGGTGTCTACATTTGCCCCTCTTTGGGCGACGCTCAGCATCACATCTAGATACGAGTGCCGTCCAAAGATTGAGACAGCCCAATTCGAGCCAAATCAAGTCCTCAACTCAAAATCAAATGCAAGTAAAGATACAAACATCTGATGCATGTGGTCGCGTCTTTTCAAACTGCCTACGTACCCTTTTCTGCAAGGATCAGACCAGCGTAGTTCTTTGGGGCAAATGCAAACATGCAGACATGCAGACATGCAAGCAAATGATGGAAAGGTGTCACTCAGGACAGCGCCAAATCTATGGCGGTGAAAAGAGGGGTGCCAAATCTATGGCAGACAAGATGGGTGCCAAATATATGGCGGCGGAAAGAGGGGTGCCAAATCTATGGCGGCGGAAAGAGGTGACAAATATATGGCGGCGGAAGGAGGGTGCCAAATCTATGGCAGACAAGATGGGTGCCAAATCTATGGCGGCGGAAGGAGGGGTGCCAAATCTATGGCAGACAAGATGGGTGCCAAATATATGGCGGCGGAAAAGGGGGGTGCCAAATCTATGGCAGACAAGTAGGGTGCCAAATATATGGCGGCGGAAAAGGGGGGTGCCAATTTTATGGCAGACAAGATGGGTGCCAAATATATGGCGGTGGAAAGAGGGGTGCCAAATCTATGGCAGACAAGTAGGGTGCCAAATCTATGGCGGCGGAAAGAGGGGTGCCAAATCTATGGCAGACAAGATGGGTGCCAAATATATGGCGGCGGAAAGAGGGGTGCCAAATCTATGGCAGACAAGTAGGGTGCCAAATCTATGGCGGCGGGAGGAGGGGTGCCAAATCTATGGCAGACAAGATGGGTGCCAAATATATGGCGGCGGAAAAGGGGGGTGCCAAATCTATGGCAGACAAGTAGGGTGCCAAATATATGGCGGCGAAAAAAGGGGGTGCCAAATCTATGGCAGACAAGTAGGGTGCCCAATCTATGGCGGCGGGAGGAGGGGTGCCAAATCTATGGCAGACAAGATGGGTGCCAAATATATGGCGGCGGGAGGAGGGGTGCCAAATCTATGGCAGACAAGATGGGTGCCAAATATATGGCGGCGGAAAGGGGGGTGCCAAATCTATGGCAGACAAGTAGGGTGCCAAATCTATGGCGGCGGGAGGAGGGGTGCCAAATCTATGGCAGACAAGATGGGTGCCAAATATATGGCGGCGGAAAGAGGGGTGCCAAATCTATGGCAGACAAGTAGGGTGCCAAATATATGGCGGCGGAAAGAGGGGTGCCAAATCTATGGCAGACAAGTAGGGTGCCAAATATATGGCGGCGGAAAAGGGGGGTGCCAAATCTATGGCAGACAAGATGGGTGCCAAATATATGGCGGCGGAAAAGGGGACCGGGGATGAAGGGTGATGACAATGACGAGAGCGACGAAAGAGGGCCCGAGGGCCCACAGCGGAGAGGGATCTGTCGTGTCTGAGCCTTAAATTTTTGCCTTGCTAGCTTACTCTCACATAGACCCGAGCGCCGAGGTAATTGTAACTTTTAGGCCTGCGTGCCTTGATTTTGTTTGGGTCTGCGTGCCCCGGTAGTTAGGATCGGGCGGTGCTTTCCCAGCTCTTGCACTTCCTTCCTTACTTATCGTGAATACCGTACTTCATGTATGATAATTTGCACCTTGGTCTTCAGTGTTCGTTCGCACTTCTTTTAAGAATTGTATTTTATGAAATATAGACGTCTAGCTTGCAAGAAAGTAGAGAGCACGCGAATTTCAACCGATACTCTTGCGACTTGTCGTTGGGTTCAATGAAACATGCTTTACGTGGTACTCGAGAGACAAAAATCTTGGGAATTTTAACACTTTTCAAAGAACGAGAACAGATATGCAAGACAACATGTAATGGAAACCGCTGCATCCCCCGAAAATACGTTGAGAACTTTCTGATTGGAGTTGGGCGCATTTGTGGTGTTAAACTGAGGCGGGAATACCGGGGTCAGAATCCTTTGAAAAATAGTAAAACTTTCGAGCGTTTGGGAGAGGTCTCGAGCGCTTGGGTCTTCACTCCCGAGCGCTTGGGACTTCTGTCATCAGCAGATTCAGAGTTGTTTCCCAATGCCATTCACTAGCTATTCCCATGTCGTTTTCTTCTGCATGCACCCTTCCAAGACGTCTCGTAACTTTGCACCATCTGTTTCCCAGCAGAAGTAATTTCCCAAAGCAAGGCTTGGGCTTTCCCACCATTTTTCAAATTTTTCCAAAGTTTGAAATTTTGAAATTGTCTTGGAAATGTTGGGTTTTGAAGAGTTCCAAGGCTAATGTGTGCTGAGATTGCATTCTCCAGACCTTTATAAATAGAGAGCTCATGCCTTGGCCACTCCTTCACACTTCATTTCATTCTTCTCCTCCTAAATCCTTTTTTCTTTCAAAAATCCATTCCTCTCATGGCCTTGCTAAACCAAGCCTTGCTTCGTCCCTGGTTGGACAGTCTCGAAGGCATCGATTGGCTGAACTTCCGCGGTCACCGGCTTTACGCTCTTAGGTACCTTCGGGAGATTGCCATCCGTCCTGTCTTGCTACATGCGGCGGTGCGCTTTTGGGATTCTGAAGTGCACGTCTTTCGCTTTGGTTCTCAAGAGCTATGCCCTACCGTCGAGGAGTTCCATGCTTACCTCGGAAGTCACGACTCCACGGAGCCCATTGTCCCAATGCTTAGAGAGAGTGTGAAGAATATTCTAAAAGCTAAGCTGGGTGTTAGTGGAAATGTCGCTGAGTTTCTTACTCGGGGCAATGCCATCAACATCGTGCAGCTGTACGAGAGATTCAGCCCCCCCGGGGATTTGACAGACTTTGAACACCAAGGCCGACGAATGGCGGCTTGCTGCATTTGCCTCTTGGCGGCCTTCCTGTTGGTTCCTTCAGTTGGTCAGCCCAGTTCTCTATTGGTGGGCGTCGCTTCTCAGATCGAGGCTCGCAAAGATGTCGTGCCCTTAGTCCTTGCCGAGACTTTGATGGGCTTAGACGCGGTCAATGCTGGTCGGACAAGGGTTTTTGGTGGTAGCCCGCTGTTGTTGCAGGTTAGGGACCTCACTCAGCTCTCCTTTTTCTATTTCTTTCATTCATTTTACCTCATCGCTCGGCTTAGGCCTTATTCTGACTTCCTACTTGTTTTCTCTCTTTTTGGGTAGATGTGGCTTTGTGACAAGCTAAGCCTGCTGACTGGTGGTATCGTGCAAGTGGCTGGAACCGCCCTTTTCTAGCGACGTACAGCAACGAGGATGACTGGGCCGATTTCCTTGCATCTGCCGAGGAAGATGACATCGTTTGGCGGTGTCATTGGCTGAGGCTCCCTGCCATGACTGCTGGTAACATGGGTTCGACGCATGTCCTTGTGGCTGGCTTGTCTGGTTTTTCTTTCTATTCACCGTTCTGCATCCTCCGTCAGTTTGGACTCAATCAAGAAGTACCGCCGTCGGGTTCTGAAGTGCTTCGTCTCCCTCCCTTCACCATTCCGGGCCTTCGGAGTTATGTTCGTTCATGGGAGGCTCGCAGGACTGAGCCTAGTGACCCACTTTTCTCTATTGCTACCACCGGAAGGTATCGCAGATGGCTGAGGAGAGATGTGGAAGCAAGGATGGGTTGACCACTTACTTTGCCGCTTTTTGGAATAAAAAGGCATGTATTAAGAATGTGCGTTTTTCGTTTTCATGCTCAGCTTGTAATAAAGAAATAATTTGAATAAAATCGGCTGATTAAGGATTTCCCCCTTTTGGTTGGTTAATCGCATGCGCTTCTGAGAAAACGTTCTGATTTGTCAATTTGGATTTCGATTTTAGAGATATTTAGGACCGAACCTCAGCGTGAGATTGCCTACGTATCCCTCGTGAAAAGGAATCAGGCCCATACGTAGTTCGGGCAAGGGTTCGCTCGGGTATTAACGCTCTCCTTTTGCGCTCTAAATTTTGTCTAGAGCCGCCCTTTCAGGTTTTCGGCCTAGCGAGCTCTTTTTCAGTTTTTGCCTTAACTTTTGCCTAAGTCGCCCTTTCGGGTTTTCGACCTAGCAGGCTTGCTCTAAATTTTGCCTGGGACCGCCCGCCCTTGCGGTTTTCGGCCCAGCGAGCTCTCTCAGGGGTAATATCGTTTAAGTTGATCCAAATTGACGAGATTAGAGAATTCATTGCCGTCGAGGTCGATGATCGAGGCTGCTCCTCCAGAGAGAATGGTCTTGATGACATATGGTCCTGCCCATTTAGGTCGGAACTTTCCTCGCAGATCAAACACCGGTGCGCGAATTTCCTTAACTACCATATCCCCCTCTTGCAGGTCCCTTGGTTTCACTTTCTTGTTGAACGCCCGGGCGATCCTTCGTTGGTATCCTTGAATGTGGTATAACGCTCGTAGCCTTCTTTCGTCGAATAGCATGAGTTCTTCAAATCTCCCACTGATCCATTCAGCTTCGTTCACCCCGCTCTCAGCCATGACTCTCAGCGATGGAACTTCTAGCTCGATAGGGAGAACGGCTTCCATACCGTACACCAAAGAATAGGGCGTTGCCCCCGTCGGTGTACGAATAGATGTCCGGTATCCCCATAGAGCTAGCGGCAATTGTTCGTGCCAATTCCTAGCTGACTGAGTGGTCCTTTCGAGGATCGTCTTGATCGTCTTATTTGCTGCTTCAACTGCTCCATTCGTTTGTGGCCGATAGGTGGTCGAATGATGCACTTGGATTTTGAACTCGTCGAAAAGCTCCAAAACCCTTCCTTTGAAGTGAACTCCATTATCAGACACGAAGGCTTGAGGGACTCCATACCGATAAATGATGTTTTGCCTGATAAAATGAGCCACCTGAACGGCCGTCAATGTCTTATACGAGGCTGCCTCGACCCACTTGGTGAAGTAATCCACTGCTACCAGAACGAACCTGTGACCATTGGAAGCCGCGGGCGTGATTTTTCCAATAACATCGATGCCCCAGGCAGAGAATGGCCATGGCGTCGCCATTGAGTGTAACTCTGAGGGCGGGACGTGGATAAGGTTGGCGTGAGTCTGGCACTTATGACATCGGCGCATGTACTCGATACAATCTGTTTCCATGGTTGACCAATAGTATCCCAACCTAAGAACCTTTTTTGTTAGCATCATTCCGTTCATGTGGGGTCCACAAACACCTTCATGCACCTCTTCCATTACCGCTCTTGACTCGTCATCGTGGACACACAATTTGTGAACTCCGCACGGAGATCGTCGGTACAACTTCCCACCGCAGATGATGTATTGAGATGCGAGGCGCTGCAAAGCGATCCGATCCTTCTTAGTTGAATCCGTGGGAAATTCTCCCTTCTCGACGAGATTCCAAATATCATGGAACCAAGGGAGACCATCATCTGGTTCGTCGATGTTCATAACGTAGTCGTACGCGCGTTTTTCCCTCTGCTCAATCATGACGGGTCTTAGCTTTTCCCCGATTGGAAGTTCCAGCATGGATGCTAAAGTAGCCAGCGCGTCCGCGAAGCGATTCTTCATCCTTGGTACGTGCGTGAAAGTCACCTTTTGAAAGTTCAGGATAAGTTCGTCGAGTTGCTGATGATACGGCTTCATTTTCTCATCCCTTACTTTCCATTCCCCATTTGCTTGTGATACGACCAAGTTGGAATCTCCGACGACTTCCAGTACCTTGACCCCAATTTCCAATGCAGCTTCCATTCCCACGATACATGCTTCATATTCTGCCTCGTTGTTTGTGACTTCGAAGTTTAGCTTGAATGCGAGGGGAATGTGCGATCCCTCGGGTGAGACTAGCAGTATGCCAATCCCAAAGCCCTTCTGATTAGCGGCTCCATCGAAATACAACCTCCATGTTTCATCAACTGCCGTCATTACATCTTCGTCGGGAAATTGGAATTCGGTGTGTTCCGGGCCCTCAACCGGGCAATCCGCCAAGAACTCTGCCACTGCTCTTCCTTTCACTGACTTGCGAGTGACATACTTGATTTCAAACTCGGCCAATAAGAGTAACCAACGTGCTAACTTACCGGTAAGTGCTGGCTTCTCGAATAGATATTTGAGGGGATCCATTCGAGAAATCAGTATCACCGAGTAAGCCAGCATGTAGTGTCTCAATTTCTTCGTGGCCCATATCAGTGCCCAGCACGTCTTTTCCAATGAAGTGTACCGTTCTTCGCTCCCCACCATCTTCTTGCTCAAGTAGTAGATTGCCCTTTCAACCCCATCTTCTCCTTCTTGTGCCAACATGCACCCCATTGACGAGGGCGTGACAGACAAGTACAGGATCAAAGGTTTTCCCGGGATGGGTGGCATCAAGATCGGAGGATTCTGGAGATAAATCCGTACTCCTTCAAAGGCCTTCTGACACTTGTCGTTCCACTCGAACTTCACATCTTTCTTGAGTAGTCGGAACAGTGGTTCACAGGTCAAGGTCAATTTGGCGATAAATCGGCTGATGAATTGGATTTTCCCTAAGAAGCACCGGACCTCTTTCTCGGATTGGGGTGGTTCCATCTCAAGAATGGCTGTGATCTTAGAAGGATCCACCTCAATCCCTCTGGTTGTGATCATGAATCCGAGCATCTTTCCGGCCGTGACCCCGAACGTGCATTTCTGTGGGTTGAGACGCATCCTGTATTTCTGAATCCTTTCCAAGAACTTCCTCAATGCGGGGAGATGGTCTTTCCGTTCCTTTCCTTTCACTATCATGTCATCGACGTATACTTCGACCTCCTTATGAATCATGTCGTGGAGCAGTGTTGTGGCACCCCTTTGATATGTAGGACCGGCATTCTTCAACCCAAACGGCATAACCCGATAACAGTATGTCCCCCATTCAGTGATGAACGTTGTCTTTTCCCTGTCTTCTGGAGCTAGGAGAATCTGATTGTAGCCTGAGAAACCATCCATAAAGGATAATAGAGCATGCCCTGCAGTGCTATCAACAAGTATGTCTATATGTGGTAATGGGAAATCGTCTTTAGGGCTTGCTTTGTTCAGATCTCTGAAATCGACGCACACTCTAATTTTTCCGTCCTTTTTAGGGACCGGAACGATATTTGCGACCCAGGTGGGGTACTCCGTTACGATTAGAAAACCGGCATCAATTTGTTTTGTGAGCTCCTCTTTTATCTTAAGCACCCAATCGGGCCGCATTTTTCTCAATTTCTGCTTAACGGGCTTTGCATCTGGGAAGAGAGGGATTCTGTGCTCGACAATCTCCGGGTCGATTCCGGGCATGTCCGCGTGAGACCAAGCAAAAACTTCTTTGAATTCTTTTAGTAAATCGGTGAGCTCTCGAAGCTCATCGGGGGACAGCCCGGAACCAACCTGAACTAACCGAGGGTTCTCCTCATCACCCAAATTTATAGAGATTATTTCTTCTTTTAAAGGCTGAGCATGCCTTTCATTTTCGCGATCGATGAGGGAACGGATCTCCTTGGGGACGCCCCCATCGAGATCTATTCCTTCATCGTCGGGATCTAAACAATTTATTTCAAAAATCGGCAAGTAAGCGAAAGCGTTATTCATTTCATAAGCAGCCTCCTCGGAAGAGGGGAATACAGCGGTTGACTCGAATTCAAAGTAAAAGCTACGCTGTGGAGGGCCGATAGGCACAAACTCCAACTCTGTGCTAGACGACGTACTAGTGTCGGACCCTGATTCAGACTCAGTGTAGGTGCCGTGAGTGCGAGTTACATGTGGTATGAAAGTGCAATTATCATAAACGCCTACAGCCTCCACGATGAGTTTGGAAGGATCTTCAACCTCTTCTCCCTCTCCAAGCACAAGCACAGCAGCGCCTTCGACCATACCCTCCGGATCTTCACCCTCGAACAGGAGTTGGAGACTGCCCAAACCAAAAGTCTCTAGCCAGTCGAGTGCCTCAGATACCTCTTCTACCTTGGTCACTACTTCATCATCTTCCCAAGTGTCGCTGGCAAAGATTTCAAAACCCGGATGCTTCATTTTTGTTTCAAGATCCACAAAGGGCTCGGGTTCTCCTTGGTATAGCGCTTCTTCCATTTTCGGCTTAATCCCGGCTGCATGAGCCCGGGCACGGTTGCGCCACTTCTTTGCTGGATCGCTCTTCTTGGCCTCATATCCTAGACCAAAGCGTTCGTTACTCCCAGGAAAGTCAGGGAACTCCGGGACTCCTTGACCATAACGACCCAAACCCATGCCCGGTAGATATTTCATCTTTTTCATAATTTCCAGCGCTGCAGAACTCACCAAGAAGCCGTCCTCGGCCCGGATGGTGCACACTTTTGAAGTCATGACCGCGAAGCCCCCCATGGTAATGTCCTCCTCTCCATGCATAATCTCTAGTAGTGGGGAGTTGTCCTCTGAGTGTGGACGGATGCCTGAGTCTCCATGGATGATGAGGGTTCCAGAATCTAAACCCAAAATGAGTTTCTGATGTAGCGTTGAGGGCACACCCATGACATCCGACCTGTGCAGCCACGGCCTCCCTAGCAGGAGGTTGAATGATGCAGGTATCTCTAACACACAGAATTCGACAGAGGTTTTAAACTTCCCCGTCACAAGTTCCAAGTTGATTGTCCCCAAAACATCGCGGCGCGTATTATCATAGGCGCGGACACCCAGATTCGACGGTGCAAAGTCCTTGTTCTTAAGGCCCAAGCAATAAGCGGTGCGAAGCGGGCACACGTTGATGGCTGAACCGTTGTCAATGAGAATTGCGGGGACCCATTTCCCGAGACACTTTATCGTTACGTGCAGTGGCTTGTTATGGTCAGCTCCCTCCGGCGGGAGGTCTTTTTCAGTAAACGATAGGGTGTGCTGGGTGAGGTTTGTCGGGGTTATGAGAGCAATGAGAGCTTCCGAGGCTATATCAGAGGGGACCTCGAGTTTTGAGAGAGTGTTCACGAGCCTGCGGCGGTGCTCGTGGGATGCAGCTAACACTCCCCACATAGACATACGAACGGGGGTCTGTTGGAGCTGTTGGATTATGGGGTCGGTGGTGGCCGCTGGGTTTTGTTGTTGGGAGGCACCAGGGTTAGAATTTATGGAATGGTTGGGATGGACAGGTGGGTTGGATTGAGGTGGTGGGTTTGTGGAGTTAGGAGGGTTGTTTTGTGGAGCTTGAGGGGTGTTCGGGTTTGCCGAGTTGACGGGGTTGTTCTGCCGCGGCGGAGGGACTCGGGACGAGCTTCCCCGCTGAAGATTGGTTGGTTGGTACACTCTTCCACTCCTGGTAAGGTTGCTGATCGTTTTGGGAATGGGCTCCCACCAAGTGCCCTCCCAGAAGTTGGAGAAGTCGGAGTTGCAAGAGTCAGCCTTACGTTTTCCTTTATCAAGTGTAGTTTTTTCCAGGGTTTCATTGAGGGTTTCCATCTCCAGAGCGTGCCACATATTCCCTTCCTCTAGGGAACTCCAAAAGTTGACGTTATTGTTACCGTTGTTGTTGTTGTTAATCTGCAGGGAGCCTTCATCTATCATGGCTCTATTGACGGTCAGTTCCTCGCCATCAATCCACACATTCACCAATTCAGATTTTCCCCACAGCTCTTCAGAGTTCAGTACACAGATAGTGGGCTTATCAGGGATTTCGACTATGGGTTGCGGAAGGTGCTCCCCAATAATGTACTCCTGCGGGATGAAGGCCTGATCCATGATATGGTTCAGAGCGTCGGACCCTCTAGCAATATTGATGATAGCGCTGACAGTGAGTCCTGAAAACATGCGGGGATTCATAAGGTCCATTTCTTCACGAGCTTCTTCCTCCAGGAAAAGGTATGCCAATGACGTCTCGTCTAACGGGTCGGAATCATCCATCCACAGCCACCCACTGGGTTCGGGCTCCCATGCCCATTCATCCTCTTCTTCTATCGGTTCTGGCTCCAAAAGCAGAGCAGACAGGGAGTAACCATCCAGCGGTTCGGTCAACACTTCTTCGAATTCTTGCCTCCAATTCCCCTGTTCCAATTCTGCGACATGGTGAGCATCGAGAGCTACGGGCCATATTCCAGTTACGATAGCCCGGTTTTCTACTGCCAGAAAATCACTTGCCAATTTTTCCCACTCTCTTTGGAAATCCCAATCCACAGTTTCAAGGGCGCAGACGGTATCCTCGGTTGGCAACTTGACAATTGGTCTGGGTTGGGTGGTAGGGAGGATGTAAAGGCTCGGGTCAAAGGGATGGTCCAGGGAGATATGGTTGGTGCGGGCGTTGGTGTGTTTTGGGAGTGGGTTCGAGACGGTGTTTGGTTTCTGTGGTGGCGTGGGAATAGTCTTATTGTCTATGAGGTCTTGGATGGCGTGGCGTAGGCGAAAGCAATTGTCGGTTGAATGGCCAGGGACCTGGTGGAAGGCGCAGTATACGTTTGGGTTGTGGGATGCGGGGAGTTTTTGTGGTAGAGGAGTAGGGGCAAGTGGTTTAAGCATACCATCTTTGACCAATTTCTCGAGCACAGCAGAGAGGGGTGCTGAGAATTGAGCAAAGGCGCGGGACTGGGCACGGGGTTGACTGACTTGGGTCACAATCTGATTGACGGGCTCGGCTTGAGCTGTGTTTAAGAAAGAGTTCGGGAGGTTGGTGTAGTTCGAATTGCCAAACAGGGTGTTGCCATTTCCGGAGAAAACCTTCCTAGGCTTGGGAGCAGGCTCGGGTTTGTCAAGGATCCCCAATTGAACTGCCTCTTCGACGGCCAAGCCTGTGTCGAAGAAAGTTTTAAAATCCGAGCATGCTTGAGCCATAATCATGTGCCGTGCGAGAGTTGGTTGAAGGTTCCGGACAATCATCCGGATTTGGTCCCTGTCACTTGGCCTGTCTTTCATCTGTGCGGCCTTAGCCCTCCACCTTTTTACAAACTCGGCGAAGGCTTCCTTTGCTTCCATCTTCGTCGATTCTAACTCTCGGGTGGTTACCTCCAACTGAATGTTGTAATCGTATTGCGCCACAAAAGCCGCGCATATGTCTTCCCATGAGCGTTTCTTCCTTTCATCCAGGGTGGTAAACCAATGCAAAGCATGCCCCACTAGTGTTTGCGAGAACATCTGCGCCATTGCATCCCTCTCTACTCCCCACATGGAGAGTGCCCCAATGTATCCGGTCAAGTGAGCCCTCGGGTTTCCTGTTCCGTCGAATTTAGCGAAATCAATCGGCCTGAATTTTTCGGGAAGCTTCGCATTAGGAAACAAGCAAAGCTTGTTGATGTCAAAGCCGGTTGATGCTATCTTCTCATTTCTTGCCACAGACTCCTCCAATAGGGTGATTTTTGCCAATACTGCAGCCATCTCGGGGTTTTGTGGGGTTTCCAATTCAACAGCCAGCTGTTCCGGGTTCGGCATCGGATTCGGGTTGAGATTAAGATTCGGATTTGGGACCAGATTCGGGATTGGCTTAGGATTCGGATTCGGGTTCAGTGGTGGAAGACGTCGTGCGACCCCAGTGATCATCATCATAAGCTGAGCAATTTGGTTATCAGTTCGCTCGCCAAGATGTTGGATACCTTCCCTTATCTGTCCCATTCCTCCATACAAGTTTTCCAGACTGAGGTTAGGAATGGGGTTAGGATTAGGAACAGGGTTAGGATTTGGGTTCGGTTCGCCTTTGTTTGGGTTACCTCCATTTGGGTTTGGGTTTGGATTGCCGGCATTTGGGTTTAGGTTGCCCCCGTTTGGGTTTGGATTGGGGTTTGGGTTTAGGTTGCCTATGAATAGATCCATCTCCTCCCTCAAATCTGATGTACCGACAGAAACCGCTTGAAGTTGAAGCCGTTCCAATCTCTGTCCCAAGGGTCTGGTCCAGGAGGGTATGGTGTCTTTCTTCTTCGGCCCAATTGCTCAGTACTGACAGCAAAGCAAAAATCGTGCTCAGACGCGATTCCTGTTTTTATTTATTTATTTATTTTTGAAATACGTGTATAGTTTTTTTTTTTTAGAACAATGTGCATCATCGTCACTGTCATCGACTCTGATTTTCCAAGAATGATCGAGTATCTTCCATGCGAGGTTGCCTTGATCCTCGGATTCCTTTTAAGGTGTATCCTTCGTTCAGAACGACAAATTCTAAGAGATGTCAAAATGAACTAAGTATTCAACTAGTCCTCATTCGACGTCTCAATTTTGAACTCGGAATAACTTAGTATAGACGGCGTGATGCCTCAACCATCGTGGTGTCAGTGGCACTGTGGCATTAGCCATGGTGGTGTAAGTAAAGTGACATCACGGCGCCGGTTCCTTTGCTATTCCTTATTCTCCATTGAAATTTCGATTAGGCATTAGTCAAGGACTTAGTAACATCCTGATTTCCCAAAGTCTCTTTGTTCTAAGGACTTACATATTTAAACAACACGCACATGGAGTGCGTGACTCTTCATTGGACCTCGGCAACCTCGCGAAGACTGCGCAAACGAGTTTCAGAGTTCTATATGAGACCCAAAAAAAAGAAAGCGTGAGATGCAAGGTGTGATGTGCAAAGGTGATAAGATTACAGTCTTTCGAAGGTTGCCTAATTCCTCAGAATTTCTTTTAGGGTGTATCCTTCGTTCAGAACGACAAATTCTAAGAGATATCAAAATGAACTAAGTATTCGACTAGTCCTCATTCGGAATCTCAATTTTGAACTCGGAATGACTTAGTATAGACGGCGTGATGCCCCAACTATCGTGGTGTCAGTGGCACTGTGCCATTAGCCAAGGTGGTGTAAGTAAAGTGGCATCACGGCGCCGGTTCCTTTGTCATTCCTTACTCTCCGTTGAAATTTCGATTAGGCATTAGTCAAGGACTTAGTAACATCCCGATTTCCCAAAGTCTCCTTGTTCTAAGGACTCATGTAGTTAAACAACGTACACCGGGGTGCACGATTCATCATCGGGCCTCGGCAACCTTCTACAGACTGTGCGAGTGAGATCAAGACACGAAATTGGACGGACAGCATGACGGCATGACATGGATGAGATGCAGAAAGCAGTTAACATGTAGACAGGATATAGCACATAATCCTACCCTGCGGGTTCCTGTCCTAGTTTGGAAGGTTCTATTGCTTTCTAAACACGTATAGAGGCTGGTTTTGGCTTTGAAGAGGGTTCCCCGGACTAGAGTCAAAGTATACCTCCCACTATTGAGCGTACACCCAATAATGGTACAAACGGTAGAGATGACTCATCACGGTCGAGGGTTGCTGAGCATTCCGGGATTCCTCATCACCGGCAAGCCGGGTAGGATTGCCGAAACACAACAGCGAGGTTGCACAAGATATATACATACAAGAAATAAATAATGAAACAAAATCCCTTTTGAAAATCCCACAAACGTTTTTCAAGCCTGGCTCACCAGTTTAACTGACATTCAAGAAAAGCGGGCCGTTTTATCAACAAACCAACTTTTCTCAAGTGTTAATTAAACCAAATCCCCAGCGGAGTCGCCACTGTGGGCTGCTATGCCCGAAAAATTAAATATATTTTTCCCGCGTTTGAAGAAAAAATACATTGTTTGAAGAGTTTGAAGAGTCGCCACCCGGATTTGCGGTATATCACCCGAGAAACCGTTTTGTTCGGAAAACCATTGGTTGATTTGAAATTGAAAACCAGAGATCAGTTTCAAGGGTTCGGAAGCCATGTTACGAGGGGGGAAGGGTTTTACGGCACCCCCCTCGCCCGATTCGAGATCGGTCTCTACTAAACGTTTGTGGGATTTTTCAAAAGGGATTTTGTTTCATTAGACCATTTAGCAAGTATGTACAGTTATAGCAGATAAGAATTGCATGCATGTGCAGTTGTGCAGTGGATGATTAGATGAAGGTGAGCAAAATGCATGATTACAGAAAATGAGGATCTGTTACTGACTTCACTCTCGAGCGCTCGGGTACAGTCCCGAGCGCTTGGGAGTTCTGACACTCTGAACCTGCAAAATTTGTTAGCACAGACAGGATACAATACTAAAATGGAAATTTAAATGACATCAAGTACACTACTGGCTCAGCAGAGGACTTGGAAGACTGAGCTAAGCCCTCAATCTTTCAAATCATGCATCCCTGCCTTAACAAAGTTAAATCTATGAATTTAAAAGAGCAACAGGCCACACTAATGCATGCAGAGACCAGGTAACACAATAGAGTGGGAAAATAGGAAGCAATGGCATGCATGCACTCTCGAGCGCTCTGGTATGGTTCGGAGCGCTTGGGAGTGTGCTGCATGTCAGCTTTCTCTCAAACAAGAAGTGGTTCCATCTTGACATGCAAAAGCCCTTATTTTGATGTTTCCAAAGGGGAGAACATCTTTTAACTTTGACAGAAGGCAGTCTTGTTCACACATGAAAACTTGTGAGGAAATGTTTCTGTTCTTAGGGGAAACCATTTTCTGTGCATGCATGTCAAAATGAAACCAATCCTTTTGATATTACACCTCGTTCCCAACCTGCCATGTGACAAAGGGGCAAGCATGAAATCTGGGACAGTCCCGAGCGCTCCAGAAGACTCTCGAGCGCTTGGGAGTGTGTCCAGTAAAGGGGTTTTATGAAAATATTTTCTTGTGGCCCATTGCTCTTGTTTTTACACTAGGGTCTCCCAACCATGCACCCAGTATTGAAGACTAGGCTGAGAGACCCCCCTCAGAAGGGAAGAACAGCCCTTAGGTTGTGACCAAAGGTAAGAGTTCTACCTTTTCTTTGAACCTTGCTCCTTGGTGTAGCTTTGAAATGTGGATGGAGAGAGGAGAGTGCAAGAGATCAGATGGATATTCTGGATTTCTTGCCCTTTTTCCTTGGTGATTTGCAAAACCCTTTGAAATTTGGAAGAGAGTTTGGAGGTTTTTGGTCTTTGGCTAGAGAGAGAAAAAGAGCAGAGAGTAAGGGTGCTCTGGAATGGAATTTTTCGTGCCTCTCTCTCTAGCTGAAAACCAGCCATATTTATAGGCAAAACATCAAATGGTTTTTGAAAATCAAATGGTTTTGGTAAAATATTTCTTTAATAGGTAAACCCTTGGCCTGAAAATCTTCCTACCAGAGATTGAGTGTGGAATGAGCCATCGGCAGGCTGAAAGTGGCTGTAATGATGATTTGCAAGGTGAGTGGGTGATACAGCCATGCATTGGGCAACAGAAAAGTCTCGAGCGCTTGGGATTACTCCCGAGCGCTTGGGACCTCACTCTCGAGCGCTCGAGAAAGAGCCAGGCCAGAGGTTTTGTGAAATAGTTTTGAGCGCTTAGGATTGCTCCCAAGCGCTTGAAAACATTTTTAACCATTTTTAATCCTTCTTCAATCTTCCAAGGAGCAATGTTCCGATCGATACCAGGCTTGTTTCAATCCAAAGTCATCATCGGGGAGCCTCCGGGCCACAAGTCAAGGAATTTTGAAAAGTCCAAATTGGGGTGTCTACACCCGTGTTATCCGGCTTCAAACCAAACCAAAATAAAAAGAGACAATAAAGAAAAACACAAAAGATCATGCAAAATGATTTAGAAAATGCAACACAGAATGCAATGCACCACCCGATCATCACGCGATCAAACGAGTCATACTTTTCTTCCCATTCCTTACCGGTGGGGTAAGCAATGGGTGGCTATACTAGACCGTTGAGAAGTTGTTATGCTAGCGCCTGTAATAAAATTTATCGCTCGACCTCGCCAAACAATGAAGTTCAGCGTCCCCTACGATCAAAACAAAGCAAGATACAATACAACCTAGGTGCACTCCAGGCAATATCACACCTCACCCAAAGACCAAAGTTGCCACTGATAGGGGCCTATTCAGAGAGCATGGATCATTAACGACAAACTATTACCAAGAAGAACTAATGAAAGCCCTTTACACTAACACGTTGGTGAAATCTTTTCATGTGAAACATCTCCAAGATTTTATTCAAAACAAGAAACAGATAGCAAACCTAAACATGCATACTAAACAAAAGAAAAGAAACACGTAAAACAAGAAAGAAAACACATATGTACAGTATTTACACATTCAATATCAGAACTCGGAGCGTCAAAGTCACAGCTCGACTCCGCCAAACAATGAAGTCCAGCGTCCCCTAAGATCGTAACCAGGCAAGCAACAAGATAGAGCCAAGTGCGTAAGCATGGGAGTATCAAGGCCTAACCTAAGGATCTATACCGCCCCCGTTGGGGCTAATCTGGAAGACGTGAGTGTTTAACTGTGAATTACTCCTATCAGAAAAGCTAATTAAAGCCCTATGTCACTGATATCAAATGATTGCCCTTCGAACCGGAGCTGGGCACACGATCCTTCTTTTAGTAGCGGCGTGCGGAGCTACATATACCCAAGTCAATGGTGGGTACCCCCACCCGGGGGCCGGGTCTGACAAACAGTTAAGTTCAGCGGTTACGCTTTCGCTCCCCGTGCAAATATAAAGAAACAAGCTAATCAATCGTGTAAACTGGATTGATCAACTCCTCATCCGGCTCTCCAACCTCGAAACTGCCGAGAAATGGTTTAAGCCTCTGTCCATTCACTTTAAAAGATTGACCATTACTCGGATTCATAACATTAACAGCACCATGAGGATAAACATGCTCAACAACATAAGGACCAACCCATCGAGAACGTAATTTACCGGGAAACAAATGAAGCTTAGAGTTGTATAGGAGTACCTTCTGTCCAATCTCAAAGTCTTTCCGGTGAATTCGCTTGTCGTGGAAGGCCTTGACCTTTGCTTTGTAGATGGCGGTGTTGTCGTAAGCATCTCTTCGAATCTCTTCAAGCTCGTTGAGTTGGAGCTTTCGGTGCTTGCCGGCGGCCGATAAACGATAATTCAATGATTTGATAGCCCAAAATGCCTTATGTTCAATCTCAACCGGAAGATGACATGCTTTCCCATAAACCAAACGATACGGCGAAGCTCCCAAAACAGTCTTGTACGCCGTGCGATAAGCCCAAAGTGCATCATTCAAACGAAGACTCCAATCCTTCCGGTTAGGGTTCACTGTTTTCTCCAAGATGTGCTTGATTTCCCTATTTGCCAACTCCGCTTGCCCGTTGGTTTGAGGATGGTAAGCCGTGGAGACTTTATGATTGATCCCATATTTCCTCATCAAGGCCTCAAAGGTCCGGTTGCAAAAGTGTGTCCCTTGGTCACTTATGATCGCTCTTGGCATCCCAAATCTTGAAAGAATATTGTCCTTGAGAAACTCCACCACCACCTTGGCATCATTGGTACGTGTTGCAATGGCTTCCACCCACTTTGAAACATAATCAACCGCCAAGAGGATATACAAATTCCCAAAAGAAACAGGAAATGGTCCCATAAAGTCTATGCCCCAACAATCAAAAATCTCAACAACAAGAATGTTAGTGAGTGGCATCTCATCCTTCCGAGTCACACTCCCAAGCTTTTGGCAACGTTCACAAGTGACGCAAAAGAGATGAGCATCCTTGTGCAAGTTGGGCCAATAAAATCCACATTGCAACACCTTGGCGGAAGTCTTCCTCGAAGAGTAGTGACCCCCACAAGCTTCCGAATGGCAAAACTCAAGAATTCTTTGTTGCTCCGAATCCGGAACGCAGCGGCGCACTATTTGATCTTGGCAATATTTGAAAAGATAAGGGTCGTCATAAGAAAACATCCGTACTTCATGAAGGAACCGACGACGCTCTTGCGGAGACCAATGCGGTGGAGAGAGTCCCGTAGCCAAATAGTTCACTATGTCAGCGAACCACGGGGTACTCGAAATAGCCAACAATTGTTCATCCGGAAACGTGTCCGCGATAGGGAGACTCGGAGTAGGATCTTCAAATTGTAATCTTGATAAGTGGTCGGCTACCACATTCTCAACACCCTTCTTATCTTTGATGGACAAGTTGAACTCTTGGAGGAGTAGGATCCACCGTATCAGACGAGCTTTAGCATCTTGCTTTGTGAAGAGGTATTTAAGGGCGGAATGATCGGTGTACACGGTGATCGGGGCTCCGACTAGGTAAGAACGGAACTTGTCAAGGGCAAAGACTATAGCTAACAACTCCTTCTCGGTAGTTGAATAATTCATTTGGGCCTCGTTCAAAGTCTTGCTAGCGTAATAGATGACATACGGCTCCTTCCCTTGGCGTTGTCCCAACACCGCTCCCACGGCATAATCGCTCGCGTCGCACATAAGTTCAAATGGTAACTCCCAATCCGGAGACCGCACGATAGGTGGCGAGGTAAGACTTGACTTGAGCTTGGCGAAAGCGGCCTCACACGCCGGTGTCCACTCAAATGGCACATCCTTTGCGAGCAAATGGCACAACGGTCGAGCAATGGAACTAAAATCTTTTATGAACCGGCGGTAGAACCCAGCATGCCCGAGGAATGAACGAACATCCTTCACACACCTTGGAGTCGGGAGATTGGAAATAAGGTTGATCTTTGCCTTATCCACCGCGATACCCTCGGAAGAAACGATATGCCCCAAGACAATTCCTTGAGTAACCATGAAGTGACATTTCTCCCAATTGAGTACCAAATTCTTCTCTTCACATCTTGTCAAAACCTTCTCGAGATTGGCCAAACAAGACTCAAAAGAGTCGTCAAACACCGAGAAGTTGTCCATGAAAACTTCTACGATCTTTTCAACCATGTCACTAAAAATACCCATCATACACCTCGAAAATGTTCCCGGAGCGTTGCACAACCCAAACGGCATCCGGCGGTAAGCAAATGTACCAAAAGGACAAGTGAATGTGGTTTTTTCTTGATCCTCCAAAGCAACCTCGATCTGATTATACCTAGAATACCCATCCAAGAAGCAGTAGAACGCATGCCCGGCTATTCTTTCCAAAATTTGATCGATAAACGGCAAAGGAAAGTGGTCTTTTCTGGTGCTTGCATTGAGCTTCCGATAATCGATACATACTTTCCATCCTGTCTGAATTCGAGTAGGTACAAGCTCATTGTCTTCGTTCCGTACAACTGTCACCCCGGATTTCTTTGGTACCACCTGGATTGGACTCACCCACTTGCTATCAGCAATGGGATAGATGATCCCAACATCCAACAATTTCAGAACCTCAGCGCGAACCACATCTTTCATGATTGGGTTTAAACGGCGTTGGGGTTGTCGAGATGGCTTGACGTTCTCCTCCAAGGCAATATGGTGTGAGCAAAGAGTTGGATCGATACCCTTGATATCTGCAACTGTCCATCCAATAGCTTTCATGTGCTTCTTCAACAAAGTAATCAACTCTACCTCTTGGAGATTCCCAAGAGAAGAGGATATAACCACAGGATACGTTTCATTCTCTCCAAGGAAGACATATTTCAGAGTGTCGGGCAAAACCTTCAACTCTAACTTTGGCGGCTCCACACTAGAGGGCAAGACCTTCTTCTCAATCGGCGGTAGCTCCTCAAATTCATCCAACTTCGGGTTCCAAGCATGTAGTGCGCAAGCCTCATCTTCATTCATCAAAGCATACAAATAGTTCACTTCGGAAGACCCAAGAAATTCAGCCTCTTCGGCTGTGAGAGCAACCTCCAAAGGATCACTAAAAAGCAGCTCGTCCACATGTTCCTCCACCAAAGAGTCAATAAAACTCACTTCATTCACATTTTCATCATCCCCCATTTGACTGCCGATATTGAACACATTAACCTCCATCTTCATATTGCCGAAGGTCATGTTAAGCAATCCGTTCCGACAGTTGATAACTGCATCCGCCGTGGCTAAGAAGGGTCTCCCAAGGATCACCGGAGTAGAAGTGGCACAAGAGTCGGTCGGAGTCGTGTCGAGAATCACAAAGTCCACTGGATAGATAAACTGACCAACTTGCACCAAGACATCTTCCACTACCCCCCTTGGAATGCGAACACTCCGGTCGGCCAACTGAAGGGTGACTCGAGTAGGCTTCATCTCCCCTAACCCAAGTTCTTGATAGACGGAGAACGGAAGTAGATTGACACTTGCTCCAAGATCGAGCAAGGCTTGTTCGATACGCTTATCTCCAATGGTAATTGCAATGGTGGGACTCCCCGGATCTTTGTACTTTGGTGCAATGTTCGTCTGAATAATGGAGCTCACTTGTTCGGTCAAGAAGATCTTCTTTTGAACATTCAACTTCCTCTTTCGAGTACATAGATCTTTAAGAAACTTAGCATAAGAGGGGATTTGCTTGACCGCATCCATAAGGGGGATATTGATCTTCACTTGATTGAACAACTCATGCAACTCCGCATTAAGATTCGGTTTCGCCAAAGCCTTCAAGCGTTGAGGATAAGGTGCCGGTGTTGGAACAACTCGAGGATCCGGTACACTTTCCTTCTCTTTACCCTTTTCCTTCTCCCTTTCTTCTAGAGCTTCCTCACTTGCCTCCTTGGGAGATTCCCCAAGGATTGTTGGACTTGACTGATCAATAGGAGGAGATAACAAGATAGGATCCGAGGGCATCTTCACTTGGTTGTCTACCACTTTTCCACTTCGAAGAGAGATTATCGCCTTTGCTTGCTCGGGGAAAATCACCGAGGAGCTAGCAAAGTGCACACCCTGGGAAGTCGGATTGGAAGTTGATTGTGGGTTGGGCTGAGGCTGAGTTGGGAATTTCCCCCTTTCTTGCTGCAATATCCCCACAGTGGTTGTCAATTTGCCCAATTGATTCCGAATATCATTCATCATTTGGGTCTGTTGCTCATTGAAAGTATTCTGGCCTTGCAAGAGGGCACCAAACTGCTCTTCCCAAGAACGCTTAGGGGGTTGTTGAAACTGAGAAGGTTGTTGAAATTGAGTAGGCTGCTGTTGGAATTGACTTGCTTGAGGAAATGGAGCAGGAGGAGCAAACCCCGGCGGAGCTTGAGCTTGAGGAAAACGGAAGGCATTCTGGGCTTGTTGTTTCCAAGGCAACTATGGAGCAAGAGGTTGCATTTGAGAAGAGCTTCCCTCATTTGATTGACCCCAACGGAAAGAGGGATGTTGTCGAGTCCCCAAGTTGTAGGATTGAGAATAAGGGTCAAATCTTTGCACAGCATGCACCTCTTCAGGGACAATCCCATTTATCACATTCTTCAAGGCAGGGATGTTAGGGCAAGATTCTGTAGAATGGCCCACCATCTCACAAATAACACACACTTCCTCCACTTGGCGCTCCACTTGGCGTACCGCCTTCACTTCTTGGGACTGAGCACTCTTAATCTCCAACTTATCAAGTTTACGAGAGATCTCCTCCAAACGTGTTTCAAAGGCCGTATGCTCCGAAATAGAAAACTTCCCAGAACCTGAAGGGCCTTGGTTGAACATCGCCCTATCCCCAGGATCAGCAAGCTGCCAAGTCTGAGTCTTCTCTGCTAGTATCTCATAGAAGTCCCAACCATCTTCTGGTGTCTTTCCCATAAAATCTCCACCACCCATTGTATCCAAGAGTTGTTTGCTCTCTTGAGAACATCCCGTGTAAAAATAGTTAACTCTGAGATATAATGGGAGGTTGTGATGCGGAACTGACATAAGCAAATCCTTGTAGCGCTCCCAATACTTGTGATACGTCTCCCCATCCCTTTGCTTGAACATTTGGATCTGATCAATAAGCAACTTGGCCCTGCTAGCTGGGAATAACTTTGTAGTGAAAGCATCCTGAACTTCACCCCAATTGCGCAAGGATCTAGGCTTCAAGGAATTGAACCATTGCTTCGCTTTATCCTTGAGAGTGAAGGGAAACAGCTTCAAGCGAGCTTGAGCAAGTTGATTCTGAGCAGGACAAATGGAATACAAAATATTTTCGAACTCCCGGATATGCAAATAAGGATCCTCCAATTCCCGCCCCCGAAACTCTGGAATAACCCGAAGATACTCAGACTTGAATTCGAATGTAGTCCCAACAGTCGGAGTAGGTATAACGATAGGCGATATAGAAGGAGCCCTTTCTGGATTCAGCAAATCACGGAGAGTGCGAACTGGAATTTCTTCGGCCATTGGGCCTTTTCTATTGCAATTTCGATTTACTTTGCGCGGTGGAGAGTGGGCAGGATACGCCCTGACAATGCTACGGATTCTCGGAGGCGATGAAGAACGGTGAAGCCGATTGGAATTTGGGCTTCGATACACAACAGGCATAAACCAACAAAACTACCAACTAACTACCAGCAAACTAACAGACCGGAGGGGCTAGGCCGCCACCTCAACAAGACAAACAGAAACAGAAAGTGCGAGGGGTTATGCCACCGCCTCGGCTCAACAATGCAAATTTAAATGAAACTAACTAACTAACTAACTCAATATCTACTCCGGCTTCGTTACACCTCAAGTTTGGCATGAAACCAGGTTAGAGGTATCCACCGAATTAGATACGAGCAACTAGCAAATAAACTACTAACTAAAAGAAAAAGAAAGAAGCGGGATACTCACAATGGTTTGTCGAGCCTCCATAAAGCCATAATAAGAAATCCCCGGCCCCAAAAATGCTTCGTTCTTCTCGATGTATCAAAAGAGAGGTCACCCCAAGCGTAGGGCATAAGCGTCCGATTGAAGCATAATAAATCCGGTAGTCCGGGATCGTACCCAAGGGATAAATAATACGGCTTTTCTGGATTGTAGATGCGAGTATGGTTTCCGGCTTTTAGTCAGTCAACTTGGTTTTTCGTATGCGGTGGAAAGTAAAAAGGCTAAATTAAACGAGAATAAACTAGATAAAAGGAAGGTTAGGTCTAGGAATTACTAGCGCCCACGACTCGAGCTAAACTACATTTTTCACCCAATACACGGTTTTACCCGGAAGATAAGAAGGTTCGAAAATCAAGCTAGCTATAGAATCCATTTAGCAAACACCTCGAGCGACCGAGCTCCAAGCATCATGTGTGGTGAGTAGGCGAAGCTCTCACCTACACATGATCAAGGAGGTTATCACCTCGGTAATTTGACAAACGAATCCAAGCCCCACATCAATTTCCAAAACAAAGTTGTAAACTTTTTGGTGAAAAATGCAATTTTTACTCAAGCCATGGGGTGCTAGTCACCCCATGACCCAACCTTATGAAACTACTCACACATATCTAAAAAGATAAGAGCAAGCAAAAATCTACTTATCATAATTGTAAACACAACACTAGAAATAAACTAGCTAGAAAGATAGATCGGGAGAAGTTAAACAACTTTAATTAAAGAGAGAGTAGCAAAAACTTACTTACTAGAGTTGGAAATGCAGAAATAAAGAGCTGGAAAAATAAGAACACTCAAGAACACGAAGAACAATTCAAATCTAGCTCTAGATCTAAAAAACGGGTACAAATCTAATTTCCTACGTGTTTGTACAAAATGACATCATAAGGTATTTATACTCCAAGGTACGCGCATGGGATATTCTAAGAAGATGCTCTGAAGATCCCTTCGTAAGGCCTCGGTACCGATGGCAATGGGCTTAAAATGTATTTAAGCTCTCGGTACCGATGTCCAGCTTTTCAGCCATCGATGGCGAGGCCTTATCTTCTGTTGACTGCTTTGACCGTAGCCACTCGGTACCGATGTCCAGGATATCAGCCATCGATGGCGAGGCCTTATCTCCTGGCCTTGACTGCTTGCCTCTTGGCGTTGACTTTGCTTCTTGGCTTGGTCTTGCCTTGGCATCGGGCCACTCTTGGCTGCTTTGCTCGCTCTTGCTCGGGCCATTTGGTCACGCCTGCCTTGATCATTGTTTTGGCCCGGGCAGCCATGCCTTGCTTGGGATGCCTTTGCTTTGAGACCCTGTTTTGATATAGTTTCCTACAAAACGCCACCAAACTACTTTACGAGCAAAAGTAACTAAAAACAACTAATTAAATAACAAACGTAACTAAGACTAGACACTAGCGCACCCTTCAATACATTGTCGGGTGCTTATCACCTTCCACTGGAAAAACTGGCACTCGCCCTGGTATCTGCGGCGAGGAAGCTCCTGCCATACTTTCAGGCGCACACAATAATAGTGTTGACCGAGCATCCTCTCAAAGCGCTTTTTCGAAAAGCCGACCTCTCAAACCGAGTTTCGAAATGGGCAGTCGAGCTTGCGAACTTTGATATCCGCTTTGAACCGAGGACAGCAATAAAGGGTCAGGTCCTCGCCGACTTTATTGCTGAGCTAACACCTGAAGACTCCGAGATCCTAAACACTCCCCCAACTACTCAACCTTCTGCCGAAGGTGAATAGAAAAAGGACAAGTGGCTCCTCTTTCAGGGAGACACATGGCGATTGCAGGTAGACGGCGCCTCCAACAACAACGGAGCAGGTGCCGGAGTCGTTTTGGTCTCACCATGCGGAACACTTCACGAGAGTGCTATCACCATCGATTTTCCTGCAACAAATAATGAGGCCGAATATGAAGCACTGCTTGCTGGCTTACGCTCGGCAATCGCAATGAAGGTTGACGACTTGACCGTGTATTGCGACTCTCAACTTATAGTCAATCAGGTGCTGGGTGACTACGAAGCTCGGGACCCAAGAATGATGAAGTATCAGGCAACGGCGGCGGAACTCATCACTCACTTCAACAACTTCAACATCATGCAGATCAACCGCGAGCACAATGCTCACGCCGATGCTCTTGCTGGTCTAGCCTCGGCTTCAAAGGCATCAGAGTTCCGAACCATAAATTTTGGGAACATTGACCACCCGAGTTTCGACACAACTCCAGAAGTGCTCAACATCGAGCTTGGTCCGAGCTGGATGGATGAAATCGTTGCCTTCCTCAGAACCGATACTCTACCCGACGACAAGAAGGAAGCCTTCCGTATCAGAAACAAGGCCGCGTACTATTGGCTCTCTGAGAACGGCCAACTCTATAGAAAATCCATTTTCGGGCCCTATCTTCTTGTCGTTCACCCAAATCAGGTTGCCGAAGTCCTTGACGAACTGCACTCCGGAAGTTGCGGCTGCCACTCTGGTGGGCGTTCGTTATGCCAACGCGCGATGAGTCAAGGATACTTTTGGAAAAACATGAAGAAAGACTGCGAGGAAATTGTTCGAAGGTGCCGACCATGCCAACTTTTCTCCCCAATCCCCAGGCAGCCGGCTCAGAATCTCTCCCCCATCACAAGTCCATGGCCATTCGCGCAATGGGGGCTCGACATCGTCGGGAAGCTCCCAACAGCACCTGGGGGCTTCAAATTCTTGATCACAGCAACGGATTACTTCTCCAAGTGGGTAGAGGCCGAGGCCCTTGTCACCATTACAGAAGCAGACGTCCGACGATTCGTATGGAGGAACATCGTGACAAGGTTCGGCGTACCCTACGCCATCGTCTCCGACAACGGCACCCAATTTGTCGGGGACGGCCTCACAAGTCTCTGTGAGGAGTTCGGCATCAAATTCTTCAACTCAACACCAGCCTACCCTCAGGGAAATGGCCAGGCCGAAGCCTCAAACAAGACGGTCTGTGCAGGGATAAAACGAAGATTGAATTCAAAGAGGGGAAAATGGGCAGAGGAACTCCCCAGGGTTTTATGGGCTTACCGCTCCACTCCCCGCCGTTCAACAGGCCAGACACCATTCTCAATGGCGTTCGGCATGGAGGCCGTCATCCCCTGGAATCAAGGTTCCCAACCCTCCGAACGGAAAACTTCAACCCACAGTCCAATGACGAAGCCGTCGAGCAAGAACTGATTTTGGCTGAGGAAAAACGAGATGACGCTCGGCTAAAGCTTGCCGAGTATCAACAGACTGTCGCCAAGGGCTACAACAGAAGTGTTAGAATCAAGAAGTTCAAGCCCGACGACTTGGTTTGGCGTAAGGTCGTCCAAGCAAGCAAAAAGAAAAAGTTCATGCCTAATTGGGAAGGGCCATTTCGTATTGTGAAGGTTGCCGGTGAAGGGGCTTACACCCTCGAAGACATGCACGGCAAGGTACTCACCAACCCGTGGAACGCACAGAACCTCAGGAAGGCTTACATGTGACGCTTCAATCAGACAACTACCTTTGGCCAACACATCGTGCATTCAGAGTTTCTGTTTTCTTCGGCTTCGGCATAAACTCTTTTACTTTTTATTTTTCTTGCATTTCAAAGAAGGGCCTCGACCCACTGTTACTGTTTTTATTACTTTCCCTGTACTTCGAACAAATATCAATGAAATGATAATCTTTTTCATTTCAAAGTCTTCAACAAACATTTCATGCATTCATTCCACTCTCGGCTAAGAATGCCACACACAAACGATGACTTCGGTCACACCCACCAAACGGCTCCTTAAAAAGCCCTTTGCTTCGGCCAACTTCACCGCCCAAAGAAGCAATCACTGGACATATGGTCCGCCGAGCTTGAAATACACTTTTGGAACTTAGGCTTCGGCTCGGATTGGCAAGACACTATGGTCGGCCACTGAAAGGTTACACTCGCAATTTGGCGAGCAAACCACCCACAACCAATCACCACTCTCAAACGTTCCTCTACCATGGCCAGGGGCTGAAACTTTGGCCGAGCCCCATCCACTGGCAAAGGGGCACTTCACACTCTCAAACTACGTCAAAGGTTGGATCATGTCAGCTAACAATACATCCATGTTCAGCGACCTATAGCAACTACGGCCATACTACTTTGGTCAGGGCTCAGCTGCAATATCTCTACTTAACCATTTCGATCATGAAATACTTTCAACTATTCAGCCGAACCCAAACCAAAAGTGGGGGCTACGGACAACTACATACAAACATGCAAGACCAACAAAATTATGTGAAGACATGAAGGCAATCAAACAAGCTCGGCAATAGTAGAGACGTTGCAAAAGGAAGCCATGCATTCATCTAAAACTTCGAAATAAAGACAAGTGTTTGAAAGATCCTAAGCTAGGAGGTACGGCGTAGTAAATCGTTCGGTGCCGACCCCCCTTAAACTATTACTTCTGGCACGGCAAACTCCCAAGATTCGGAGCCGTCCAGTCCAACAAAAATTCAAGAAATTCAAAGAAAAATACAACTCTAAAGAAACTTGAAGCTCTATGGGTGTGGTGGATCACCCTCGGCTGCAGATTCAGCAAGGCGAGCAGCATCGTCCTCAGCTTCAACAACCACTTCATCATCTTTCTGAGCCTGTTCGGTGTCCTGCTCGGCAATCTCAACCTCGGCCTCTGTCCTCCCACCAGAACCATCCACTCCACCTTCAGCGTCGGCCATAGTTAGATCATCAACATCGTCCTCGCTCTCAGAAAACTCCTCCGGCGGAAGTGGGGCACATTCCTCCTCCGTGTACGGCAGCACGAGCTCGGGCACAACGGCCGCAGGGATGGTCTTCATCAGGTTCATATCAGGCTCTAGCTGCATAACAGCACAAGCAGCCAGCACCCCAGCCTTGTACCCTTTTCGGTACGCAATAGGAACCCTCTTCTCGACCTCCTCATTCACCATCGACCGAGCATCTCTCATATACTCAGCTCCTGCTCGGTCGTACCCCGCCTGGTAGGCCTTCGAGTCCACCTCCTTCATCTTCCTCTTCTCCCTCCTCATGACTTGACCAAGCTCTCGTTCGGCCGTCTTTGCGTTCTCAAGGGCCTCGTCCCTCTCCTTCTCAAGCTCGGCAACTTTTGCCTTAGCCAGCCTCAGCGCAGGCTTGACGGCCTTAGTTTTCTCGCGCTCGGTCTTAGCATCATCTCGATACCGCATTCTCTCGGCCGCCAACAGATCGGCCTGGTTGGACACTCGCAAAGCAGCCTGCCCAGCCTGTTAAAAGGAAAGATGGTCAAGCTCGGCCAAAAGAGGAAGAAGTTAACTCAAAAAAGGAAATTAAAATGATCAAGTCAAAAATACCTGAACAAGGTAGGCACTCAAATGTGCGATGCTTGGCTGCAACTCCCCTGGGACTCTATCCATGTCCCTCGAAAGAGCGAGGCCGTGCAGCATGGTAACGGCCAACCCGGGCTCAACCTTTACACTGTCTTCGACAGTGACGATCCTGCCATCAGCCATTGCGAAGGATGGCGTGAACTCTTGCACAATCGCTCGGCCACCTGAACCTGCCGCCTGTTCCACGGCTTTGGAGCCGCCCGCAGCCGAGGACTCAGTTTGGTCCCTCTCCTTAGGATGTGGTGTCGGCGGCCTTGTGGGGAAGAAGTCTTGGGTGACCTTTTGCTTCTTCGCAGGATTATCAGCCAATGCAGCCTCCTTCTGGCGGGTTGCGGCCCCGTCTCTCAGATTCAACTTCACCACATTCCTTCTCCCCATCTCGTCGGTAAACTCGGGAATAAGGGTTCGGACAGGCGGAATGTCGATACCTAGAAAGTCGGCTGGTAGACTGCTTTGGAACCAGAAGTCGGCTGACTTCTTTAAAGATGGGAACTTGAGCCTTGGTTCTTTCGCCTTCTTGCTCGGCCTATTTCCTCCCACTTGACCCTCGGCAGCCCTCTTCTTACCTTTAGCCTTGATGCTCGGCCCAACTTCTTTCTTCTTCCTCCTCAACTTTCCCTTGTAGGAGGGAATGTAGTCGAGCAGCGTCGGCGCGTCACGGCAAATTTGAGCCCTCAACGTTTCAACGTTAGCCTCAACTGACAACGAATGCTGTGTCTTGGTGATTGCTCGGTTATCTGCAAGGAGAGGATATATCTTCAGAATTCTCAAACAACACAAAGAAGAAATAAATCTTACTCGGCGATGTAAAGAAAATTAAAAACCCAACCTCGAAAGTCTTTTATCTTCGGCACAGTGTGTAGCCGCACTGACTGACTGCCGAACTCATAATTCCCACTAACTTCAACATAGAAGTTAGCCCACTTATCGGTGTCGGGAAGCCCATTTATCAGGGGTTCTTTTCCACTACGTGTGGACAGGTACCTGCGCTCGGTCCCGCCGTGCCTGGACATGATGTACGTGTGAAAGAGGTCGGCCACGGTGAACTCGAGGTTGTGTAGCTCCTTCAGCTTAATTATGGACATCACTATCCTATAACTATTAATGGCAAAGTAATGGGGTACTATGCCGAACCTGGCCAGCAGTTCCCTCAGAAAAGGATGAAGGGGGAACCGGAGCCCAGCCTCGCAGATGGCCATCAGAGGAACCGTTATATGCTCGGGACGGTCTTCCCTTTTATCCCTTATCCTATTGCTGGCTACCTGGTGGACTACAACGTCGGCCGGGATGTGGTATGTTCGGCAGAAATTATCATACTCATCGGGACGTCCGCTGAAATAATGGGCGTGGGGACAGACCTGCCCCCTCTCGAATAGGTCGGTAAACTCCCTATTGTCGGAAGACGTCTCAACGGGAGCGGAACGGGAAGAGGTCGTGGCCCCAGCTTGTGAACGAAGTCTGGATTCAGCCTCGGCCCCAAGCTCGTGCTCGGCTTCAGACTCTGTGCTAGTAGAAAAGGTTATCTCTGGTTCGGTGTTGAAACCGCCGTACTCATGGTCACGCTCGGCATTTGAATCACCAGAGTCTGACATGTTTGAGTCTATGGAGGAAGATCGACGTCGGCTTCTGTATCTCTCCACGTATTTCCGGATCACGAGATCGGCAGAGTCGTCCTCTGAATTCTCAGAGTCGGATGAGATGACGATGACTGGGTGAGCCAGACCTAACAAAGTCAAGAACAAAAACATAAGACCGTGACGTCGGCCAGGAAGAAGGTATCTCACTACGCTCGGTATCCTAAATGGCCCACCCCATCATCATTCTCAAGGCTCGGCCAAACCAGTTTCGGTTTGAACCTACCTAACGACAAAGACTGGGGCTCGGCCTATTCCATCAACGGCCAAGCCCAGGAACCCCTTGAAGGTTTCATGCTCGGAAGAACAGGTTGAAGAAGGAGATGAACAGTCCGTTCATCTCCAGGGTGCACTGTTCACTCAGAACAAAAAATGCCCCAAAAACCTAGAAAAGCAAAAGATAATGGACTGGAAATTGCAAAGAAGTGAAAAGAACCAAGAATCGAACGCATACCTGGATTCGTGGTGAGATCTGGTGGCTAGATTGCTGGGAATCGAGACCAGAAGATGAACAGGTGCTCTTCGAAGCTCTGGCAATGGAAGTATGGAGAGAGAGAGAGAGAACGAGAGCTTTCTCTCTCCTCGCATCTCTCTTTATATAGGGCTAGGATTGGGAAATTCGAAAATCCCGCCCATCATTGCACCGCCGAACAGCTAACCACTCAGCGCATGACACATGTCACTGAAAGGACGGTTTGCAGGGTGTGCCAGCTTTCCCCTCGTCTGCCGTACCCATCCACGAGTTGACATCTGGCGTTCGACCATTGGAAAACTTCATCTGCGGATAAGCTTACTCCTAAGAAAGAGATGATTTAGGCTCGGCTGGAGTCCGTCTTCATCAAACAAATATGCGCTCGGCAATTCGACAGAGTTCGGCCTAAGGCTCGGTGTCAATCTCTACCATGCGTACGGCATTGGTAGAAATTGAGGGGCTATTGTAGCGGGCCGAACACAAATGTTTGCACGCCGAACTCAGATGCTTGCAAAAGAGCGGACCAGACCCGCCATAAACCGATTGGAGGTTTTATGCACGGCGTGCCGACGGTGACTCGTCACGTATGTTCGGTTTGCTTCAGGCTCGGCTGTGAACAAACCAACGCTCGGATTGTGTCGTCGGCAGAGTCCCCTTCAACGTTATTTCCCTCATTAGACCCGTGGCCATGCTCGGCGTTGTCCGCGTTCGGCTACCTTCGGAGCACGGCATGCAGCCGACGACGGCTAACAGCTAAGCCACGCGTCCTGCCACGTGCAGAAGCGGTTACAACGGAAGATGATCACGGGCGCACATGGGTGTGCCAGCTCAGCCCTGAAAACGGTTATCAGATCCATTCCTCGACATCATTATGACGTCACTTGGCCCGTGGAAGGCACGCGATCGCACTTGGAGAGCAAGACAGAAGGCACTATAAATACTTAGTGATGGTAACCCTAACAGGTACACGTTACTCAATACTCACAATTACTCTCTCAAAAGCTTTCTGCTTCCTCTCTACGCTATACTCATCCTCTCGCCGGAGGGCCTTGCCGGGACAAACCCCGGCCAGGCCTTAGTCATGCGTTCCTTGTGCAGGCTAGGAGGAGAAAGCTTACCCATCATCGAGTCACCAACGAAGGATCGAGGATCAAAGGATCACGGGCCACACATGTTTATTGAGGAAAATAAAGTTCATTAATCCACATGCTCATACTTCAAAATAATTTACATATACTTAGGGTATAGGTGTAGACACCCCAATTTGGCCTAACGATTATTTCAAGTCCCACCTTGGACAATCCCGATGATGAAACGGATACAGTGATTGCTGATTGCTTCCTTGAGAACCGTAGGACTTTCGGTAAGAACTTTGAGCCACTTAGAGGACCCAATTCAAAGCCATACAGCCTTTCTAACAGAAATACAGAAGCCTAAGAGAATCCATCTGTCGGCCGTGACATCGATCCCACGGCCCTTACATCATTTCCTCACCCGAGCAACCTGTTGCTAGCAAAATCTCCCTGAGAGATCAATCCCTCGGCCGCAAGATCTATCCTTCGGCCGAGACATCCATTCCTCGACCGTGACATCCTTTACTCGGCCGCCAGATCGACCTTTTCCCAGACTCTAGAACGTGTTCTGTCAGACGTTTGATCCGATTACACTACCTTTCCGATGCGTTCGGGCTACGCTCAGAGATTACGACGTAGAGTTAGAGATGCATTGCAATTGCCATCTCGTGATTTGATTGGCCGGAGTGAGTCACCGATTGCCTATATAAAGGGCCCTTGGACTCCGAAAATAAACACACGAAAATTATCAGAGTATACACTCTCTCAAGCCACGAAACTCTGCACAAATACTCCCTCAAACCCATTCTTCAAAAGCCCTAACCTCCTGAAGGCAGCCGTCAATCCGGCGATCAAACCCTGAAGTTCAAACCCTAACTCTAGGGTTTTCAATCAAGCAATCAGTCAATCACACCCAATCCAAGGCAATCAAGCAACTGAGGGATCAAGGTGGTGAGGCCCAATGACCTCTGGTTTGCATTATTTACTGTCTTTTTACTAATCGTAGCGTTTTGATTACCTGTTAATCTTTCTGTCTGGTGTGAGGAAGAACACCGACCGGGGCTTCGATCCCTCGGCCAATACATCAAACTAGGAGGATCCCTCGGCCGTGACATCCATTCACCGGCCGCGGGATCCATCTCCCTGGGACATTTTGTTTGCTTTTCTGCTTTCTAATGCATGCTTATTCATCGCACTGGCTCACTTTGCTTACTGTTTAAAGGAGTAAATAAACAGACTATATGTTGGAATTAAACAAAGCCTCTATACGTCTTATGTTGAATGATTATGGGCCAGTCTCACGACTGGGCAAAGAGGGGTGCCTAACACCTTCCCCTTATTGTACTTTTGGCTCCCGTATCCAGAATCTCTATCTATTTTCCCAGTTTTAATAAACTGGGTGGCGACTCTGTTTTGATGATAACCGCTATCATGTGGCGATGTTCCTGGCCATGGGAATGTCCATGATTTTGGTTTATGAAACAAGCAACCAATCGAGCAAACAAACGTGATCAATCTGTATGGCGATGCCCCGTTTGGGAGGTGTCTACAGTTTTTGGCGACTCTGCTGGGGAACATGAGAGCCATAACCAGAAAGTTCAACATAAGACTAATACATGCCTTGTTTAATTCATCTATCATATGCATCGAGCGGGCAACCCGTTGAGTTCACCTGATATCCCAGCATGACACGGGCTATGTTGGGGGTTCCAGCAAACTCCACAGTCACTCGTACCTAGTGGTATATCAAAAAGGGAATCACCCAATCACCGCCTATGATGGGTTGGTGAGAGGATTGGTGCCCTTTGACAATGGAGCACCCTGAGACTACTGTGTGGCCCGTGATCCTTTAGCCCTCGATCCTTCGTTGGTGGTTCGATGATGGGTTAGCTTTCTTCTCCTAGCCTGCACAAGGAACGCACGACTAAGACCTGGTCGGGGGTTGTCCCGGCAAGGCCCTCCGGCGAGAGGATGAGTATGGTGCAGATAGAGGAAGTAAAAAGCTAGAGAGAGTAAATGTGAGTATTCAGTAGCGTGTACCTGTTAGGGTTACCATCACTAGGTATATATAGTGCCTCATGGCTTGCTCTCCAAGTACGATCGCGTGCCTTCCACGGGCCGTGTGACGTCACAATGACATCACGGAATGGATCTGGTAACCGTTTTTGGGGCTGAGCTGGCACACTCATGTGCGCCCGTGATCACCTTCTGTTATAACCGCCTCCGCACGTGGGGGGACGCGTGACTCAGCAGCCAGCCGTCGTCGGCAGCCAGCCGTGCTCCGCAGGTGGCCGAGCACGTGTCTTGAAGGGTGGCCGAACCCAGCGTTCGGCTGAGACCTACATGTGGCCGAACATGGCGGCGACCCGTGGGAAGGAGTCTGATGAATGAGCCGGCCTCCGGTGGGTGGCCGAGCTTGAGAAGTTCTTCGAAGGTGGTCGAACGTGGGCAACGGTGATCGTCCATCGGTAAGACAAATCAGTGTCCGCTCCCGGACCTCAGTTGTAGCCGAACGTGGAATGACGTACGGCCATCGTCTTCGGTCGCGGCCACATGTGGCCGAGCTTGACATGTGGCCGAACACGGCGGCGACCCGTGGGAAGGAGTCTGATGAATGAGCCGGCCTCCGGTGGGTGGCCGAGCTTGAGAAGTTCTTCGAAGGTGGCCGAACGTGGGCAACGGTGATCGTCCGTCGGTAAGACGAATCAGTGCCCGCTCCCGGACCTCGATTGTAGCCGAACATGGAATGACGTACGGCCATTGTCTTCGGTCGCGGCCTACTTTTCGGTGGGCTCGAATCATTTGGTTTGGTCCGCTACAATAGCCCCTCAATCTTCACCGACGCCGAGCACGAGGTGGGGATTGATAATGAACTTGACCGAACCCAACCAACGGCCGAACGTGGTGGCGACCCGCGGAAAGGATTCTAACGAAGGAGCCATCCTCCAGAGGGCGGCCGAGCTCAAGGAATTCTCCGAAGGTGGCTGAACATGAGAGACATTAGACGACCGTCGGTAAGACGTTAGTCGACCACTCCCGAACCTTGGTTGTTGTCGTACGGCCATCATCTTCAGTCGTGGCCTACTCGTCAATGGGTTAGAACCATTTGGTTTGGTCCGCTACAATAACCGCTTCAGCACGTGTTGGCAGCAAGTGCCTTGGCGGGTGGCCGAGCCCCGCATGTGGCTGAGACCCACATGTGGCCGAACATGGTGGCGACCCGCGAAAAGGATTCTAACAAAGGAGCCATCCTCCAGAGGGCGGCCGAGCTCAAGGAATTCTCCGAAGGTGGCCGAACATGAGAAACGTCAGATGACCGTCCGCTTCAGCACGTGTTGGCAGCACGTAACTTGGCGGGTGGCCGAGCCCCGCATGTGGCTGAGACCCACATGTGGCCGAACCCCACATGTGGCCGAACATGGTGGCGACCCGCGGAAAGGATTCTAACGAAGGAGCCATCCTCCAGAGGGCGGCCGAGCTCAAGGAATTCTCCGAAGGTGGCCGAACATGAGAGACGTCAGACGACCGTCCGCTTCAGCACGTGGGGGAGCACATGACTTGGCGGGTGGCCGAGCACGAGCTTGGCCGAGCCCAATGGGCGATTCGTATAGTGACAATGCCAACGGAGGTATCTCTTCCGAAGGTGGCCGAGCCCCATGCTTCGCCGAGCTTGGCGGGCAACTCGTGAGGAGACTTCTACCGTTGAGGCTGCCCTTTAGAGGGTGGCCGAGCATGAGCAGATCCTTGAAGGTGGCCGAACGTGGAGCCGAGTGCGGCCACGTCTTTGAACGCGGCCTACCCGCCACTGGGTACGAACTATTCGATTCGGTCCGTTACAACATTCTTGGCCGAGCCCAACGTGCCACTCTTGAGGAGACCATACCGACGGGGGTCTCTCATCTGAAGGTGGCCGAGCCTGGGCAATCTTCAGGAGGGTGGTCAAGCATGAGAAGGAGCAAGATGAGATGGTCGAGAAGTTTGAAGGATGCCGAGGAGTCAGGAGACGGCCGAGAATTTGAAGAAGGCCGAACGTGAGTTGGGAAGAGTGTTGAGGAGGGAGAAGAGGAAGGTGAAGGAGGCAGGTGTTGTTTTGAATCTCGAGGCCGACTTGAACATGACCAAGTCGATTCCAGCCCCAGTCACACCCGAGCTCGTCCTTCCATACACTGAAGAGGAGTGTGTACCTCTGTCTCCAGAGGAGTTTCCCGAGAGTGAAGAGGAGATTGAGGAAATTTCTGACGCCGAAGATGAGGGAGGTGATGGAGGTAAGGAGGCAGCTGGGGATGGAGAGAAGGTTTGAGAATGCCGGGTAGGAGCCGTTTGAACGTTGTCAAAGGCGCCGAGGGTGTTACAGATGTCGTCCCCGAGGCTGCTGCAGATGTTGTGCTCGAGGATGTCCCTCAAGTTTGAAGTAGGTATCTCTCTTTAATTTTGAATGAGCTTTTGTTGGACTGGACGGCTCCGAGCATGGGAGTTTTGCCGTACCAGATGTAATAGTTGACGGGGGGTCGGCGCCGAACGATTTACTACGCCGTACCTCCCAGCTTAGGATCTTCAGTAATATTTATCTTTATTTTTGAAAGTTGAATGCATGGCTTCTTTTTGCAACATCTTTGTTAATGCCGAACTTGACTGATTGCTTTCATTCCTTCACAAAATTTGAAGGTCTTGCTTGTTTTGAATGTGTAGTTGTCTATAGCCCCCACTTTGGTCTGGGTTCGGCATAATAGTTAAGAACCTTGCATGATTTGAATGGTTAAGTATAAGTCTTTCAGCCGAGCCTTGACCAAAGTAATATTGCCTTTCTAACAGGTCGCCGAACATGGATGTGTTGTAATCTGGCATGGTTAAGCCTTTGTCGATATTAAGAGTGTAAAAGTGCCCCCTTGCCAGTGGCTGGGGCTCGGCTAATGTGTCAGCCCCTGGCCATGGTAGAGGAACGTTGAGAGTAGCTGATTGATTGTGGGTGGTTTGCTCGCCAAAGTGCGAGTGTAACCTTTCGGTGGCCGACCATAGTGTCTTGCCAATCCGAGCCGAAGCCTAAGTTCCATTAGATATGTGTATTTTAGGCTCGGCGGACCGTATGTCCAATGATTGCTTCTCTGGGCGGTGATAGTGGCCGAAGCAATGGGCTTTTTAAGGAGCCGTTTGGTGGTGTGACCGAAGTCATCGTTTGTGTTTGGCATTCTAGCCTAGGCGGTCTTTCACAGATCCGCGTTAGCCTCCCTCGTTCTGACGCCCTTGTGGTGGTGGTGGTGGAGGTGGAGGTGGAGGTGGAGGTGGTGTTTTGCCCTCCTCTACCCCTGCCTCCACCAGATCTTGATGCGGCAAGGGTAGTGTCTTGCTGCATATGTTGCTTCATTTGGGCAACCTCCGCCCTTAGCGCGGCTAACTCGTTGTCGCGTTCGTCGTCGCGACGCTGCAGTAGACGGATGTAGGCCGCCGTTACGTTGTCCGAAACTGGTGAGAGCCCGGACCCAGGGGCGAGAGAGATGGACATGTGCCTTTCGAGGGGTGTTGTGGAGATGACGTTTCCACTAGCGTCTTTGGCCTCCGAAGCGGCTGCGTCTGCTAGATCTCCGCCCATGGTAGGTGATTTGGTGGTTATTTTACGAAGGAGTGAGGGGGTTTGGAGGATGAGAGAGCCGTTTGAATCAGAAGCGTTTCACGTCGGGTTCACCAATTGTGTGGCCCGTGATCCTTTAGCCCTCGATCCTTCGTTGGTGGTTCGATGATGGGTTAGCTTTCTTCTCCTAGCCTGCACAAGGAACGCACGACTAAGACCTGGCCGGGGGTTGTCCCGGCAAGGCCCTCCGGCGAGAGGATGAGTATGGTGCAGAGAGAGGAAGTAAAAAGCTAGAGAGAGTAAATGTGAGTATTCAGTAGCGTGTACCTGTTAGGGTTACCATCACTAGGTATATATAGTGCCTCCTGGCTTGCTCTCCAAGTACGATCGCGTGCCTTCCACGGGCCGTGTGACGTCACAATGACATCACGGAATGGATCTGGTAACCGTTTTTGGGGCTGAGCTGGCACACTCATGTGCGCCCGTGATCACCTTCTGTTATAACCGCCTCCGCACGTGGGGGGACGCGTGACTCAGCAGCCAGCCGTCGTCGGCAGCCAGCCGTGCTCCGCAGTGGCCGAACACAGCGTTCGGCTGAGACCCACATGTGGCCGAGCTTGACATGTGGCCGAACATGGCGGCGACCCGTGGGAAGGAGTCTGATGAATGAGCCGGCCTCCGGTGGGTGGCCGAGCTTGAGAAGTTCTTCGAAGGTGGTCGAACGTGGGCAACGGTGATCGTCCGTCGGTAAGACAAATCAGTGTCCGCTCCCGGACCTCAGTTGTAGCCGAACGTGGAATGACGTACGGCCATCGTCTTCGGTCGCGGCCACATGTGGCCGAGCTTGACATGTGGCCAAACACGGCGGCGACCCGTGGGAAGGAGTCTGATGAATGAGCCGGCCTTCGGTGGGTGGCCGAGCTTGAGAAGTTCTTCGAAGGTGGCCGAACGTGGGCAACGGTGATCGTCCGTCGGTAAGACGAATCAGTGCCCGCTCCCGGACCTCGATTGTAGCCGAACGTGGAATGACGTACGGCCATTGTCTTCGGTCGCGGCCTACTTTTCGGTGGGCTCGAATCATTTGGTTTGGTCCGCTACAACTACCAAAACCTTGCATGTTCTAGAAAGCCATAGAACTTATCAAACTAAGGCAGGAACCTACAGGCTAGAAACCTACTTGCATTTTGCTTGCAAAAGTTCTTCCTCACACCTTGTATCATTTGTTATTGTAAATAACTCTTTCTGTGCAGAAGGGTTGGGATTTTCAGCCCAAATCCTAACCCTACACAAGCCAAGTACTGACTTACAGGTACTCTACTTTTCAAAGCAGACACAATAAGTAAAACAAAGAAGCAACCACAGCCAATTTTATACTCTTACAACACCTGAAGTTACGCCAAACAGAGGTCTTTGCAGCCGTCCCGTCTGTCACCCTCACCGGCTGAAACACCTGCACTGCAATGGTCCCAATCACTTTTAGGGACTTCGCGGTCATCTCCTCAACAAACTCAATCAACTACCAAATCCTAAGCTTCATCAAGTAATCCTCCCACTCTCATGGCAGATAATGACGCCATCTTTGCTGATCACCAAGCTCAAAGTCGCTACCTTACTAGTAGAGAAAGCAGCAAGAGATGCTGAGGACGAAGAGAAATCGGTGGAAGATGAGAATCCTCAAGAAGTGGTATTGGCAGAAAACCTCGAATTGGCCAAACAAGTCAAGGAGATCAAACATGCTCTGGCCCGTTCACAAGGGGACCAAATTCTGGATTTTGAAGGACTCTGCCTTTTTCCAGATTCTCAACTACCTGAGAAGTTCAATGGAACTGGCAATCCCTCTAACCATGTCCGCCATGTCATCAACACTCTGAAGCCAATGGCTTGAATGATGAGCTCATTGTTCAGTTATTTCAAAGGACTCTTACTGAAAGCGCTCTCGATTGGCTTCTCACTTTGGAGTTTGTGCACTATCATACTTAGCCAGAAATTGCCAATGCTTTTGTCAAGCAATATGCATATAACGTCCAAATTGAGTTAACAACTCGAGATTTGGAAATAACTAAGCAGGAGTCAAACAAGGACTTTGCAACCTTTGTGGCTAGATAGAGAGAAAAAGCCGCCAAGATGAAGAACCGCCCCTCTAAGGAAGATCAAGTAAGAATAGTTGTCAAGAGTTTGCAGCCCAAGTACCTCACGCACATTTACACTCAGGCTATCACTGATTTCAAGCGCCTGCATGCTACTGGGCTGCAGATTGAAAAGGGGATCAAGCTAGGCCTCATTGGGAAAGAAGAAACTCCTCCATCCAAGAAAACCTTCCCAACCCGTATATCTCCTGCCTCCGTCAACACCCTTAACTCAACCTTACCATAAGACCCTTTTCAAATTAGCTCATCCCGAAGCTCGAATCGCCTCGGTCGCAACTTTGACCCTCTCTATATGACCTCATCTCAAGCCTCAGCCATTCTAAGCCGTTAGGGGCATCTCAAACCTTTAAACAAACCACTTCCTCAACCATTCTGAGGCCCAAACCATTATCCTAACAAACAGTGCGCCTACCACCAACACCCTAGGCATGAAACAGATAACCGCATGCGTCTCCGCCAAGACATTCAAAGATCTCATTGATAGCCGAACTATAAAACTTCCAAAACCTGATGTGCAAGCCAATCCACTTCCTACTCACAATGCTGAACCACCACCCCGAAACATTGATCTCATAAACTTATCTCACAACCCCACATACAATCCTGGCCAATACATTGTCCAAAACAACCAAGCCAAGCCAACCTTTACCTTCCCAGAGGAGGATGAATGTTTCATGATGGAGGAGGAAGAAAACAATGAGTCCGATCAATCGGAAGTGATCGATCCCGACATGTCTGACAAAAGTAATGAAGAAGAACAAGCAAAGGGGAAAATGACTTCGACGAAATGGAAGGAGAATACAATGATCCACTCGATGGAATCTCCTTAGCATCACTATTCAATCAAGTGGAAATAGCTGACGACTACACAATCAATAAGGAGGAAGAAAGGGTGATGAAAACCTAGACCAACACTTCCATTTGGGGACTACTCATGTCTCAAAGAAGTAGCCACCAGTGAAGATGGATCCAATTCAAAGGCCCTGTTTGGCAAAGAAGAGGATGGAAAAGAGAATAAAGTTGCGAAAGGCAAAGGTTTTGAAAACGACCTCGAAATGCTACAATAGCTAAGAAGTCACAACATGGCAAAGAACATTAAACATTGCTTTTATCAAGCTAAAACATGTTTTGAGCCTCTACTTGGGCATTTAATTTCTACCAAGTGAATTCCTATTTCATCCTCTAGACTATGCTTAGTCAATGATTTATTTCCTAAATTGCAATTACCAATACACTATAGTCTCTTTGCCAAACAAGGGAAATTTCAAGGAATCAAGTTCCCTGTGTCGCTAACAAAAAGGAAGGAAAGGATGAACTCTAGTTGCTTAAGAAACTAGGTTTTTGTCAAAACTTAGAAAGAAGACACTATCTCCGCAAGAACACTTAGGGTTAGCTCGCTCATTATGAAGGTACAAACACAACGGAGATTTAGAAAAATATCTCCATCAAATTTCTCTCCGAAACGCAGAAACCCTCTTGAGAGAAGTGCTCGTTGGGTAACTTGAAAACCCAAGCAAAAGTAAGAGCAAAGCCTGCTAGGGCAAGAAAATGCAAAAACGCAGCCTAGGCAAAAGTTAAGGCATTCAAAGAAAAGCTCGCTAAGGACTCAATCTCCATTAGGTAACTGTAGACACCCCAATTTGGCCTAACGATTATTTCAAGTCCCACCTTGGGACAATCCCGATGATGAAATGGATACAATGATTGCTGATTGCTTCCTTGAAGACCTTAGGACTTTCGGTGAGAACTTTGACCACTTAGAGGACCCAATTCAAAGCCATACAGCCTTTCAGACAGAAATACAGAAGCCTAGGAGAATCCATTTGACGGCCGTAACATCGATCCCACGGCCACAACATCAATCCCTCACCCGAGCAACCTGTTGCCAGCAAAATCTCCCTGAGAGATCAATCCCTCGGCCGCGAGATCTATCCTTCGGCCGAGACATCCATTCCACGGCCGCGACATCCTTTGCTCGGCCGCCAGATCGACCTTTTTCCAGACTCTCGAACGTTCTGTCAGACGTTTGGTTTGATCCAACTACACTACCTTTCCGATGCGTTCGGGCTACGTTCGGAGATCACGACGTAGAGTTAGAGATGCATTGCAATTGCAATTGCCATCTCGTGATTTGATTGGCCGGAGTGAGTCATCCCTATGCCTATATAAAGGGGCCTTTGGGCTCCGAATTTAACACACAGAAATTGAGATACCTACACACTCAATCAAACCTCGAAACTCTGCATAAATACTCCCTCAATCCCATACTCCAAAAGCCCTAACCTTCCGAAGGCAGCCGTCAATCCGGCAATCAAACCCTAACTCTAGGGTTCTCGATCAAGCAATCAGTCAATCACGCCCAATCCAAAGCAATCAAGCAACTGAGGGATCAAGGTGGTGAGGCCCAACGGCCTCTGGTTTGCCTTATTTACTGTCCTTTTTTACTAACCGTAGCGTTTTGATTATCCGTTAATCTTTCTGTCTGGTGTGAGGAAGAACACCGACCGGGGCTTCGATCCCTCGGCCGGTACATTAAACCAGTGTGATTACTCGGCCGTGACATCCATTCACCGACCGAGTAATCGATCTCTTGGGACATTTTGTTTGCTTTTCTGCTTTCTAATGCATGCTTCAATTATCGCACTGGCTCACTTTGCTTACTGTTTAAAGGAATAACTAAACAGACTATGTGTTAGAATTAGACAAAGCATCTATACGTCTTATGTTGAACGATTATGGGCCAGTCTCACGACTGGGCAAAGAGGGGTGCCTAACACCTTCCCCTTATTGTACTTTTGGCTCCCGTATCCAGAATCTCTATCTATTTTCCCAGTTTTAATAAACTGGGTGGCAACTCTATTTGATGATAACCGTTATCGTGTGGCGATGTTCCTAGCCATGTCCATGATTTTGGTTTATGAAGTGAGCAACCAATCAATTAAACGCAACGTGATCAATCTGTATGGCGATGCCCCGTTTGGGAGGTGTCTACAGTAACCTAGGCAAAATCAAGAGCATGTGAGAAGAAAAACCAAGAGTGAAAACCCAACCTCGAAGGTGATGATTTTGGAACTACGTAAAAGGCCTGATTCCCTGATTAGGGATACGTAGGCAATCTCACATTGAGATGCGGCCCAAACATTTGGAGAAACATCAACAAATTTGTACTCAATGATAGGCATAGCTAACCCTGCGTATTGAGCTCGCAAAAGATAAGTATGCTTTTCTCAAAGAATTGGCAACAGCAATAGACACAAGAATTATTGCTCATCCTTTCTAACCTGAAGGTCATTAACACAATGAGCAGGATACCTCGAAAACTCTCGAGTTTGGCAATCGGACTATGGAACATGGCAAAAGCAAAAGGCAGGAAAATCAAAACCAAGCATAAGAAGGAAGAGAAAAGAGGATGCCACTTGGCCAAAACAAAATCTACCTTTGGAAAATCAAAGTAACGGCCGAAGAATCTATACATCGGCCACAATATCGATTTTTCAGCCGAATAATCAATTCTTCGGCCAGTATTTCATTTTCACAAAAATTACTGTCTATCAGCAAATACTTGTTCAAAAAGCCATGTTCTGACTATCGCATGCAAACTCAAGACATCTAGGGGCATAAAAAGCATTTCTCATTACATGAACAAAAGCTTGCCTACAAAATCATCAATGTGGTTGTTTTCACTATACAAATATAGTTTCTGCTTCTCTCTTTGCTAACCATGAACAGGAAGGAAAAAGAATATCCAAAAGCTGGTCGTGACGCCATCTTCGAGACGATCTCTGAGATGAAGAAGGGGATTGCTGGCTATCCTCCCCACTGACAGCTGGTGCTCACTCAGCCTCAAGCTACAAGGAAAAGAATACAAAACAAGGGGCAAGCACCAAGCGCTCCTCTTCTCCGTCATCAGAATGGAAGGAGACAAAGGAAAGGGCCCGTGGCCAAACAGGAGCAACTGAAAGAACAGCAGGCAAAACCAAGGAAAAATGACATCAAAGAAGTAGATCTCATCAACGCTAGTGGAGGAGGAGGAACAAACTGAAGATCCTCAGCACGCGGGCGTCACTGGCTGGTCACCCGATCACATAAGTACCAGGCTTAACAAAAGGGACCCTCGAACAGGCTACGAGTACAATCTGGAACCCTGGAACGTGCAAGAGGGGTGTCCTCTGATACACCACTCCGAGGGTCGAACCTCGCCTACAAACAAAGTCTAAATCAGCCACAGCACAGAGGAATGGAGATCTAAAGATAAGGAATGCAAGGGGTACCTGGTCAACCGTCAATCGGTCCAAAACTCGTCGCCAAGGCTCAAAATTGGCGACCGTGGCTTCCGTTGCCCCCCCAGCCATCGCTCGTAGCAAGGGAAAAATCACAACGAGAAAAGAAGAAGGATATACCTCAAGTACCCAGTAGTGACCGCCAAGAGTCCTGTCCCGTGAACAAGCCCTAAGGTGGCCATACAAGGTGGCCAAGGCAGATGCTCCCCAATCAAGCTCCCAAACAGCCTCCAAATACTGCAAAGGGGCTAGAGACTGCCTATGCACTGAACTGTCCTTGTTGACAAATAACGAGGTAGAGAAGAAAGGCTCGTGTCAACTACTCAACACTCACCTGAGTCAAGATATCAACCTTCATAAAAGTCTTGATCAGCCAAGAGACGTCAACATGACCACGCGAGTGAAAAGGGGGCACCTTGCCCAAGAACCACTCCAAATCCCCTACTCGCTCCCAAAGCCTAGGGTTAACCCAAAGAGGAGCTCCACCTACTCATAGGCCAGTAAGCAAAGAAAAATCACCTGGCACGATCGTCATCTCGCCAACAAAAGGAAAGTGGAACGTGTTGGGAGTATCCCACCACCTTTCAACCAGCGAGGTCATCAACGACCAATCCATCTTCGAAAGATTGAGGCCCAAAGCAGACGGCTCAAGACCAGCAGCGTGTACTAACTCCCGAGTCTGCTCCAGCAACGTCACAAACCACTTGTGCACCTCTTTGCCTCCACCGCGAGCCTCCAGTCTCCTATTTCTCTGCCAAGGACAAAAAGGGAGTTAATCTCACAATTGCATAAACAAATAAAAAGCTAGGGGCATCAAATCGACGTTTAAAAAGCATGCATTGCCTAAACAGGGGGCACAGTTATCTTTAGCTTCTTTAAACAAAACAACTTCGACCCAACCACGGGTCCTTCTCATTCACGCCCCTGGCTAAGAGGGATCTCATCCCGCAAATCAAAATAAAAAAACTCATTTTTGATCATGCAAATTAAAACTCCGAAATAAAGTAAACCTTTTACTTTTCAGGAAGCTTACCGAAACATTGAGGGCGCTCGAGTGCTGCTCAGCTGCTCTATGCCCACACCTCAACAGCTCTATGCCATGCCATGTGCACAACCTCGCGCTCAGCAGGCCAGCAAAACAATCCTGCGGCTTCCACTCAATGCACCCTCCAGAAGGCGTTTATGTTGCTAGCTTCCAGAAAGCGTTTATGTTGCCGGCTTGCAGAATGCATTTAGCCACCAGAAGACATTTGAGTCGCTAGAAGGCGTTTGGCCTCCGGAAGGCACTCCCAGTAGTGGAGGTAATGGAAATCTCCCTAACAAATTGGAATATGGTCAAGGACTAGCCTTGGGGACAACCTCGAGCATATGGAATCTAGCCTTGGGGGCAATCCCGAGCATACTCAAGAACTAGCCTTGGGGGCAATCCCGAGCATACTCAGAACTAACCTTGGGGACAACTCCGAGCATGTGGAATCTAGCGTTGGGGGCAATCCCGAGCATACTCAAAACTAGCCTTAGAAACATCCCAAGCATAAGGAACCAATCAAACCCCGTGGAAGATGGAATACTCAACAGCTCAGCGGCTCGAAGCCCACCATCTCAACTGGCTCAAAGCCGTAAATAATCAGTTCTCGACAGGCTCTACGCCCGCCGTTTCATCAACTCAGCGGCTCGAAGCCCACCATCTCAACTGGCTCAAAGCCGTAAACAATCAAGTTCTCAGCGGCTCGAAGCCCATTATTTCAACTGGCTCGAAGCCGTAAACAAGCAACAGGCTCTAAGCCGCCCCACCAATCAAGACATCTATTCTCAGGCTCTACGCCTGAATGCTCAAAAATCTAACATTTTTGAATGCTCAAGCTCTACGCTTGGATGCCTAACCACTGTGTACTGGATGCTCAAGTTATACACTTGAATGCTCAAGCTCTACGCTTGGATGCCCAACCACTGCGTACTGGACGCTCAAAGCCTGTACTTTGAATGCTCGGATTCTGCCGTCCGAATGCTCGAGCTCTACGCTCTGAATGCCAAGTCCGGAACTTGATAGAAGCTCTAAGCTTAAAAACAACACACACGCACGGGCCCGTGCACATATTGCATTATCACATCGAGTCTGCATCATCATGTCTGTTCACATCTAACAACCATCATCGCACATATACACTCTACATATCTCTCATGAAACAGGTCAACCCTGCAATCAACCGGCTCTATGCCTTGGTTTTGTTGATCGGTCCAGCGCCTCGATCCTTTGGCTCCACGCCAACACTTATGATGGAAAAGCTCCGTGCACAAACCATCAGAATACAACCAGCTCTACGCTTCGGTTCAAATCACGTCAAGCTCTAAGCTCCGACAACTCAGGCCTTCGCCTCATGACTACAACCGGCTCCGTGCCTCGGTTCCCTCATCACCAAAGCTCCATGCTCCAGTTACTGGCCCTGCGCCCCCTATCTCAAAAGCAAACCGGCGTCCAACTCATCCCCAGCAGATGGTTTGGATCCCACCCCACTACACCAATTCCTTCCAGCTCATTCGCAAGGATAAGCTACTCTACCGAGCTCCTCTCAGTCAAAGTAAGGATGAACAAGAAAAGCAAACGCACCTGCCGTGTACTGATCTACCCCAAAATACTAAGGAAGCTCTCCGTAAAAATTCCCCCGGCAGCCCCGCGCTCCTTCAACTACTCTTCGCCAAAACCCTGGCTCAGTCTAGGTACGTTGCACTACGACTTTTTAAGCCCTAAGGTACGTCTTCTGTCTCTAACCCTCCAAACTTTTATTGCCCGAACTACGATTGGTCTGAATTTCCTTTGTGGAATACGTAGTTAGCCTCCCGGCCCGACCATAACAAAACCTTTTTCGAAAACCCCTTGGAATAGTGGTTGGACCAAATTGAGTTGCTTTTTACAGCTTTGACTCTTACTCAAACATGTCTCGTGATCCGTCTGAGTTCAGTCAAAGAGGGGCATCTGTAGACACCCCAATTTGGCCTAACGATTATTTCAAGTCCCACCTTGGACAATCCCGATGATGAAACGGATACAGTGATTGCTGATTGCTTCCTTGAGAATCTTAGGACTTTCGGTAAGAACTTTGAGCCACTTAGAGGACCCAATTCAAAGCCATACAGCCTTTCAGACAGAAATAGGAGAATCCATCTGTCGGCCGTGACATCGATCCCACGGCCCTTACATCATTTCCTCACCCGAGCAACTTGTTGCTAGCAAAATCTCCCTGAGAGATCAATCCCTCGGTCGCAAGATCTATCCTTCGGCCGAGACATCCATTCCTCGGCCGTGACATCCTTTACTCGGCCGCCAGATCGACCTTTTCCCAGACTCTGGAACGTGTTCTGTCAGACGTTTGATCCGATTACACTACCTTTTCGATGCGTTCGGGCTACGCTCAGAGATTACGACGTAGAGTTAGAGATGCATTGCAATTGCCATCTCGTGATTTGATTGGCCGGAGTGAGTCACCGATTGCCTATATAAAGGGCCCTTGGACTCCGAAAATAAACACACGAAAATTATCAGAGTATACACTCTCTCAAGCCACGAAACTCTGCACAAATACTCCCTCAAACCCATTCTTCAAAAGTCCTAACCTCCCGAAGGCAGCCGTCAATCCGGCGATCAAACCCCAAAGTTCAAACCCTAACTCTAGGGTTTTCAATCAAGCAATCAGTCAATCACACCCAATCCAAGGCAATCAAGCAACTGAGGGATCAAGGTGGTGAGGCCCAACGGCCTCTGGTTTGCATTATTTACTGTCTTTTTACTAATCGTAGCATTTTGATTACCTGTTGATCTTTCTGTCTGGTGTGAGGAAGAACACCGACCGGGGCTTCGATCCCTCGGCCGGTACATCAAACCAGGAGGATCCCTCGGCCATGACATCCATTCACCGGCCGCGGGATCCATCTCCCTGGGACATTTTGTTTGCTTTTCTGCTTTCTAATGCATGCTTATTCATCGCACTGGCTCACTTTGCTTACTGTTTAAAGGAGTAAATAAACAGACTATATGTTGGAATTAAACAAAGCCTCTATACGTCTTATGTTGAATGATTATGGGCCAGTCTCACGACTGGGCAAAGAGGGGTGCCTAACACCTTCCCCTTATTGTACTTTTGGCTCCTGTATCCAGAATCTCTATCTATTTTCCCAATTTTAATAAACTGGGTGGCGACTCTGTTTTGATGATAACCGCTATCATGTGGCGATGTTCCTAGCCATGGGAATGTCCATGATTTTGGTTTATGAAACAAGCAACCAATCGAGCAAACAAACGTGATCAATCTGTATGGCGATGCCCCGTTTGGGAGGTGTCTACAATAGGCAAGGATAATCTACCGTTCTTCTTGGCGGTAGGTCGATCTAAGGGATTGGTCGTCGATTTTGGTGGATCGGCGGCGTAACGGCTCCGGATTGCTTCGAAAGGAAGAGAGATGGATGTTCTCTTCCTAGAAACAACTTTAAGAACTAGACTAGACTACTTTAAGGATCTAAGGGTGGTTTTGGAGGTGGTTTGGTGGTTGCTCTTCAAGAACAAGGAAGAACAAGAGAGAACAAACAAGAACATTATGCTTCCTAGAGAGAGAAGTTGTGGAATGAAAGGTGTGAGTTGAATGGTGAGAATGGGGTGCTATTTATAGGCAAAGCCTTGGCTCTCCCTCTCCTCTCTGGGCCGGCCCTCTCTCTCTCTATCTCTCCCATGGATTTGCTCCATTGTCTTGTCAAATCAAGCCTTTCAAGCATGCCAAGGCTTGTCATCTCCAACTTTTTAGGTTTAGGGCTAAAATCCTAGGTTATCATGGAAGGCTTAAGGTCTTGTCTTGTCTAGAATTGGTTGGCTTGTAAGAAGAAATCTCATCATTGGCTTTGGAAAGACTAGAATGGTGACACATGGAGTTTTAGGCTTGAAGCTAAGCTTGTAGCTTGGTGAGGTGCCCAACACACAAGCACACACCTCACACTCTCTCTCTCCTCTCTCTCTCTCGGCTCACTCTCTCTCTCTCCCTCTCTCCTTGGCCAAAATCTCTCCTCTCTCTCTCTCCCATTGTCTTGTCAAATCATGCTTAAAGCATGTCAAGCATGGCTTCTATTTTTAGGTTAGGTCCTAGGTTATCATGAGAGGTTAGTCACAAAAGGAGGGACAAGTAGCAAGGCTAGATTGTGCTTTTGAAAGGCTAGGGTGAGTTGGCTTGCAAAAGATCAAAAGAGATCATAAAGGGTTTGTACTTTGGTTGGCTAAAGTGAGATCTTCCTTGCATGAGTGGCCAAGACACAAGCACACACTCACTCACTCTCCCTTTCTCTCTCTCTCTCTCTCTCTCTCTCACGGCTTCTCTCTCTCTTTCCCTCTCTCTCTCTCTCTCTCTCTCCTACTTGGTTAGGTCCTAATATATATATAAGTCTATATATGGAAAGAACAAGGAAAAGGCAAAAAGGTAAAAAGTAACTTTCTAAAAGTAACTTTCCTAGAAAGTAACTTTGCTTTAAAGGTGATGATTACTTAGGCCATGTGTTCTACTTTTGGCATGCCATGATTACTCCTATTGACCAATGGTTCTAGGATGATAGGAAAAGGTAACTAAGTCAATGGTACTTAGGTTAGGCTAACTAACTAGTTGGAAACAAATTCTAGTTAGTCTAGTTGGATTTCTAGTCAAAAGTAACTAAATTTTTAATACTTAAATACGATATTAGGAAGTATAAGACATTAGATAAGTATGCTCGTCTCTTAAAAGAATGATCGAGTCACTTGGTGACGGAAATCTATTTGTAAACGTTGAATCTAATACTGACGGTTTTTCAAGAACGATCTAGGGTTTTTGAGAGGAATCGAAAGGAATTTACAAGGGCACTACGGAAGAATAAAAGGATTATCGAATAAACAACGAGATTTTTATTTACTGAAAAGCGGAGTTGTTACACTAGCCTTGTACGCCCAATTCCCAGGGGGGATGGTCAGCACATTCACCTTGTCGCAAAGCCAAATCTGCGAAAAAAGAGAAAAACAAGTAAGAAGCCATAGAAAGCTAAGCCGAGCATTGAGGTAAAATGTGAATGTGAGAAAAACCTGAAAAAGGAGAGCTGAGTGAGAAGCCTACCTGTAGGAGGAGAGGACTACCCCTAAAGATCTCGGTCCTTCCAGAACGAACTTTGTCCAAGCCCATCAAAGTCTCAGCCAAAACCATCGGAATCACGTCTTTCTGAGCCTCAATCTGAACGGCGACTCTAACCAAAGCCGAGCTAGCATGACCAGCAGAAGGAACAAAAAGATAAGCTGCAAGTAAGCACATGCAAAGGGTGGTCATGCGCCGAGATTGATAGGACATGTCTGTAAGATCACCGAGAGGGGAGATCATCTCGATGAGCCACATTGTGTTGAGATAACCATTGCTAACCAAATAGTGGGCAGCACCACCACTCAATCCCAGAACCGCGGCCAAGATCTTGTAGATGCTCTCACGCATGGGAGGAATGTTGACCTCTCCCGAACCAAAGCCGCCAAGGTATGCACAGAACTCCTCAATGGTGGGGGCAAAGCTCCTGCTCGCCGAAACGGAACACATGGACCTCTAGATCCCAGAAAATCGCTGCTGCCTTCAGAAGTTCAGGGCGAAGGCGGACGTTACGAAGGTATCTCATAGAGTAGAGACCATGAGCTCGAAAGTTAAGCCAATCGACGCCCTCCATTGAAACCAACCATGGGCGGAGCGAACCAGTGATAGAAAGAGCCATTAGAAGGAAGGGAGAGCTTTTGAAAGATAAGAGATGAGTGCGGTGAGAAGAATTTGAAGTTGAAGATTTGAATTTATAGGAGGAATGGAAGAGACAACTTCAACTTTCAAAGAGCCTTGGGCTTCCAAAAGTGCAAATTTTCCACGAGTCTTGCATAGGAAAAGGTTTGGTCATAGCATAGAAGCACAATGCAGACTTGCATTGGCTCAGAAATGCCATTGCATAAGTCAAACTTCAACCATCGTGCAATCTATCTTGGGAAGGAACAAACTGCACACTGTCAGAAAAATAACCACGCACGGCATAGTGGAGAGGCACACAACATATTGAATCCAGAAAATCAGCACGGTATAGCATCGTTATCCTGCGGGACCTTATGACATAACGCACGGCATTTTGTAGCGACGCGCGGCATATTAATGTCTGCATTTCTGTAGTTTTTTACAGCAGGGGTATGGAATGAATTTGGCGCATCTCGAAATAGCACCAATCACTAGAGCACACTCCAACAAGTATTTGGAACTTCAGGGATGTCTCACTTCGGGTCAACTCTCAAAATTCTAGGTCACAGTACGAAAAGTCAATAAAATTCCATTCCTAAGTCAAGTCGAGGTATCAAACCACGTTTCGAGCTGTTTCAAGTTGTTCCTTTGAGTCACACAAGTCATAATGACCAAAAGTGACTTAGTCCAAGTTCCGGTTCGAGCCCTGGGTCAAAAATCGAAGTCGTCACTTTTCAAGGTCAACGTTTTCTTAGTTTTCAAGCACATTCCAAGTAAAGGGCCGAACTTTTAAGTTTCGGAGATTATCATTGTTGTATATAGTCGAGTCTGGGCCTGTGGCAAGGGCATTTGTGTAAATTCACAAATATAGCGTCAATTTTTCAAAGTTCATTTAACTACTTTTTTTTTATTTCTCTTCCTTCATCAATATATTTCTCATCACAAACCTTGTATCGGATTCAGTTTCGTGATCAATGGATAGTTGTACATTCCAGTGAGTATCTTAGTTACTCAATTTTCTTTGTACAGCAGCAATAAAAAGAAATTGAATGACAAAGACATTGAAAGAACAGTTTATGTGCATATATATATAAACCTAGAGGCATCTATGAGTTGAAGTACATAACGAAACAAGACTTGCAAGTCCCAATGCTCAAATTCCTATCTACTAAGGGCAAATAGGCGCCCTACAAAAAGAAGCACGCAGGCTCCACCAAAAAGGCAAAAAGAGGAAACTCAAACCTCATCCTCGTCACCATCCTCTCCCTCCTCTTCACCCTCCTCAGAGACCTCCTCCTCCGCCTCGGAACTAGCGACCTCCTGAGTGCGAGTAGCACTGGGTGCGGTACTCCCAGAGGTATCCTCCAGGTCAATGTCTGTTGGCTCCTCGGTCTCGTCCGAAACAGCGATAGGCTCCTCCTTAGTGCCAGAATGTCGCTGTCTCTTCGATGGTCGCTCCTCCCGAGAGCCAGCAGAGGAAGCCTGTTGCACGAGCTCGCGAACAGACTTTCGACATAGTCCCCATGAAGCCCCTCCTCTAGCCTGCAAAAACATAACATAGCATTTGCATCATGGTCATGAATAAGGGTGATAAAAGTAAAGTAAGCAGCTAGGATTCAAGGGTTTACCATTGTCCCTCCAACGTGAGTCAGTACGGGTGGCGGGTGACCCACGGCATACTGGTGAACGAGCTTCTCCAAGCCCATCATGGCCGTCGCCATCTCCTTAGCATACTCCGGAGTCACCTGTACAACAAAAAGGTCAATCAAAAGGCACAGAAACAATAGTGAAGATGCGAAGAAATAGAAGCATGCTAAACCTGAGAAAGGAAAGCCGGAGGCTCAGCTGTGGGGCGTGGGACCTCCACCAGGCTAGGAACTCCCTGAGCAGTCACCACGTCCACTGTCCAGGAAAGTGCAGGCAGCTTGGCCCCGCTCTGGCCTGCGCCGTCGCCACGGCCTTCACCTCTTCCTCCATCTCCTATTCTTCCCCCTCTCCTTCCTCTTCCTCCTCTTCCAGCTCTACCGCCTTGACCACCACGCACCAGCTGTGATGCCTCCCAAGTAGCGCGTATCCGAAAAATCTTCATCAAGTACTGAGCCTGGTATTCTGCATAATCAGCGCATGCCTGAAAGAGCGGCTACAACTCAGGGTCCGGCTGTGTAAACCGCTCAATCTCCCTCAAAGTGTACTGGCTCGTCCTCTGCACAAAAGGAGGGAGTGGCCCAGGAACTAAGAAGGCATCCAACCTTAGCGACTGACGTGATTCCCGGTCAACCAGGTACAATTGCCAACCGTAAGGGGACTCCAGAAGCGCTCTCCCCCTCGTCACCTCCCTGCTCCGAGCAATGTACGGAATCTCGAAGCGGCCCTGTGGGCTACCACAGCCCCGGGTGGATCAGGGCAGCCCGAAAAACCACTTAATTTTTGAATCGAATCGAAAAAAAATTATTTGAAGAGTCACCACCCGGATTTATGGTTTATCACCCGAGAAACCGTTTTGTTTTGAAAATGGTTGATTTCAAATTGAAAACCAGAGATCGTTTGAGGGTTTGGAAGCCATGTTACGAGGGGGGAAGGGTTTTACGGCACCCCTTCGCCCGATTCGAAATCGGTCTCTACTAAATGTTTGTGGGATTTTTCAAAGGGATTTTGTTTCATTGGACAAAAAGCATGTATCCACAGATATACCAAATAGACGTGCATGCATGTGCATGTGTACAGGAGGTGATGAAAGTGGTAAAAGAATGCAAAATAACAGGAAGTGAAACCCTGCCTACTGACTTCACTCTCGAGCGCTCGGGAGTGGTCCCGAGCGCTTGGGAGTGCTGATGCCCAACCTACAAATTTTGTTAGACATATTCACATGCTAGTACTGCCAGCAAAATCACAAAGAAATCAAAATACAGATGTGCTCAGCCAGAGGTTTAAACAGTTAAGGACTGGACCTAACCATCCAAAAAAAGGCTTCCTTGCAACTGAAAACAAACCTAACTGGGCTCTGGAAGGACCAGTGCGCACCCAGTATCTACTAAAAACAAAAAATGAAATGCATAATGAACAAAACAAAGTTTTAGTGGCAGCAGCACTCCTGAGCGCTTGGGAATGGTCCCGAGCGCTCGGGAGTGCACACAGTACCCAAAAAAAAAGTTTTGTTTCTTTGCTCCTCTTGCTCTTGTAGTTAAACTAAGATCAAATGAACTCACAACCAATATGAGGAACTGGCATGAGCCCTCGATCCCCCTCAGAAGTAGAAAAACGGTAGATTTTAGGTATAAAATGAGATTTTAGGTATAAAATCAGATTTTATACCTTTGCTTGACTTGAATCTAGCTTCTTGGACTGACTTGTTTGCTTGAAAATGGATTGAAAATAGTAAGAGGAGATGAAATCTAGTGTTCTATTCTTCTTAGAAATTTTCCTTGAAAATTGGTGATTTTTCTTAGAAAATGTAGGTTGTTTTGAAAGAGTTTTAGAGAGAGTTTGAGAGGCTGGTTTTTGGCAGCAAAAGGGGGAGAGAGGGACTGATTTTTCGTGGCCCCTTTGCATGTAGAATGGAAGGGTATTTATAGGGAAAGATAACCTATGGTTTTGGCTTGAAAATGAAATCAAAACTTTGATAAAATCATTTTGGGAGGGAAAATCTTCATGATGAGATGCCCTACCAGGCCTGGAACTTTCAGGTTGAATTTCAGGTTTGAATGATTTGAAAAATCTGAAAAAGCCATGGTCAAAGGTCATGCTCAACATGCATTGGCCCTGACAGCACTCCTGAGCGCTTTAGAGTGTCACTCCTGAGCGCTTTAGAGTGGTCCCAAGCGCTTGGGAGTGGTCCCAAGCGCTTGGGAGTGACTGCCCATTTTCAAAAGGACGCCACGGACACTCTAAAACTCGGTTTTGGGTGTTTTTTGAAGCGTTGGAAAGCTCGTTGAGTCCTCTTTCTAACCCAATTGGTTTCATTCAAATATATTTTTTATGCTGAAATGTGTGCCTATTTTACCCCCAGGGTGTCAAGAAAAAGAAATGTTTTGATTTTGAAAAAGTCGAAGAAGTATCGTCCTAGTTTTCCAAGGCCTGTTTTGACCTTATTTCATCATCGGGGAGCCTCGAGGGCACAAATTAAGGATAATTAATAAGTCCAAATTGGGGTGTCTACAGTTGTCCCTCTTTGGATGGCGCTTGGCATCATGTCTGGATACGAGTGACATCCAAAGATTAAGACAGCCCAATTCGAGCCCTACTAAATCCTTAATTCAAAATCAAATGCAAGTAAAGATGTACAAGCATTCAAAACATGAGGCCGTGCTCTTCCGAGCTGCCTACGTACCCTTTTCTGTAGGGATCAGACCAGCGTAGTTCTTTGGGGCAAATGCAAACATGCAAACATGCAAGCAAATGATTGACAAGATAGATTGATTGATGAGGGCCCACCGATTGCTCTGTCTCAGTGGGTGGAAAGTAACATAAGATACACCCTGAGGGGTGTCATCCAATGAGACAAGTTAGTTTGTCTCGAAGGGATAAAAGGCAAATACACCGCGAGGGGTCCTGTCCAACGGGACAAGTTAGTTTGTCTCGAAGGGATGAAATCGAATCTATGGCGAAAGATGATTGAAAGATGTCCCGAAGGATGATGCCAAATCTATGGCGGAAGATGATTGAAAGATGTCCCGAAGGACGATGCCAAATCTATGGCAGAAAATGATTAAAAGATGTTCCGGAGGACGGTGCCAAATCTATGGCGGGAGTTGATTGAAAGATGTCCCTCAGGACAATACCAAATCTATGGCGGGATTTGATTGAAAGGTGTCCCAGAGGACGGTGCCAAGTCTATGGCGGGAGTTGATTGAAAGATGTCCCTTAGGACGGTGCCAAATCTATGGCGGAAGATGATTGAAGGATGTCCCTCCGGACGATGCCAAATCTATGGCGGAAGATGATTGAAAGATGTCCCGAAGGACGATGCCAAATCTATGGCAGAAAATGATTAAAAGATGTTCCGGAGGACGGTGCCAAATCTATGGCGGGAGTTGATTGAAAGATGTCCCTCAGGACAATACCAAATCTATGGCGGGATTTGATTGAAAGGTGTCCCAGAGGACGGTGCCAAGTCTATGGCGGGAGTTGATTGAAAGATGTCCCTTAGGACGGTGCCAAATCTATGGCGGAAGATGATTGAAGGATGTCCCTCCGGACGATGCCAAATCTATGGCGGAAGATGATTGAAAGATGTCCCGAAGGACGATGCCAAATCTATGGCAGAAAATGATTAAAAGATGTTCCGGAGGACGGTGCCAAATCTATGGCGGGAGTTGATTGAAAGATGTCCCTCAGGACAATGCCAAATCTATGGTGGGATTTGATTGAAAGGTGTCCCAGAGGATGGTGACAAGTCTATGGCAGGAGTTGATTGAAAGATGTCCCTTAGGACGGTGCCAAATCTATGGCGGAAGATGATTGAAGGATGTCCCGAAGGACAATGCCGAATCTATGGCGGAAGATGATTGAAAAAAGCCAAATCTATGGCGGAAATTGATTGAAAGATGTCCCTTAGGACGGTGCCAAATCTATGGCAGCATGTCAAGCAGTCGTGCCAATAAATATGATAAATGAAGGCGACCATAAGAGGTCGAGGCTAGAAAGTGAGACCCGTGTTTCGACATTTGACAACAACGATGAATTTTTTTTTTTTTTTATGAAAAACAAAGGACATGTCCGAGTACCCTTTCTGCTTTACTATTTTTGGCCTGCGGGCTAGTATTTTTAGGACCTTGGGATTTGGGATGGAGTTTGTCTTTGGATAGAAATTGGGTTTGAGCTGGATCCAAGGCTTGAGCTGGAGTTGGTTTGAGTTTGACTTTGATCAGGGCTTGAGTTTTGAGCATTCATGCCCCAGTCTTGATGTTGGCTGTATGTTTGCTATGATCATCATTGGGCTGATGAGTCCCATTGAGTGACGGACCTCAGTTCTGATTCTTTTCCTTGATTCCACTGATAGTTTCGGCAACCAGTTTTATCATGAGTGCAAGCGCGGGTTCTTCCATGTATTGGAATTTCTCTCACGAGTTGGGACCTCAAGATCAAAGTGACTTGACTAGACAATGACCGGGAATGACCTTTCGTGAATTTGGGCAAGGCCTAGAGACAAGAAAGACCCTTTATCAGAGGACTGACTCTCCATGATGACTTTGACTCGAAGAGGAGTTTGATTTGACTAGACGAGGAGCTTGATTACTTGAGGGTTTGAAAAATGGCAAGCGTGCCCCACAATTGATGTTTGAAATTGTTATGATAAAATCAAGTTTCAATGATTTTTCCATTAGGGGTTTTGAAATTGTTTTAGCACCATCAAGTGATGCTCATTCAGGATTTTCTTTGATCTTATTTTGTCAAAACACGAGGATTTTTACCATGAACTTTGCCCCAGATTGCTGATGACAACCCATGGATTTAGAAAATGCCCCAGCTTGGATTTTGCGGGATTCAGAAAATGTCTTGCCCCTCCTTCTTGCTTTCTCCTATTGTCTAGGATTTTTGTTATCAAGTTGTGTTTTCCAATCCGAAAGGACTTAATCCGGGTTGTAACGTGGCCAAGGTTCGGCGTAACAAAAAAAGGATAATAGGCTCAAAAAAAATTTCATTTTCTTTGGGTTTCGAGAGCTAGCAGCCATCTGGAACATTTTTGAGTCCTTTTTGCTTTTGATAGGCGCCTTCTTTCACTTGATTTGCTTTGCACTTTGTTGTGCCGATGTGTTGGCACTTTAGTTGGTTTTGAGCTTTCTCTGATTTTTCTCCAAAGTTTTTGCATCTCATTGTGCCTATGTATTTGGCACTTTCATGCTTTGAATTCCGATGCGCCGATGATAACCAGGTGTTTGGCACATTTGTCTTCCTCATTTCACCCCGGTGTGGGGGATAGCTGCCTAGCTGGGTTCTTTCAAAGAAATCAATTTAAGCTCAAAAGGGTTATCAATGGTTATATATATCTTCAAGCGTTTGATAAAAGAAAAGAATGCCTTTCTTCATTTTGAGTTGCACAACTTGATAATTGGATCCTAGATGCAAGTTAAGAGATTTGTGTACTCTAACTTTTGCGTAGATCAAATTTTGAGATTTTGATCTAGCGAGCTTTTTCTCAGGCCAAGGCATTGCTTCTTGGCACCAGGGAGTGATCCCATGAAATTCTTCTTCTTGCAAGGGCAAAATATCTCGTGTTTTGATTCCTCAATTGATGGTAAAAAAACAATTCCAAGTTAAGGGATTATCACAAAACACAAGTTTTATTATCACAATTTCGACACAAGAAGCTTGAGATTGATTTCAAAAGACGGGACAGACCGACAAAGGATTGACTCAAAAGATTGTGACCGAATTTTATGATCGACTCGAATGAACATGACCAGGCCTCAGGATTAGGCTGCCTACGTATCCTTCTTGCAAAGGAATCAGGTCATAACGTAGTTCGGGACTATGAAACTGACTCTCTTTTTGGTTTTTCTTTTCTTTGACTACAAACTTGAATTTGAAAACATACAGACACGAAAGCATAAAAGACTCAAAGTTCAAACTGACTTGAAATTGAAAGACTCGACTCGACTTGAAACTCAGAAACTTTCTAGACTCGTGAGAAATTCCATTCATGGATTGACTTAATTGCATTCACCATTCTTCTCCAGATCTGAGGTCTGGCATTGAGATGGTTCTGGTCCTTTCTCACTATGTCCGGTATCATTCGGATTTTGATCCACCCTCGGATTCTGTGTAGGCTTGGAGCTTGTCATTGAGGCATCGAGCTTAGTGGGGGTTGAAACAATGGATTTTAGTGGCCAATTGTCGATAATGCACTGGTGGGGATGGATTTTTATGCCACTAAAGATCCCATTGATGGTTTGGTTGCTCAGAAGTTGTCCAAACGAGCCATGTGTAGACACCTCCCAAGCGGGGCATCGCCATACAGATTGATCACGTTGTTTGTTCGATTGGTTGCTCACATCATAAACCAAAATCATGGACATTCCCATGGCTAGGAACATCGCCACATGATAACGGTTATCATCAAATAGAGTCGCCACCCAGTTTATTAAAACTGGGAAAACAGATAGAGATTCTGGATACGGGAGCCAAAAGTACAATAAGGGGAAGGTGTTAGGCACCCCTCTTTGCCCAGTCGTGAGACTGGCCCATAATCATTCAACATAAGACGTATAGATGCTTTGTTTAATTCCAACACATAGTCTGTTTATTTATTCCTTTAAACAGTAAGCAAAGTGAGCCAGTGCGATAAATGAAGCATGCATCAGAAAGCAGAAGAGCAACAAAACTGTCCCAGTGAGATGGATCCCACGGCCGGTGAATAGATGTCACGGCCGAGGGATCCTCCTGGTTTGATGTACCGGCCGAGGGATCGAAACCCCGGTCGATGTTCTTCCTCACACCAGACAGAAAAGTTAGCAAACGATTAAATGCTACGGTTAGCCATAAATGCGATAAGTAAAACAAACCAGAGGCCGTTGGGCCTCACCACCTTGATCCCTCAGTTGCTTGATTGCTTTGGATTGGGCGTGATTGATTGATTGCTTGATCGAGAACCCTAGAGTTAGGGTTTGAACTTCGGGGTTTGATCGCCGGATTGACGGCTACCTTCGGAAGGTTAGGGCTTTTGGAGTATGGGATTGAGAGAGTATTTTGACAGAGTTTCGTGGCTTGATTGAGTGTGTAGGTCTATCAATTTCTGTGTTTATTTCGGAGCCCAAAGGCCCCTTTATATAGGCATAGGGATGACTCACTCCGGCCAATCAAATCACGAGATGGCAATTGCAATTGCAATGCATCTCTAACTCTACGTCGTGCTCTCCGAACGTAGCCCGAACGCATCGGAAAGGTAGTGTAGTTGGATCAAACCAAATGTCTGACAGAACGTTCGAGAGTCTGGAAAAAGGTCGATCTGGCGGCCGAGGAAAGGATGTCGCAGCCGTGGAATGGATGTCTCGGCCGAAGGATAGATCTCGCGGCCGAGGGATTGATCTCTCAGGGAGATTTTGCTGGCAACAGGTTGCTCGGGTGAGGGATTGATGTTGTGGCCGTGGGATCGATGTTACGGCCGTCAGATGGATTCTCCTAGGCTTCTGTATTTATGTCTGAAAGGTTGTATGGCTTTGAATTGGGTCCTCTAAGTGGTCAAAGTTCTCACCGAAAGTCCTAAGGTCCTCAAGGAAGCAATCAGCAATCATTGTATCCATTTCATCATCGGGATTGTCCCAAGGTGGGACTTGAAATAATCGTTAGGCCAAATTGGGGTGTCTACAGATGCCCCTCTTTGACTGAACTCAGACGGATCGCGAGACATGTTTGAGTAAGAGTCAAAGCTGTAAAAAGCAACTCAATTTGGTCCAACCACTATTCCAAGGGGTTTTCGAAAAAGGTTTTGTTATGGTCGGGCCGGGAGGCTGCCTACGTATTCCACAAGGGAAATTCAGACCAATCGTAGTTCGGGCGATAAAGAAAAGTAAAAGTTTGGAGGGTTAGAGACAGAAGACGTACCTTAGGGCTTAAAAAGCCGTAGTGTGACATACCTAGACTGAGCCAGGGTTTTGGCGAAGAGTAGTTGAAGGAGCGCGGTGCTGCGAGTCTTTGCGGAGAGCTTCCTTAGTTATTTTGGGGTAGATCGGTACACTGCAGTGCGTTTGCTTTTCTTGATCATCCTTACTTTGGTGAAAGGAGCTCGGTAGAGTAGCCTATCCTTGCGAATGAGCTGGAAGGGGTTTGATGTAATGGGGTGGAATCCAAACCATCTCTGGGATGAGTTGGATGCCGGTTGTTTTTGAGATGTGAAGGGCGCAGGGCATAGAGCACGGAGCTTTGGAGATGAGGAAACCGAGTTGGACGCCGGTTGTTTTTGAGATGTGAGGGGCGCAGGGCCAGTAACTGGAGCACGGAGCTTTGGAGATGAGGAAACCGAGGCACGGAGCCGGTTGTAGTCATGAGGTGAGAGCCTGGTGAGTGATGGGATCGAGGCGTAGAGCCTGTTTGCAATCTTGAGGCAAAGGCCTGAGGAGATTGGGATAAGACCGAAGCGCGGAGCTGGTATTGATCAGGATGAGAGCCTGAGGTGATTGATAGGACCGAAGCACGGAGCTGGTCTTGATCATAAGGCGAGAGCCTGAGGTGATTGATAGGACCGAAGCACGGAGCTGGTCTAGATTGAGGTGTAGAGCCTGCTGTGGTTATGAGGCGAAGGCCTGAGGTGAGCTTAGAGCTTGATGGGACCGAAGCACGGAGCTGGTATATGGCAAGGGCCTGTGGTGTCAGAGCTTTGAGCTTGACGTGATGAACCGAAGCACGGAGCTGGTTACATTCTGATGGTCTGTGCACGGAGCTTTCTCATCATAAGTGTTGGCGTAGAGCCAAAAGGGGTTGGAGCTTGTTTTGATTTGAACCGAAGTGTAGAACCGGTTGCATTCTGATGGTCTGTGCACGGAGCTTTCTCATCATAAGTTTTGGCTTGGAGCCAAGGGATCGAGGCGCCGGGCCGATCAATAAAATCGAGGCATAGAGCCGGTTGATTGCAGGGTTGACCTGTTTCATGAGAGATATGCATAGTGTATATGTGTGATGATGATTGTTAGATATGATGATGCAGACTCGATGTGATAATGCAATATGTGCACGGGCCCGTGCGTGTGTGTTTTGTTTTAAGCTTAGAGCTTCTATCAAGTTCCGGACTTGAGCATTCGGAGCGTAGAGCTCGAGCATTCGGATGGCAGAATCCGAGCATTCAAAGTACAGGCTTTGAGCGTCCAGTACGCAGTGGTTGGGCATCCAAGCGTGGAGCTTGAGCATTCAAGTATATAACTTGAGCATCCAGTACACAGTGGTTGGGCATCCAAGCGTAGAGCTTGAGCATTCAAAAATGTTAGATTTTTGAGCATTCAGGCGTAGAGCCTAAGAATAGATGTCTTGATTGTTGGGCGGCGTAGAGCCTGTTGCTTGTTTACGGCTTCGAGCCAATTGAGATAATGGGCTTGGAGCCGCTGAGATTGTTTGTTATGGCTTTGAGCCATTTCAGATGGTAGATACGGCTTTGAGCCTGTTGAAGTAATGGGCTTGAAGCGCTGAGTTGTGATAGCGAGCGTAGAGCTGCGAGTCGAGGGCTTGGAGCCGCTAAGTGAGTTGCTATGGCTTTGAGCCGATTGAGATGGTAGATATAGGCCTCGAGCTGTTGAAGTAATGGGCTTGAAGCCGCGGTGATAGTAGGCGTAGGCTTCGAGCTGTTAGGATAGTGGATATAGGCTTCGACCTGTTGAAGTAATGGGCTTTGAGCCGCTTCGATGAGTGATAGCGAGCGAGCTGCTGAGTGAATATGGGCGTAGAGCCTGTCGATAATGGGCCTCGAGCCGCGAGTTGATGAGTTGGTATGGCTCTGAGCTAGTTGAGGTGGTAGATATAGGCTTCGGCCTGTTGAGGTGATGGTTACGGCTTGGAGCCTTTTGAGATAATGGGCTTGGAGCCGCTGAGATTGCTTGTGTATGGCTTGAGCCGGTTGGGATAGTGGGCTTGGACTGAGCTGTTTAGTATTCCATCTTCCACGGGGTTTGATTGGTTCCTTATGCTTGGGATGTTTCCAAGGCTAGTTTTGAGTATGCTCGGGATTGCCCACAAGGCTAGTTCTTGAGTATGCTCGGGATTGCCCCCAAGGCTAGATTCCATATGCTCGGGGTTGTCCCCAAGGCTAGTCCTTGACCATATTCAAATTTGTTAGGGAGATTTCCATTACTTCCACTGCTGGGAGTGCCTTCCGGAGGCCAAACACCTTCTAGTGACTCAAATGTCTTCTGGTGGCTAAATGTTTTCTGCAAGCTGGCAACATAAACGCTTTCTGGAAGCTAGCAATATAAACGCCTTCTGGAGGGTGTATTGAGTGGAAGCCACATGATTGTTTTGTTGCCTGTTGAGCGCGAGGTTGTGCCGTGGCATAGAGCTGTTGAGGTGTGGGCGTAGAGCCGCTGAGCAGCACTTGAGCGTCCTTAATGTTTCGGTAAGCTTCCTGAAAAGCAAAAAGTTTGCTTTAGTTCGGAGTTTTTGATTTTGTATGATTTAAGAGTGAGTTTTTTTTTGTTTTTTGTTTTGATTTGCGGGATGAGATCCCTCCTAGCAAGGGGCGTGAATGAGAAGAACCCGTGGTTGGGTCGAAGTTGTTCTATTTAAAGAAGCTAAGATAACTGTGCCCCCTGTTTAGGCAATGCATGCTTTTTAAACGTCGATTTGATGCCCCTAGCTTTTTATTTGTTTATGCAATCGTGAGATTAACTCCCTTTTTGTCCTTGGCAGAGAAACAGGAGACTGGAGGTTCGCGGTGGAGGCCTTTAGTGCACAAGTGGTTTGTGACGTTGTCGGAGCAGGCTCGGGAGTTAGCACACGCTGCTGGTCTTGAGCCGTTTGTTTTGGGCCTCAATCTTCTGAAGATGGATTGGTCGTTGATGACCTCGCTGGTTGAAAGGTGGTGGGATATTCCCAACACGTTCCGCTTTCCTTCTGTTGGCGAGATGACGATCACGCCAGGTGATTTTTCTTTGCTTACTGGCCTATGAGTAGACGGAGCTCCTCTTTGGGTTAACCCTAGGCTTTGGGAGCGAGTAGGGGATTTGGAGTGGTTCTTGGGCAGGGTGCCTCCCTCTTCGCTCGCGTGGTCATGTTGACGTCTCTTGGCTGATCAAGACTTTTATGAAGGTTGATATCTTGACTCAGGTGAGTGTTGAGTAGTTGACACGGGCCTTTCTTCTCTACCTCGTCGTTTGTCAACAAGGATAGTTCAGTGCATAGGCAATCTCTAGCCCCTTTGCAGTATTTGGAGGCTGTTTGGGAGCTTGATTAGGGAGCATCTGCCTTGGCCACCTTGTATGGCCTCCTTAGGGCTTGTTCACGGGACAGGACTCTTGGCGGTCACTACCGGGTACTTGAGGTATATCCTTCTTCCTTTCTCGTTGTGATTTTTCTCTTGCTACGAGCGATGGTTGGTGGGGCAACGGAAGCCACGGTCGCCAATTTTGAGCCTTGGCGACGAGTTTTGAACCGATTGACGGTTGACCAGGTACCCCTTGCATTCTTTGTCTTTAGATCTCCATTCCTCTCTGTGTTGTGGCTGATTTAGACTTTGTTTGTAGGCGAGGTTCGACCCTTGGAGTGGTATATCAGAGGACACCCCTCTTACACGTTCCAGGGTTCCAGATTGTACTCGTAGCTTGTTCGAGGGTCCCTTTTGTTAAGCCTGGTACTTATGTGATCGGGTGGCCACCAGTGGCGCCTGCGTGCTGAGGATCTTAAATTTGTTCCTCCTCCTCCTCCGGCGTTGATGAGGTCTACTTCTTCGATGTCTAAAGTAGACTTGGAGAATGCTCAGATCTAGGCGGGTTTGCTTCTTTAGGCGGGTGACTGTGTGGAGTACTGCCATTTTCCTTGGTTCTGCCTGCTGTTCCTTCAATTGCTCTTGTTTGGCCACGGGCCCTTTCCTTTGTCTCCTTCCATTTTGATGACGGAGAAGAGGCGCTTGGTGCTTGCCCCTTGTTTTGCATTCTTTTCCTTGTAGCTTGAGGTTGAATGAGCACCAGCTGTCAGTGGGGAGGATAACCAGTAATCCCTTTCTTCATCTCAGAGACGAGATCGTCTCGAAGACGCCGTCACGACCAGCTTTAGGATTTTCTTTTTCCCTGTTCATGGTTAGCAAAGAGAGAAGCAGAAACTGTATTTGTATAGTGAAAACAACCACAGTGATGATTTTGTAGGCAAGCTTTTGTTCATGAAATGAGAAATGCTTTTTATGCCCCTAGATGTCTTGAGTTTGCATGCGATAGTCAGAACATGGCTTTTTGAACAAGTATTTGCTGATAGACAATAATTTGTGTGAAAATGAAATAGTGGCCGAAGAATTGATTATTCGGCTGAAAAATCGATATTGTGGCCGATGGATAGATTCTGCGGCCGGTACTGTGATTTTCCAAAGGTAGATGTTGTTTTGGCCAAGTGGCATCCTCTTTTCTCTTCCTTCTTATGCTTGGTTTTGATTTTCTTGCCTTTTGCTTTTGCCATGTTCCATAGTCCGATTGCCAAACTCGAGAGTTTTCGAGATATCCTGCTCATTGTGTTAATGACCTTCAGGTTAGAGGGGATGAGCAATAGTTCTTGTGTCTATTGCTGTTGCCAATTTTCGAGAAAAGCATACTCATCTTTTGCGAGCTCAATACGCAGGGTTAGCTATGCCTATCATTGAGTACAAATTTGTTGATGTTTTCCTTCTCTCCAAATGTTTGGGCCGCATCTCGATGTGAGATTGCCAACGTATCCCAATCAGGGAATCAGGCCTTTTACGTAGTTCCAAAATCATCACCTTTGAGGTTGAGTTTTCACTCTTGGTTTTTCTTCTCACATGCTCTTGATTTTGCCTAGGTTACCTAATGGAGGTTGAGTCCCTAGCGAGCTTTTCTTTGAATGCCTTAACTTTTGCCTAGGCTGCGTTTTTGCATTTTCTGGCCTAGCAGGCTTTGCTCTTACTTTTGCTTGGGTTTTCAGGTTACCCAACAAGCACTTCTCTCAAGAGGGTTTCTGCGTTTCGGAGAGGAATTTGATGGAGATATTTTTCTAAATCTCCCTTGTGTTTGTACCTTCATAATGAGCGAGCTAACCCTAAGTGTTCTCACGGAGATAGTGTCTTCTTTCTAAGTTTTGACAAAAACCTAGTTTCTTAAGCAACTAAAGTTCATCCTTTCTTTCCTTTTTGTCAGCGACACAGGGAACTTGATTCCTTGAAATTTCCCTTGTTTGGCAAAGAGACTATAGTGTTTGGCAATTGCAATTTAGGAAGTAAATCATTGAATAAGCATAGTCTAGAGGATGAAACAGGAATTCACTTAGCAGAAATTAAATGCCCAAGCAGGGGCTCAAAACATGTTTTAGCTTGATAAAAGCAATGTTTAATGTTCTTTGCCATGTTGTGACTTCTTAGCTATTGTAGCATTTCGAGGTCGTTTTCAAAACCCTTGCCTTTCGCAACTTTATACTCTTTTCCACCCTTTTCTTTGCCAAACAGGGCCTTTGAACTGGATCCATCTTCACTGGTGGCTACTTCTTTGAGCCATGAGCAGTCCCCAAATGGAAGTGTTGGTCTAGGTTTTCATCACCCTTTCTTCCTCCTTATTGATTGTGTAGTCGTCAGCTATTTCCACTTGATTGAATAGTGATGCTAAGGAGATTCCATCGAGTGGATCATTGTATTTTCCTTCCATTTCGTCAAAGTCATTTTCCCCTTTGCTTGTTCTTCCTCATTACTTTTGTCAGACATGTCGGGATCGATCACTTCTGATTGATTGTTTTCTTCCTCCTCCATCATCAAACATTCGTCCTCCTCTGGGAAGGTAAAGGTTGGCTTGGTTTGGTTGTTTTGGACAATGTATTGGCCAGGATTGTATGTGGGGTTGTTTATGAAATCGATGTTTCGGGGTGGTGGCTCAGCTTTGTGAGTAGGAAGTGGATTGGCTTGCACATTAGGTTTTGGAAGTTTTATAGTTCGGCTATCAATGAGATCTTGAATGTCATGGCGGAGACGCATGCAGTTATCTGTCTCATGCCTAGGGTGTTGGTGGTAAGCACACAGTTTGTTAGGATCATGGTTTGGGCCATAGGGTGGCTGAGGAAGTGGTTTGTTTAAAGGTTTGAGATGCCCCATAATGGCTCAGAATGGCTAAGGCTTGAGATGAGGTCATGTAAAGATGGTCAAAGTTGCAACGGGGCGATTTGAGCTTTGGGATGAGCTAATTTGAAAAGGGTCTTGTGGTAAGATTGAGTTAAGGGTGTTGACGGAGGCAGGGATGTACGGGTTGTGAAGGTTTTCTTGGGTGGAGGAGTTTCTTCTTTCCCAATGAGGCCTAGCTTGATCCTCTCTTCAATCTGCAGCCCAGTAGCCTACAGGCGCTTGAAATCAGTGATAGTTTGAGTGTAAATGTGTGTGAGGTACTTGGGCTGCAAACTCTTGACAACTATTCTCACTTGATCTTCCTCAGAGGGGCGGTTCTTCATCTTGGCGGCTTTTTCTCTCTATCTAGCCACAAAGGTTGCAAAGTCCTTGTTTGATTCCTGCTTAGTCGTTTCCAAATCTCGAGTTGTTAACTCAATTTGGACGTTGTATGCATATTGCTTGAAAAAAGCATTGGCAATTTCTGGCCAAGTATGATAGTGCACAAACTCCAAAGTGAGAAACCAATCGAAAGCGCTTTCAGTAAGAGTCCTTTGAAATAACTGAACAATAAGCTCATCATCCAAGCCCATTGGCTTCAGAGTGTTGATGACATGGCGGACATGGCTAGTGGGATTGCCAGTTCTATTGAACTTCTCAGGTAGTTGAGAATCTGGAAAAAGGCAGAGTCCTTCAAAATCTAGAATTTGGTCCCCTTGTGAACGGGCCAGAGTACGTTTAATCTCCTTGACTTGTTTGGCCAATTCAGGGTTTTCTGCCAATACCACTTCTTGAGGATTCTCATCTTCCACCGATTTCTCTTCGTTCTAAGCATCTCTTGCTGCTTTCTTTGCTAGTAAGGTAGCGACTTTGAGCTTGGTAATTAGCAATGATGGCATCGTTATTTGCCATGAGAGTGGGAGGATTACTTGATGAAGCTTAGGATTTGGTAGATGATTGAGTTTGCTGAGGAGATGACCGCGGAGTCCCTGGAAGTGATTGGGACCGTAGCAGTGTAGGTGTTTTGACCGGTGAGAGTGACAGATGGGACGGTTGCAAAGACCTCTGTTTGGCGTGACTTTGGGTGTTGTAAGAGTATAAAATTGGCTGTGATTGCTTCTTTGTTTTACTTATTGTGTCTGCTTTGAAAAGTAGAGTACCTGTAAGTTAGTACTTGGCATGTGTAGGGTTAGGATTTGGGCTGGAAATCCCAACCCTTCTGCACTGAAAAAAGTTATTTACAACAATAAATGGTACAAGGTGTGAGGAAGAACTTGGAAGCAAAATGCAAGTAGGTTCCTAGCCTGTAGGTTTCTGTCTTAGTTTGATAAGTTCTATGGCTTTCTAATACATGCAAGGTTTTGGTAGTCTCGGGGTGCTCCGTTGTCAAAGGGCACCAATCCTCTCACCACCCATCATAGGCGGTGATTGGGTGATTCCCTTTTGATATACCACTAGGTACAGGTGACTGTGGAGTTTGTTGGAACCCCCAACATAGCCCGTGTCATGCCGGGATATCGTGAACTCAACGGGTTGCCCGCTCGATGCATATGATAAATGAATTAAACAAGGCATGTATTAGTCTTATGTTGAACTTTTTGGTTATGGCTCTCATATCCCCAGTAGTCGCCAAAAACTGTAGACACCTCCCAAGCGGGGCATCGCCATACAGATTGATCACGTTGTTTGTTCGATTGGTTGCTCACATCATAAACCAAAATCATGGACATTCCCATGGCTAGGAACATCGCCACATGATAACGGTTATCATCAAATAGAGTCGCCACCCAGTTTATTAAAACTGGGAAAACAGATAGAGATTCTGGATACGGGAGCCAAAAGTACAATAAGGGGAAGGTGTTAGGCACCCCTCTTTACCCAATCGCAAGACTGGCCCATAATCATTCAACATAAGACGTATAGATGCTTTGTTTAATTCCAACACATAGTCTGTTTATTTATTCCTTTAAACGGTAAGCAAAGTGAGCCAGTGCGATAAATAAGCATGCATCAGAAAGCAGAAGAGCAAATAAAATGTCCCAGGGAAATGGATCCCGCGGCCGGTGAATTGATCTCACGGCCGAGGGATCCTCTTGGTTTTATTTATCGGCCGAGGGATCGAAACCCCGGTCGATGTTCTTCCTCACACCAGACAAAAAAGTTAGCAAACGATTAAATGCTACGGTTAGCCATAAATGCGATAAGTAAAACAAACCAGAGGCCGTTGGGCCTCACCACCTTGATCCCTCAGTTGCTTGATTGCTTTGGATTGGGCGTGATTGATTGATTGCTTGATCGAGAACCCTAGAGTTAGGGTTTGAACTTCGGGGTTTGATCGCCGGATTGACGGCTACCTTCGGAAGGTTAGGGCTTTTAGAGTATGGGATTGAGAGAGTATTTTGACAGAGTTTCGTGGCTTGATTGAGTGTGTAGGTCTATCAATTTCTGTGTTTATTTCGGAGCCCAAAGGCCCCTTTATATAGGCATAGGGATGACTCACTCCGGCCAATCAAATCACGAGATGGCAATTGCAATTACAATGCATCTCTAACTCTACGTCATGATCTCCGAACGTAGCCCGAACGCATCGGAAAGGTAGTGTAGTTGGATCAAACCAAATGTCTGACAGAACGTTCGAGAGTCTGGAAAAAGGTCGATCTGGCGGCCGAGGAAAGGATGTCGCGGCCGTGGAATGGATGTCTCGGCCGAAGGATAGATCTCGCGGCCGAGGGATTGATCTCTCAGGGAGATTTTGCTGGCAACAGGTTGCTCGGGTGAGGGATTGATGTTGTGGCCGTGGGATCGATGTTACGGCCGTCAGATGGATTCTCCTAGGCTTCTGTATTTCTGTCTGAAAGGCTGTATGGCTTTGAATTGGGTCCTCTTAGTGGTCAAAGTTCTCACCGAAAGTCCTAAGGTCCTCAAGGAAGCAATCAGCAATCATTGTATCCATTTCATCATCGGGATTGTCCCAAGGTGGGACTTGAAATAATCGTTAGGCCAAATTGGGGTGTCTACAGATGCCCCTCTTTGACTGAACTCAGACGGATCGCGAGACATGTTTGAGTAAGAGTCAAAGCTGTAAAAAGCAACTCAATTTGGTCCAACCACTATTCCAAGGGGTTTTCGAAAAAGGTTTTGTTATGGTCGGGCCGGGAGGCTGCCTACGTATTCCACAAGGGAAATTCAGACCAATCGTAGTTCGGGCGATAAAGAAAAGTAAAAGTTTGGAGGGTTAGAGACAGAAGACGTACCTTAGGGCTTAAAAAGCCGTAGTGTGACATACCTAGACCGAGCCGGGGTTTTGGCGAAGAGTAGTTGAAGGAGCGCGGGCTGCCGGGAGTCTTTGCGGAGAGCTTCCTTAGTTATTTTGGGGTAGATCAACGGCAGTGCGTTTGCTTTTCTTGATCATCCTTACTTTGACCGTGAAAGGAGCTCGGTAGAGTAGCCTATCCTTGCGAATGAGTGGAAGGGTTTGATGTAATGGGGTGGAATCCAAACCATCTGTGGGATGAGTTGGATGCCGGTTGTTTTTGAGATGTGAAGGGCGCAGGGGACTGGAGCACGGAGCTTTGGAGATGAGGAAACCGAGGCACGGGCGGTTGTAGTCATGAGGCGAGAGCCGGCAAGTGATGGGATCGAGGCGTAGAGCTTGTTTGCAATCTTGAGGCAAAGGCTGAGGAGATTGGGATAAGACCGAGCGCGGAGCTGGTATTGATCAGGATGAGAGTCTGTGGTGATTGATAGGACCGAAGCACGGAGCTGGTCTTGATCATAAGGCGAGAGCCTGAGGTGATTGATAGGACCGAAGCACGGAGCTGGTCTAGATTGAGGTGTAGAGCCTGAGGTGATTGATAGGACCGAAGCACGGAGCTGGTCTTGATCATAAGGCGAGAGCCTGAGGTGATTGATAGGACCGAAGCACGGAGCTGGTCTAGATTGAGGTGTAGAGCCTGCTGTGGTTATGAGGCGAAGGCCTGAGGTGAGCTTAGAGCTTGATGGGACCGAAGCGCGGAGCTGGTATATGGCAAGGGCCTGTGGTGTCAGAGCTTTGAGCTTGACGTGATGAACCGAAGCACGGAGCTGGTATAATTCTGATGGTCTGTGCACGGAGCTTTTCCATCATAAGTGTTGGCGTAGAGCCAAAAGGGGTTGGAGCTTGTTTTGATTTGAACCGAAGTGTAGAACCGGTTGCATTCTGTCTGTGCACGGAGCTTTCTCATCATAAGTTTTGGCTTGGAGCCAAGGGATCGAGGCGCCGGGCCGATCAATAAAATCGAGGCATAGAGCCGGTTGATTGCAGGGTTGACCTGTTTCATGAGAGATATGCAGAGTGTATATGTGTGATGATGATTGTTAGATATGATGATGCAGACTCGATGTGATAATGCAATATGTGCACGGGCCCGTGCGTGTGTGTTTTGTTTTAAGCTTAGAGCTTCTATCAAGTTCCGGACTTGAGCATTCGGAGCGTAGAGCTCGAGCATTCGGATGGCAGAATCCGAGCATTCAAAGTACAGGCTTCGAGCGTCCAGTACGCAGTGGTTGGGCATCCAAGCGTGGAGCTTGAGCATTCAAGTATATAACTTGAGCATCCAGTACACAGTGGTTGGGCATCCAAGCGTAGAGCTTGAGCATTCAAAAATGTTAGATTTTTGAGCATTCAGGCGTAGAGCCTAAGAATAGATGTCTTGATTGTTGGGGCGGCATAGAGCGTTGTTGCTTGTTTACGGCTTCGAGCCAGTTGAGATAATGGGCTTGGAGCCGCTGAGATTGTTTGTTATGGCTTTGAGCCATTTCAGATGGTAGATACAGGCTTCGAGCCTGTTGAAGTAATGGGCTTCGAGCCGCTGAGTTGTGATAGCGAGCGTAGAGCTGCTGAGTCGAGGGCTTGGAGCCGCTAAGTGAGTTGCTATGGCTTTGAGCCAGTTGAGATGGTAGATATAGGCCTCGAGCCTGTTGAAGTAATGGGCTTCGAGCCGCTGAGACTAGTAGACGTAGGCTTCGAGCCTGTTAGGATAGTGGATATAGGCTTCGAGCCTGTTGAAGTAATGGGCTTTGAGCCGCTTCGATGAGTGATAGCGAGCGTAGAGCTGCTGAGTGAATATGGGCGTAGAGCCTGTCGATAATGGGCCTCGAGCCGCTGAGTTGATGAGTTGGTATGGCTCTGAGCTAGTTGAGGTGGTAGATATAGGCTTCGAGCTGCTGAGTTGATGAGATGGCGGGCGTAGAGCCGCTGATAGAGGATTGTTGAGAATTGTTATGGCTTCGAGTCGCTGAGTTGATGAGATGGCGGGCTTGTAGAACCGCTGAGCTGTTGAGTATTCCATCTTCCACGGGGTTTGATTGGTTCCTTATGCTTGGGATGTTTCCAAGGCTAGTTTTGAGTATGCTCGGGATTGCCCCCAAGGCTAGTTCTTGAGTATGCTCGGGATTGCCCCCAAGGCTAGATTCCATATGCTCGGGGTTGTCCCCAAGGCTAGTCCTTGACCATATTCAAATTTGTTAGGGAGATTTCCATTACTTCCACTGCTGGGAGTGCCTTCCGGAGGCCAAACACCTTCTAGTGACTCAAATGTCTTCCTGGTGGCTAAATGTTTTCTGCAAGTTGGCAACGAAACGCTTTTTGGAAGCTAGCAATATAAACGCCTTACGGAGGGTGTATTGAGTGGAAGCCACATGATTGTTTTGTTGGTCCTGAGCGCGAGGTTGTGCACATGGTGTGGCATAGAGTTGAGGTGTGGGCGTAGAGCCGCAGCACTTGAGCGTCCTCAATGTTTCGGTAAGCTTCCTGAAAAGCAAAAAGTTTGCTTTAGTTCGGAGTTTTTGATTTTGTATGATTTAAGAGTGAGTTTTTTTGTTTTGATTTGCGGGATGAGATCCCTCTTAGCCAGGGGCGTGAATGAGAAGGACTCGTGGTTGGGTCGAAGTTGTTCTGTTTACAGAAGCTAAGATAACTGTGCCCCCTGTTTAGGCAATGCATGCTTCTTCTTTTTTTAAACGTCGATTTGATGCCCCTAGCTTTTTATTTGTTTATGCAATCGTGAGATTAACTCCCTTTTTGTCCTTGGCAGAGAAACAGGAGACTGGAGGTTTGCGGTGGAGGCCTTTAGTGCACAAGTGGTTTGTGACGTTGTCGGAGCAGGCTCGGGAGTTAGTACGTGCTGCTGGTCTTGAGCCGTTTGTTTTGGGCCTCAATCTTCCAAAGATGGATTGGTCGTTGATGACCTCGCTGGTTGAAAAGGTGGTGGGATACTCCCAACACGTTCCACTTTCCTTCTGTTGGCGAGATGACGATCACGCCAGGTGATTTTTCTTTGCTTACTGGCCTATGAGTAGACGGAGCTCCTCTTTGGGTTAACCCTAGGCTTTGGGAGCGAGTAGGGGATTTGGAGTGGTTCTTGGGTAGGGTGCCTCCCTCTTCGCTCGCGTGGTCATGTTGACGTCTCTTGGCTGATCAAGACTTTTATGAAGGTTGATATCTTGACTCAGGTGAGTGTTGAGTAGTTGACACGGGCCTTTCTTCTCTACCTCGTCGTTTGTCAACAAGGATAGTTCAGTGCATAGGCAATCTCTAGCCCCTTTGCAGTATTTGGAGGCTGTTTGGGAGCTTGATTAGGGAGCATCTGCCTTGGCCACCTTGTATGGCCTCCTTAGGGCTTGTTCACGGGACAGGACTCTTGGCGGTCACTACCGGGTACTTGAGGTATATCCTTCTTCTTTTCTCGTTGTGATTTTTCCCTTGCTACGAGCGATGGTTGGTGGGGCAACGGAAGCCACGGTCGCCAATTTTGAGCCTTGGCGACGAGTTTTGAACCGATTGACGGTTGACCAGGTACCCCTTGCATTCTTTGTCTTTAGATCTCCATTCCTCTGTGCTGTGGCTAATTTAGACTTTGTTTGTAGGCGAGGTTCGACCCTTGGAGTGGTATATCAGAGGACACCCCTCTTACACGTTCCAGGGTTCCAGATTGTACTCGTAGCTTGTTCGAGGGTCCCTTTTGTTAAGCCTGGTACTTATGTGATCGGGGGCCAGCCAGTGGCGCCCGCGTGCTGAGGATCTTCAGTTTGTTCCTCCTCCTCCTCCGACGTTGATGAGGTCTACTTCTTCGATGTCTAAAGTAGACTTGGAGAATGCTCAGATCTAGGCGGGTTTGCTTCTTTAGGCAGGTGGCTGTATGGAGTACTGCCATTTTTCTGGTTCTGCCTGCTGTTCCTTCAATTGCTCTTGTTTGGCCACGGGCCCTTTCCTTTGTCTCCTTCCATTTTGATGACGGAGAAGAGGCGCTTGGTGCTTGCCCCTTGTTTTGCATTCTTTTCCTTGTAGCTTGAGGTTGAATGAGCACCAGCTGTCAGTGGGGAGGATAACCAGCAATCCCCTTCTTTGTCTCAGAGATCGTCTTGAAGACGGCGTCACGACCAGCTTTAGGATTTTCTTTTTCCTTCCTGTTCATGGTTAGCAAAGAGAGAAGCAGAAACTGTATTTGTATAGTGAAAGCAACCACAGTGATGATTTTGCAGGCAAGCTTTTGTTCATGAAATGAGAAATGCTTTTATGCCCCTAGATGTCTTGAGTTTGCATGCGATAGTTAGAACATGGCTTTTTGAACAAGTATTTGCTGATAGACAGTAATTTGTGTGAAAATGAAATATTGGCCGAAGAATTGATTATTCGGCTGAAAAATCGATATTGTGGCCGATGTATAGATTCTTCAGCCGTTACTTTGATTTTCCAAAGGTAGATTTTGTTTTGGCCAAGTGGCATCCTCTTTTCTCTTCCTTCTTATGCTTGGTTTTGATTTTCTTGCCTTTTGCTTTTGCCATGTTCCATAGTCCGATTGCCAAACTCGAGAGTTTTCGAGATATCCTGCTCATTGTGTTAATGACCTTCAGGTTAGAGGGGATGAGCAATAGTTCTTGTGTCTATTGCTGTTGCCAATTTTTGAGAAAAGCATACTCATCTTTTGCGAGCTCAATACGCAGGGTTAGCAATGCCTATCATTGAGTACAAATTTGTTGATGTTTTTCCTTCTCTCCAAATGTTTGGGCCGCATCTCGATGTGAGATTGCCTACGTATCCCAATCAGGGAATCAGGCCTTTTACGTAGTTCCAAAATCATCACCTTTGAGGTTGAGTTTTCACTCTTGGTTTTTCTTCTCACATGCTCTTGATTTTGCCTAGGTTACCTAATGGAGGTTGAGTCCCTAGCGAGCTTTTCTTTGAATGCCTTAACTTTTGCCTAGGCTGCGTTTTTGCATTTTCTGGCCTAGCAGGCTTTGCTCTTACTTTTGCTTGGGTTTTCAGGTTACCCAACGAGCACTTCTCTCAAGAGGGTTTCTGCGTTTCGGAGAGGAATTTGATGGAGATATTTTTCTAAATCTCCCTTGTGTTTGTACCTTCATAATGAGCGAGCTAACCCTAAGTGTTCTCACGGAGATAGTGTCTTCTTTCTAAGTTTTGACAAAAACCTAGTTTCTTAAGCAACTAAAGTTCATCCTTTCTTTCCTTTTTGTCAGCGACACAGGGAACTTGATTCCTTGAAATTTCCCTTGTTTGGCAAAGAGACTATAGTGTTTGGCAATTGCAATTTAGGAAGTAAATCATTGAATAAGCATAGTCTAGAGGATGAAACAGGAATTCACTTAGCATAAATTAAATGCCCAAGCAGGCTCAAAACATGTTTTAGCTTGATAAAAGCAATGTTTAATGTTCTTTGCCATGTTGTGACTTCTTAGCTATTGTAGCATTTCGAGGTCGTTTTCAAAACCCTTGCCTTTCGCAACTTTATACTCTTTTCCACCCTTTTCTTTGCCAAACAGGGCCTTTGAACTGGATCCATCTTCACTGGTGGCTACTTCTTTGAGCCATGAGTAGTCCCCAAATGGAAGTGTTGGTCTAGGTTTTCATCACCCTTTCTTCCTCCTTATTGATTGTGTAGTCGCTATTTCCACTTGATTGAATAGTGATGCTAAGGAGATTCCATCGAGTGGATCATTGTATTTTCCTTCCATTTCGTCAAAGTCTTTTTGCCCTTTGCTTGTTCTTCCTCATTATTTTTGTCAGACATGTCGGGATCGATCACTTGGATTCATTGTTTTCTTCCTCCTCCATCATCAAACATTCGTCCTCCTCTGGGAAGGTAAAGGTTGGCTTGGTTTGGTTGTTTTGGACAATGTATTGGCCAGGATTGTATGTGGGGTTGTTTATGAAATCGATGTTTCGGGGTGGTGGCTCAGCTTTATGAGTAGGAAGTGGATTGGCTTGCACATTAGGTTTTGGAAGTTTTATAGTTCGGCTATCAATGAGATCTTGAATGTCATGGCGGAGACGCATGCAGTTATCTGTCTCATGCCTAGGGTGTTGGTGGTAGGCGCACTCTTTGTTAGGATCATGGTTTGGGCCATAGGGTGGCTGAGGAAGTGGTTTGTTTAAAGGTTTGAGATGCCCCTAATGGCTCAGAATGGCTAAGGCTTGAGATGAGGTCATGTAAAGATGGTCAAAGTTGCAACGGGGCGATTTGAGCTTTGGGATGAGCTAATTTGAAAAGGGTCTTATGGTAAGATTGAGTTAAGGTTGTTGACGGAGGCAGGAGATGTACGGGTTGTGAAGGTTTTCTTGGGTGGAGGAGTTTCTTCTTTCCCAATGAGGCCTAGCTTGATCCTCTCTTCAATCTGCAGCCCAGTAGCCTGTAAGCGCTTGAAATCAGTGATAGTCTGAGTGTAAATGTGTGTGAGGTACTTGGGCTGCAAACTCTTGACAACTATTCTCACTTGATCTTCCTCAGAGGGGCGGTTCTTCATCTTGGCGGCTTTTTCTCTCTATCTAGCCACAAAGGTTGCAAAGTCCTTGTTTGATTCCTGCTTAGTCGTTTCCAAATCTCGAGTTGTTAACTCAATTTGGACGTTGTATGCATATTGCTTGAAAAAGGAATTGGCAATTTCTGGCCAAGTATGATAGTGCACAAACTCCAAAGTGAGAAACCAATCGAGAGCGCTTTCAGTAAGAGTCCTTTGAAATAACCGAACAATGAGCTCATCATCCAAGCCCATTGGCTTCAGAGTGTTGATGACATGGCGGACATGGCTAGTGGGATTGCCAGTTCTATTGAACTTCTCAGGTAGTTGAGAATATGGAAAAAGGCAGAGTCCTTCAAAATCTAGAATTTGGTCCCCTTGTGAACGGGCCAGAGTACGTTTAATCTCCTTGACTTGTTTGGCCAATTCAGGGTTTTCTGCCAATACCACTTCTTGAGGATTCTCATCTTCCACCGATTTCTCTTCGTTCTCAGCATCTCTTGCTGCTTTCTTTGCTAGTAAGGTAGCGACTTTGAGCTTGGTAATTAGCAATGATGGCATCGTTATTTGCCATGAGAGTGGGAGGATTACTTGATGAAGCTTAGGATTTGGTAGATGATTGAGTTTGTTGAGGAGATGACCGCGGAGTCCCGGAAGTGATTGGGACCGTAGCAGTGTAGGTGTTTTGACCGGTGAGAGTGACAGATGGGACGGTTGCAAAGACCTCTGTTTGGCGTGACTTCGGGTGTTGTAAGAGTATAAAATTGGCTGTGATTGCTTCTTTGTTTTACTTATTGTGTCTGCTTTGAAAAGTAGAGTACCTGTAAGTTAGTACTTGGCTTGTGTAGGGTTAGGATTTGGGCTGGAAATCCCAACCCTTCTGCACAGAAAGAGTTAATTACAACAACAGATGGTACAAGGTGTGAGGAAGAACTTGGAAGCGAAAATGCAAGTAGGTTCCTAGCCTGTAGGTTCCTGTCTTAGTTTGATAAGTTCTATGGCTTTCTAATACATGCAAGGTTTTGGTAGTCTCAGGGTGCTCCGTTGTCAAAGGGCACCAATCCTCTCACCAGCCCATCATAGGCGGTGATTGGGTGATTCCCTTTTTGATATACCACTAGGTACGAGTGACTGTGGAGTTTGCTGGAACCCCCAACATAGCCCGTGTCATGCCGGGATATCAGGTGAACTCAACGGGTTGCCCGCTCGATGCATATGATAAATGAATTAAACAAGGCATGTATTAGTCTTATGTTGAACTTTTTGGTTATGGCTCTCATATCCCCAGCAGAGTCGCCAAAAACTGTAGACACCTCCCAAGCGGGGCATCGCCATACAGATTGATCACGTTGTTTGTTCGATTGGTTGCTCACATCATAAACCAAAATCATGGACATTCCCATGGCTAGGAACATCGCCACATGATAACGGTTATCATCAAATAGAGTCGCCACCCAGTTTATTAAAACTGGGAAAACAGATAGAGATTCTGGATACGGGAGCCAAAAGTACAATAAGGGGAAGGTGTTAGGCACCCCTCTTTGCCCAGTCGTGAGACTGGCCCATAATCATTCAACATAAGACGTATAGATGCTTTGTTTAATTCCAACACATAGTCTGTTTATTTATTCCTTTAAACAGTAAGCAAGGTGAGCCAGTGCGATAAATAAGCATGCATTAGAAAGCAGAAAAGCAAACAAAATGTCCCAGGGAGATGGATCTCGCGGCAGGTAAATTGATGTCACGGCCATGGGATCCTCCTGGTTTTATTTATCGGCCGAGGGATCGAACGGTCGATGTTCTTCCTCACACCAGACAGAAAAGTTAGCAAACGATTAAATGCTACGGTTAGCCATAAATACGATAAGTAAAACAAACCAGAGGCCGTTGGGCCTCACCACCTTGATCCCTCAGTTGCTTGATTGCTTTGGATTGGGCGTGATTGATTGATTGCTTGATCGAGAACCCTAGAGTTAGGGTTTGAACTTCGGGGTTTGATCGCCGGATTGACGGCTACCTTCGGAAGGTTAGGGCTTTTGGAGTATGGGATTGAGAGAGTATTTTGACAGAGTTTCGTGGCTTGATTGAGTGTGTAGGTCTATCAATTTCGTGTGTTAATTCGAGCCCAAAGGCCCCTTTATATAGGCATAGGGATGACTCACTCCGGCCAATCAAATCACGAGATGGCAATTGCAATTGCAATGCATCTCTAACTCTACGTCGTGATCTCCGAACGTAGCCCGAACGCATCGGAAAGGTAGTGTAGTTGGATCAAACCAAATGTCTGACAGAACGTTCCAGAGTCTGGAAAAAGGTCGATCTGGCGGCCGAGGAAAGGATGTCGCGGCCGTGGAATGGATGTCTCGGCCGAAGGATAGATCTCGCGGCCGAGGGATTGATCTCTCAGGGAGATTTTGCTGGCAACAGGTTGCTCGGGTGAGGGATTGATGTTGTGGCCGTGGGATCGATGTTACGGCCGTCAGATGGATTCTCCTAGGCTTCTGTATTTCTGTCTGAAAGGCTGTATGGCTTTGAATTGGGTCCTCTAAGTGGTCAAAGTTCTCACCGAAAGTCCTAAGGTCCTCAAGGAAGCAATCAGCAATCATTGTATCCATTTCATCATCGGGATTGTCCCAAGGTGGGACTTGAAATAATCGTTAGGCCAAATTGGGGTGTCTACACCATGGCCCATCGATTCATTAGCCGGTCCAGCCTTGAACTCCTCAAATATCAGAGGATAATTTTCCCCAAGTGATCGCCAGCCATCAGGTATTGACTCCCATACCAGGTCTATGTTCTCAAGCATGCAAATCTCGACTTCCTCAAGTACATTGACAGTGGGTTTTGGCTCGGTTGTGGGTATGATGTATTGGCTAGGGTCGAATGAGATTGGGTTGAGATTGATGAGGTTGACACGGGGGTTTTGGCGGTGCTTTGAGAGAGGGTTTATGATAGTGTTTGGATTTGAAAGTGGAGGTGAGATGGTTCCATTATCATTGAGATCATGGATTTTGTGGCGGAGACGGAAGCAGTTATTGGTGGAATGGTCGGTATATTGGTGAAAAGCACAATAGACGTTTGGGTTGTGGGACGCCGAGAGCTTCTGAGGTAGGGGAGTTGGAGGGAGCGGCTTGATGAGGTCAGCTTTGAGGAGCTTCTCATACACTGAGGACAAAGGTACAAGAAAACGGGAGAAGATCCTTGGTGGGATTTTGCAGCTGGGTTGAAGGTTCATGGTGGTGCCGAGTGGGCCTCTGGCGAAAGCTTTGCTTGCTTCGCAACTGCTTAACACTCTTTTGCTTTTGGGATTGATCTCATCAATGTGCATGTCTTGCCTTTCAGCACTAGTTTTAGACAGGGATCCAATATCCTCCTTTGAGCGGTTCTTGGCATCATGGAATTTGATCAGGTCTTTAAGCATGTCCGAGAGCTTCACTTTTGAGCATATTCTAACTGTTGGAGGGTGGTGAATTTGTGGAGTTTCTTCGATTCTAGCATCATCAGCGTTTAGTTCCAGATCTGGATTCGACATGGCGGAGGTGAAAAGGTCAATCAGCCCTTGCAATAGAGTCATCTGCTTATCCATTTTCTGACTCATTTCCTCTATAGCCTTTTTCAGCTCAACCAGCTCTGTTTGCCCTGTCATTTTGAGGTAGTCGGAGAAGGTGGTATGGCTTTGTGTAGGATGGGTGGCCCAATGCTGACAGTAAAGTAAAAAGCGAACTCAAAATGTGCCCCTGTTGTGATTAATAAAAGAATTGTTATTCACGTGTTGTCATCGTCGACTCAAGGGATCGAACTTTACGGATAGTTTCAACAGTCACGGGTAGGTCGTTGTTAGGCAGGTTTAATTCCTCACGTTGGGAATTAGAGCCAATCTCCTTATCTAAGACCATCCGAGACAGAGCAATGAGACTGCTGGAAGATGCACTTAAGGCTAGACTGAACTAGAGGGAGCCGTTCGGGCACGGCGAACACCGGAGTTATCCCAAACTCCACGGATTTATGGTCTCCTAGACCCTGACTCAAGAAATGACATCCTACGAAGGATTGCCTTAGTCCTCAGAGATTCTTTTGAATGTGTATCCTTTGATTAGGAATGACAAGACTTGGGAGATATCAAGAAAAATTAAGTCTTGTAGACACCCCAATCTGGATCTCCCAATTGTTTTACTTTATTTTACGGTTTTCTTGTTTCCCCGATGATGAAATCGGATCAAACGAGCTTGGATTGGGAATGGATTGAGCTTGGAGTACTTGGAACCCCACTTAAACCTTTTGAACCCCTCTGAACCTTCAGTCAAACCCTAGGGTTAGGATTGACCGTCGCGCAATCCTTCATGTTCCTCGCGCGATACTCAGCTTGCCAGGTGTGGTCAAAGTCAAATTGTTGACTGTTGACCCTCGCGCGATGGTTTCGAACCCTCGCGCGATGGTTCTACCTGTCCCCATCACCCTTGTCCAGCTGGATTTTTGTGATGATCAGATGTCACATGGGCCCATGTGGGCTGGAACCCCATTTTCCTCAGCTGAACAGCGTCCTGGCAGGTTCTAGCCCATCCATTCTCCCAACCACTTCACCACCTTGGTGGCTAGCTTCTCCACCAAGTTGTGACCAGCCTTGTTGGCTGGTTGCAAAGCCAAGTTTGGCCACCACCAAGCCCACTCACTCCTCCTATAAATACCCCCATTTGTCTTCCATGTTAAGGGTTGGTTAGTTCCAAGATTTGTAAGGTTAATCACTAATTACCAAGCAAATCACTCTCATTAGCACAAAGTTACTAACCTAAGCTACTTCCTAGTCTTTCAAATCTAGTATTCAATACACACCTAGTTACAAGGTTACAATACATCAAGCAATCCATTTTCCAAACCCTTTCCAAGCAAAGGTATAACATTTAGCCTGTTTCTGTTTTGATCCCTGAGGGGGGCTGACAGGGCCAAGGCTGGTAATCAATACCAGTCCTGGTCCTAAAGTCAGCAGAGTTACAAGAATCCGTGGCTGGCCAAACCCTCGTGCGATGGATCACTATACTCGCGCGACAGTTCTGTTAGCAAGAGAATGGTCCTCGTGGGGAAGGGAGGCTGGTCTTTTATGGTTTTGATTATATGCATGCCTGTTGTAGTTTTATTTTGATATGTAGATCACTGTGATGCATGTTAAAATAAATACAGTAGCTTAGTTTATTACTTCAGTTAGTTTTGAATGCCCTTGGGATGCTCCTGAATATGTCTCAGAGCCCCAAGCATGCAAAGCAATTCCTGGAAGTCCAGTCAGAAGCATCGCGCGAGTGTTCCACTCTGTCGCGCGATGGTTCTCTGATTTCCAGAGGTTGCCCTTGCATGGGCAGCTAGGCCTTAGCCTCTGTTTTGATACCCCCTATGTTTAGGGGTTGTATTTCATTCCATTTGGCTCCTGTTTGAAGCAATTTGTAATATTTAGGTATTTACAGTCCCCTTTAAACTGCCTGGTTTGCTCCCTGGGTGTGCACTGGTCCTTCCAGAGCCCAGAAGGCGATAGAAATCAAGCACTGGTGGAGCACAAAGCCTCGCACGATGGTTCGATTGTGTCGCGCGATGGTCAGTTTGCATGTGTATAGATCCATGCATGCAAGCTGGCCAAGGTGTGGCAAAATCATACCAAAGGGCCCTGTTTTGTGTTCTAATCCAGTGTTGGGTTTTTATTTTACTTTTTGCTTAATCATGCCATCCATCCACGCCATTAGATCACATCTTGCAAAACGTGTTACAGTTTTAATCCCCGGTTAACTGTTCCCCCGTCCTAATTGGCTAAACTCTGATTAATAAAAGAAGAATCGTAAAACATTTTCAAAATGCTCAAGTAGAGACCGATCTCCGGATTGGGCGAGAGGGGTGCCTTAAAACCCTTCCCCTCTTGTAACCTGGCTCCCGAACCCAGATATGGTTATGACGGACTAGTGCCTTCACTTTTTCAAATCAAAATAGCGCGGCAGGTGCTTCGAAATACGGTTCCTTGGGTGTCGGACCTTCAAAACCCGAGTGGCGACTCTGTATTTTTCGAGCGCTTGCCCCCTGCGCTCGCGCTCCCTCGATTCCGAGGGCCTTGCCCTGAAAGTTGTTGGAAAGGAAACAGAATCCCTTCCCCGAGGGCATGCTGCCCACAGTGGCGACTCTGCTGGGGATTAAATCGAACCAATATTAATTCATACTTAGGATTTAATACACTTGCGAACAATCCCTTAAAAGTCTGTCAAAACGGTGAGCTTCGCGCTGCCGAAGGTTGGAATGGTGATTTAACAGGACCTCGTGTCCGGCCAATCTAATCTGGGACCTTTTCGACTGTTCACTTGTGTAGTTTCTTCTAAAGATGAACCAAATAAAGTGAGCCAAATTTGAAAAAGCATTCTGAAAAATTACGATTCTTCTTTTCTTAATCAAATTCTAGCATTTCATGTGCATCGATGTGGGATAAGCCTTGTTGGATCGTTTTGGCAATCCGGCACGGTTTACCGGGGACCTCGAATGACCAACAACCTTCGACGATGATAGGTCATACTACCGTTCGACCGTTGCTCTGCGAATCGCGGGCAATGGGAGGTATATCTGTGGCCTTAGTCCGAGGAACCTGTTACAAGCCAAAACCAGCCTTTGCATATACAAAGCATTAGAACTCTTCAAACTAGGACAGGTACCCACAGGTTAAGATCTATTTGCATCTAACCCCATATACTGTCTATGTGTTACTGCTTTCCCTACAGCATGAACTATATATACATTCCGTTCTGCGTAGAAGCATGTCTAGGGCGCCTCTTAGGTCCTCGATCTTTCCAGGTCTGTCTTTAAAATCATTAGGACATTGTGGTGGCCCGATGAGGAGTCGTGTGTCTCAACTATGCACGTTTTCACTTTCCCCGGTCCTTCGGACAGTGGGACTTTAGGAAATCAGAAGCCTTTCTACACCCTCGTCTTAAACCTGTTTAGGATTCCAAACAGGTTTAAGACGAGTGGCGACTCTGTATTTTTCGAGCGCTTGCCCCCTGCGCTCGCGCTCCCTCGATTCCGAGGGCCTTGCCCTGAAAGTTGTTGGAAAGGAAACAGAATCCTTTCCCCGAGGGCATGCTGCCCACAGTGGCGACTCTGCTGGGGATTAAATCGAACCAATATTAATTCATACTTAGGATTTAATACACTTGCGAACAATCCCTTAAAAGTCTGTCAAAACGGTGAGCTTCGCGCTGCCGAAGGTTGGAATGGTGATTTAACAGGACCTCGTGTCCGGCCAATCTAATCTGGGACCTTTTCGACTGTTCACTTGTGTAGTTTCTTCTAAAGATGAACCAAATAAAGTGAGCCAAATTTGAAAAAGCATTCTGAAAAATTACGATTCTTCTTTTCTTAATCAAATTCTAGCATTTCATGTGCATCGATGTGGGATAAGCCTTGTTGGATCGTTTTGGCAATCCGGCACGGTTTACCGGGGACCTTGAATGACCAACAACCTTCGACGATGATAGGTCATACTACCGTTCGACTGTTACTCTGCGGTCACGCGGGTAACGGGAGGTATATCTATGGCTCTAGTCCGAGGAACCTGTTACAAGCCAAAACCAGCCTTTGCATATACAAAGCATTAGAACTCTTCAAACTAGGACAGGTACCCACAGGTTAAGATCTATTTGCATCTAACCCCATATACTGTCTATGTGTTACTGCTTTCCCTACAGCATGAACTATATATACATTCCGTTCTGCGTAGAAGCATGTCTAGGGCGCCTCTTAGGTCCTCGATCTTTCCAGGTCTGTCTTTAAAATCATTAGGACATTGTGGTGGCCCGATGAGGAGTCGTGTGTCTCAACTATGCACGTTTTCAATTTCCCCAGTCCTTCGGACAGTGGGACTTTAGGAAATCAGAAGCCTTTCTACACCCTCGTCTTAAACCTGTTTAGGATTCCAAACAGAAAACGAGGAACAACGGAGTAAGATGTCATGATGTTTACACCAAAGGGTAACAAGTGCCTCGTCACTTACACCGCCCGGCTAATAGCACAGTGCTGCTCACGCCGACCTGGTTATAGTATCATGATATTCATACCGAGTTGTTCTGACTTCAAGTTGTTTAGACTTCTTTTGACATCCTTTAGGACCGCTCGTTTCAAACAAGGATGCACCTTCAAAAAGAATTCTGAGGGCCTTAAGCAATGTCCGAACGTTTTGAGACAGACTTGTCTTCTAGCTCTAGAGTCTAGGGCGACACCGACGGCGCTGGCTGCATCTGCACTTTAGTCTTTTATTTAGATTAAAGTTTCTGCAGGACCCCTTTTAAGCCTTCTCTTATTTTGTTGCAAAGTTCTGAATCATTGCACCGCCAAGGAAAGTATCGAAGCGAGTTGCCAAACCCGCTTGGGAACGTCTGCAACTCAGTCCGGTTCAAAGGCTTGTCAGGTTACAATCCCAGTCTGTCATCACGGAAGACTCTCCGCGCTCACCTTCGGTAGCACAATACTTAGGTTCTCAATCTGGTTCACAGTCAAGTTCACCATCGGTCTTACAGGAAGGGCGTCCAACTACCCCATCATCCGCATCAAGCATCTCCGAACCTCCTGTCACAATGGAACAACCACAGCCAGAACCTCTTACCTTGGAGACCATGCTCATGAACCTTCAGGACAGTATCACCGCCATGCAATAGAGGGCAGCTCAGACAGACACTAACATTGCCCGCCTGAATGACCTTATCCACACTCGCCTTCCACCCCCTCTCGAGGAGGAAGGCAAGGACGATGAGTCTGACTAGGAACAACCCATTTTGGTTCCGGATCCGCTTCACGCAGGACGTCTCATGGTACTGAACCCAAGGGAAGGCCGCAGGCCCGCTGCAAACCTCGCAGGTGGTAGACTTCCTCCAAACCAAGAAGGACCAGCTCAGAATCCGGATGTGGCTACACTCATGGCCAAGATGGCCAAGCTAGAAGAATCGATTGCCAAGACAGAAAAGATCAGTGCCGGAGGGATCGATCTGGATCGTCTTTGTCTATATCCCAATGCCAGACTTCCTGAAAAGTTCAAAATGCCGGACTTGGCCAAATTTGATGGGAGCGGTGATCCCAGGACTCATCTCTACAGCTACCATGCCGCTATGAAACTCCTTTCTGTCGAGCCAGAGGCCATGTCGCAGCTCTTTCCTCAGACCCTTTCAGGCCCCGCTTTCCATTGGTTTTTGTCACTCGACATCGCCAAGAGGAGGACCTGGGAGGACATTGGGACTGCGTTTATTTCACAGTACAACTACAACTCCCAGCTGAAGATGACTACCCGGGAACTTGAGTCCACCAAGATGGAAGCTAAGGAGTCCTTTGCGGACTTCGTCAAAAGGTGGAGGGCTAAAGCCGCACAGATGACTGATTGCCCGAGTGAGAAGGATCAGCTCCGCATCATCTCTCGCAACCTCCAGCCTGACTATGCTAGGCATCTGGTGCTTGCTCAAGCATCTGCGAACTTTGAAACATTCTTTGATTTCGGCCTGGCCATCGAGGATGCGCTACAGAGTGGGACTCTAGCGAAGGGGGAATCCTCTAATCCTCCTAAAACCAAGACTCGGACATACTCTGGGAATGCCAATGCGCTGTTTGGAACAGGGACTTACTCCAACACGGCAACCAGCGGTTCCAGTGCCACCTCTTCCAACACAACCAATCACATTGCGGATGTCAATCAAGTCCAGACTTCGCAGAATACCCGGCCTCGGAACCAACCCCGCAGCTTCTCCGCTATTGAGGCACCTCTGTCCTCGGTCTTGGAAAAGTTGGTCAAATCAGGGCATCTCAAGCCCCTGGATCCAACTCCTCTACCCAAGAACCCTTCACCTGGCTTCAAAGCCAACCTTTACTGTGCTTACCATCAAGGAGCGGGTCATCTTACTGACTCTTGCTTTCGCCTCCGTCATGCAATCCAGGATCTCATTGACGATGGCACGCTGGAAACCCCTCTGCATCCTCAAAAGCCTAATGTCATTGGCAATTCCCTTCCCAAGCACAATGCTGCTCCCCACATCAACTAGATATCCCTCAGCTCCACCATATTCAACCCCACCGACGATATAGCCTCAGCCAATCAACCCAGACCCATTGTGCCTTTCCCGCTTGAATCTTCCACCGAGGTTTATTATATACGTGTGGTTGAAGGCCAGATTATTGACACTGATGCGCCTTCGGAACCTTTGCAAGCTGGATCACCTGTCTCCGATGAGTCTGTCAGCTCTCTCTTCCATCAATCAATCCCTGCTGTACAGATCAATTCTACCTCGTCACTTGACAGCCCATACGCAACCATCGCTGGCCCGTTTCCTGATCCCTACCAGCCTTGGGTGCCTCCCTCAGACAACAACATGCAGGCCACTGCCTGGGCCATAGCAGACAACATGGACTACGCTCTCCCTATTTTTAACGAGTGGTCACGCCTCGAAGCAGAGGGTTTTCATCCGCAGCCTGAAAACGTCCCGTTTGATCAAGCTTGGTACGACTGTTGGATGGCCGGTTACGAAGCAGCTCTGCTAGATCCTTTGGATGGTTTCTCCTTGTACATGCTGTTTCACCCAGTCGAGCCTCCGGTTCTCGAAGAAGAGTATTACTGGGATCCTGAGCCGGCTTGGTATGCTCCTGTGGACATTGACCCTAAACCTCTTCAAGGATATGCTATACCAGACTACATGCTCCACTATGTAGAGGACGAGCTTGTCCAGGAAGATCCACGAGCCCTGGGAGACCATGTTTCCCTCTTCAACTCGGTCTTTGATTCAGTTTGTAATACTGATCCCGACACCGACTTCGACCCTTGCTCTTACATTGTTGACGGAGAATGCCCGCATCCTGAGGTGCCTTATCCGAATAACAGGGACTACAGCGTCATGGTTACTAACCTTGTCCCGCCTGCCAACCTTTGGGAAGTCGATGACATAGTGGATGTCCAAGTTGGGAATGAAGTTTGGGCGGTCAATCGTTCCCTGGCTGACACTGGTCTTTGGGATGTTCCCTTTATTGCAAATACGGAGCCCGTTGCCGAAGTGGCTACTGTGAAAGACTTGAACTTCTGGGACTCCTTGCTGATGAAAGATCTGGCTGAGGACCTGGGCTTAGACATGGAAGTGCCCATCTCTGCACCAACCACTGACAGAGGAAAGCGCAAACTGGGAGATGTTCCTGCTAATCTCTGGGATGTGAATGAAGACCCTCAGGTCGTGCCCTCTTTGGGGAACGTTCACAATGTTACAAGGAGTGGACGGATTTTTCAGCCTGCTAATCTGCAGGCCGGGAGTTCGTCCAATCCTTCTAATCAAAGGAACGAACCCATTGCTTTCCCAAGGTCTGCACCTCCTGAGGTTTCGACTGGGTCACCAACTGCTGATTCTGTTCAACGACAACTGGAGCGCATTCCAGCCGCTATTTCGATCTGGGGACGGATCTGTTCATCCAAGGAGCATCGTCAGAGGCTTTGTCATGCTCTATCCCGTCTTGAGGTTCCGGCCAATGTCACGCCTGACGCGATGATATCTCTCATTCTCCCTCCGACCTCCAAGCATACAGTGATCTTCACAGACAAGGATCTGCCCGTCGAAGGAGTTGACCACAACCGCCCTTTGCACATCACCGTCAAGTGTCGAGGACTCTGGGTCCCCACTGTTCTTATTGACAACGGCTCGACGATCAACGTCTGCCCTTTGAGGGTCGCTTATCGTTTGGGACTCACCAAGAAGGATCTTTCACCTTCCAACCTGGCTGTTAAGGCATATGACGGCACCCGTCGCGTAGTCGAGGGTATTTTAATGCTCAAACTCGATGCTGAGGGTTTTGAGATGGACGTGGAGTTCTATGTCGTGGACATTCCCGTGACTTTCAATCTTTTGTTGGGCAGGTCGTGGCTTCATCGACCCGACATCATGGCTGTACCCTCTACTCTCCACCAAAAGGTTATTCTGGGGCTACCTACCGGTACTTTAACCATCTGCGGGGATTCTGGCATCCGCCTGCTCAAGGAGGATGGGACTCCTGTTTTAGGAATTCAACACGGCGAGGAGGACGTCGACCTTGGGGGTTTCTCTTTTGATACTTCAGGCACTGTGATGGCCATCAACGTGGATGGGAACTTCCTCATAAGCTCTATCGCACTGGACATTATGAGAAGGATGTCTTATTTTCCTGGTGTTGGTTTAGGTTCGCGCCGACAAGGGGTCCCGGAGTTCCCTACTTTTCCTTTCAACAAGGGCCGTTTTGGTTTGGGGTACATCGCCTCTGCCAAAGATGCTAAGAGGAGGAAATATACGGGAAAACCTCAGACCCTCTGCGGTGATCCTAACTTTGTGCGTGAGGTGGGAAACGCTGCTTACACTGGACAGCCTGAACCGTTCGTTCATTCTGAAACTGGGGAGCTGCTGCCTGGATTTGAGGTTTTCGCTGATGACACCTGGTCAAGCAGTGATGATGAGCCAGCACGGGCAGAATTCAAGAGGAAGCTTAATCCAGTGAAGATCGAGACTGACTGGCTGGGATCCGTCGAAAAGGGAAATTTGGAGCTGCTATTCCAGGAATTCTCCCAATTGGGTTTGGCTGGGGAAGCTGAAGAAGCTGAAGTGCTCATGCTCGGGCCCGACGCCCTCGAGGACCCTACCTCTCTCATTGTTGAAGCTAGGGGTAGCCTTAAAAATTGCATTTTCAAACCGTGCCTAACTTGCATTGATGACACCTCTGAGTCCGAGTTTGGGTCTGAGTCAGATACAGAGTCTGTCGAGTCGTCTAAGTCTAGCTCTGAGTCGGAGTTTGTGCCTCTAGGCCCTCCACGTCATAGCTTTTATTTTGAGTTTGATTCTCTTGTACTTGGCGACCCTTCAGGGTCTTGTGAAATGAACGAAGCATCTTCTGACTATTTCAATGATCTTTATATAAACTGTGTCGACCCTGACGATGAGGGGATAGATTTCGATGGGGATATTCCCAAGGAAATCCGTGCCTTCATCGAAAGGGAAGACGAAAGGCATGCTTAGCCAATAAAAGAAGAAGTAGTTTCTATAAATTTGAAAGATGAAAAAGATCCCCGAATGGTTCAAGTGGGCTCCACGCTTTCGCCAGAGGAGCATCGTGATTTCAAAGAGCTGCTCACTGAGTTCAGCGATGTTTTTGCATGGTCTCATCAAGACATGCCTGGCATTGACCCCGAGATCGTGGAGCATCAAATCCCTTTGTTGCCAGATGCCAAACCTGTGAAACAGAAGCTCAGACGGATGAGGCCAGATTGGGTTCAGAAGATCAAGGAGGAAGTTACTAAGCAGATCGACGCTGGTTTTCTCATGGTTTCTCAATATCCCACATGGGTGGCCAACATTTTCCCTGTTCCTAAGAAAAATGGGCAAATCCGGGTTTGTGTTGATTTCCGGGACTTGAACAAAGCGAGCCCTAAGGACAATTTTCCCTTGCCACACATCGATGTGCTTGTGGATAATACTGCGGGGCACGCTTTGCTCTCGTTCATGGACGGCTTTTCTGGCTACAACCAAATTCTTATGGCACCCGAAGACCATGAGAAAACCACGTTTATCACTGAGTGGGGGACTTATTGCTATTTGGTCATGCCTTTCGGCTTGAAGAACGCCGGGCCTACTTATCAGCGAGCCGCTACCACGATCCTGCATGACATGATGCACAAAGAAGTCGAAGTCTATGTTGATGATATGATCGCCAAGTCTAAAACCCGAGAAGGTCACATTCCTGTGCTTAGGAAGTTCTTCGAAAGGTTACGTAAGTTCCGCATGCGTCTTAATCCTCAGAAGTGCACCTTCGGTGTCACGGCAGGCAAAATGCTTGGTTTCATGATCACTTCTCGTGGAATTGAGGTCGACCCCTCAAAGATCAAAGCAGTCCTTGATATGAAGCCACCAGATTCTGAAAAAGGGGTGCGAAGCTTTTTGGGAAAGGTACAGTTCATCAGCAGATTCATCACCAAGTTGACTCTAACTTGCGAGCCGATGTTTCGTCTATTGAAGAAGAATACTCCGTTTGTTTGGACAGACAAGTGTCAGGCGGCTTTCACCTCCATTCAAACCTACCTGCAGAACCCTCCGGTTTTAATGCCACCAGTACCTGAGAAGCCTCTGATACTTTATCTGTTGGTAAATCCTTCTTCTATGGGATGTTTACTAGCTCAGGAAGGAGACAAGGGAGTCGAAAAGGCCATTTACTACCTAAGTAAGAAGATGGTTGGTGCCGAAGAACGTTACACTGCTCTTGAAAAGACGTGTTGGGCTCTCGTGTGGGCATCTAAAAAATTGAGGCACTACATGCTGGCTTACCCAGTGAAGTTGATTTCTCGAATGGATCCTCTCAAGTATCTGTTTGAGAAGCCTGCGCTTACTGGTAAGCTAGCACGTTGGTTGCTTTTGCTCGCCGAGTTCGATCTCGAATATGTCATTAGAAAGTCCGTCAAAGGGCGTGCGATCGCAGAATTTTTGGCTGATCATCCCGTCGATGGGCCGGAAGAATCAGACTTTGTATTTCCAGATGAGGAGGTGCTAGCAGTTGTCGAAGACACTTGGACTCTTTACTTTGATGGAGCGGCTAATCAGAAGGGATACGGGATTGGGGTTCTGCTGATAACCCCTGATGGTGCTCATATTCCGCTTGCATTTAAACTCAATTTTGACGCCACGAACAACCAAGCTGAGTATGAAGCCTGCATTGTCGGCATGGAAGCTGCTCTTACGCTTGGTGTGGAAAAGCTCAAAGTCATTGGTGATTCCAACCTTGTCGTTTCTCAGGCCAACGGGGACTGGAAAGTTCGGGAGGACAGATTGAAGCCTTATCACCAAGACTTGGAGGACCTCATTCCTCGTTTCAACAAAGTCACGTTCACGCACATCCCTCGGACGAAGGATCAGTTCGCTGAAGCTCTTGCAACTCTGGCTTCTATGGTCGAGCTTCCAATAGGAGTCAAGCTACGTCCAATCCTTATTGAATAGCGGGACTTGCCTGCTTATCAGTATGTCAACGCCGTCGATGATGTCGATGACGGCCTACCCTGGTATCATGACATTTGGAATTTCATTGAAAGTGGTCAGTTCCCGGCCGATGCCACTAAGAAGGATCAATCGGCACTGCGAAGGTTGGCTGCTCAATACATTATCTGTGGAGGGAAGCTGTACCGAAGATCTCACTGCGGAATGCACAAGCTCTGTGTCAGTGGCACTAAGGCCATCAAGATCATGGAGGAAATTCATGAGGGAGTTTACGGCCCTCACATGAGCGGGGTCATGCTTGCCAGAAAAATCCTGCGTCAAGGTTACTTTTGGTCTACCATGGAGTCTCAGTGCGTGGATTATGTACGCCGCTGCCATAGGTGTCAAATCCATGCCAATCTTATGCACGTCCCTCCTTCTAAGCTGTTCGGCATGACATCGTTGTGGCCCTTTTCTGTTTAGGGTATCGACGTCATCGGCATGATTAGGCCATCGGCTTCGAACGGGCATCGGTTCATTTTGGTGGCAATAGATTACTTCACCAAGTGGGTCGAGGCTGAATCTTACAAGACCTTGACGGCGGTTCAAGTTGCTCAGTTCATCAGGAAGAACATTATCTATCGATACGGGGTCCCTCAGGCCTTTGTGTCAGACAATGGGGTTCATTTCAAAGGCAGGGTTTTAGAACTCTTCGAGGAATTCAAGATTCAGGTTCATCACTCGACGGTCTATCGCCCTCAGACGAATGGGGCAGTTGAAGCAGCCAACAAGAATGTTGAGACGATTATCAAGAAGTCTGCAGAGTCCGCCAGGGACTGGCACGAGCAGTTGCCCCTAGCTCTTTGGGGGTATCGCACGTCAATTCGAACGTCAACAGGGGCAACCCCTTTTTCCCTAGTCTATGGGATGGAAGCTGTCCTTCCCATTGAGCTTGAGGTTCCGACTTTGAGGATCATGGCTGAATGTGAACTCACAGAATCCGAATGGCTTAGTGGGAGATTTGTTGAACTCATGCTCTTTGATGAGAGGAGGCTCCGTGCCTTGTATCATGTTCAGGGGTATCAGCGCAGAATTGCTCGCGCATTCAACAAGAAAGTGAAGTCTCGTGACTTGGCTGAAGGGGATATGGTTACAAAGGAAATCTGGGCTCCCATTTTCGATCTACGTGGTAAGTTCCGCCCGAAGTGCGCGGGACCTTACATTATCAAGACCATCCTCTTAGGTGGGGCGGCTCAGCTCATTGATCTAGACGGCAACGAGTTCAACACTCAGGTCAACCTGGATCAACTTAAACATTACTATCCTTGAGAGAAGCTCGTTGGGCCGAAAACCACAAGGGTGGGCGGTCCCAAGCAAAAATTAGAGCAAGCCTGCTAGACTGAAAACCCAAGGGGGCAGTTTAGGCAAAAATAAATAGGCATTCAATCAAAGCTCGCTAGACTGGAAACCTGTAAAGGCAGTTCTAGGCAAAAATTAGAGCGCAAAAGGAGAGCCAAAATACACGAGCGAACCTTTGCCTGAACTACGTTCTGACCTGATTCTCTAGCTTGGGATACGTAGGCAATCTCTCTGTGAGATTCGGTCACAATCAATCAACTCGATCCATGGTCTCAAAGTGTACCTCGACATTCAAGCAGCGCGGTGTTCAACACTTGGACCAAAAAGGGAAAGTTCACCATCTTTCAATTTTATTCAAAACTACTATTTCTAATGCATAGGCTGAGCAGAGAGAAAAACAGTAAAGCATCAAAAACAGAACGAAATGCTAAGAGGCCCTCACGGGCTCACGGTTTATTCTAGATCATTGGAGTCGTGTCAGGGTCAGTTTGCATTTTGTCTTCTTGCAATGTCTTTTCTCAGCCATGCTACATAGCGGCGTTTGAGTCTTGTGCTGAAATCTTGTTCTGCTCCGCCAAGTTGTCTCAAACCCCAGTTGTGCTCATACCCAGCCAGATGTTGGGCAGTGAGTGCAGGGATCTGGAAATCTTCTATCCCAGCTCGGTGTAGACCCTGGCTCAAGCCCAGTTGCCGGAGAATACGGCCTGGAATGTAGAAAGTGAAACGAGACAGCCCGGCAATCACTATCCGCTCGAAACCTGCAGAATTCAGGGCCATGTCCGGAATGTTCAAAGTTTCATGCCGCCAGACGATTTCACAAGGAGACATCTCTCTCATGAAGGCATACCACTCCTCAGCAGTCATGTCTGGATACAGCATCTCTCTCTGATGCATTCGCCCGGGCAGATGAGGCCAGTTCGCCGCAGGAGCTGCAATTAGCCCGAGTTTGTCGGATAGCCATAGCTGTACGAGCGAAAATACAAGTAAGGAGCCATATAAAGCCTGAGCGAAAGAAAACAAGTAAGGAGCTTCTATATAGCCTTAGCCGAGTGTTAAGGTAAAAGCAGACTGTGTGAAAACCGGAAAAAGGTGAGCTGAGTGAGAGTTTACCTGCAATAAGAGTGGGCTACCGCCGAATATCTCTGTTTCGCCAGCAGCCACCGAATCCAAACCCATGAGCGTTTCTGCAAGAACCATAGGAACCACGTTCCTTCTGACTCCTAGCTGGATGGCCACATCCACTAGCAAGGGATCAGGCCTTCCATTCGGAGACACCAACAGATATGCGGCTAGCACGCCAATTGACAGAGCAAAACGGCGTCGGGCCTGCAGGGCAATATCCTCTGGATCACCGTCAGGCCTATACCATTCCATCAGGCGTAGGACGTTTATTTGTCCGCCAGCCAGCAGGCTACCAGCCGTTCCACTCGAAATGTTCAGACAGGTTTTTAGGAGCTTCGGCATACTTTTTCTATAAGGCGGCACGATGATCATGCTCGAAGCAAAGCCTTGGAGATACGCCTAGAATTCTTCTACAGTCGGGCACAGCTCGTTGTCCCCAAATCGGAACACGTGGATGTCTGGATCCCAAAACTGCAGGGGCTGCTCTCAGGATTTCGGGGCGGAGCCTTACACTTTTTAGGAAGCGAAAAGCGGCCAGCCCGTGAGAAAGGAAGCACAGCCAGTCGCTCGCAGCAAGTTCTTCAAGCCGCGGCCTGATTAATGCAGGGAGATGGTTTGTCATTGGGAGAAGAGTGATTTTCTACGGGGGACATACCCTCCATTCAGGAGGTAACCTTTCTTTTATAGCCAAGTAACGGTAGGATGTCTTTTGCCTTGGAAGAAATGTCCATGCAAGGTGTCCTCCATGCCATAAAAATCCAGGGCACATCTCTGAGGTAGCCCAGAAGCTCCTGCACGTCCAGAACTGGTGGCAGAGTCTGCCACATTTTACTTTCTGAATGAGTCAAGGCTGGCAGCTGTGACAGGGATACTCCATCGCGCGATAGTTCAGGAGTGTCGCGCGATTGTGTATGGTCGCATGATGGTTTCGTTTACTCGCGCAAAGGTTCAATTTATTCCGGCACAGTAGGGCAGGCTACTGTCTTTTGGTGGGTGATTTGTCGCATTTTGCCTCGGGCCAGATTTCGTGATTCCGATGCTTCCAGTAGGTCATTATGGATATTTATGACTACGTCGTAGCGTTGTTAGTTCAAATCGCACATTCGATGATAAGTTTGGTCCCTCGGGTGGATAACGTCCGGATTATTCTTAGTCAAAGTTTTATTTGGCCGGTCGAGCCGGGCAACAGGACATGTAAATTACAAAGCGAGCATACAGATTAAAAGACAACAGCTTAGATAACCTAACAATTTCCGTGGCACGTGGTTACAAGTTCTTCTACGGGATTCAGAAATACCCCCTTAGCCTTGCTTCAACTTCAGCACGAAGCCATCTCACGTAGCGACTTTCCAGCCATGTCCTGAAGTCCGGAATCGGTTCTTTCAAAGCCCTGTTGCTCCAGTTGTTTTTATAGCAGCGCAGATTCCACGAGTTAAAAATGGGGATTTCGAAGTCTTCCGCTCCATAGCGTTTATACCCTTGGCTTCTTCCGAGTTGATGAAGAGTACGCCCTGGGATGTAAAAGGTGAAGCTCGTTGAGCCAGCAATTACCACTCTATTGAATCCAGCCGAATTGATCGTCATTTCCGGAAGGTTTAGCCAAGGACATCTCCAGACTATGTCTTCAGGCTGCATCTCATTCAGAAATACGAACCATATGTCCACCGACAGGTCAGGGAATATCATCGGTCTTTCGACCAAAAGCCTGGGAAAGTCTTCAAAGCCAGCCTGCGGCTCTTCTAAAACTCCCACTTTGTCCGACAACCAGAGCTGCATGAGGGCATGAGATAAGTCAGAAATCAAGTACAGCCTGAGTATTCGGGTAAAGACGAAAATGCGAGAAATGAGTTGGGTAAGAATCTACCTGGAGCAGGATAGGACATCCACCGAATGAATCTGCTTGCTCAAGCTTCACCATATCCAAGCCCAGGAGCATTTCTGCTAAAATCACGGGCATGATGTTCTTCTGTGCGTCCATTTGTAGAGCCATGCTCACCAGTTTGGGACTCACCCTTCCTTCGATGGGAACCAGCATATAAGCAGCCAGTGCGCATATGGACAACACGAAGCGCCTGTGAGCTTCCCCTACGTAATCTCCCAGGGCTCCCTCGGGGCCATACAGCTCAATCAATCGAATGATGTTGAGTTCGCCGTTCTGAATGATGCTGGCCGTCAGTGCCTCGGGAATGTTGAGTTTTGCCTGTAGAATCTGCTCCATGTCTTCGTGAAGTGGCGGAACTACAAGGACGTCTAAGTTGGCGAAGCCTGGTGCGCATGCTTGGAATTCTTCCATGGTTGGGCACATCTCGTCTTGATGGAACCGGAAGACATGCACAGTCGGGTCCCAGAAGGGCAATGCAGCCTGGAGAAGCTCGACGCACGGTCGACTGAATCGGAGATCACGAATTGAGGACAAACACCGAGACCGGGGGCTCGCCCAATTTATGGTTTCGTCTCTCATTAGCCAAGGGTCGAGTATTTCCATTAATGAGTCTTCCATTGTGGGAGAGTGAGAGGGTATACCCTACATGGTTTCCTATACCCTTCCATTTATAAGAAAAACCCTACCAATATCATGCAAGGTGTCCTACCACCTTGCCATGCAAGGACACCCCCCTTCTGCAACTTCAGAATAGCTTGCAAGACGTGGAAAAGTGAATAGGTTTATGGCAATAATTTGGTCAAGCAAAGGCAGCTTAGCAGGGTTTGACTGTCGCGCGACAGTTCCAAATCATCGCGCGACAGAGGCTCACTCGCGCGATAGTTTCAAACCATCGCGCGACAGTTTGTCTGCAGTTTTGACAGATTTCAGTAGCTACTGATCTGTTTTGGTCGTTTTTCATTCCAAAGGTCTTTTTGAACTTTTGATGATTCAAGTAAGTCATTATGAGTATACGTGACTGTATCCAAGCGTCGGATTCGAAATGCCATGCTCAACGAAGATTTTGGACCTTCGGGGGCCCGTTTCAAGTTCAAATCAAGGTTTCGGGAGGTCGAAACTTGCCATGGAGGCTCTAGCCCAATTCGGTCATGCCATGCAGGTCACCTGGACCTTAAATGACTGTATGGGGGTGTCGGTTTCAATCCGGGACATAATTGAGTCGTTCTTACAGGTTTTATGCCATTTTTGCGTTATTTTGAGCAATTTGTCGGTATAAGTCTATTTCTGGGAAGTTTTGTTCAGTTCCGTTGATAGGTACAGGTCATGTTGACCATGTTCGACCTTTCGGGAGTGTCGATTTTGTCTTCAACAGGGTATTGTGAGTTTTGGCATATTAATGCCCAAAACTTCATTATTTCTCGTATCCTCGTATCCTGGTCGTATCTCAGGGTACCTTTCCTTTTTCTTTCAGAGCTAGGTCAGTTTATACATTCATATGTGTCTGTAAGTAGTCTCGGTGTGTCATCAATGCAAGTTTGGTATTAGTGGAGGGTTTTATTTTCTCTTATTCATGATGAGAAACAATGAACTCAGAAAATGCAACTTTTATAACTACTAAACGATCTATCTGTGTCACCACAAAAGGAACTACTGTATCAGAGCGCTTCGGTCAATCAAAGAGCTATCAAGTCAAGTCAGGGCACATGCGCCCGCTAGTCAAAAGGCACGCAGGCCCTCAAAAGCTATCTACTTGGGCACGCAGGCCCGAAATCAAAAAATCAAAAAGGAGGCTTCATGGTAGCCCTCTGTGCTATCCAAGCCACATGTTGATGTCCTCGTCGTCCTCCTCATCCTCCGGAGGGTCATCCTTGTACCCCGGATCGTCGATGGAGTCGTCAGAGCCACTGCTAGTGGACGAGTGCTCCTCGTCCTCTTCTTCCTCTCCTTCTTCTTCTCCTTCTTCTTCCTCGTCGTCAGAGGTTGGACCTAGGATTAGCCGCTTCCTGCGAGCCGGCTCTTCTTGTGTCGGCTTCTCGCGCTTCTTGAGTTGGAATCGTAGCTCGGCACGCCTCTCAGTCTGTCTGGCCCCCTCCTGGCGTGTACTCTCCAACTGTGAGCTCCTAGTCTGTCACCGCGTGAAAGTGGCCGGAGGTGCGGGTTTCTTTGCTGCCACCTTCTTCGGTGGCGGATCTTGCACGCTTTTCCTCCTAGGATTCATCTTCCCCTGCACCTGCATTGTCATTTCATTTCAAAGCATGAGTATACATTGTATTTCAAGTATTGAAAGCAAGTACAGTCTATCAAACTGTCAAAGCAGGAATGTATCGAAAGCAAAGCGTATCGAAAGCTGGAATGTATCGTTTTTCATACCTAGGTCCTCTGAACAATGGCTGGCTGAGTTTGCTGTGGTGTCGGTGCCTGGTATTGCAGCTCCAGTGGCATGCCGCTCGCCGCTCTTCTCACTACGTTCTCCAAAGCCAGCATGCGTCGAACGGCCTCGTTCACCCACTCAGTTGGCACCTGTATGCAGTTTGGACTTATCAAGCTATTCAGCAGATAATTCAACTATTTGGAATTGAAAAGCAATATTGGAAGCTGAGTCTTACCGAAACAGTCATAGGGGTGGGCTCCGCTCTCGCGGGCACTTACTGTAACTCTGCAGGATTCCCCTGGCTGTCAACCACAGGAATCCTCCAAAGTAGCTCAGGGGGTCCACCAGCCACCGGTCCGCCTAGGCCTTGCCTCACGCGGCTCTCACCTCCTCTCCGTCTCTCTCCGGCTGCTCTCCTCTCCTCAGCAGCTCCCGCGGCCTGGCCCCGCACCTCTCTAAGGCCACGGATCCCCAGTGGACCCGCCAGGTACTCTCGTCGGTAGGCGGCATAGTCCCTTTCAGGACGCAAGTAGTGCGCAAGCTCAGTGTACGGCCGCGTGTACCTCTCCAGCTCAGCCCGTGTGTGCTCTCCTGTGTGTGAAGCTCGGGGTGGGAGTGGCCCTGGCACCTGGAACTCAAGGTGACCAAGCGACTGGCGCGTCACTCGGTCCCCCAAGTACCACTGCCAACCTGTAACGGCTCTGCTCCTGGCCAAGTACTCTGGCTCTGGCCCCACTCTCCTCCAGGGATCCAAATTGATCTGCAATTCAAGACAAGCAAGCGATTTGAGCAATTGATCAGCGACAGCATTAAATCAAGGAAATGAATGCATAACTAATGATTATGATTCGTGTCATACCTGTGAAGCGCTGAGCTCGTCCAGGTACAGTCTGAAGGCGTTGAGGTCACCTCTCCCTTCTTTCTTCCCCATGTTGGACTTGCTCCATTTTAGTGCGCGGGGGAGGATGCTCAAGTCTGGGTGCTTACACTCCGGCGGATACATCCGCAAAACCTCGTAGGCCCAAAGCTGGACAAGGTTTAGACAAGTTCAAACATTAGTCGCAAGGCATACAGCATTTGAAATTGAAGCAGTCCAGCAGGCTAAACAAGTAAATGGACAAGCGTAATCAAATTATGCTTTACAAAGGGTTAGAATCATACCTCCCATACCCTCCAGTAGCCAGCCGTGCTCTTACCCGTCCTCAACGAGTTACCGAAGAAGTGATAGGCTGTGCCGAGAGCAGCCCCGCCCCAGTCGAAGCGTGAAGCCGTCCTCAAGTCCCTCAGCGCTGGCAAGTAGGAGAGATGCACTTTGCTTCGTCTGTTTGGGTACAAAGTGGCTCCAAACAGGTATAGCAGGAACGCTCGGGCCATCTGCTCCGCCTCCCAGTCATTCGTCACATCCTTCTTCAAGTAATCCTTAAACTGATCATACCTCGCCATCCCCTCCTCTATCTTGGGCGCCTTGCCCAGAAACCACTCAAGCGCCGCCTTATCCTCTTGGATCCCCGAGTCGAACGGGATGGGCTCGCCTCCAACCCTCAGTCCCGTGATCGCCGCAAAGTCTGCGGGCGTCACCGTCATCTCCCCAGGAGGTAGGTGGAAGGTATTGGTGGTATCCCTCCACCTCTCAGCAAGCGCTACCAAGACAGCGTGGTCATTCCTCGCCGGGGTCAAAGTCCGCACGAACACCCCGAAGCCCGCCTCATTCACCAACAGCCTCACTCTCTCAGGCAACCCCTCGTACAACCGTAAGGACATGCACGCGCCCCCGAAGCCGCGGATGTCCCTCTGCCTCTCTCTAGCCTGTTTCAGACACAAACAGCAAGCGATACAGGGAAATTATCAGTATACAGGGATTTCATTTTCAAGTTCTAGGTAATCAATGAAGTCTGCAACGGATGGTGGGTTCAAGTTATGTCATGCTGGGCGTACGTTATAAGAAGTACATAGTTTTGGCACGGTTTGGCTCGCAAGTCATCTATGCAATCCTAAATTCGAGCGTTTCTAGCAAGTGTCAAATTTGAACTACGGAAAGCACATATCGAAACCAAATTACAAAGGGTGTTTTCTGGGAATATACCTCCATCCATGTCGCTGCAATGTGGGCCCGGGGATCTCTCAGCACGAGCTCGTTGTCGTAGTCCCTCCGCAACGGTGCATATGCCCCAATGCCCGACGGCACAAAAAGGTACAGCGTAGGAAGTGTGTATGCCTCCGTTGAAAAACCAGGCCGTCCTGTATTTTTTGCCTCCGCCACCGCCGTAACCCTAGGCCCCTGTGCCTCTGCTCTGGCCCTCTCCTTGGCCTCCGCCTCTCTCAAAAGCTCCTCTCTCTCCTGTCTCTCTCTCTCGGCTCTCTCCGCCACCTCCGACGCCTCAATGGCCCGGGCACGATCCTCTCTGGCCTTCAAGACCAACTCCCCGATCAGGGGGTTATCCTCAAGAAGTCTCGCCAATGCCTCATCACTCAAGAATTCGGCGACGTCGTGTTTCGTGATCGGTCTATGGCTCGACGATGTCGCTGCTGGCCGAAACAATATATCCTCTTCCCGGTAGGGCACCTCCGTGGTCCCTTCTTCCTCAACAGCCCCTTTACCCTTCGCCGAATCCCTCGGCGGGGACTCAGTTGGCTCGACGGCATCATCTCCTGCCCCACTGCCACTGCCTTCCCCAGTATGAACCATCGCGCGAGGCTCCTCCTCTGTCGCGCGATGGTGCTCTCCAATACCAGTCTCTTCTGCATCTCCTGGACTCGCCCCGGTCACGATCGAGCCTCCTACGGCCGTGCTTGGATCTAACTGCTCGACAACAGCCCCTACGGCCTCGGGCTCCTCTGTCGCACGAGGCTCGGCCTCTATCGCGCGATGCTCATCGCCATCACTAACCTTCTGCTCGCGGCCGTGTACGCCATCTCCGCCGCCTGTTACCGTTGCACCGACGCCTGTGCCAACCTCCGCCGCCGTCTAATCGGCTGTTTCAAGACTCATGGTCCCTCCTCGGTCCGCCGGCCGATCAACTACCTCACCGCCACCACCATCCTCACCGTGGTCTGCCATGGTTACGTGGGTGTATGTGGGTGTGTTGATTTCGTGGTTTGATCAAGGTTTGGGAGGGTTTGAGAGGAGAGATGAGAGTATGAGAGAGTTTCAAAGTTTTGAAACCGCCGAGTACCGTTTCTGTAACGTCCCGCGGAGTTTAAACGATTGGAACGGGTTTGGGCCGGGTCTGGGCCTGTTCAAATCCAAGCCCTAACTGGCAACCCTCGCGCGATGGTTCTTGAGTGTCGCGCGACACTTCTTTTGGGCCTCAGGCCCAATCCAGATTCTAGGTCTGGCCCGGTCTCTTTTACCCATCTTTCGGGTTCACGAATCATCAATATGTTCCCAAAATAAATTTGAGGGTCATTTTGGAAGCTTTGCCTTCAAACCCGACGAATTTTGTATCCCCAGCAGTGGTCCGCCCGCAATTAGCAACGATCCATCCATCCGATCTTCAATCAGCGACGATCCATCCATCCGATCTTCAGTCAGCGACGATCCATCCATCCGATCATAAATCAGCGACGATCCATCCGTCCGATCTTCAATCAGCGACGATCCATCCGTCTGATGATCAATCAGCGACGATCCATCCGTCCGATTTATCAACCAGCGACGATCTATCCGTCCGATCTTTGATCTTCCCCCTTGGTGCACGGTATTTTTACATACTTGTCTGCATTTTCCATTTAATCGGCTTTTGGGCAGATTTGGTGGGTGTCTAGAAATCTTTGACGTTACCCGTACTAGTCAATGGTGCTCCGCGTGCCGTCAAAGAGGGACTACTGTAGATACCCCAATCTGGATCTCCCAATTGTTTTACTTTATTTTACGGTTTTCTTGTTTCCCCGATGATGAAATCGAATCAAACGAGCTTGGATTGGGAATGGATTGAGCTTGGAGTACTTGGAACCCAACTTAAACCTTTTGAACCCCTCTGAACCTTCAGTCAAACCCTAGGGTCAGGATTGACCGTCGCGCGATCCTTCATGTTCCTCGCGCGATACTCAGCTTGCCAGGTGTGGTCAAAGTCAAATTGTTGACTGTTGACCCTCGCGCGATGGTTTCGAACCCTCGCGCGATGGTTCTACCTGTCCCCGTCACCCTTGTCCAGCTGGATTTTTGTGATGATCAGATGTCACGTGGGCCCATGTGGGCTGGAACCCCGTTTTCCTCAGCTGAACAGCGTCCTGGCAGGTTCTAGCCCATCCATTCTCCCAACCACTTCACCACCTTGGTGGCTAGCTTCTCCACCAAGTTGTGACCAGCCTTGTTGGCTGGTTGCAAAGCCAAGTTTGGCCACCACCAAGCCCACTCACTCCTCCTATAAATACCCCCATTTGTCTTCCATGTTAAGGGTTGGTTAGTTCCAAGATTTGTAAGGTTAATCACTAATTACCAAGCAAATCACTCTCATTAGCACAAAGTTACTAACCTAAGCTACTTCCTAGTCTTTCAAATCTAGTATTCAATACACACCTAGTTACAAGGTTACAATACATCAAGCAATCCATTTTCCAAACCCTTTCCAAGCAAAGGTATAACATTTAACCTATTTCTGTTTTGATCCCTGAGGGGGGCTGACAGGGCCAAGGCTGGTAATCAATACCAGTCCTGGTCCTAAAGTCAGCAGAGTTACAAGAATCCATGGCTGGCCAAACCCTCGCGCGATGGATCACTATACTCGCGCGACAGTTCTGTTAGCAAGAGAATGGTCCTCGTGGGGAAGGGAGGCTGGTCTTTTATGGTTTTGATTATATGCATGCCTGTTGTAGTTTTATTTTGATATGTAGATCACTGTGATGCATGTTAAAATAAATACAGTAGCTTAGTTTATTACTTCAGTTAGTTTTGAATGCCCTTGGGATGCTCCTGAATATGTCTCAGAGCCCCAAGCATGCAAAGCAATTCCTGGAAGTCCAGTCAGAAGCATCGCGCGAGTGTTCCACTCTGTCGCGCGATGGTTCTCTGATTTTCAGAGGTTGCCCTTGCATGGGCAGCTAGGCCTTAGCCTCTGTTTTGATACCCCCTCTGTTTAGGGGTTGTAGTTCATTCCATTTGGCTCCTGTTTGAAGCAATTTGTAATATTTAGGTATTTATAGTCCCCTTTAAACTGCCTGGTTTGCTCCCTGGGTGTGCACTGGTCCTTCCAGAGCCCAGAAGGAGATAGAAATCAAGCACTGGTGGAGTACAAAGCCTCGCGTGATGGTTCGATTGTGTCGCGCGATGGTCAGTTTGCATGTGTATGGATCCATGCATGCAAGCTGGCCAAGGTGTGGCAAAATCATACCAAAGGGCCCTGTTTTGTGTTCTGATCCAGTGTCGGGTTTTTTTTTCACTTTTTGCTTAATCATGCCATCCATCCACGCCATTTGATCACATCTTACAAAATGTGTTACACTTTTAATCCCCGATTAACTGTTCCCCCGCCCTAATTGGCTAAAATCTAATTAATAAAAGAAGAATCATAAAACATTTTCAAAATGCTCAAGTAGAGACCGATCTCCGGATTGGGCGAGAGGGGTGCCTTAAAATCCTTCCCCTCTCGTAACCTGGCTCCCGAACCCAGATATGGTTATGACGGACTGGTGCCTTCACTTTTTCAAATCAAAATAGTGCGGCAGGTGCTTCGAAATACGGTTCCTTGGGTGTCGGACCTTCAAAACCTGAGTGGTGACTCTGTATTTTTCGAGCACTTGCCCCCTGCGCTCGCGCTCCCTCGATTCCGAGGGCCTTGCCCTGAAAGTTGTCGGAAAGGGAACGGAATCCCTTCTCCGAGGGCATGCTGCCCATAAGTCTTTAACATTTTTCATTTGAAATTTCTGTTTTGGTTTCAAAGACCGTTTGGCGTAAATGACATGGTACCGTAACCGGGGTGGCGTAGGTGGCTTGGCGCCATTAGCCTAAGCGGTGTAAGTGACTTCGCACTATAACCTGGGTGGTGTAGGTATCACGACATTGTAGCCTAATTGTTTTGTTAATTTTCATTGAATCCATAATTGAAAAATGTATTGAAGACTTAAAGAATTTTGATATCCCAAAAACCTCATCGTTCCAAGGACTAATTAATTTCGACAACGTGCCATTTAAAAGCACGACTCTTCATTGGTCCAGGAAATCCTAAACAAGCTGCGCAAGCGAGTCCAAGAGTTCTATACGGGACACGAAAGCAAGCATAAGATGCGAGGAGCGAGGTGCGAGCGAGATAAGATTACGGTCTCTCGAAGGTTGCCTCATTCCTCATAATTTCTTTTAGGGTGTATCCTTTGTTTAGAACAACAAGTTCTAAGAGATGTCAAAATGAACTAAGTATTCAACTAGTCCTCACTCGAAGTTTCAATTTTGAACTTGGAATAGCTTAGTATAGACGACGTGAAGCCATAACCAGAGTGGCGTCAGTGGCACGGTGCAATTAGCCGAAGTGGTGTAAGTGACGTGGCGTCACAGCGTTGTTTCCTTGCTATTCGTTATTCTCTGTTGAATCTTCGATTAAGCATTAGTCAAGGACTTAGTATATTTTGATTTCCCAAAGTCTCATTGTTCTGAGGACTCATGTAGTTTAGACAACGTACACCAGAGTGCACGACTCATCATCGGGCCTCGGCAACCTTCTACAGACCGTGCGAGCGAGTTTAAGAGCAGAGGACTTGAAATTGAACAGACAACATGATGGCATGGCATGGATAAGATGCATGGTGAGATGCAGAAAGCAGTAACATGTACATGTAGGCAGGATATAGCACATAGTCCTACCTTGCGGGTCCCTGTCCTAGTTTGGAAGGTTCTATTGCTTTCTACACATGTATAAAGGCCGGTTTTAGTTTAAAGAGGGTTCCCCGGACTAGAGTCAAGGTATGCCTCCCATTGCTGAGCGTACACCCAACAACGGTACACACGGCAGAGATGACTCATCATGGTCGAGGGTTGCCGAGCATTCTGGGATTCCCTGTCGCCGGCGAGCCAGGCAGGATTGCCAGAATACAACGGCGGGGCTGCACAAGATATATACAAAAGATGGACAATGAAACAAAATAATTTTGAAAATCCCACAAACATTTTTCAAGCTTGGCTCACAAATTTAATTGATGCTCAAGGAAAGCGGACCGTTTTGACAACATGCCAACTTTTCCTCAAGTATTAATTAAACCTTTTCCCCAGCAGAGTCGCCAATGTGGGCTACCACAGCCCCGGGTGGATCGGGACGGCCCGAAAAACCACTTAATTTTTTAATCGAATCGAAAAAAAAATGTTTAAAGAGTCGCCACCCGGATTTATGGTTTATCACCCGAGAAACCGTTTTGTTTTGAAAATGGTTGATTTGAAATTGAAAACCAGAGATCGTTTGAGGGTTCGGAAGCCATGTTACGAGGGGGGAAGGGTTTTACGGCACCCCATTCGCTCGATCCGAAATCGGTCTCTACTAAATGTTTGTGGGATTTTTCAAAGGGATTTTGTTTCATTGGACAAAAAGCATGTATCCACAGATATACCAAATAGACGTGCATGCATGTGCATGTGTACAGGAGGTGATGAAAGTGGTAAAAGAATGCAAAATAACAGGAAGTGAAACCCTGCCTACTGACTTCACTCTCCAGCGCTCCGGAGTGGTCCCGAGCGCTTGGGATTGTTGATGCCCAACCTGCAAATTTTGTTAGACATATTCACATGCTAGTACTGCCAGCAAAATCACAAAGAAATCAAAATACAGATGTGCTCAGCCAGAGGTTTAAACAGCTAAGGACTAGACCTAACCATCCAAAAAAAGGCTTCCTTGCAACTGAAAACAAACCTAACTGGGCTCTGGAAGGACTAGTGCGCACCCAGTATCTATTAAAAACAAAAAATGAAATGCATAATGAACAAAACAAAGTTTTAGTGGCAGCAGCACTCCTGAGCGCTTGGGAATGGTCCCGAGCGCTCGGGAGTGCACACAGTACCCAAAAAAAAAGTTTTGTTTCTTTGCTCCTCTTTCTCTTGTAGTTAAACTAAGATCAAATGAACTCACAACCAGTATGAGGAACTGGCATGAGCCCTCGATCCCCCTCAGAAGTAGAAAAATGGTAGATTTTAGGTATAAAATGAGATTTTATACCTTTGCTTGACTTGAATCTAGCTTCTTGGACTGACTTGTATGCTTGAAAATGGATTGAAAACAGTAAGAGGAGATGAAATCTAGTATTCCATTCTTCTTAGAAATTTTCCTTGAAAATTGGTGATTTTTCTTAGAAAATGTAGGTTGTTTTGAAAGAGTTTCAGAGAGAGTTTGAGAGGCTGGTTTTTGGCAGCAAAAGGGGGAGAGAGGGACTGATTTTTCGTGGCCCCTTTGCATGTAGAATGGAAGGGTATTTATAGGGAAAGATAACCTATGGTTTTTGCTTGAAAATGAAATCAAAACTTTGATAAAATCATTTTGGGAGGGAAAATCTTCATGATGAGATGCCCTGCCAGGCCTGGAACGTGCAGGTTGAATTGCAGGTTTGAATGATTTGAAAAATCTGAAAAAGCCATGGTCAAAGGTCATGCTCAACATGCATTGGCCCTGACAGCACTCCCGAGCGCTCTAGAGTGGTCCCAAGCAGTTAGGAGTGACTGCCCAATTTCAAAAGGGCGCCACAGACACTCCCGAACTCAGTTTTGGGTGTTTTTCGAAGCGTTGGAAAGCTCGTTGACTCCTCTTTCTAACCCAATTGGTTTCATTCAAATATATTTTTTATGCTGAAATGTGTGCCTATTTTACCCCCAGGGTGTCGAGAAAAAGAAATGTTTTGATTTTGAAAAAGTCCAAGAAGCATCGTCCAAGTTTTCCAAGGCCTGTTTTGACCTTATTTCATCACCGGGGAGCCTCGAGGGCACAAATTAAGGATAATTAATAAGTCCAAATTGGGGTGTCTACAGGCCCCAGATGCGCCAGCAAAACTACGATCAAGAGCAAGCAATATCAGCGCATTAATCAAGTCGAAAGGTACATGACGACTATGAATCAAACATGCAAAAGTGCATTGATACCTGATCAGGACGCAGCTCGTCCAAGAAGAGGCGGTAGGCATTCAAATTGCCTTTTCCCTTCTTTACCCCTCGATACTCCTTTGACTAACGCAGGGCTCGAGGGAGTATCACGTCGTCAGGGCACGTGGTCTCGGGAGGGTACATGCCAAGTACCTCGTATGTCCAAAGCTGCAGATCAAAGTGCCAAAAGTTAGCACAAGATATGCAATAAACGGATGGAAAGCTAACTAGACACAAGAGAAGTTTTAAGATGTACCTCCTAGACTCTCTAGTAGCCGCCAAGGCTCTTCCCTGCTCCTCGAGAGAGAGACCCCATGAAGGCATAACACGCCCCCAAAGCTGCACCACCCCAGTCGAAACAAGCGATCTCCCCGATGTTCCTTAGTGCCGGTAAGAAGGAAAGGTGTACCCGGTTGCGCCTATTGGGAAACAGGGACACACAGAGTACGTACAGCAAGAAGCACCTTGCCATCTGCTCCTCCTCAACTCTTCCCTCTAGAGGCTCCTTCCAAAAATCCAAAAGCTGAGCGTACTGGGCATCCTCCTTCTCCGCCCTCAGTACGTACCGCAGCATCAGCTTCTGAAACTCCGCGCTCTTCACCGTCGTGGCATCGCAGGGAATAGGGTCACCTCTGACCCTTAGTCCAGTGATTGCCGAGAAGTCCAATGGTGTCACTGTCATCTCACCGAAAGAGAAGTGGAACGAATTTGTCGTGTCCCACCACCTCTCGGCAACTGCCCTTACCACCTGGCGATCATTGCTCACCCGTGTCAATACCCCGACGAACTCACCGAAGCCCGCCACCCTCACTATCTCCCTCACCGCCTCAGGAAGCCTCTCCCAGAACTTCGGCACGTTGGCTGCACCACTATAGCACGAGATTGTTATCGCCTGTTGCAATAAATTGATAGTATTCAATAGACAGGCATAATATTCAAAGCGAGGAAATGAAAGCATAATGCATCAAAATTAAAGCGCAGATATTTAAAGCATACCTCGTCCCGTCGTAAAGAAAGATACTGCTATGGGTCCCTCAGGACCAAGGTCTCGTCGTACGTAGGCCTCTCCGGCCTATAGGCATCCAAAAGGGAAGGCACCAGCACGTGCTGGAAAGGCACGTAGGTCACCTCGATGTAAGACCCCCGACCCTTAAAGGCCGCTGTCGCCTCATCAACGACGCTCCTCCGGGGAACTACTTTACCCTCAGCCTCCTCCTCAACCTATGGCTCCCTAGTAGCCCCAGCCTCGAGCTCGACCTGAAGCACTCTCTCTTGAGCCTCAAGTAAGGCTGCTGCTAGGCCAGGCACTCCCCGTAGTGTCTCAACTAAGTCCTCCAGGGATGCCGTCTCCAAGTAATCGCCCATTTCAATATGCCGCGATGATCCCGCACCCTCACCACTGCCTACAAACATGACTGGTGTCTCCCGCTCCTCCACCGACTCCTCCTCGACAACAGGGTCCTTCCCCAAGTTGGCCCGAGGCTGTCTCATGGGAGAGGCCTCTGTCTCCTCCATTGCCCTCTCCGAAGTGTCACCATCGTGGGCCTCCGTGGCCCTCTCCTCTAAACCACCTGCAACCTCCAACCGACCCGCAGCCTCGTCCTCACCCCTTAGCTCCATTGCACCCGAACCCTACGTAATCTAGTTGTCACCATCCAACCCTCCATCATCACCGCCGCCGCTGCCCTCCATGGTGGCCGAGGCCGTGGCCTCCTCGGCCATGGTTGCCGAAGCCGAGACCCCCATGGTCTCCGAAACCTCCCCGATCACTGTGTCATTCTCCGGAGGTACTGGAGGCAGCGTAACCTCAACCCTTAGTGGTTGATCACCGCCGGGTACGTCAATATTGTCCATAAACGAAATATGAGAGGGAGAGAGAGAGTAACCGAGAGAGGGAGAGAGTGATCAAGAGAGAGAGAGAGACGGGAGCACAGAGAGAGTGATCGAGAGAGAGAGAGAGATTGGGAGAGAGAGAGAGAGTCGAGAGAAGAGAGAGGGGTGCGAGATTTCAAATGGTGGGGCATACTGTGTACGCCTCACCCATTTATACCCCTCGAACCGGTTTGTCTGGGATCAAGTTTGGACCGGGTCTGAAGCTCCATACACCGCATGGCATTTTATGCAAACGCGCACGGCATACCAACCTAACATACAGAATTCTTGGTTCCTGAGCCCTGTTCAAAGGTTATTTGGATTTCTAAAATTCAATTTTGGGCCCCGTGTCTATTTAATAGTGCATTTTTCTAGAATCAAACTGGATTTGGTACACCGTGCTCTATTTAGCAGCCCTGCGTGGCATTATTCCAATTTCGATAATTCAAATTCTTAACAATTTCTTAGCATTCGAGGCTATGATGTTTGGTTCGTTTGAATTCAGAAACAATGAAAACAGGCAAATATGGAGAAAGGGGGAACTTCATTCATTCATGACCCGGGGCAACCCCGGGGGATTTTCATTACATTCAAAAAAAAATAGAAAAAAGAAAAGAAAAGAAAAGTCCTACTGCCCCCTTTTCTTTTCTTCTTCTTCTTCCTCTTCCTCAGTCACTCCCTTCACCGGAAGCGTCGTTTGCACCATCCAAATGGTCGTTAGAACCGTTCAGATTCCCCTCGGAATCCTTCGTGGTGTCGTCAGACTCGCGCTCTGGTGCAAAGTCGGGGTCATGTTTGTCGTCCTGTGCGTCGAAGGCGAGGTCTTGAAGGTTGGAGACCGCACGGCGAAGGGTACGAATGGTAGAGATCAACCTCGTGATTTCTGCGTTGAGTTGCTCAATCTCCTCTCGGTAGAAAGCCATTTCGGCCTCAAGGGAGATCACACGTGCGATGAGGCTGTTGTCTGCCATGGAACCTACTCTTGACTGGAATGCAGTTCGTTCTTGAAAAGTAAGGAGGAAATTTTAAGAGGTTTGAGTGATTTTGATAATGGGTGCATGGAATGAAGCATTATTCCCCTTATAAAGGGTCGTTAGCCGTCGAAAGGGCACGCCTATATTAGTGGGCACCCTTAAACTAGCCAACTGTTCTTTGAAATCGGAGAGTTGCATGGGAAGTTGAAACACCGCGCGATTCCATGCTGAGCCGCATGGTATTATGGCTCCGCAAGATTAAATCATTTTTCTCGGGATTCGTTCAATCCAGCCACCAATATCATCCTCAGGAATGAAATATTCTGGTCGTTTTGTATTAAGAATCTAATAGAATGTTGTGCCTTGGTCAAAGGATTAATTTCGTCCTTCGGGACTCGCTGTAATTTTTCATCCTCCAGGACTCGCCGTAATTTTTCGTCCTTCGGGACTTGCCATAATTTTTCGTCCTCCGGGACTCGCCGTAATTTTTCATTCTCTGGGACTCGCCGTAATTTTCACCCCCTGAGGGCTCGTCTTGTCTCGAATTCTGCCCCCTGAGGGCTTGTCTCGAATTTCGCCCCCTGAGGGCTCGTCTTTTCCCGAATTTCACCCCTTGAGGGCTCGTCTTGTCTCAAATTTTGCCCACTAAGGGCTTGTCTCGAATTTCGCCATTCGAGGGCTCGTCTCACACTTACGATGCTATTTGCACTTGTTTTGAGAAATTTCATGACACTCAGCACTACAGGCACTCAGTCTTCTCAGTTTATTACATGATTACATAATTTGTCCTCCGGAACTCGTTTCACTTGCATTGTCCCAACCGAACTACGTTGGTCTGGTCCCTGCAAACGGGGTACGTAGGCAGCTCCACGAGCGCAACCACCATCATCATTTGTTTGCATGCGTTTTTGTCTCTGTTTAAAAACTTTAGAGCAACAGATTGGGATGCCTATTCTTTAAGCATCACTCATACCAATCAATGGTATCCGAGTTACGTTAAAGATGGACTACTGTAGACACCCCAATCCGGACCTCAGAAGTTCTTTAAATGCCCCGATGATGAAATAAAGGAAACAATACCTTCGAGAGCTTGAATGAAGGACTCCCTCAGCCCAAAAAGCCCAGATAACCCAAAAGCCCAGAATTGAACCTTTAATACCGCACGGCACAACTCTACACCGCGCGGGGTAATAGAATTGATTACACCGTACGAGGTCATGAGGTAAACCACACGGCATTTTAGGTAAAGTTTTGACTGACTCAGAAAGTTGTCGATCACACCCACTCGAGCCACAGCTACAAAACGGCTTAGCTGAGAAAACACTTCTACCCGGCCTAGAAAGCACCTACCCCACTTGCATTGATAATCCTTGGCTCTTGCCTATAAATACACCCCTCAACTCAAGTGAAAGGGGTCCCTAATCTCTCTCTCATCTTGCTCATACACCCACTCTCTATTCCCAAGCCTTGGGAATGTTGCTCTAAAAACATTCTCCGGGCATTTCTTCTCTCAAAACACTCCATTTTTCTCCTCACCTTCAAAGCTTAGTCTTTTACTAACTTTGAGACCTCACCAACCTAAACACCTAACAACCATACAAACCCACACTTATCCTCCGTCACCCGTTCTCATCCATACACATTTATCACCATCCACCTCCATCCAAGCTCGAGATCAAAGGTAAAACGCAAGTTTCCTTGGGCTAGGCCTTGTGCTGGCCCTGAGGGGACTTTTCTGTAGTCAGGCTTAACCCCTTTTGGTTAAGTACCGACTTAAAAATCATTTTTAGAAGCTAAAATAGTCACTGCGCTGAGCATACCATGTCGCGCGGTGTTTTGATGCGTCGCACGGCGTAGTGTGTTCAGGCACGCGATTTTTCATTGCTTACTATTTACTTATTTAAACTGTCTGGATCATGGCCGTTCTTCATCAGGCCTGTTTGATTAGCTAAGATACTGTCATCGATGCATTTCAGAATGAGACCATATCTACAAGCCATGTTTTGTTCCTAAATGAGATTTCCTTGATCATTCCAAGTGATCAAGTGGATCAAAAGTTGTTTTATATTCATGACTTGAAGAGATGGTGTTGTTATAAAATGGGTCAGGAGTTGTGTATCTTCTGATGTCTTTAAAGATATTGTACGGGATACATCATACACCGAGCGTTGTTCTGAACACTAATAATAGACTGATGATGGAGCAGGTGCACCGCACGGCGTATCGTAGGGCTGTGCACGGCATTATGATAAGCCGTGTGGGGATGATCATGATCTGGACAGTTTGCTGAGTAGTTCTTCCATTTTGCATAACATCTTTCATCTATCATTTCTCTACAGCGAGCACCACGTGCACGCCAATGTGATATATATTTTCCCATGTCCCTTTCCCCTTTATTTGTTTATTAAAGAGTTTGATTTTCCGAAGGATATTCAAAAAAATTCCCCTTTTGAAAATGTTTAGTAGAGAGCGGCTTTGTCGGGTGAGCGGGGTGCTTTTTAATAAAATCTTCCCCGGTCGTAATGTGGCTCCCGAACCCAAAGTCTCGACGTTTTTGCTAGACCAAAAGCCTTTCAAATGAGTTCTCGATTTCTCGGATCATCCATCTCAAAAATCCGGGTGGTGGCTCTTCGAGGGCGCACCGGTCGGGGAGCCCACACCGTTCTAACTCTCGGATCTCATGCTCTCATCTCTTGATCAATCGAGCGAACTCCTCAATTTCCTGCCTCTTTTTATCGAGGATGTCTTCATTGTTGTGCACACTTCTTGAATGTGCAACTGATTCCCTTTCACGGTGGGATTTACTCCTCTGTGTGGATCTTGTGGCCGTCCTGCCGTGCACACTTCTTGGAGCCATCAAGGTCGGTCAGGGGGTTGCCCTAACTTGTAGTCTTCTTCCCATGCCCGCCATCAGGCTTTCTCGGAGCGCCTGGTGGGGTATTATCTCCTCCCCCACCTAGCAGGTTTTTTGGGTCGAGCGGTGTCTTTCGATCTACTTCCACCATGGTCGTTTTTCAAAGAGAACTCTTTCGCTTTCCCACAAACAGCGCCAATTGTAAGTGAAAAAATTAGATGGTGATTATAACAACACGAAGAACACAACGGCTCCTCAAACTATCTGATCGGAACCCTAATCTGCAAAACAGACAAGGGGTGAGCGCACCTTTGCCTCTCGTGGCAAAGGCCCTCCAATGCCTAATTTAGTATCACGTACTAGAGAAAACCCTAATTATCAGTAGAAAAGTAATTGTATTGCAATGAATTGTGTACCTTTTGCCTCTGGGTTAACCTAGTTTATATAGGCACATTTTTGCTTGCTTTCCCAGTTTCCTTGTTGCCCTAGGTCTCCTATCTCATATAAGAGGCCCAGCCTTCCAGGGATCCTCTTTCCCAATCAGCTGAGATCCCATACTTCATAGGGATTCTTTTCCTTATGGGGCTCGCTCCATATTAGGATTGTTTCCTTACTTATCGTGACGGGATATTTGGTTCCCCTTCCTGTGAGACCCTTTTCTCTTCTAGAATACTCCTACCACCTTATCACTTAAGGCTGTCTTTCTAAGGGACCTCCCTCTGTTCAGCCTTCTCATTGCCGAATAGACTGCTCCCTCTGGTGACCTTTCATGTCATCTGTCTCTAACGCCGACCACCGTCCTCATCGACAGAATACCTGTCTCATCTACCACGTGTTCCCACATAGCACGTGTTCGGTCATCAATTCCATCTGTTCGGGAATACCTCCCTACAAAGGCTGCTATCGCTCTTGGAGTCGAAAAGCTCAAGGTTATTGGGGATTCAAACCTAGTAGTCTCTCAAGCCAATAGAGATTGGAAGGTTCGTGAGGAAAAGCTGAAGCCTTATCACCAAGATTTGGAAGAACTGATTCCTCGCTTCAATACGGTGACTTTCACCCATATTCCATGCTTGAAGAATCAGTTCGCTGATGCCTTGGCGACTTTGGCTTCAATGATCGAGCTTCCAATGGGTGTTAAGCTACGGCCAATCGTGATTGAACAAAGGGACTTGCCCACATACGAGTACGTCAACGCCATCGATGATGGCCTACCCTGGTACCATGACGTATGGAACTTTGTGGAGCATGGGGAGTTTCCCGTTGAGGCCACCAGAAAGGATCGAGTTGCTTTGCAAAGATTGGATGCCCAGTACATCATTTGTGGAGGGAAACTGTATCGAAGGTCTCATTGTGGAATGCACAACCTGTGTGTCAACGGTGCCGAGGCAGCAAGGATAATGGAGGAGATTCATGAAGAAGTTGCGGTCTTCACATGAGTGGTGTCATGCTAGCTAGGAAGATCCTAAGGCAGGGCTACTACTGGTCTACAATGGAGTCTCAATGCATCGACTATGTTCGGCAGTGTCACAAGTGTCAAATTCATGCCAATCTGCAGCATCTTCCTCCATCTAATTTGTATGGCATGACTTCGCCTTGGCCCTTCTCTGTTTGGGGCATCGATGTTATTGGCATGGTTAGGCCTTCTACTTCAAATGGTCACAAGTTCATACTAGTGGCGATAGACTACTTCACTAAATGGGTCGAAGCTGAGTCGTACAAAACCCTGACGACTGTTCAAGTCGCTCAATTCATCCGAAAGAACATCATCTACCTATACGGTGTCCCACAGGCATTTGTATCCGATAATGGTTCTCATTTCAAAGGCAGGGTTTTGGAGCTCTTCGAAGAATTCAACATTCAAATCCATCATTCAACAACCTATCGTCCACAAACAAATGGAGCAGTCAAGGCCGTAAACAAGAATGTCGAGGTGATTATCAAGAAGACTATTAAGTTTACAAGGGACTGGCACGAGCAACTGCCTCTGGCGCTTTGGGGGTATCGAACGTCAATGCGTACTTCAACTGGTGCAACTCCTTATTCCCTAGTCTATGGGATGGAGGCGGTACTACCCATTGAGCTCGAGGTACCATCATTGAGGGTCATGCAAGAGTGTGGCCTCACAGAATCTGAATGGCTGAGTGGAAGATTTGTAGAGTTGATGCTATTTGATGAGAGAAGGCTTCGTGCTTTGTATCATGTTCAAGGGTATCAACGGCGAATCGCTCGCGCATTCAACAAGAAGGTGAAGTCCAGGGACTTAGTCAAAGGTGATATGGTTACAAAGGAGATCCGTGCTCCGGTGTTTGGTCCTCGCTAGAAGTTTCGACCGAAGCGTTGTGGACCTTACATCATCAAGACCATCCTATCTGGGGTGCTTCTAAACTCATCGATCTCGATGGCAAGGAATTCAATACCTTGGTCAACCTGGATCAACTCAAGCGTTACTATCCCTGAGAGATGCTCGTTGAGTCGAAACTACAAGGGAGGGCGGTTCCAAGCAAAAGTTAGAGCAGCCTGCTAGACCGAAAACCTAAGGAGGCGGTCTAGGCGAAAAGTCGAAAGCTCGCTAACCAAGAACCTGAAAAGGCGGTACTAGGCAAAAGTTAGAGCGTAAAAGGAGAGGTAAAACACACGAGTGAACCTTGGCCTGAACTACGTTTTGACCTGATTCCTTGAAAAGGGATACGTAGGCAATCTCACCTTGAGATTAGATCATAATCTATCAACTTGATCCATGGTGGGCGTTTTGGTACACATCAACGGTCAAGAAAGGTCGAGAACAAGTCAAGCTTCATTGGAGGAATCAGAAAGGGGAAACCCTCCGTCTTTCAACTTTATTGCAAACTACTATTTGTAGACACCCCAATTTGGCCTAACGATTATTTCAAGTCCCACCTTGGGACAATCCCGATGATGAGATGGATACAATGATTGCTGATTGCTTCCTTGAGAACCTTAGGACTTTCAGTAAGAACTTTGAGCCACTTAGAGGACCCAATTCAGAGCCATACAGCCTTTCAGACAGAAATACAAAAGCCTAGGAGAATCCATCTGTCGGCCGTGACATCGATCCCACGGCCCTTACATCATTTCCTCACCCGAGCAACCTGTTGCTAGCAAAATCTCCCTGAGAGATCAATCTCTCGGCCACAAGATCTATCCTTCGGCCGAGACATCCATTCCTCGGCCGTGACATCTTTTACTCAGCCGCCAGATCGACCTTTTCCCAGACTCTGGAACGTGTTCTGTCAGACGTTTGATCCGATTATACTACCTCTCCGATGCGTTCGGGCTACGCTCAGGGATTACGACGTAGAGTTCGAATTGCATTTCAATTGCAATTGCAATCGTGCCATTTGATTGGCCGGAGTGAGTCACCAATTGCCTATATAAAGGGCCTTTGGACTCCGAAAATAAACACACAAAAATTATCAGAGTATACACTCTCTCAAGCCACGAAACTCTGCACAAATACTCTCCCAATCCCCCTCTTCAAAAGCCCTAACCTCCCAAAGGCAGCCACCAATCCAGCAATCAAACCCCGAAGTTCAAACCCTAACCCTAGGGTTTTCCGAGGAGCAATCAGTCAATCACACCCAATCCAAAGCAATCAAGCAACTGAGGGATCAAGGTGGTGAGGCCCAACGGCCTCTGGTTTGTCTTATTTACTGTGTTTTTGACTAACCGTAGCGTTTTGATCATCTATTAATCTTTCTGTTTGGTGTGAGGAAGAACACCGACCGGGGCTTCGATCCCTCGGCCGGTATATCAAACCAGGAGGATCCCTCGGCCGTGATATCTATTCACCGGCCGCGGGATCCATCTCCCTAGAACAGCTGCTTTCTCTACTTTCGAATGCATGCTTATTTATCGCACTGGCTCACTTTGCTTACTGTTTAAAGGAATAAATAAACAGATTATATGTTGGAATTAAACAAAGCATCTATATGTCTTATGTTGAATGATTATGGGCCAGTCTCACGACTGGGCAAAGAGGGATGCCTAACACATTCCCCTTATTGTACTTTTGGCTCCCGTATCCAGAATCTCTATCTATTTTCCCAGTTTTAATAAACTGGGTGGCGACTCTGTTTTGATGATAACCGCTATCATGTGGCGATGTTCCTAGCCATGGGAATGTCCATGATTTTGGTTTATGAAACAAGCAACCAATCAAGCAAACAAACGTGATCAATCTGTATGGCGATGCCCCGTTTGGGAGGTGTCTACAGTTTTTGGCGACTCCGCTGGGGAATATGAGAGCCATAACCAAAAAGTTCAACATAAGACTAATACCTGCCTTGTTTAATTCATTTATCATGTGCATCGAGCGGGCAACCCGTTGAGTTCACTTGATATCCCGGCATGACACGGGCTATGTTGGGGGTTCCAGCAAACTCCACAGTCACTCGTACCTAGTGGTATATCAAAAAGGGAATCACCCAATCACCGCCTATGATGGGCTGGAGAGAGGATTGGTGCCCTTTGACAACGGAGCACCCTGAGACTACCAAAACCTTGCATGTTTTAGAAAGCCATTGAACTTATCAAACTAAGACAGGAACCTACAGGCTAGGAACCTACTTGCATTTTACTTCCAAGTTCTTCCTCACACCCATTGTATATGTGTATGTTGTAAAGTTTCTCTTTTGCAGGTTAAACCTTAGGAATCTCTCTAAGTCAAACAAACAGTAGGTAAGATTAATCAATCTAACTAAAGCAAAAACCTTTTCAGGAAAAATGACTGCATCACTGTTCATGTCTGATTCGCACTTTCAAGTTGTCACCAAGCTGTCTGGTCCGCTCCACTTTGCTGTTGAAGATTTCAACCCCTCTGAATACATCACTCCAGTAAATCAACCAAAGCCTGTGGTGGCTATCATTGAAAACAACCATATCATGTTCGCTGGAACGGTTTATGAGGAAGAAGTAGATGATTCGATCGAAGAAGAAGGGCTTCGCAGGGTTCCAATCTATTTTTATGACCCCTATGCACCTACCGACGACTATTGGCCAATAGACGAGGTCACCAACCTCGACACTGAAGAGGCAAAGGAAGAAGAGTCTGTCGACAATGACCCACTAGACGAAATATCACTAAACCTACTCTTTGATGAGGGGGTCACCAACAATGAAATAAGGGTGATCCACCCCATCACAGATAGCTTTGGTAATTGGTGGGGCTTTGTTGGCACACGACGAGTCGACAACAGCGACGAAGCAGAGATTGAAGCTCAATTGGAAGAAATAACAGCGATAGCAAATCAAATGGCCCTCCAAGACTTGCAGGGTGACAATGATGAAAGTGCGAATCAAGGTGACAGTGAAGTGCTGGTGATCAACCTTAGTGACGAAAAAGACTGCTCTAAACTGATTGTGGATGCTGAAAAAGGGGCTTACCCTAACTGGACCGTGGAACACACTCTGAAATACAAAATGAAAAGCGCTAATTCTGATCTTAGTTCTGATTCCGATTCCGACTCCGAGTCGACTCAGTCCGAGTCAAGCTTTTCATCTTTTGAAACTACTAAGTCTAGTGAGGAAAACCTAGTCGAAGTACCAAGGCATAACATTTACTTTGAGTTCGACTCTGAAATGTCTTTTAATCTTAGCAATGAGAAGGAAGATTTAGAGTATTTCACTTTGCCTATGATCAATTGTGTGGATTCCGACAAACCAAATGTTGAGGAAGAAATTCCAAAAGAAATTCTAGAATTCATCGAAAGAGAAGAAGAAAGGCACGCTAAACCTTTTTCTGAGGAAATAATCACAGCAAATATAGGCTCTGAAAACGAGCCCAAAACGGTTAAAATTGGTGCCGCACTATCCCCTCAAGAAAGTGAAAAACTAATCCTTTTGCTAAAAGAATACAAAGATGTTTTTGCCTGGTCTTACGAGAACATGCCTGGAATAGATCCTGAAATTGTTCAGCATAAAATTCCTCTTCATCCTGATGCAAAACCAGTTAAACAAAAACTGAGACGTATGCGCCCTGATTGGGTCCTAAAGATAAAAGAAGAAGTCACTAAACAAATCAACGCCGGTTTTCTCATAGTCACCGAATATCCACAATGGGTAGCTAACATCGTTCCTGTACCAAAGAAAACTGGAGGAATCAGGGTCTGCGTAGATTTCCGAGATCTCAACAAAGCCAGTCCAAAGGATGACTTCCCATTACCTCACATAGACGAGCTAGTAGATAACACCGCAGGCCATGCATTGCTATCTTTCATGGACGGATTTTCTGGGTACAATCAAATCCTTATGTCTCCTGAGGATAGAGAGAAAACCACCTTCACTACGCCTTGGGGAACTTACTGCTACCGAGTAATGCCGTTTGGGTTGAAGAATGCTGGAGCCACTTACCAGAGGATGGCAACAACACTGCTGCACGACATGATGCACAAAGAGGTCGAGGTATATGTCGACGATATGATAGTCAAATCAAAGGAAAGGGAAGGACACTATGGAGCACTCCAAAAGTTCTTTGAGAGGATTAGGAATTACAAACTACGTCTTAACCCTCAAAAATGCACTTTTGGGGTAATAGCTGGAAAGATGTTGGGATTCCTCATCACTCAAAGAGGAATCGAGGTAGACCCTTCCAAGATACAGGCTATCATGGAGATATCACCACCTAGGACGGAGAAGGAAGTAAGGAGTTTCTTGGGGAAGGTACAATTCATCAGCAGGTTCATTTCCAAGCTCACAACCACCTGTGAACCTCTTTTCAAGCTACTGAAAAAAGGTACTGATTTTGAATGGAGCCAAGACTGTCAGCAAGCGTTCGAGGCAATCAAAGAGTATCTTCAGAATCCACCTGTACTGTCGCCGCCCATCCCTGGGAAGCCATTGATTCTGTATCTCTCAGTAACAGACACATCCATGGGATGTATGCTAGCGCAAGAAAACGACGCCAAAGTAGAGTGCGCCATATACTACCTTAGCAAGAAAATGATGGATTATGAGACAAGGTACACTCCCTTCGAGAAAACCTGTTGGGGGCTAGTATGGGCCACAAAGAAACTGAGGCACTACCTGTTAGCACATCCGGTGGTGCTAGTCTCTCGTTTAGACCCAATCAAGTATCTTTTCGAAAAACCAGCACTTATCGGAAAGCTAGCTAGGTGGTTATTGCTGCTAGCAGAATTCGACCTCAAATACATGACAAGGAAATCAGTAAAGGGAAGAGCTGTGGCAGAATTCTTGGCAGATCACCCTGTGACAGAGGCCGAGGCAGAGGACTTCATGTTCCCCGATGAGGACATTTTATGTCTCTTAGACGACACCTGGCAACTTTACTTTGATGGAGCATCAAACCAATGTGGATATGGCATAGGGGTACTGCTAGTTTCCCCAAACGATTCCCACATCCCTTTGTCATATAAACTGAGGTTTGAGGTCACTAACAACCAAGTTGAATATGAGGCTTGTATTGCTGGAATGGAGGCGGCCCTGGAGCTAGGGGCAAAAAGGGTAGAAGTCACTGGAGATTCAAACCTGGTGGTATCTCAAGCAAGAGGAGACTGGAAGGTTAAGGAGGATACACTAAAGCTATATCATTCTGTGCTGGAAGATCTAATTCCACAATTCGATTCCGTTATCTTCACACACACTCCTCGGGTGAGCAATAGATTTGCAGATGCGCTGGCGACATTAGCGCGCATCTATGGTCGAAATACCCCTGGGATTCACAATGCGGCCTCTCATGATCGAACAAAAAGTTAAACAAGCATGTGAATGCACCTTTACCGAGGAAGGTGAAGACGATGGCAAGCCATGGTACGAAGACGTGAAGGAATTCCTGGAAAAAGGAGAATACCCATCCGAGGCCACCTCGAAAGACAAAACGGCTCTGCGGAAGTTTGCTCCCCGATTTGTAATCTGTGGAGGAGCATTATATCGAAGGGCACACTTGGGTCCAAGTCAACTTTGCGTCACAACGGAGGACAGCCACAAGGTAATGGAGGAAATACACGAGGGAATTTGTGGGCCACACATGAATGGGGCAACGATGGCAAAGAAGATCCTACGTCAGGGATATTACTGGACTACAATGGAGGCCGACAGTGCTGATTATGTCCGCCGATGTTACAAATGCCAAACTCACGCTGATCGTATGCGTATTCCCCCTACGGAATTGTATAGAATGACATCCCCTTGGCCATTCTCCACCTGGGGGATAGACGTCATTGGAAGCATAAATCCAAAGGGAAAATACAAACATCAGTTCATTCTGGTGGCCATCGACTACTTCACCAAGTGGGTAGAAGCAGCCTCTTATGCTACTCTCAAAGCCACTCATGTGGCCAAATTTATTCGCACTAATATCATCTATCGATATGGTGTACCTCACGAGTTCGTTTGTGACAATGGATCGCACTTCAAGGGGGCGACAAAGAAGCTTTTCGCCGAATTTGGGATACAGAATCATCGGTCATCTACTTACCGACCTCAAACTAATGGAGCAGTTGAGGCTGCAAACAAGAATGTCAAGAGGATTCTGCGGAAGACTACCGCCACTTACACAAACTGGCCAGAAATGCTACCTTCTGGCACTATGGGGTTATCGAACAACTGAAAGGACTTCAACTGGGGCCACTCCCTACTCTCTGGTCTATGGAATGGAAGATGTCTTGCCTATCGAACTGGAGTTACCTTCGTTAAGGGTTCTAGCTGAGACTGGAATGATCGAAGAAGACTGGGTTCAAAACCGCTACGACGAGTTGGCACTACTAGAAGAAAGGAGACTGAGAGCCTTATACCATGTACAAGGGTATCAACGCCGCATTGCACGAGCATTCAACAAAAAGGTGAAACCTAGGGACATCAAGGTTGGAGACATGGTGCTCAAAGCAATTAGTCGCCACGTCTCAGACCCAAGGGGCAAGTTTAAACCAAACTGGGGAGGCCCCTACCTTATCAAACGCATACTTTCTGGAGGAGCAGCATACATTGCAGACTTGGATGGAATGGAATTCGCAACGCCAGTCAACATTGACAAGCTGAGGAAGTATTACCCATGAGAGATGCTCGTTGGACCGAAAACCACAAGGGTGGGCGGACCCAAGCAAAAATTAGAGCAGCCTGCTAGGTCGAAAACTCGCAAGGGCGGCTTAGGCAAAAACTAAGGCATAAATAAAACGCTCGCTAGACCGAAAACCCGCAAGGGCGGTTTTAGGCAAAATTTAGAGCACAAAAGGAGAGGAAAATACCCGAGTGGACCCTAACTAAAAACAAAACAAATCCCCTTTGTTGGAACTACGTTTATGGCCTGATTCCCTCCATGGGATACGTAGGCAATCTCCAAATTTGAGATTCGGCCACTGCTATCATCATCACTTCCAAAATTTCTAGGTCTATCCTAAAGCATGTTCGCTATCAAATCATGGCAATAACATCTTCAAATAAAACGACCAAATGTTTTATTATTTCCAAAGAGAAAGGACAAAGCAAACCTAAACAATTCTTAATCCATGAAAGCTAGAATCAAACAAACATCTTTTGAAAAACATAAGCAAAGTGTCAATCTCTAGGTCTTCCTTCTCTTTGCACTACTGTCCTCCAAAAGGTTTTTCTTCAACCAACGTTTGTAAGAACCCGATAGCTTGGCGACGAAGTTCTCAGTAACCTCCTGCATCACTCTATTTGGCCAAAGACGCAGCATGTTGCGACGGAAGTTGGCATCATGGATCTTAGAAACGGTGTACTTAGGATCACCCAGGATTGCGGTTTGTTCAGCCCCAGACTGCCTTTGAAAGCGAGCAGGAAAGTAGAAAACGACTCGAGCGATACCAATCGCTGCTACACCAAAATGGTTCATGGTACTCACAGTCATACTCTCTATACCATACCAGGGGCAAACCCATTGAATCCAATCACCTCTGCAAGTCTTCATCCATGCTTCCCAAGCAGCCTCAGTTGGGAACTGTTTAATCATATGACGCTCCGTGCATTGGTCTGGATTATAAGGAAGTCGCTCCGGTGCATCCCACACCTTTAGCTTCTCAAACAACCACACCTAGAGAAAAAGGGAAAATTGTGAGTTAAGAGAACACGTGAGTCAAAACAAAAGAGTGATAAGTGAAAGGTAACAAATAAACAAATAAAAGAGCGAACCTGCAATAGCAAAGGACTGCCTAAGAACTGAGCTGTAGGACTACCATTCATCACATCTAGACCCATCAAGGTCTCTGCCAACACTAAGCCAGCGAAACCCACACGGTTTCCAATCTGTTGAGCCAGGTTAAGCGACACGGGATCAGCATGGCCAGAGGAAGGGCCAAGCAAATAATAATGGAGGAGACAAATGCACAACACATGAAAACACGACTTCTGTAGGGAAACTTGGCGATGAGCCTCAGCTGTACCAAAACGCTGAATAAGTTGCAGAATCTCCAGTCTTCCTTTAACTAGGAAGAATTTAACTTCATGTTTCTGAACTTGGAGTAAATCCTTCAGGAGATCACCCCGGTTAAACAAAGGATTAGGGACAATGAAACCCTCTCTATCCGAATGACCCATGATGGCTGCAAACTCCTCGATAGTAGGACACAACTCCTCTCTCCTAAAATGAAAGACGTGAAAATCAGGGTCCCACAAACTAGCGGCTGCCCTAAGGAAGGCAAAATTCACAGGGATGTGACGAAGGGAAAAGAGGAAGTCCATACCAAAGGACTTAAAGTGCAGACAGTCGAGGCCATTAAAGGAATCCAACCACTGATCAAGGACTGGTTGTGCCATGTGTAAGGAATTGCTACTGACAATGCTATCGGGTTCGTAGAACGCACATTTATAGAACTAAGTCGAGTCTTAGTCCGAATCGGAATCGGAATCGGATTCTTAATCCTCAGAGTTTCAATCGGTCCCTCGGCCGATACTTCGATATGACGGCCATAGGATCCATCCATCGGCCCGTGAAAATCAGGGTTGACCGCAAGTCAAATCCAGGCATACAAAACGATCCTTCGGCCGCCAGATCGAAGCCTCGGCCGTGTAATCACTAAATCGGCCGCCAGAACGGCTATTTTACAGACTGTTCCCACGGTTCAGTTCGTTTCATTGGATTAACAAGAATATCACACGCAAAACAACGTAGACACAGCGTATACAATCACAAACAAAGCAAAAAGATTTTTGTTTCATATAACGAAAGCTTTTTACATCACAAGGTGGATCATCCCACATTTCCTAAACAAACTATACATCGATTTCCTGTCAAACTAACCTATGCAGGAAGAGAAACAGAAAAGAAACAAAAGAGGAAGCAGAAGAGGATGCCGAACCCTCTGGTGGTCCGAACACCAGAGACCAGCTGCAAAAAAGAAGAGGATGCCCCTGGGGCGATGTATACCAAAGGAGTACTACGGTGCAGAAGGGACACCACATGGCTCAAAAGAATCACCACATGGCCCAGAAAAACCACCACACCGCGTACCACCGCCACGCCAGGAGCTCCGCGTCACGGAAGCAAGCCACCCATGCGAGGGCCCCTAATCAAGCATACCCATGCGAGGGTCCCAAGTCAAGCATCAAGACGGGACCAAAAGCAAATGCGGTCTCCCTCCGCGCACGGTAGCCACGTCAGCGCATCACCCATGGCCTGGAGCAGTCAGGGATAAGGGGAAGTGAGAAGGATCTTCGGATATGGAGCTCTCGAACGAGGAGAGGAAGAGGAAAAGTGGAAAATGAGATGAAACGGTCGACGCCGTGGTCTTTTATAGGTCTCTGGAAATAAACCGATTAAACGGCCGAGTGTTCGATACTTCGGCCGAGACATCAATCCATCGGCCGAGAGATCGATCTCTTGGCCTCCCAATCAATTTCCTTCAGCAATGCTCAGTGCACCAATTCAAGCTATTACAGACTTCTAAGTCCTCAACCAACCAAGTAGCCTTGGGGGCATCCCCAAGCCAACACAATGTGATCAAGACTAGCCTTGGGGGCATGCCCAAGCATCGAAGGTCTCTCTCTCTCCACAAACTGCTGGCCGAAACAAGTCAAAACACCCAGTGGCTCTATGCCCATATCCACTACCAAAGAAATAAGCAGCTCCGTGCCCATATCAATTCACTCAGCGGCTCGGAGCCCATTTCAATTCAGCGGCCCTGTGCCCACCATCTCTACACGACTCAGCGGCTCTACGCCCTCATCTACCAATTCAGCAGCTCCAAGCACACCATTTCAACAGGCTTGAAGCCATAACGACCAATCTCAGCGGCTCGAAGCCCATTACTTCAACAGGCTCGAAGCCTATGGTTCTACGCCCGTATTCACTCACTTAGCAGCTCCAAGCCCTATGCTCGCTATCACTCACTCAACGGCTTTAAGCCCACTATCTCAACTGGCTCGAAGCCGTAACAACCAACTCAGCGGCTCCAAGCCCACCGTTTCAACTGGCTCGAAGCCGTAACAATCAAGCAATCTCAGCGGCTCAAAACCCATTATCTCAAATGGCTCCAAGCCATCACCTCAACAGGCTCGAAGCCTACGTCTACTATCACCCAACGGCTCGAACCCCTTTATCATAGCAGCTCTACGCTCGCTATTGCAACTTAGCAGCTCCAAGCTCATCATTTCAAATGGCTCGAAGCCGTAAACAACCAATCTCAGCAGCTCGAAGCCCGTTATCAAAAGGCTCTACGCCTGTTATCACAACTCAGCGGCTCGAAGCCCATCATCTCAACTGGCTCGAAGCCGTAAACAAGCAACAGGCTCTAAGCCGCCCCAACAATCAAGACATCCATTCTCAGGCTCTACGCCTGAATGCTCAAAAATCTAACATTTTTGAATGCTCAAGCTCTACGCTTGGATGCCCAACCACTGTGTACTGGATGCTCAAGTTATACACTTGAATGCTCAAGCTCTATGCTTGGATGCCCAACCACTGCGTACTAGACGCTCAAAGCCTGTACTTTGAATGCTCGGATTCTGCCATCCGAATGCTCGAGCTCTACGCTCTGAATGCTCAAGTCCGGAACTTGATAGAAGCTCTAAGCTTAAAACAAACACACACGCACGGGCCCGTGCACATATTGCATTATCACATCGAGTCTGCATCATCATATCTATTCACATCTAACAAACCATCATCACACATATACACTCTGCATATCTCTCATGAAACAGGTCAACCCTGCAATCAACCGGCTCTACGCCTCGGTTTTATTGATCGGTTCAGCGCCTCGATCCTTTGGCTCCATGCAAACACTTATGATGAGAAAGCTCCGTGCACAGACCATCAGAATACAACCAGCTCTACGCTTCGGTTCATCACGTCAAGTTCAAAGCTCAGACACCTCAGGCTCTCGCCTTATGATCAACATCAGCTCCGCGCTTCAGTCCTATCCAATCTCCTCAGGCCTTCGCCTCAAGACAACAGCCGGTCCCGCACCTCGGTTCCATCATATCAGAAGCTATCACCTCAGGCCCTTGCCTTATGCCAGCTCCGCGCTTCGGTTCATCACGTCAAGCTCAAAAGCTCCGACACCTCAGGCTCTCGCCTTGTGATCAATACCAGCTCCGCGCTTCGGTTCCATCAAGCTATAAGCTCACCTCAGGCCTCCGCCTTATGACTACAACCGGCTCCGTGCCTCGGTTCCCTCATCACCAAAGCTCTGTGCTCTATGTTACTGGCCCTGCGCCCCCCATATCTCAAAAACAAACGGCGTCCAATTCATCCCCAGTAGATGGTTTGGATTCCACCCCACTACATCAATTCCTTCCAGCTCATTTGCAAGGATAGGCTACTCTACCGAGCTCCTCTCAGTCAAAGTAAGGATGATCAAGAAAAGCAAACGCACCTGCCGTGTACTGATCTACCCCAAAATACTAAGGAAGCTCTCCGCAAAAACTCCCCGGGCAGCCCCGCGCTCCTTCCACTACTCTTCGCCAAAACCCTGGCTCAGTCTAAGTACGTCACACTATGGCTTTTTAAGCCCTAAGGTACGTCTTCTGTCTCTAACCCTCCAAACTTTTTATTTTTTCGCCCGAACTACGATTGGTCTGAATTTCCCTTGTGGAATACGTAGGCAGCCTCCCGGCCCGACCATAACAAAAACCTTTTTCGAAAACCCCTTGGAATAGTGGTTGGACCAAACTGAGTTGCTTTTTACAGCTTTGACTCTTACTCAAACATGTCTCGCGATCCGTCTGAGTTCAGTCAAAGAGGGGCATCTGTAGACACCCCAATTTGGCCTAACAATTATTTCAAGTCCCACCTTGGGACAATCCCGATGATGAGATGGATACAATGATTGCTGATTGCTTCCTTGAGAACCTTAGGACTTTGAGCCACTTAGAGGACCCAATTCAGAGCCATACAGCCTTTCAGACAGAAATACAAAAGCCTAGGAGAATCCATCTGTCGGCCGTGACATCGATCCCACGGCCCTTACATCATTTCCTCACCCGAGCAACCCGTTGCTAGCAAAATCTCCCTGAGAGATCAATCTCTCGGCCGCAAGATCTTTCCTTCGGCCGAGACATCCATTCCTCGGCCGTGACATCTTTTACTCGGCCGCCAGATCGACCTTTTCCGAGACTCTGGAACGTGTTCTGTCAGACGTTTGATCCGATTACACTACCTCTCCGATGCGTTCGGGCTACGCTCAGGGATTACGACGTAGGTTCGAATTGCATTACAATTGCAATTGCAATCGTGCCATTTGATTGGCCGGAGTGAGTCACCAATTGCCTATATAAAGGGCCTTTGGACTCCGAAAATAAACACACAAAAATTATCAGAGTATACACTCTCTCAAGCCACGAAACTCTGCACAAATACTCTCCCAATCCCCCTCTTCAAAAGCACTAACCTCCCGAAGGCAGCCACCAATCCAGCAATCAAACCCCGAAGTTCAAACCCTAACCCTAGGGTTTTCCGAGGAGCAATCAGTCAATCACACCCAATCCAAAGCAATCAAGCAACTGAGGGATCAAGGTGGTGAGGCCCAACGGCCTCTGGTTTGTCTTATTTATTGTGTTTTTGACTAACCGTAGCGTTTTGATCATCTATTAATCTTTCTGTTTGGTGTGAGGAAGAACACCGACCGGGGCTTCGATCCCTCGGCCGGTATATCAAACCAGGAGGATCCCTCGGCCGTGATATCTATTCACCGGCCGAGTGATCGATCTCCTGGGACAGTTTATTTGCTTTCTCTACTTTCTGAATGCATGCTTATTTATCGCACTGGCTCACTTTGCTTACTGTTTAAAGGAATAAATAAACAGATTATATGTTGGAATTAAACAAAGCATCTATATGTCTTATGTTGAATGATTATGGGCCAGTCTCACGACTGGGCAAAGAGGGGTGCCTAACACCTTCCCCTTATTGTACTTTTGGCTCCCGTATCCAGAATCTCTATCTATTTTCCCAGTTTTAATAAACTGGGTGGCGACTCTGTTTTGATGATAACCGCTATCATGTGGCGATGTTCCTAGCCATGGGAATGTCCATGATTTTGGTTTATGAAACAAGCAACCAATCAAGCAAACAAACGTGATCAATCTGTATGGCGATGCCCCGTTTGGGAGGTGTCTACACTATTTCTAATATACAAGCTGAGCATAAAAGCCTTAAAACATTTGAAGCATGAAAAATAGAACAAAATGCTTGAGAAGCCTAACGGCTCACAGCCTATTCTAAGTATAGCAAAGTTAGCTCAGGAGTCAGTCGATATTTTGTCTCGCTTCTACTTCTGCTCGCAGCCACTTCTTGTAACGGTTCTTTAGCCTTAATTGGGTTGAATTCTGGGACTTCTGCTTGAATGTCCCTAAGACCCCAGCGCCTTTGGTATCCACCAAGCATCTAAGCATTGAAGTTGGGCAGACGGAAGTTCCCGGTACTCACACAATTGTTCTTTTTGGAGATGCCTAGCTGGCGAAGGATGTAGCTGGGGATGTAGAATGTGAACCTTGTCAAACCAGCAATCACCATCCTATCAAAGCCATCAGAGTGTGTAGCCATGTCAGGCAGATCCAACCAGAAGCACCTCTAGGCGTTCTCATCAGGCTGCATGTGCCTTAGAAACTCATACCAGCCTTCCAAATCCATCTCAGGGAACCTCATCTGCCTCTGGTGGATTCTTTTTGGAAAGAGGTTCCAGCCTTCCTCTGGTGGGTAGAGAAGCCCAATCTTATCCGACAGCCATAGCTACATGAGCGAAAAGACAAGTAAGAAGCCAGATAAAACTGAGCAAAAAAACAAGTAAGAAGCTAGGAGCAGACTAAGCCGAGTGTCGAGGTAAAATGAGAATGTGAGAAAACATGAAAAAGGTGAGCTGAGTGAGTTTACCTGGAGCAGAATGAGAATGTGCCAGCAAGCAGATCACTAGGGCAAAACGATGTCGAGCCTGCACCGCATCGCTAGTAAAGTCACCGTCGAGGCTGTATGTTTCGATCAAGCGGAAGATGTTGATTTGGCCACCTTCAAGCAGGGTGTTGGCCAAACCTCGGGAAATGTTGAGTGAGGACACCAGCAGTCCAAGCATGCTCACTTGGTAGGGAGGAACGACGAGCACGGGAGATGCAAAGGTCTGAAGATAGGCATGGAATTCTTCCACAGTCGGACACATCTCATCGTCTCCAAAGCGGAAGACATGGACGTCAGGGTCCCAGAACTGAAGAGCAGCTCTGAGGAGTCCGTGACGGAGTGGTACATGGCGAAGGTAACAGAATGATGCAAGGCCATGTGATTGGAAGTTTAACCAATCAATGGTCAAAAACTACACTAGCCAAGGTTTGATCAAAGTGGGGAGCTGGTTCTCCATCGAGAATACAAAAGGTTGCTGAAAATGGGAAGTGAAAGTGTGAGTTCAACATTGCTAGCGCTTTCTATTTATAGGCAAAAAGGGCAAAATATCAACCTCATTTCGCATGTCGGAGTTAAAACCATGCCCTGGTGTCCTACCACCTTTGCATGCAAGGACAGCCCCCCCCCCCCTACCTCTGATGTTCAAAACCGTGCTCAAACCGTGTGGAGTAGTGACAAGGCTTATTCCCCCCAAAAAAGAGACTTGTCAAACAAAGGCACCTGTAGCAAAGGTTACCAGCGTATGCCAGTATGGGACTAGCGTGCACGTATCCGCTAGAATGTCACGCAGGTCCTGAACCAGCGTACGCCAGTTTAGTGTACCAGAAAACAGTAACAGACAGCTACTGCCTCTGTATGTTTGTTTTTGGTTCCAGGGCCTTTCTTGCACTTTTGAAGGTTCCTACAAGTCACTATGGGTATTTGGGATTGTGTCAAAGCATCGGATTCTAAATGTCGCGCCCATCGAAGATTTTGGACCTCCGACGGCCCGTTTCGAGTTCAAATCAAGGTTTCGGAGGCTCGAAACCCGTTCTAGGGATTTTTGCCAAGTTTTTTCATACCGTACTCGTCATATGGACCTAATGTGACTGTGCGGGGGTGTCGGTTTCAGTTCGGGACTTAAATTTGTCATCTTTGGTGTCTTATGTCCATTCTTGCGACATTTTTCTTGTTTTTTTGTTCATTTCTCGTTTCAGGATCCTTTTCTCGATTTTGTCGATTCGTGCAGGTCATTATACACCTATATGACCTTACGGTAGTGTCGTTTTCCCCTGTCTAGGAGAATTTTGAGTTTTGGCTCATTAATGCCCAAAATTTCAATATTTTCCATGTGTCCAAAGGTTCGCGCGCGCCGTATCCTGGGACTTTTCTATCCTTTTCTTTCGAGAGCTAGGCAAGCCATGTACATACGCGCATCTATTTGTCGATTCAGGTCACTCGTCAATGCAAGTTGGATTTTAGTGGTTGGTTTATACTTTCTCTTATCAATTTTCTTCACAAAGAGAATTAGTAAACTGGAAATGCAACTTTTATATACTACTAATCAACATCCATAAGCAAAAGGTGGAATAATGTACATAGCGGCACAACGGCCCGAGCAAAAAAAATGCATATCAATAGGGCACATCCGCCCAAAGTCAAAAAGGGCGTGCAGGCCCAGCCATCCTCCAAAATATCAAGTCTAGGGAACGCTGGTCCGCCATCAAGTCTATCTACGTGGGCGCACAGGCCCGAATCAAAAGTGAAAGGCACGTAACGTAAATGAGGCTCGGTGGTAGCCCTTAGTCATCAAAGTCCTCGGCGTCATCGTCGTCCTCCTCCTCCTCGTCATCATCTCTCTCTCTCAGGTCAATCCTATACCCAGGGTCGCTGACGAAGTCGTCAAAGCCGCTACTAAATGGCGAGCGCTCCTCGTCCTCCTCCTCACCTTCCTCACTCTCCGTAGTCCGAGATACCATTGCTCCTTTCTTTTCTTTTGAGCCAACATCGCCTGTGATGACCTCTTCCTCAGCTGTATTCGGTATGACGTCTCCTCGCAAGTCGTGGCACTCTCCGCCCCTCTCTGCACGCTGGTCACTGGTCGTGAAGCACTCATCTATTTCTGAGCCGTGACAGGAGTGGTAAAGGTGCCTGTTATCGTCTTCTTCTTCTAAGGAATCGGCCGCACAGTCTTTCACCTGAGAGCTGCCCTAGCCTATCCCTGCATTGTCAATTCATTCAATCATTTTAGTATATATTGTGCATATTGTATATACTGAAAGCAGGAAATATCAAGAGCAAGTCTATCAAGCATATCGAATATCGAAAGCAGGCCTATCTAGTATCGAAAGCAGGAATTGAACAAGTTTTTGGGGATAAACTTGAGGTCTCGTCGACGCTGGTGCAGGAGCTGGAGTCACCGGTGGGTAATGTAGTCGCAGAGGAGTGCCGCTTGCTATCTTGTGAAATTCCTTCTCCATTGCAAGCATCAAACGAATAGCCTCCTCCGCCCACTCAACAGGCACCTGTGTTATGTTTTGGAAACAAAGTCAGAATATAGCTCAGAAATGGTACAAAGGAATGGTGAAGCTGAAAGTACATCTTACCGGTCCAGTGATCCGCGCAGGCTCTGTCCCAGTAGGCTCAAACTCAACTGTTGCAGCCTCTCCCTGTGCGTCACGCACTGCCAGCGTCCAAGAAGACGAGGCAAGCCAGTCACCACTGCATAGCTACTCCTCTCCCTCGAGCGAGCTGTCTCTCCTCTCGGCCCCGAGCTTTGATCTCGCCTCTCCTGGCCAGCCTCCAATGCCTCCCCTACAACGGCCTGGTGTGCCATCACCCCAAGTGACCCTGCCAAGTGCTGCCTTCAGTAGACAGCATAGTCACGCTCTGGCCTTAAAAAGGCTGAAAGGTCCACCGAAGTAGTAAGCCGCTGCAGCTCAGCCATCGTGTACCTACCTGTGTGCAAAGCACGAGGCGAAATTGGCCCGGGACCAGGAACTCAGACAAACCAAGTGACTGCTGCATCACCCGGTTGCCCAAGTCCACTGCCACCCGAAAGCCAACTCCAACAGTACTCGGCTTGTAGTCACCGCTCTGCTCCTCACCACGTATTCTAGCTCAGGCACCATGCCGCCCCACGGGTTCCACTCCACCTGCAACACATTCAAAAAGCTAAGATAAGGGGCATCAGCGATGGCATTAAAGCATTTAAAGGTATAATCAACTGGCGGAATTCTAGTTTACTGGGGTACTCGACAACTCGTCGAGGTAGACTCTGAAGGCCAAGAGGCTTCCCTTCGACTTCTTCTTGCCCCTGTGTGACGGCCCCTAGATCATGGCGTGCGGGAGAGTCCTCATGTCCGAACACTTGCTCTCCGGAGGATACATTCTCAGCACCTCGTAAGCCCATAGCTGCAAGGTTTTCAAACAAGCAAGGCATCAGAATATAGTTTATACAATTCTAAGTGCAAGTACAAAATGAAATTGAACTACAAAGTTGGGATTCGTACCTCCCACACTCTCCAGTAGCCAGCAACCGTCTTCTTGAACCGTGTGAACTCCCCCATGAAGCCGTAGCACGCCCCGAAAGCTACTCCTCCCCAGTCGTACCGAGAGGCCGTGCGTAGGTCACGAAGGGCCTGCAAGTAGGACAAGTGCACCATGGCGCACTTGTTTGGGTACAACGTAGCCCCAAACAAGTATAGTAGATAGGCCCTCGCCATCTACTCCTCCTGGGCCTTGTCCACTGGGAGCTCCTCCTTCCAGAACTCCAAAAGCTGGGCCTGACCATCTCCTCCCCTCGTCCAGGTGCCCATCCCAGGAACCATTTCAGCGCCGCCTCATCCTTATGAATCTCACTGTCATCTCCCCAATCAGAAAGTGACGGCCGCGAAGTCCAGTGGGGTCACTGTCATCTCCCCAATCAGAAAGTGAAAGGTGTTGGATGTGTCATGCCACCTCTCCCCCAAAGCAGTAAGCACATCGTGGTCGTTCTTCACTGCTGTCAAGGTGGGGATGAATAGGTCGAACCCTGCAGCATCTACCAACTACCGCACCTGCTCAGGCAGTGTAACGCCCCCATTTTCGGGTACGTTAATTAAACATTTTATTGATAAAATGAACAGGGTCTGGCTCATTATTACATTGTTAATCTCACAAGGGAGTACATTTATTCAAAAGGGAAGGGAACTAAGGTTCCTAACTACAGCTCCGCCTGCTCTTCCATCCTAGCCAGCTCTTCGGCTCCAAAAGCCTCCACAATGTACATCTCACCCTGTTCGTCTATAAGGTCTGACACATTATACCGGTGTCGCCACCAATATAATATGTCAGGGTCACCAAAGGGCAACACCGTGAGCTTACAAAGCTCAATAGAATAAACCATACCCACTAACCCTTAACTTACAACAAGAAGCAGATAAACAATTACACATGCTCATTCAAAAACATAGTCTAGCAATTACACATCCACATTCGCTATCTTTCTAACGTTGGTGTCATGCCTTTTCGTGTTTCTCCTACGCGACTCGTCATAGACCGTGTCATCCTTTTCACCTTTACCAAATCCACATTTCCAAAGTTTCATTAACAAATTGCTACTAATGAGGCTACCAAGTCCGGCTCCATTAGCAACACACACGATGGGCTACCAAGTCCGGCCACACCGCGGTTTTCACAATCCATTCAAATCTTGCATTGGCTCCTCTCCGCGGATAACCAGGCCATATTACCACATGAGACTACTGTAGACACCCCAATTTGGCCTAACGATTATTTCAAGTCCCACCTTGGGACAATCCCGATGATGAAACGGATACAGTGATTGCTGATTGCTTCCTTGAGAACCTTAGGACTTTCGGTAAGAACTTTGAGCCACTTAGAGGACCCAATTCAGAGCCATACACCCTTTCAGACAGAAATACAGAAGCCTAGGAGAATCCATCTGTCGGCCGTGACATCGATCCCACGGCCCTAACATCATTTCCTCACCTGAGCAACCTGTTGCTAGCAAAATCTCCCTGAGAGATCAATCCCTCGGCCGCAAGATCCATCCTTCGGCCGAAACATCCATTCTTCGGCCGTGATATCCTTTACTCGGCCGCCAGATCGACCTTTTCCCAGACTCTGGAACGTGTTCTGTCAGACGTTTGATCCGATTACACTATCTTTCCGATGCGTTCGGGCTACGCTCAGAGATTACGACGTAGAGTTAGAGATGCATTGCAATTGCAATTGCCATCTCGTGATTTGATTGGCCGGAGTGAGTCACTGATTGCCTATATAAAGGGCCCTTGGACTCCAAAAATACACACACGAAATTCATAGAGTACACACTCTCTCAAGCCACGAAACTCTGCCAAAATACTCTCTCAAACCCACTCTTCAAAAGCCCTAACCTCCCGAAGGCAGCCGTCAATCCGGCGATCAAACCCCGAAGTTCAAACCCTAACCCTAGGGTTTTCAATCGAGCAATCAGTCAATCACACCCAATCCAAAGCAATCAAGCAACTGAGGGATCAAGGTGGTGAGGCCCAACGGCCTCTGGTTTGTCTTATTTACTGCATTTTTAACTAACCGTAGTGTTTTGATTATCCGTAAATCTTTCTGTCTGGTGTGAGGAAGAACACCGACCGGGGCTTCGATCCCTCGGCCGTGACATCTATTCACCGGCCGCGGGATCCATCTCCCTGGAACAGCTTGTTTTGTTTTGCTTTTTGACGCATGCTTCAGTTACCGTCCTGGCTCACTTTACTTTCTGTTTAAAGGATTAATTAAACAGACTATATGTTAGAATTAAACAAAGCATCTACACGTCTTATGTTGAACGACTATGGGCCAGTCTCACGGCTGGGCAGAGAGGGGTGCCTAACACCTTCCCCTTACTGTACTTTTGGCTCTCGTATCCAGAATCTCTATCTGTTTTCCCAGTTTTAATAAACTGGGTGGACCACCGGAGGTGGTAGCCTGGCTGGTAGGCCAGTTGCCTCCCCCAGAGGAGACTCAAGTTCGAGTCCTGGGACGTCCTTGTCCTGCAGGGGGTTGGCGACTACTTCCAGCTTGTACCTTGGTGGTGCTGTGGTGACGGCCTGTCTTCCCAGACAGTAGCTATGGCTCAACCGGACATTCCACAGCGGGTAGGGAGCCCCTATGGTCACGCCCAGGGGGAGTTGCTACACTGGTTGCCCCCTCCCACCCTTTTAAATGATCAAAAAAAAAAAAAAAATTAAACTGGGTGGCGACTCTGTTTTGATGATAACCGCTATCATGTGGCGATGTTCCTAGCCATGGGAATGTCCATGATTTTGGTTTACGAAGCAAGCAAGCAATCGAGCAAACAAACGTGATCCATCTGTATGGCGATGCCCCGTTTGGGAGGTGTCTACAACTACCACGTCCGGCCCCATTGGAAATCTTCGCAATGGGCTACCAAATCCGGCCACATTGCGGTTTTCGCAAGTCCATACCGAGTCCGGCCACAATGCAGGTTTTCACATCCACACAATGACTACCACGTCTGGTCATTATGTAATTTCAAAAATATTTTTATCCATATCAACCACACCCTAGGTGTCTGTAGACACCCCAATTTGGACTTGTCAAATTTCCTTAATTTGTGCCCTCGAGGCTCCCCGATGATGAAATAGGGTCAAAACAGGCCTTGGCAAACTTGGACGATACTTCTTGGACTTTTTCAAAATCAAAACATTCCTTTTTTCTCGACACCCTGAGGGTAAAATTGGCACACATTTTAGCATATAAAATATATTTGAATGAAACCAATTGGGTTAGAAAGAGGACTTAACGAGCTTTCCAACGCTTCGAAAAACACCCAAAACCGAGTTCGGGAGTGTCCGTGGCGCCCTTCTGAAGTTGGGCTGCCACTCCCAAGCGCTCGGGACCACTCTAGAGCGCTCGGGAGTGACACTCCCAAGCGCTTGGGAGTGCTGACTGACCAATGCATGTTGAGCTTGGCCTTTGACCATGACTTTTCAGGCTTTTCAGACCTTTCAACGTTCAAACCTACCAGTCAAGCCTGCCTGAGCCAGCAGAATATCATCATGCCTTCCTTTTCCCTCCAAAACTATATTTTAATCTTTCATTTTATTTCCAAACCATAGGTTATGTTTGCCTATAAATACCCCTTTGTTCTTCCATTCAATGGACCACGAAAAATCAGTCCCTCTCTCCCCCTTTTGCTGCCAAAAACCAGCCTCTCAAACTCTCTCTCAAACTCTTTCAAAACAACCTACATTTTCTAAGAAAAACCACCAATTTTCAAGGAAAATTTCTAAGAAGAATGGAATACTATATTTCATCTCCTCTTACTGTTTTCAATCCATTTTCAAGCAAACAAGTCAGTCCAAGAAGCTGGATTCAAGTCAAGCAAATGTATAAAATCTCATTTTATACCTAAAATCTATCGTTTTTCTACTTCTGAGGGGGATCAAGGGTTCATACTAGTTCCTTATACTAGTTGTGAGCTCGTTTGATCTTAGTTTAGCACCAAGAGCAAGAGGAACACAAAGAAAACAAAACTTTTTCTGGGCACTGTGTTCACTCCCGAGCGCTCGGGACCATTCCTGAGCGCTCAGGAGTGCTGCTGCCACCAAAACTTTGTTTTGTTCATTATGTATTTCATTTTCTGTTTTTAGTAGATACTGGGTGTGCACTGGTCCTTCCAGAGCCCAGTTAGGTTTGCTTTCAGTTGCAAGGAAGCCTTGTTTGGATGGTTAGGACTAGTTCTTAGCTGTTTAAACCTCTGGCTGAGCACATCTGTATTTTGATTTCTTTGTGATTTTTTTAGCAGTATTAGCATGCGAATATGTCTAACCAAACTTGCAGGATGAGGTTCTGGAACTCCCGAGCGCTCTAGACCACTCCCGAGCGCTCGAGAGTGAATCCAGTGATAGGGTTTCATCTTTCCACTGTCTTGTATATCATGCATGGCAGTTTTCCCCCCACTGTACATATGCACATGCATGCATAGTTCTTGCATTATATCCTGTCAGTGCTAACAAAGTTTTGCAGGTCAGAGTGTCAGCACTCCCAAGCGCTCGGGACCACTCCCAAGCACTCGGGACCACTCCCAAGCGCTCGAGAGTGAAGTCAGTGGGCAGGGCTTTATTTCATGTTATTTTGGCGTTCTCTCACCATTTTGCCACTCTTTGTACACATGCACATGCAAGCACGTCTATTTGGATATATCTGTGGATACTTGCTAGCTGGTTGAATGAAACAAAATCCCTTTTAAAAATCCCACAAACGTTTAGTAGAGACCGATTTTGAATCGGGCGAGGGGGGTCTCGTAAAACCCTTCCCCCCTCGTAACATGGCTTCCGGACTCTTGAAACTGATCTCTGGTTTTCAATTTCAAATCAATCATTTTCGAGCAAAACGGTTTCTCGAGTGATAGACCATAAATCCGGGTGGCGACTCTTCAAACCATTTTTCTCAAAACGGAAATATATTTTTGAGGCTGGTAGCCCACAGTGTCATGTTTCTAACTTTCTCGGTTTACGTGTCTCGTTCTCATGCATAGACTCCGCGGTAAGACTTTCATGTAATCATAGAAATCTTGAAACTAAACTAGCAAGATCGTCCAACTCTATATTTAATAGCATGCTTACTTTATCACAACATCATACCCAACATTTAATCATACAAGGTAAAGCATAGTGTCACATGGACGGACACCTTTGGAGTGGTAAACCACTTATGCTTTATCAACAACAAGTAGTCAGATAATCACATAATCATGCTCATAATCATTCTAAGATCAATTACGAATAATTAAAGCTAATCTAGGAACGTTATCTTTCAAAAACTCATGCTTCTTTTTAAATTTCAAAACAACATATGTTTATTGATATTTCTATGTATACTTAGAGTTAGGAGGTGTAGGAAAATCCTACCTTGATCCGAAACTAGTCGGGGCCGAATAAGCTAGTTGGAAAATTCTACGGGCGGTGAAACTCCAAATTCGGACCCAACTTTGGATGGCAGTAACTCGGTCAATATTTGGCCGAATATGATCGTTCTTGAGTTGAAATCGAAGCTCTAGAAGTGCTCTACAACTTTTGTGAAGGGAGTTGATCCTAGAAAGTACTTTAGGTAGGAGAAAAATGATGATAAAGGGGGAGACAGTAAGCTGTCTGGAATCTGAAAATCCGAATTTTTGCTGAACTTCGGATGTCGATATCTTTGTCGTTTCTTGACCGATTAGGGTGGTTCTTGGGTCTACCTTGAAGATCTCGAAGTGCTCTACATCTTTTGTGAAGAAAGTTTATCCTAGAAACTACTTTAGGTAGGAGAACAATGAGGATTTGTGAAGGGAAGTAGGCTGTCTGAAAAATGAAAATGGTTTCTAGAGAGAAGTGAGAGCAAAGGAGTGAAGGTGTGAGAATGGCTTGAAGTGAGCTTGCTATTTATAGGCCAAGGGTTCTCTCTCTCTCCCCCTCATCCGAAATCTCTCTCTCTCTCTCCTATCTTTGATTTTTTTCTTATTTAAACACAGGAAAGACTAGATTTGATTGTCCTTTGGTGAGGTAGGAGGATGGCTTCAAAGGACATGACTAGGCTCATTTGTACACTTTGCACACATCACACAATCTCTCTCTCTCTCTCTCCCTCTCTCCCGGCCTCTCTCTCTCCCTCTCTCTCTCTCTCTCTCTCTCTCTCTTTGGTACAATGTACGTACATAGGTGGAAAGATTACAAGACTTTCCTTCTATTTCTATGGTAAATCTAGGTTATTCTATTGGGGTCTAGGTCTAGTCTAGTACCTTGGAAGATTGGATTTGGATAGAAAGAGTAAGAAACCCTAGATTTTGTGATACATGATGAGGTATGAAGATGGCTCAAAGGACATGACTAGGCTTGGAAGAGTACAAGGGCACACATCACCAATCTCTCTCTCCCTCTCTCATCCGGCCTCTCTCTCTCTCTCTCTCCCTCTCTCACTCTCTCGGCCTCTCTCTCCCTCTCTCTCTCTCTCTTAGTCCAAGGGACACCTAAGCATGAAAGGACTATGGTTTGGTGGTTGACTTAGAAAGAGTAAGAGATTGTGTTGTAAGGTTGTAAGGATATCTAGTACTTGAAATCTCTCCCATATCTCTCCATATATTTTTCTCTCCAAGTACAAGTACTTAAGTATTTATATACTAGGATTTGAAAGAAGACAATCCAAAGAGTACATCACTCTTCTTCCTCTTTCCTATCTCTCTCTCTCTCCCTCTCCCATCTCTCTCTCGGCCTCTCCCCTCTCTCTCCTCTCTCGGATTCTCTCTCTCTCTCTCTCTCCCTCTCTCTCTCTCTCCCTTGATTAGAAAAGTATATAGAAGATGACTAACCTAAAAGGACAATTGTACTTCATGATCTTATTATAGATTTCTAGGTCAAAATTCCCCATTAAACAAAAAATGACAAATAGGCACATGATATTAGTATAAAATAGAATTAGGGTACATAGAGAATCTAGGTACAACTCTTATTTCTTTAATAGAATATCTCATGGGAAAATCTAGATAATGAATTAACCAATATATCTTAGTACTTAGTTCTATTATCCAATGGATATCCATTTCCCTTGTAGTTATTAACCAATAGGTAATATTCCCCTAACTTTTGTTAACTAATGGATAAAGAAATAAAGTAACATATACTTAGAATAATATATACATGTACTTTAACATGTGTTTATAAAACTATAAACAAATATATATATGTAATTATCACATCTATCACCAAATTTTCTTAAATAGAAAATCTAGGGTTTCTATTATCCAATGGATAAAAATCTCCCTAACCTTTAGTAACCAATGGGTAGAAGACAAGGGTGATATGGTCAAGATTCTCTACAATAATCCAAGAGGTACTAGTACTTATATAATTATATAGTGTACTTAGAATCTAGGAAAGTAAATACTTTAAGTTTATAAGTACATGGAAAATCTATGAAGTGATTTTATTTAATAAACCCTAGTACTTGTTGAAAGATTAACTTCTATTATCCAATGGGTAATAATTCTCCTAACTTTTATTGACTAATGGTTAAAGAAGCAAAGTATATATATATATATAGATGTATTGACCAAGTATACAAAAGTACATAGTACTACATGACCTCACTAGATCTTCCAAGTCAAAATTCCCTATTAAACTAAGTCAATATGGCACATGTCTCATTATAAAACTATATTAGGGTACATAGAATCCTAGGACAAGATATCATATCCATTTCTTTAATCTATTAGGTACATGGCATATCTAATTAAACTAATAAGTCCTAGTACTAGGTAGAAAGACTAGCTTATTATCCAATGAATAATATTTACCCTAACTTTTATTATCCAAGGGTCAAAGATGGAAGGTACTATATATATATATATGACTCATGGTGAATCTATTAAACTAATAGATCTAGTACTTGGTGGCAAGACTAAGCTATGGACCAATGAGTAATATTCTCCCTAACTTCTATGGACCAATGGGTAAAAGAGTAAAGTATAATATTGGAATATTATATATACATCTTTCAAACATGTGTACAAAGGCCTATATAATACTATATAAGTGTACCTTGGTCAAATCTAATAAAATATCTTAGGTAGAAAGCCTATTGTCCAATGGATAAAGATTTCCCTAACTTCTATCGTCCAATGGGTAAAGGTCAAAGATGACTTTGGTCCAAAGGGTTCCTTTAGGGTTTGGAAAGGTTCAAAAGATTCAATTAGGGTTGGAAGTGCAATTGGTAGTTAGGTTTCCTCAATGAATCGGTTAGAAGCTAACTAGGCTTGCTAAGAAGGATTTCTAGTCAAGAAATATAATCTGAGACTTAATTTTAATAATTAGGAAAAAATATACTAACACACTTGTCTTTAGAAAATGACTGCATAACCTTATATGAGGAAAACTAAATTTATAAGTCTAGAGTTTATTAACGACGGATTTTTGGGTATTTTAAAAGAAATTTTAAAGAAGTCCAAGTCATTAACGTAAAATTCAAATTACTAACACACTTGTCTTTAGAAAATGACTGCATAACCTTATATGAGGAAAACTAAATTTATAAGTCTAGAGTTTATTAACGACGGATTTTTGGGTATTTTAAAAGAAATTTTAAAGAAGTCCAAGTCATTAACGTAAAATTCAAATTTTTAACGAAATTTTTTAGTTACCAAAAATCAGGGTCGTTACAGGCAGTCCTTTGTACAGCTCCAGCGAGCTCGCTGGACCGCCATGCCCTCTCGAGTTGGCCCCTCTCCTCTGTTCAAAACAAAGCCAAAACAAAGGAAATGAGTCAGTGCATGTGCAAATCAAGTTCAATAAGCAGTCGATCAAATAGTTCTAAGGTATTCTACAGTCGATCAAGTATTTCGAGGCATTCTACGGTCGATTCATGTTATTCGAGGCATTGTTAGTCGATCATTCAAAAACATTTTATTAGTCGATTCAAGTTACTTCAGGCATCCTATGGTCGAGTTCTAAAGTCAAAGCATCCTACAGTCAATTTCAAGTTGTTGAAGCATCCTACAGTCGATTCAAGTTATTCTAAGTTATATTATCAATCGAGCTAGCTATCAAGGCATTCTACAATCAAATCAAGTTCAAAGGCATTCTACAGTCGAATTGTCAAAGGCATTCTACAGTCGAATCATCAAAGGCATTACCAGTCGAGTTCAATCATTCCAAGTCGATTCAAGTTCTAAGTTCAAGGTCGAGGCATGCTAAGTCAATCCAGGGTATATCGTTCAAAGGTTCTACACAATAGTCAAGTTCAATAGTTCAAGTGACATGCATTAGAAGCTTAGACAGTTCAAAGTAAGCCTATGCAGATAAAACAATACATTAGAAGCTAAAGCAAGTGTTGAAAGGTATACCTGCTCCCAAGTCAGCGCCAGGTGCTCTGTGGGGTCCCTCAACACAAGCTCGGGGTCGTAGTCCTCCCGCCAAGGCACGTAGTTGTCGACCCCTGACGGGATAAACACGTGCAGCTCCGGCGGCGTGTACGTCTCTGCAACAAAGAGGGCGCGAGTCACCTGCACACTAGTCCTGGCCAGCTCCACCGCCGACTCCTGCACCCACGCCGCCTCCTCCTGGGCTCTCTCGGCCGCCTCGGTCTCTCTAACAAGGTCCTCGGCCTCCCATCTCAACTGCTCCTCCTCCTTGGCCAGCCCGATTTGTATCTGTCTCTCCTCGCGGGCTGCCAAAACTGCCGCGACTACCATGGGGTTCTCCTCTAACAACCGGGCAAGCACATCGTCGCCCACGTACTCTACGAAGTCACTCTCTGTAATGGGCTCATGCCTGGAGGACCCCGCGACTGGTACGAACTCTGCCGGACCCATGGGCGTCTCTTCGGAAGTTCCCTCGGCAACCACTGGACCTTTTCCCCTCGCCGGATCCTTCGCCGGCAACTCCAATTGAACATCACCCCCACCGCCGCTACTGCTACTGCCACCGATCATACCAGGGCTTCTGCTAGTGACCACCAGGCCTTCCACGCCACTCCTGAAGTCCAAAGATGAAACCATGGGCCCCCTGTATCAAGGAGCACCGGCGTATGCTCCTCCACCTCTGGCGTACACCGGTTTGTGCTGCCATCTGCCCCCTATGCATGACCTCCGTCGCCACCACCACTGCTCAAATCCTCTGCACCGGAGATCGCCCCAGCCCCTTCTGTAGCTCGAACGTCGATTTGAGCCCTAGGGTTTTCAATCTCATCCATTGGACAAACACTCTCGTCACCACCACCATGGTTGCCTCCATTACCTGCCTCCGCCATCACGGTGGGTGTATAGGTATTCCTGGTTTGGAGAAGAAGATGAGAATGGGAGAAAGAGAGAGTCGCGGGAGAGAATAGGGAAGGAGTTTGAAAACTGTCATCTGACAGTTTCAAACTCGTTCCAGGCGTATAAGAGAAGAAAGGGAACTAGGCCGGGTCTGGGCCGAGTTTGAACTCAGGCCTGTCTATTTTACCAATGTAAGCCAGTAACAAACCAGCGCACGTAGGTTATTCATGGGCCAGAGGCCCAATCAGTGTTTCTGCATCAAATACTTCCCAAATGGCAGCCCATGCTGCCCCAATTCATGTTTTTATCAAATGGTTAACCATCCCCAGGTTTACAGAGTCCACTCAGTTCAATTCGATCAAGCATGTGGCGGTCTTCCGTCCATTCAATCAGCGATGGTCTGCTCCGTCCACCAATTCAATCTGCGACAGCTTGCTCCATCCACCAATTCAATTAGCGACGGCCTACTCCGTTCACCCATTCAATCAGCGACGGCCTGTTCCATCCACCAATTCAATCAGCAACGGCCTGCTCCGTCCATCAACTCAATCAACAAGTGGCGGTCTTCCCATCACTCAATCAACAAAGCGACGGCCTATCCCGTCCATCAATTCAATCAACAAAGCGGAGGCCTGTCCCGTCCATCAATTCAATCAGCAGCGGCCTATTCCGTCTAACTTATCCCCAGCAGCGGTGGCCCTTCCGTCCTTTCAAATCAACAAGCGGCGATCTTTCATCCACTCAATCAATCAAGTTCTTTAAGTATACGTGTCTACTTTGCTAGCATGTTCTGTTCTGGATAGTCTCGTGGGTATCTAGAAACCTTTGACATTACTTGTATCAAGTCAATGGTGCTCCAAGTGTCGTCAAATGGGGACTACTGTAGACACCCTATTTTGGATTGTCCAGATTAGTTTACTTAATTTCTTTGATTCCCCGATGATGAATAAGATCAAGAACACCTCGAGAATGTTAGTGTGTTTGAGCTTTAAGCGGATAAATCCCTTTCGAACCCTTTAAACCAGAACCAAAAGACCCTAGCCAAACCCTACCTGCATACGCTGGTCCCACACCAGCGTGCGTGGGTCCACTGCCACGTGTCAATCATCGGTCATCTTTGACCGATTGACCAAGCTTGGACTGGCGCACGCAAGTCCAGGACTGGCATACGCTGGTCAAAGGTAGTCCCATCACCTTTATTCAGCCACGTTCACAAGACTTTTTGGCCACCCCAAAACCCTGTTCATTCGTCTGAGAAGTGATCTCAGACAACCCCCATCACCTTGTCATATGCATTAAATGAAGGAAGACTTCATTGCCAAGCAAAACCAGCCCCCTTTACAACTGGTTACTCTCATCACCTTCTCCTAGATATACCCCCCATGTATTCCCTTGCAAGGGGTTACCAACTTGAAGTCCTCAAGTCACAAGTTCAATCCCCAACAGCTCTTTGTTCATCCCTTTCTTCCCTTTGAAAGGTATTGACCAGCAGCACTACCATACACCACTCCATACATCCACACTCATCATCCAAGCCACTACTCAAACTCAAACATCATTCCAAACTCAAAGCCAAAGGTATACCACCTTTGATAAACTCTCTGTTCTAATCCCTGAGGGGGGCTAGCAGGGTCAAGGCTGGTAATCAATACCAGTCTTGGCCCTAAAGCTGGCAAGGTTTCAAAACCGTGCATGACTAGAACTGGCGCACGCCGGTCCATAGTACGCGTACGCCAGTCATGGCTATACATGCGTTACTGGCGTGGGGATCAGTGTCTAGTTGTTTTCTGCCATACATTTCATATATCTCACAGTGAGCATGCTAAGAACCAGTTTACTGCTTTCCATAGTTAGAACTATAAGTTTATCTTTTCAACATTCATATTTGCTGTTATGGAATGACTCTGGGGTCTTTCTGAACATGTCTCAGAACCCAGAAAGTGCAAAGCCAAGCACTGGACTAGAGGTTAAAACCAGCGTATGGTAGACCTCTACCAGTGTGCGCCAATCTAGCCCAGTCCAGTGACTGGCCATTGCATGGCAACTAGGCCTTGGCCTCTGCTTTTGTCCCCTCACTGTTTAAGGGGTGCTTTATTCATTTTTGTGGCTTTATAGCCCCTTTAAACTGCCTGTATCTATATATATATTGTATATAAACTGCTTGGTTTGTCCTGGGTGTGCACTGGTCATTTCCAGAGCCCAGATGATTGAAAATAAGAATTGTGGGCTTAGGCTTACTAGCGCACGCGAGTTCCATATGGGCGTACACAGGTATGGTTAGCATGCAGTGACTCGATCAGTGCATGTTGGTTTCTTCCTGCACACGTCATTCTGGACAATCTATTTAAATAAGCGAGCATGCCATTTTATCACATCCTACCAACATGTTATAGTTTTAATCCCTTTAAACTGTTCCCCCGCCCTAACTGGCTAAAAAATGATTAAAGAGAGAGAATCCAAATGTTTTACAAAATGCCCGAGTAGAGACCGATCTCCGGATTGGGCGAGAGGGGTGCCTTAAAACCCTTCCCCTCTCGTAACCTGGCCCTCAAACCTCAAATATCAAAGGTGACAACGGGCCAATCTACAAAACCTTTTCCAATCAAAACGTAGCAAGCTTTTCAAGTTCGGTTCCTTGGGTGATTACTGCAAAACCCGAGTGGCAACTCTGAATTGAGCGTTTCGCCGTGCTTTCCAAAAAGGGCACACCTGGTTTCTCACCAGATTTTTAGGGGCATGTGCCCATACCAGTCTCTCTCCTCTCAATTCTTCTAGAACAATTTTACTTATGGGCTTGTGGTCTATCATATAGTCCCCTTTTAAGAACTGGGCATTAGTGCTAACAATGACCTTTTTATCCATAGGTCTATAAAACAGGCCACCTTTCGTTCCTCTAGGGTACCACACAAACAAGAAAACTTCTATCCTTGATTCCAATTTATCTACGTTCCCATTCAGCACATGTTCTGGACTACCCTAAACCCGAACATGCCGCAGACTAGGTTTGCGCCTAGTCCACAATTCTGTGGGTGTAGATGGTACTGACTTAGATGGTACCAAGTTAAGAATGTATGTTGTTGTTTCTAGTGCATGTCTCCAAAACGAAATTGGTAAATCTGAATAACTCATCATTGATCTTACCATATCCATAAGAGTCCTATTCCTTCTCTATGCTACACCATTTTGTTATGGCATTCCTAGAGCTGACAACTGGGATGTAATCCCTTCAGCTGACAAGTAGTCCCTAAACTCTCCCAAGAGGTATTTGCCACCACGATCAGATCGCAATGTCTTGAGACATTTACCCATACGCTTTTTCGTTTTTGCCCTATACTCCCTAAATTTCTCAAAGCATTCGGACTTACGGCGCATCAAATAAATGTATCCATACCTTGAGTAATCATCAATAAAAGTGACGAAGTACTCAAAGTCCCCTCTAGCTTGGACATTCATAGGTCTACACAAATCAGAGTGAACCAATTCCAACGGCTCTTTGGCTTTATATCCTTTTGCTGAAAAAGGCCTCTAGGTCATCTTACCTTCTAAACAGGATTCACAGACTGGAAGTTCCTCAACTTCTAATGAACCCAAAGGTCCATCTCTAACCAATCTAGAAATCCTATTCAGATTAATATGACCAAGGGGTAAGTGCCAAAGATACATTTGGTTCAATTTAGAAGGCTCATTTTTCTTACAAGGTAAATTATTAGTGTTATTCAAATCATGCAGTTGCACTGTAGGAAACATAGGATTAATGATAAAGAGATCATCCACCAATGAACCAGAATAGGTAAAACGTTTATTTAACTTAATAACCACAGAGTCACTAAAATAAACCAAATATCCATCCTTAATCAACTTAGAAATTGAAATCAAGTTTCTTCTAATAGAAGGAACATAAAGACAATCTCTTAAAATTAAACTCCTATTGCTACTAAAATTTAAAATGGTATTTCCTACTGCAACTGCTGGCACTCTCGTAGCATTTCCCATATGTAGATAAATCTCCTCATCACTAAGTCTTCTGGTTTCCTAGAACCCCTACAATGAATTGCAAATATGATTAGTGGCTCCTGTATCTACACACTAGGTACTGGTAGATAACACCGCTAAACATGATTCAACAACTAGTGAAAAAGATTTCCCTTGTTTGTTCACTTTATTGAGAAAAACTGGACAATCCTTCTTCCAGTGTACTTTCTGCTTGCAGTAAAAACACTTTTCCTTAGGCTTTTTCACTCCACCTTGAGGCACAAGAACTGCCTCCACAACCTTTTTTTGAGACTTGTTCTACTTTTTCTTGCCTTTCGGCTTAGAAGTAGAAGCCTTGTAACGACCCGGATTTTTGCCCTTTTTTTTTTTAAATACAAATTTGAAATATTAAATACTAATTCAATAATTAGTTAGATTAATTAATTAAAATACATTATCATGTGTATAATTGATATTACTAACAAACTTGTATAGGAGATATATATATTATACTTTCGATATACATGGATCCATACCCATCCCTTATCCTTCCTAACTACACCCTAAAAACTCTAACTAAATTAAAATTCTATCCAAACAAAACCCATACTTACTTCCCACACTCCACCACCTCTCCATCACCCCTCTATCTCATCCCCTCTTTTTGTGCAAAAACCAAACCCACCTTCCAATCCCCATTTATTCGGCTACGAGAGGAGAGAGAAACACAATTACTCCCCATCCTTTTTATTTCCGAGAGAGAGAGAGAAGAGAGAGACGGCAAAGGGAGGGAGAGATTCCAAGCCTTTAACCTTTTGTTTTGTTCTTCCTTTCCTTGTTTTATTTTTCACTGTTTTTTTTTCTGTTTGTAATCCCTAACCAAGAAAGGAACAAATCTTTCCAACCTTACTAGCATTTTGCCGAGAAGAAAGGAGGAAAAAGAAGAAGAAAGAAAGGAGTGCCGCCGCCACGCTCCGTTATACTATTTTTTTTGGTTAAATCCATTCTTAGCTTGAAACTCCAAGGATCAAGGTAGATATCTCTGGGGGCAGCATGCCCTCGGAGAAGGATTTCATTCCTTTCCGACGAACTTTTGGGCAAGGCCCTCGCGGGAATCGAGGGAGCGCGAGCGGAGAGGCAAGCGCTCGAAAGTACAGAGTCACCACTCGGGTTTGAAGGTCCGACACCCAAGGAACCGTATTTCGAAGCACCTGCCGTGCTATTTGATTTGAAAAAGTGAAGGCACCAGTCCGTCATAACCATATCTGGGTTCGGGAGCCAGGTTGCGAGAGGGGAAGGGTTTTAAGGCACCCCTCTCGCCCAATCCGGAGATCGATCTCTACTTGAGCATTTTGAAAATGTTTACGATTCTTCTTTTATTAACCAGATTTTAGCCAATTAGGGCGGTGGAACAGTTAATCGGGGATTAAAATTGTAACACGTTTTGCAATGATGTGATGAATAGCATGGATGGATGAAATACCAAGTAATAAATGGAACAAGGTTCAAAATATTGCTAAAACACCAAAACAGTGCTTTGACATGGGAGTATCAAAAGCAGTAGCCAACTTGCATGCATGGATCAACCTGCATGCAAGTGAACCATCGCGCGATACTTCCATACCGTCGCGCGAGGGTTGGTGTCTCACCAACAGTTTGAACTTTATCCCCTTCTGGGCTCTGGAAGGACCAATGCACACCCAGGAGGCAAACCAGGCAGTTTATAGGTACTGAAAGTAAATAATTATTTACAGACGGGTTGGAATAAATTGAAAATACAACCCCTAAACAGTGGGGGGAATGAATAGAGGCCTAGAGCCTAGTTGCCCATGCAAGGGCCATCACTGGAAATCAGTGAACCATCGCGCGACAGAGTGCAAGACTCGCGCGAGTGTTCTGACTGGACTTCCATGAATTGCTTTGCATGCTTGGGGCTCTAAGACATATTTAGAGACATCCCAAGGGCATTCCAAACTAACTGAAGCAGCAAGCTAAGAAACTGGACTATTTAAAACCAAGTTGGCCATGCAAGGGCAGCCACTGGAAATCAGTGAACCGTCGCGCGACAGAGTGGAAGATTCGCGCAAGGGTTCTGACTGGACTTCCAGGAGTTGCTTTGCATGCTTGGGATTCTGAGAAGTTCAGGAACATCCCAAGGGCAATACAAACTAACTAAAATAAAAACCAAGGAACTGAACTTGTTTTAACATGCATAACAGTGATCTATATATCAAGATAAAAATCACGACAAGCATGCTCATGAATAAAACGAGAAATGACCAGCTTCCCTTCCCCACGTGGATCAATCTCTTGCAGACAGAACTGTCGCGCGAGTGTTCGGATCCATCGCGCGAGGGTTTGGCTGATCACAGTTTCTTATAACTCTGTTGATTTTAGGGCCAGGACTGGTATTGATTACCAGCCTTGGCCCTGCCAGCCCCCCTCAGGGATCAAGACAGGAACAGGTAACTTTTATACCTTTGCTTGAATGGCTTATGGAATGGATTGGATTGAGTGATATAGCCTTGCAAATGGGTGTGCTAGACTTGAAAGACTAGGAAGTGGCTTGGGTTTGTAACTTTATGCTAGACTTTGCTAATTTTTCCTTGTTGAAATTTTTTAACCCTTTGGAAGATCAACCAATGGGGGTATATATAGGAGGAGTGAGTGGTTCAAGGGGGGTGGAAAACTTGGCCTAGCAACCAGCCAACAAGGCTGGTCACTCTTACTTGGTGGAGAAGAGAGCCACCAAGGTGAGTGGGGGTGGTGTATCCAAGCCTGCCAGAACGCTGTTCAGCCAAGGAAAACGGGGTTCCAACCCATGTGGCCCTGATGATCACAAAAATCCAGCTGGATTAAGATGATGGGGACAGGTGGGACCGTCGCGCGAGGGTTTGGAACCATCGCGCGAGGGTCAACAGTCAAACTTTGACTTTGACCAACACCTGGCAAGCTGACTATCGCGCGAGGAACAAGAAGTATCGCGCGACGGTCAAACTTTGGCTAGGATTTTGACTGAAGGTTTTAGGGGTTCAAAAGGGTTCAAAGGGCTCAAGAAGGGTTCCAAGTCCAATCCATTCCACATTCAAGCCTGTTTGATCCGATCTCATCATCGGGGAAACAAGAAACTGAAAAATAAAGTAAAACAAACGGGAGACCCAGATTGGGGTGTCTACAGTAGTCCCTCTTTAACGGCACGCGGAGCACCATTGACTAGTACGGGTAACGTCAAAGATTTCTAGACACCCACCAAATCCGCCCGAAAGCCGATTAAATGGAAAATGCAAACGAGTATATAAAAAAATACCTTGCACCAATAAATAGATTGGACGGATGGATCGTCGCTGATTTGAAATTGGACGGTTGGATCGTCGCTGATTTGAGATTGGACGGTTAGATCGTTGCTGATTTGAAATTGGACGGTTAGATCGTTGCAGATTTGAGATTGGACGGATGGATCGTCGCTGAATTGAGATTGGACGGATGGATCGTCGCTGAATTGAGATTGGACGGATGGATCGTCGCAGATTTGAGATTGGACGGATGGATCATCGCAGATTTGCTGGCGGACCATTGCTGGGGATGTAAAATTCCTCGGGATGAAGGCAAAGCTTCCATAATAACCCTCAAATCCATTATACGAACATACCAAGACTTCACAAACCCAAAAGAGGGGTAAATGAGATCAGGCCGAACCTAGGGCTGAATTGGGCCTGAGGCCCAGACGAACCGTCGCGTGACAATTCAGAACACTCGCGCGAGGGTTCTCGGTTAGGGCTTGGATCTGAAAAGGCCCAGACTCAGCCCAAACCTGTTTCATCCGTTTAAACGTCCGCGGGACGTTACAGAAACGGTACGAGGCAGTTTCAAATTCTCAGAACACTCTCAACTCTCAAACCCTCTCTCAAATCTTTCCCAACACCCTTGATTGCCTCACGAAATCAACCCAAGCACGACCATGGCAGATCACAGCGAGGATGGTGGTGGTGGTGGCGAGGTAGTTGATCGGCCGGCGGACCGAGGAGAGACCATGGGCGTCGAAACGGAGGATCAACCTCCGGCGATGGCCATCGCAGAGGCCGGTGCAGTGGCGAGAGGCAGCGGAGATGGTGGAGAAGACCAGCAGCAGGAGATTGATGGTGGTGAGAGGTGTCGCGTGACAGAGCCAGTGGCTCGCGCGATAGTGGAAACTGGGGAAACAGGGGCTTCTGTCGAGCCATCGGGCTCGAACATGGCAGTGGAAGGGTCGGTGGTGGCCGGAGTGAGTCCAGGAGATGCAGGAGATAATGATGGCAGTGATCACCATCGCGCGATAGAGGAGGAGCCTCGCGCGACGGTTCAGTCTGGGGAAGGCAGTGGCAGTGGCAGTGGCAGTGGGGCCGGAGGTGATGGCATTGAGTCGACCGGGTCCCCGCCGAGGGACTCGGCGAAGGGTAAAGGGGCTGCTGTCGAGGAAGAGGCCACCGGGGTACCCTATCGAGAAGAGGATATCTTGTTCCGACCCGCGGCGACGGCGGCCACATCATCAAGTCATAGGCCAATCACCAAATACGACGTTGCCGAGCACTTGCCCGATGAGGCATTGGTGAAGCTTCTCGAGGATAACCCCCTGATTGGGGAAATAGTATTGAAGGCCAAAGAGGATCAGGCGCGGGGTATTGAGGCGTCGGAGGCCGCCGAGAGGGCCGAGAGGGAAAGAAAGGAGAGAGAGGAGCCTTTGAGGGACGTTGAGGTCGAGGAGAGGGCCGGAGCGGAGGCGCAGGGGCCTAGAGTGACCGCTGTGACAGAGGCGAGGGGCATGAGACGCCCTGGTTTTTCAGCGGAGGCGTACATGCCTCCCACGCCACACTTGTTCGTACCATCGGGCTTTGCAGCCTACGCACCGCTACAAAGGGACTATGATGACGAGCTCATGTTGAGGGACCCCTGGGCCCACATTGCCCGTACTTGGATGGAGGTATATTCTTAGAAAAGCTCCCTTTGTAATTCAATTTGGATATCATGCTTTTTGTAGCTAGATTTCGATACTCGCTTGAAAAGACTTGAACTTAGAATTGCATGCGATACTCATGAGCCAAACCATGCCAAAACGATATACCATTGGTGACGTAAGCCTTGCATGTAGTAACTTGAACCAACCATATGCCATAGGCTTCATTGATTACCTAGAACTTGAAAATGAAATCCCTGTATACTAATAATACCTTTTGCTGCTTGTTTTTGCATTTGAAACAGGCGGGAGCAAGCCAGAGGGACATCCGCGGCTTTGGGGGCGCGTGTAGGTCCTTGGAGTTGTACGAGGCCTTGCCTGAGAGGGTGAGACAGTTAGTAGACGAGGCGGGTTTTGGAGAGTTTCTACGGACGCTGACACGAGCGAGAGCCAATCACGCGGTCCTAGTTGCACTTGCAGAGAGGTGGAGGGATACCACCAATACCTTCCACCTACCTCCCGGGGAGATGACGATGACGCCCGCGGACTTTACGGCTATTGCCGGGCTGAGAGTTGGAGGAGAGCCTATCCCGTTTGACTCGGGGATCCAGGAGGACAGAGTGGCTTTGGAGTGGTTTCTGGGTGAAGCACCCAAGATCGAGGAGGGGATGGCGCGGTACGACCAGTTCACAAAGTACTTACAGAAGAAGGTAACCAACGACCGGGAGGCGGAGTAGATGGCCCGGGCATACTTGTTATACCTGTTTGGTGCTTCATTGTACCCAAACAGGCGGAGCAAAGTGCATCTCTCCTACCTGCCGGCATTGAGGGACTTGAGGGGAGCCTCACGCTTCGACTGGGGCGGTGCGGCATTGAGTACAGCCTACCACTTCTTCGGTGACTCGTCAAGGACAGGTCAGAGCACTACTGGTTACTGGAGAGCTTGGGAGGTACAATTCTAGCCCTTTGCACAACACAATTTCGATTATGCTTGTTTATTTGATTGCTTAGCTCGCTTGACTGCTTCAATTTCAGATATTGCATATCCTTTGACTAATGTTTGTATTTGTCTAAACATTGCATAGCTTTGGGCTTACGAGGTATTGCGGATGTATCCGCCACAATGCAAGCACCCAGACCTGAGCACCCTCCCCGGCGCGCTGATATGGAGCAAGTCCAACATGGGGAAGAAGGAGGGGAGAGGCGACCTCAATTCCTTTAGGCTGTACTTGGACGAGCTTAGGGCTTCACAGGTATGACATAGAACATGAAACTTCCAATATGCACTCTTTTCTTTGATTTCAATGTTGTCGCTGATCAATTGCCTGCATTGCTTGCTTGTCTTAACTGCAGATCAACTGGGATCCTTGGAGAGGAGCGGGGCCAGAGCCAGAATACTTGGCCAGGAGCAGAGCTGTTACGGCCAGCAGGGTACTGTTGGAGTCGGCCTTTGGTTGGCAGTGGTACTTGGGAGACCGGGTGACACGCCAGTCACTTGGCCATCTCGAGTTCCAGGTGCCAGGGCCACTTCCGCCCCGGGCTTCACACACGGGAGAGTACACACGAGCTGAGCTAAAGAGGTACACGCGGCCGGACACCGAGTTGGCACACTACTTGCGAAGGCCGTGTGAGACGAGGCCTAGGCGGACTTGTGGTTGGCGGGCCTCCAGAGCTGCTTTGGAGGATTCCTGTGGTTGACAGCCAGGGGAATCCTGCTGAGTTACGCTTAGTGCCTGCGAGAGCGGAGCCTACCCCTGTGACCATGCCGGTAAGACTTAGCTTCCATTATTGTTTTTCAATTCAGTACGCTTGAATTACTGTTGATTGACCTGCTAAACTCAAATTGTATGCAGGTGCCGACTGAATGGGTGAATGAAGCCGTGCGACGCATGCTAACCTTGGAGAATGTAGTGAGGAGAGCGGCGAGCGGCATGCCACTGGAGCTGCACTACCCGGCACCGACACCACAACCGACTCAGCCAGCCGTTGTTCAGAGGAAACAGGTACATAAACGATACATTCCTGCTTTCGATACATTCCTGCTTATCCTGCTTTCGATACATTCCTGCTTTCGGTTATAGAATGTACCTGCTTTCAACATATGAAATACAATATGCACAATGTACACTCATATTTTGAAATGAAATGACAATGCAGGCACAGGGGAGGGTGATTCCTAGGAGGAAGAGCGCGCGAGATCTGCCACCGAAGAAGGTGGTGGCAAAGAAACCCACGGCTCCAGCCAGTACTTCGCGGCGACAGACCAGGAGTTCGCAGCCAGCGGCTGCGGGTCGGGAGGCTGCTAGGCAGGCCGTTAGACATGCCGAGCTACAGTACCAGATCAAGATGAGTGAGAAGCCGACGCAAGAGGAGCTGACCCGCAAGAGGCGACAGGTCTCGTTGGATCCCCCTGAGGAAGAAGAGGAGGAAGAGGAAGAGGAAGAAGAGGGAGAAGAGGATGACGAAGAAGAAGAAGAAGAAGAAGAAGAGGTAGAACGACGTCCCTCCTCTAGCAGTGGTTCCGATGATTCCGTTGATGATCCTCCGTACAAAGACGACCCACGGGAGCAAGTGGAGAGCGACGACTGGCTTGGAGTACGCTGAGGGCCTCCGCGGAGTCTTCCTTGCATTTTGACTTTTGATTTCGGGCCTGCGTGCCCAAGTAGATAGCTTAGCTGACCGATACAATTTTTGAAGGCCTGCGTGCCTTTTGATTAGCGGGCGCTTGTGCCCTAACTGCTTTGATAGCTTTTGATTGCTGAAGTGCCACAGATACAGTAGTTCCTTTTGTTGACATGGATAGATCACGGTTTAGCTATAAATTTTGCATTTTCGGGTTTATTGTTTCTCGTTATGAATAAGAGAAAGTAAGACCAACCACTAATACCAAAACTTGCATTGACAACGCACCAAAATTGCTTACAGACACACGTGAATGCACAAAACGCGACCAAACTGCAAAGAAAACGGAAATATACCCCAGGATACGGCTAGGATACGAGGATACGAGAAAATGGGCATTTATGGGCCAACGTTCAAAATAAACCGATCCAGACAAAACTGACTCTCATACAAGACCAAGTATACCTAACATGACTTGTCCCAATTGACGGAATTGAAGAAAATGCCCCGAAACAAGATTTGGACACGAAAATGCTCAAAAATAATGCAAAAACGACCTAACACGGTAAACATGACTCAATTATGTCCCGGACTGAAACCGACACCTCCATATAGTCATACAAGGTCCAAGTGACCTACATGGCATGACCAACCTTGGCTAAAACCTCTAGAACGAGTTTTGGCCTCTCGAAACCTTGATTTGAACTTGAAATGGGCCGCCGAGGGTCCAAAATCTCCGTTAAACGCGACATTTCAAATCCGATGCTTGGATACAGTCACATATGCACATTATGACTTGTTGGAACCATCAAAAGTGCAAAAAGACCCTTGGAACGAAAAATGGCCAAAACTGGACAGTAGCATCTGAAAACTGTAAAAACTGCAGACAAACCCTCACGTGAGGGTTTGGAACCATCGCGCGAGGAAGCTATCTCGCGCGACGATTTGGAACAATCGCGCGACAGTCAGACCCTGCCAAGCTGCTCTTGTTTGACCAAATCATTGCTTGAAGCCTTATCATCTTCCCCACGTCTTGCAGGCTACTCTGTGGTTTCAGAGGAGGATGTCCTTGCATGGCAAGGTGGTAGAACACCTAAGCCTCAATCCTATCCTCCGGCACGAAAACCGAGGATGATATTTTCAGTATCTTGCCCATAAGAAGAAGGCATTAGGAGTAATGTAGGGCATACCCTCCCTCGCCCCAAAATGGAAGATTCGTTGATGGAAGTACTCGACCCTTGGCTAATGAGGGCTGAAACCATAGATTAGGCGAGCCCCCGGTCTCGGTGTCTATCCTCAATCCGTGATCTCCGATTCAGTCAACCGTGTGTCGAGCTTCTCCAAGCTGCGTTGGCCTTCTGGGACCCAGCTGTGCATGTCTTCCAATTTCATCAAGACGAGATGTGCCCAACTATGGAAGAATTCCAAGCGTACGTCCCAGGCTTTGCCAATTTAGACGCCCTTGCGGTTCCACCATTTCAAGAAGACATGGAGCAGATTCTACAGACAAAACTCAACATACCCGGGGAATTGACGGCAAGCATTATCCAGGATGGAGCACTCAACATCATTCGTCTGATTGAGCTGTATGGTCCCGAGGGAGCCCTGGGAGATTATGTAGGGGAAGCTCACAGACGCTTCTTGTTGTCCATATGCACGCTGGCCGCTTATATGCTGATCCTTGTTGACAAGGTGTGTAACGCCCCCAAATTCGGGTACGTTAAAGGGATAATTTCATTGAAAGGTAAATAGAGTCAAGCTCATTATTACATCATAAACCTTACAAAAGTACTTTTATTCAATAAGGGCAGGGTACTAGGGTTCCTATCGTCTACTCTTCTTGTTCCTCCATTCTTGCCAGTTCCTTGGCTCCAAAGGCTTCCAAAGTGTAGAGTTCCCCCTGTTCGTCTACGAGGTCTGACATATTATACCGGCGTCGCCACCAATATAATATGTCAGGGTCACCAAAGGTAACACCGTGAGCTATAACGCTCAATAGAGAAATCCATACCCACTAACCCTTAACTTACAAACAAAGCAGTCATACAGATAACGATATCTATGCAGTATATGTAACTATCAACAATGACACATCCACGTTTTCTATTAACTATCGTTGGTGTCTGTGTTATCAGAGTTTCTCCTACGCAGCGTTTCGTAGACCGTGTCACCAGTTTCACTTTTCTTTACCAATTAACATTCTGAAAATCACATTTTTACACACCCAACCTCGGTTCCGCCATTCCGGGTTCCCGAGTATCCTCACAATGGTTTCGCCGCACCGGGTTCCCATTGGCACACAAAACTTTGCATTGGCTCCTCTCCACGGATAACCAAGCCACACACCCAACCTCGGCTCCGCCGTTCCGGGTTCCCGAGTATCCTCACAATGGTTCCGCTGTACCGGGCTCCCATTGGCACACACACACACACACATAATGACTCGTACACTGGTCATTATGTAATTTCAAAAATATTTAACGCACGAACACCACACAATGGGCAAGTCCGGCCACATTGCGGTTTTCAAAACACACCTTGTTTAACACACCCTACATGTCATGTTTCTATTTTCCTTGTTTCTGTGTCTCGTATTCATGCATAGACTCTGCGGCAGTAAATATTGACTTCTTGGAATTAAACTAACAAGATCATTTAACCCTATATTACTTAGCATGCTCATTCTAATCATATTCGAACATTTAACACACAAACTAAAGCATAGTGCCACATGGATGGACACCTTTGGAGTGGTAAACCACTTATGTTTTATCAACAACAAGTAGTCAAGCAATCACACAACAAGCTCATCACCATCCTTATAATTGAAACTAAGCGATAAATTTCTATCATTTAAACCCGTTCCTTCTTTCTTTTAAGGAGGTTCAATACAACATATGTTTCTTCGGAAGATAAGATCAATATTCTCAACATACTCCCCTTCCTTTTCATTTCTTTTAGTAAAACACTTTTCAAGTTCTCATGCATTTCAAGCGATACAAGTAATAAACACATTTCTATTTATACTTAGAGTAGTGAGTTAGGATAATCTACGTTTCAAAAGTATACACATTTCTAATTATATTTAAGGAAGTAGATGTGGAAATCTACCGTTCTTCTTGGCGGTAGGTCGATCTAAGGGATTGGTCGTCGGTTTTGGTGGATCGGCGGCGTAACGGCTCCAGATTGCTTCGAAAGGAAGAGAGATGGATGTTCTCTTCCTAGAAACAACTTTAAGAACTAGACTAGACTACTTTAAAGATCTAAGGGTGGTCTTGGAGGTGGTTTGGTGGTTGCTCTTCAAGAACAAGGAAGAACTTTCAAGAACAAGCAAGAACATTATGCTTTCTAGAGAGAGAAGTTGTGGAATGAGAGGTGTGAGTTGAATGGTGAGAATGGGGTGCTATTTATAGGCAAAGGTTTGGCTCTCCCTCTCCTCTCTTGGCCGGCCCTCTCTCTCTCTATCTTTCCCATGGATTTGCTCCATTGTCTTGTCAAATCAAGCATGCAAGCATGCCAATGGCTTGTCATCTCCAACTTTTTAGGCTTAGGGCTAAAATCCTAGGTTATCATGGAAGGCTTAAGGTCTTGTCTTGTCTAGGATTGATTGGCTTGTAAGAAGAAATCTCATCATTGGCTTTGGAAAGAATAGAATGGTGACACATGGAGCTTTAGGCTCAAAGCTAAGCTTGTAGCTTGGTGAGGTGTTCAACACACAAGCACACACCTCACACTCTCTCTCTCTCTCCCTCTCGGCTCACTCTCTCTCTCTCTTTCCTCTCTCCTTGGCCGAAATCCCCTCTCCCTCTCTCTCCCATTGCCTTGTCAAATCATGCTTAAAGCATGTTAAGCATGGCTTCTATTTTTAGGTTAGGCTCTAGGTTATCATGGGAGGTTAGTCCTAAAAGGAGGGACAAGTGGCAAGGCTAGGTTGTGCTTTTGAAAGGCTAGGGTGAGTTGGCTTGCAAAAGATCAAAAGAGATCACAAAAGGTTTGTACTTTGGTTGGCTAAAGCAAGATCTTGTTTGTATGAGTGGACAACACAAGCACACACTCACTCACTCTCCCTTTCTCTCTCTCTCGGCCTCCCTCTCTCTCTCACTCACGGCTTCTCTCTCTCTTTCTCTCTCTCTCTCTCTCTCTCTCCCTCCTATTGGTTAGGTCCTAATATATATATAAGTCTATATATGGAAAGAGCAAGGAAAAGGTAAAAAGGTAAAAAGGTAAAAGTAACTTTCTAAAAGTAACTTTCCTAGAAAGTAACTTTGCTTTAAGGGTGATGATTACCTAGGCCATGTGTTCTACTTTTGGCATGCCATGATTACTTCTATTGACCAATGGTTCTAGATGGCTAGGGAAAGGTAACTAAGTCAATGGTACTTAGGTTAGGCTAACTAGCTAGTTGGAAACAAATTCTAGTTAGTCTAGTTGGATTTCTAGTCAAAGGTAACTAGAATTTCAGTACTTAAATACGATATTATGGAACAAATAAGACGTTTAATAAGCACGCTTGATTCTTAAAGGAATGTCCGAGTCACTAGGCGACGGAAATCTATTTGTAAACGTCGAACCTAATACTGACGGATTATCAAGAACGATCCAGGGTTTTTAAGAGGAATCGAAAGGAATTTACAAGGCACTAAAGAAGAATAATGTGGGCAGCATGCCCTGGAAATTCCGGTTTCCAAAAAAATGCAAGGGCCCAGATCGAGGGAGCGCGAGCGCAGGTGGCAAGCGCTCAAAAATACAGAGTCGCCACTTGAGTTTTGAAGGTCCGACACTCAAGGAACCGTATTTCGAAGCACCTGCCGTGCTGTTTGATTTGAAAAAGTTAAGGAACCAGTCCGTCATAACCATATCTGGGTTCGGGAGCCAGGTTACGAGAGGGGAAGGGTTTTATGGCACTCCTCTCGCCCAATCCGGAGATCGGTCTCTACTTAAGCATTTTGAAAACGTTGCGATTCTTCTTTTATTAACCAATTTTAGCCAATTAGGGCGGGGGAACAGTTAATCGGGGATTAAAACTGTAACATGTTTGCAGGATGTGATAGATGGCATGGATGAGCAGTTAGTATAGGATGAGAACAGACTGCTGTGGGAGTTTAAACAGACTGGAAAGCTCCTGTTTTGGAGTGTCGCACGCAAGAGGTAACCAGTATGCACTGATCAAGTCAATGCATGCCGATCATACTGCGCACGCTACTACAAGACTTGCGCGGCAAGTAAGCCTAAGCCCACAGCTCTTATTCTCAAACCTTTTGGGCTCTGGAAGGACCAGTGCACACCCAGGACGAACCAAGCAGTTTAAACTCCCTGGGCTCTGGAAGGACCAGTGCACACCCAGGACAAACCAAGCAGTTTATGCAGTCATAATATACAGTTTAAATGCTGAAAAGCCTAATAAATAAACAAAAACACCCCATAAAACAGTGTGGGGACAAAATAATAGCCTAAAATCAAGTTAAACATGCAAGGCCAGCCACTGATCGGGTACAAACAATCGCGCGAGGGTTCCAAACCGTCGCGCGACAATGCGCCCGGGCGCGCGATGGTTGTGCCCTGGCGCGCGATGGCGCCCTGGCACATTGGTCAACGCTCCATTTGACTATCGCGCGAGGTTTCCAAACGGCGCGCGATGGTTCGAGCCAACTTCCGGTGTCTGGTTTTGCACGTTTCTGGGTTCTAGACAGGTCCAGAATGATCCCAAGGGTACTCCAACAGAAACATAACTAAATATTGAAATGCAAAACTAACATTTTCTAACAAAGGAAAGCAAAAACTGGTTTTTACATGCATCAACAGTGATCTATATCAAAATAAAACTATAACAGCCATGAGCATGAATAAGACAAGAAAAATGCTAGCACCCCTTCCCCACGTGGACCAATCTCATGCAGACAGAAGTGTCGCGCGAGTGTTCGGGTCCATCGCGCGAGGGTTTGCTAGGCCACGGCTTTTGAAACCTTGCTAGCTTTAGGGCCAGGACTGGTATTGATTACCAGCCTTGACCCTGCCAGCCCCCCCTCAGGGATCAGAACAGAAAAACAGTAGGTATGCTATACCTAAATTGAGTTTGAAAGAGTGCTTGAGCTTTGAATTGAGTTTGAGGTTTGAATGAGGTGCTTGAAAAGGTTGAGATGGAAGAACAAGATTTGTTCTTGAGTGCTAGGTTGGAAACCAAGTGCTTCACTTGCTAATGGAGAATAGATGAACAATGGGTTAGGGTTAGAACCTTTGTGCTTTCAATTTTTGGAACCCTTTGAAAGAGAAACAAAGGGGGCTATTTATAAGCTTAGCACCTTCCATTAATGGAAAGGCAGGTCTGGTCCAAAGAATGGAGGGCAGCCAGCCACGAGGCTGGCTGGGGATTACTTGGTGATTAAGCTGCCCAGCTGAATAAAGGTGATGGGGACAGGTTCTGACCGTCGCGCGATGGTTCCAAACTGTCGCGCGACAATGAGCCCTGGTGCGCTGGTCAATGCTCCGGTTGACCATCGCGCGATGGTGTCAAACCGTCGCGCGACGGTGCGCCCGGGCGCGCGATGGTTGCGCCCTGGCACACATCAGTAGGGTTTTTGGCTTTTGGAAGTGGCTTAAGATTAGGTTAGGTTCAAGGGTTATTCAAACACTCAAAGCTCAAACACTCGACATTCCCGGGGTGTTCTTGATCCGTTTCATCATCGGGGAATCAAAAACCGTAAGTAAACTAACTGGAAGCCCAGATTGGGGTGTCTACAGTAGCCCCCCTTTGATGGCACTTGGAGCACCATTGAATTGGTACAAGTAACGTCAAAGGTTTCTAGACACCCCTCAAGGCAATCCAAAGCAGAACATACTAGCAAAGTAGACAAGCATACTTACAGAACCTGATTGGTTGAATGGACGGACAGACCGTCACTTGTTGATTGAATTTGGACAGGACAGGCTGTCACTGCAGATGTTGACGGGACCGGCCGTCGTTGCTGGGGATCAAGCTATCCTCGGCACAAAGTATTCCAACAAACACGGGTAGGTCGTGTCAGGCAGGTTGAATTCCATCTGTTGGGAATCAGAGCCAATCTCCTTATCGAAGACCATCCGAGACAGAGCAATAAGCCTGCTGGAAGATGCACTTTTGGCTAGACTGAGGGTGATTGTCGTTCGGGACAGGCCAAGGCGGACTCTCGCTGTTAGGAAATTGGACAGGACCGGCTGTCGTTGATTAGTTTGTCAATGCCACAACACCGACTGAAGAACGCCTTAACGCGCTTTGATTTGCCAATGCCTCAACACTGATTGAAGAACGCTCAACGCGCTTTGATTTGCCAATGCCTCAACACTGACTGAAGAACGCCTCAACACGCTTTGATTTGCCAATGCCTCAACACTGACTGAAGAACGCCTCAACGCGCTTTGATTTGCCAATGCCTCAACACTGACTGAAGAATGCCTCAACGCTGATTTGATTTGCCAATGCCTCAACACTGACGGTTTGAACGCCTCGACGCTGATTTGATTTGCCAATGCCTCAACACTGATTGAAGAATGCCTCAACGCTGATTTTGATTTGCCAATGCCTCAACACTGACGGTTTGAACGCCTCGACGCTGATTTGATTTGCCAATGCCTCAACACTGATGGTAGACGCCTCGACGCGCTTTGATTTTTGAACGGACAGATCATCGGGTATAAATGATCGAGCCGTTGGGGGAATTGACAGATCAGCTGTCGTTGAAAGCGGACGGGAGATCATTGTGCCGAGTGATCAAGCCGCTGGGGACTTGGATACAGGATCAGCTGCCGGTGAAAGCGGACGGGGAGATCATTGTGCCGAGTGATCAAGCCGTTGGGAGAATTGACAGGATTGTCGTTGAAAGCGGACGGGAGATCATTGTGCCGAGTGATCAAGCCGTTGGGGAATTGACAGGATCAGAGCTGTCGTTGAAAGCGGACGGGAGATCATTGTGCCGAGTGATCAAGCCGTTGGGGAATTGACAGGATCAGCTGCCGTGAAAGCGGACGAGGAGATCATTGTGCCGAGTGATCAAGCCGTTGGGGAATTGACAGGATCGCAGGATAAATGATCAAACCGTTGAAGCCTGGATGGGAGGATCAGCAGATAAATGATCAAACCGTTGAAGCCTGGATGGGAGGATCAGCAGATAAATGATCAAACCGTTGAAGCCTGGATGGGAGGTTCAGCAGGATAAATGATCAAACCGTTGAAGCCTGGATGGGAGGATCAGCAGATAAATGATCAAACCGTTGAAGCCGGGATGGGAGGATCAACGATAAATGATCAAACCGTTGAAGCCTGGATGGGAGGATCAGCAGATAAATGATCAAACCGTTGAAGCCTGGATGGGAGGATCAGCGATAAATGATCAAACCATTGAATGACCGATATGGCCGACCGTCATGGATGATATGGCTGACCATCGTTGAATTGTGACGGCGGATCGCTATAAAAAGTGATCGAGCCATTGAGGTTGGACAGGACCGGCTGTCGTTGACGGAGATGGCGGATCACTATAAAAAGTGATCGAGCCATTGAGGTTGGACAGACCGCCGCCGTTGATTTGAATCGGCGGATCGCTATAAAAGTGATCGAGCCATTGGGGTTGGACAGGACCGCGTCGTTGATTTGAACTGGCGGATCGCTATAAAAGTGATCGAGCCATTGGGGTTGGACAGAACCGGCCGTTGTGTTGATCCAAGTAGCACAAACAAGGATAACATGGATAGAAGCAAGGCGGACTACAGTTGGGGAGAAATTGGTGACAACCGCTGATGTTTATTTGCTGCCTTTGATACCGGGCAGGCTTGCTTTGTCGCTTGATGGATTTTTCCTGTGTTCAACATTTGATATACACACAATATTCAATGACATGTATAAAATATTGAAAATGCAGATGCAAGCTTAGGGCGGCTCCTAGAAGGACAACGACGCCTAAGGACTACCACTGAGCCTCATCACCGTACTGTCTGTGCCTCTGAGACGCGCACCCAGATAGAAAGACGCTGAACGGGCTGGCGTGCCCCAATTGACGTTTGAGCAATGACATTGGGCCTGCGTGCCCCCTCTCCGATGCTTGGGTGGATGTGCCCCAGAGATGTCTTGCTTGGCCTTGGGCTGACGTGCCCTTTCTGCTTTACGAGATTCCACTGCTTGCGGATTACAGATACTAGGGTAGCAATGTAACAATTGCGTTTTCCAGTTTATTGACTCTCTTTTGCAAGTATTGAAGAGAATGCAAAAAAACTAACCACTAATGTCTAATTTGCATTGACAAGTGATTTGAATCGACACACAGACGCGCGCACATATGTACAGACTCGCCTAGCTCGAACGAAAAAGGAGACAGAGCCCCAGGGTACAATGCGAACCCTTAGACACCCGAAATATAATGAAATTTTGGGCATTAATGTGCCAAAACTCACAATATTCCTGAACAGGTGAAACTGACACTTATGAAAATTGGAAAAGGTACAAAGACCTGTACAAACAAAATCGAGAAAAGCATCCCGACCTGACAATTGATTGAAAAACTGGAAAAATGTCACAAAAATGGACATAAGACGTAGATTATGACTCGTATAGGCCCGGACTGACACCGACACCCCCGTGCAGTCACATTAAGTCCATATGACTTGCACAGCATGACAAGACTTGGCAAAAGCCCCTGGAACGACATTCGAGGGTAGTAGCAGACTGCTACTGTCTGTTGCAAGAAGCGTGCGCAGGTTTGAGACCAACGCGCATCACTCGAACAAACGCGCTGTGGTAGCTTACACCAGACTTCGCTGAACTTAGAATAAACTGTGAGCCGTTAGGCCTCGCTAGCATTTCGTTCTATTTTTGATGCTTCAATTATTTTTTTAAGACTTATGCTCAGCCTGTAAATTGAAGAAGCAATTTGGTAGTAAAATTGAAAGACGAAGGTTTTCCCCCCTCTGGTTCCTCCAAGGAAGCCTGTCTTGATCTTCGATCCTCTTCGACCTTTTTCGACCTTTGATGTGTACCAAAATGTCAACCATGGATCCAATTGATAGATTGTGACCGAATCTCATAGAGAGACTGCCTACGTATCCCAAGCTAGGGAATCAGGTCAAAACGTAGTTCAGGCCAAGGGTTAACTCTGGAGTATTTACCTCTCCTTTTACGCTCTAACTTTTGCCTAGTACCACCCATTCAGGTCTTCGGTCTAGCGAGCTTTTGAATATTGCCTATTCATTTTTGCCTAAACCACCTTCATAGGTTTTGGTCTAGCAGGCTGCTCTAACTTTTGCTTGGAACTGCCCACCCTTGGGGTTTTCAGCCCAACAAGCTTCTCACAGGGAAAAACAACATTTGAATTGATCCAGGTTGACCCAGGGTATTGAATTTGTTGCTGTCGAGGTCGAAGACCTTTGGTTGCAGCCTCAGATAAAATGGCTTTGATGATGCAGGGTCAAGAGTGCTTCAGTTGGCATGCCTTGCTCCGGGCCGTTTTGTACACTTTCTCATTTGTACTTGGCGGAACGCCACTATCATTGCTTTGAACATGGTACAAGGCTCGGAGCCTTCTGTGCTTCTGCTTTCTGGATTGGCACCCGATAACAGGGGATTTGATGCTCCTTTGTCTCAGGATCAACGCGAGGCGTGACTTGATGAGACCATGCCAAGACGTCAACGAATTCTTCAAGCCTGTCTGACCGGGCGCAATGCTCCTCCGGGGGCGGCTTTGAACCTTTCAGGAGGTTATACTTGTCTTTCAAGTTTATTTGAAATTACTTCTTCTTTTAATAGGCTGAGCATGCCTTTCGTCTTCCCTTTCGGCGAGGGAACACATTTCCTTGGGAATGATCCCATCGAAATCTATCCCTTCGTCGTCAGGGTCGACACAGTTTATATAAAAGCCAGCGAGGCAAGTAGAAGCAAGACGATGCATATCATAAAAACCCTCGGGGTTGTCAAGTACAGCAGACTCGAAACTTGAAACAAAAGCTACGACGTGGAGGGCCAAGAGGCACAACCTCCGACTCAGAGCTAGACTTAGACGAACGCAAAAGACTCTGTGTCAGACTCAGACAAAATGCCAATGCAAACTAGATGCGGTTTTGAAAATGCAATTGTTAAAAAGCTACCCATAGCTTCCACAAAAAGAGGTAGGATCCAGCAGGAGTCAAACCCAAGCAACAGCACTTCGGCCTCCTCAGCTTCTTCAGCCAAACCTACTCGATGCTCCTTTGATCACTAGAACTCAGCCAATCGGTCTTCCCCTTTGTAAGCCCCTCATCACTGTCAAACCAGGTGTTGGCAGAGAAAGCTTCGACTGCCCAACCTACAGCCATCATGTTAACCTCCGGTTCAAACGGGATGGATACGATGGGTTTGGGTTGATTTGCTGGGACGATATAGTGGCTAGGGTTGAATATGGTGGAGCTCGGATTGATTTGAGTGGAGGTGATAGATACCTGACCAACCAGAGGGTCAGGCCCGTGTTGAGGCAAGGAGTTGGAAATGACGTTGGGCTTTGGTGGAACTTGAACCGTGCCATCATCAATTAGATCTTGTATCTCGTGTCGGAGACGCAAGCAGTTATCAGTGAGATGGCCAGGCATTTGGTGGAAGGCACAGAAAAGGTTGGCATTGTAGTTGGCCGGAAGGACTTTGGGTGGAAAAGTTGGGGTCAAAGGTTTGAGATGCCCAGACTTGACAAGCTTCTCCATCACTACGGACAGAGATGCCTCGAAGGCAGAGAAGCTTCGGGGTTGTGTTCGAGATCGGAGGCTTTGAGCGCTTCGAATTTGGTTGATATCGGCGGCACGACTGGAGTTGAGGGCTGGGGCATCACTCTCACTTGTAGCCCTTGGCTTAATCTTTTGAGTGATGGAAGAGGACTCGCCCCTTGGCAGAATTCTAGCTTGCAGCGCATCCTCGATGGCTAGGCCAGAATCGAAGAAGATCTCAAAGTTGGCGGTCGCTTGAGCGAGTACCAAGTGCCTGGCATAGTCTGGCTGGAGATTGCGGGAGATGATGCGGAGTTGGTCTCTTTCGCTGGGGCGCTCAGTTATTAAAGCGGCTTTGGCTCTCCACCTTTTAACAAAGTCCGCAAAGGACTCATTGGCTTCCATCTTCGTGGATTCCAACTCTCGAATAGTCATCTTGAGTTGAGAGTTGTAGCTATACTGAGAGACAAAGGCAGCCCCTATATCTTCCCAAGTGCTTCGTTTGGCGATGTCGAGCGATAGAAACCAATGGAAGGCAGGCCCAGAGAGAGTTTGAGGGAAGAGTTGAGACATGGCCTCACTTTCCACACCCAGCAGCTTCATTGTGGCATGGTAGCCATAGAGATGAGTTTTGGGGTCACCGCTCCTGTCAAACTTAACCAAGTCAGGCATCTTGAACTTGTCAGGGAGCTTGGCATTAAGGTACAAACAGAGACGATCCAAGTCAATTCCCCCTGCACTGATTTTCTCAGACTTGGAGACTGCCTCCTCCAGCTTTGCCATCTTGGCCATGAGAGCTGCCATATCCGGATTCAAAATAGGCTTGCCACCTACCGGATTTGGGATTGCAGCAGGCGCACGAGCCTCCTTAGGGTTGATCTGAACAATGAGACGCCCCTCGTGATTCGGATCTGGGACCAAGATAGGTTGTTCATGAGCATCCTCATCGTCCTCGCCTTCCTCTTCAAGAGGAGGTGGAAGGCGAGTGTGGATAAGGTCATTCAGGCGGGCAATATTGGTATCTGTCTGAGCTGCCCTCTGTTGCATGGCGGTGATGCTATCCTGAAGGTTCATAAGCATGGTTTCCAGAGTGAGCGGTTGATCTGCCATAGCTGGCCTCGAAGATGTTGAAGAAGGGGAAGCCGATGGCGTGGCTCTTTGTAAAATCGATGGCGAACCCGACTCTAGGGCTGCCAACAATGAACCTGGAGAAGCCTCCGTTGCAACTGACTGAGTTTCTAGCCTGACAAGTCTTTGAACCGGATTCTGAAGATGCTCCCAAGTAGGTTTGGCTCTTCTTTTCGGTACTCTCTTCCTCGGTGCAATGGCTCCAAAACTAGACAGTAAAGTAAGAGAAAGCTCAGTGGCGTTCCTGCAGCAAAATGCAATGCATACATCGTCGTCGGTGTCCACCCTAGACTCTAGAACTAGAGACAAGTCTGTCTCATGATGTTCGGATGCTGCCAGAATCCTCAGATTTCTTTTCGAGGGTATATCCTTTGAATAGATCAAACTGATCCTAAGAGATGTCAAAACAGACTAAAACTTTGGCTAGTCCCTTTTGAAGATTCGACTTTGAATTAGAAACAACTCGGTATTGATGGCGTGACACCTTTACCGGGGTGGCGTGAGCGACAACGCGCTTTAGCCGAGGCGGTGTACGTGCGAAGCACGATAACCAAAATGACATCAATATCACGACATCAACACTTTGTGGTTCCTTATGTTCGGTTGAATCCTCAACTGGGCATGAGCCAAGGATTTAGTAAGGTTTGATTTCTCAAAGTCTCGCTGATCTAAGGACTTTTGAAAAACTAACAACATGCACTATCGGGATGCACGAATCTTCATCGGGTTATAACAGCGTCCTAATAAGCATAAGACAGACTCGAAAGCAAGACAACCTAGAAGCCGCCCTAAACATGCTCCTACGCAGAACAGAATGTATGCATGCACAGTTCCAGAGACAAGTTTGCCTCACAAGTTTCAGACGTTGCCGGAATCCTCAGAATTCTTTTCGGCGATGTGTCCCTGAGTAGATCGACAGATCCTAAAAGATGTCAAAATAGACTAAATCTTTGGCTAGTCCCTTTCGAAGATTTGACTTTGAATTTGGAACAACCCGGTGTTGATGTCATGGCACCTTAACCTTGAACACGGCGGTGTATAGTGACAATGCACTTCAACCTGGGTGGCGCCAGCGACACGACATCACCACTTTGTTGTTCCACATTGTCGGTTGAATCCTTAAACGGGCATGAGCCAAGGATGTAGTAAATTTTGATTTCTCAAAGTCTCATTGAACTAAGGACTTTGCGATTGATAACGAACATTCGACAGAATGAACGACTCCTCATCGGGTTCAACAACGTCTTAGACAGTGTAAGACAAACTCGAAAGACAAAACAGCCTTAAGCATGCTCCTATGCAAAACAGTGTATGTACAGTGCATGCGATAGGGAAAGCAGTAACACATTGACAGTATATGGGGTTAGATGCAAATAGATCTTAACCTATGGGTACCTGTCCTAGTTTGGAGAGTTCTAGTGCTTTGTATATGCAAAAGGCTGGTTTTGGTTTGTAACAGGTTCCTCGGACTAGGGCCACAGATATACCACCCGTTACCCGCGTTTTTCGCAGAGTAACAGTCGAACAGTAGCATGACCCATCATCGTCGAAGGTTGTCGGTCATTCGGGGTCCCCGGGCTCCGGTAAACCGTGCCGGATTGCCAAAACGATCCAACGAGGCTTATCCCACATCGATGCAAATGAGATGCTAGAATTGATTAAGAGAAGAAGAACCGCAAAATCGCAAAATGCCTTTTCAAATTTGGCTCACTTTATTTAGTCCATCTTTAGAGGAAACTACGCAAGTGAACAATTGAAAAAGCCCCAGATTAGAATGGCCGGACACGAGGTCCTGTTAAATCACCATTCCAACCTTCGGCAGCGCGAAGCTAACCGTTTTGACAGACTTTTAAGGGATTGTTCACAAGTGTATTAAACTCTAAGTATGGATTAATATCGGTTCGATCATCCCCAGCAGAGTCGCCACTGTGGGCAGCATGCCCTGGAAATTCCGGTTTCCAAAAAAATGCAAGGGCCCAGATCGAAGGAGCGCGAGCGCAGGTGGCAAGCGCTCAAAAATACAGAGTCGCCACTTGAGTTTTGAAGGTCCGACACTCAAGGAACCGTATTTTGAAGCACCTGCCGCGCTGTTTGATTTGAAAAAGTTAAGGAACCAGTCCGTCATAACCATATCTGGGTTCGGGAGCCAGGTTACGAGAGGGGAAGGGTTTTATGGCACCCCTCTCGCCCAATCCGGAGATCGGTCTCTACTTGAGCATTTTGAAAACGTTGCGATTCTTCTTTTATTAATCAATTTTAGCCAATTAGGGCGGGGGAACAGTTAATCGGGGATTAAAACTGTAACATGTTTGCAGGATGTGATAGATGGCATGGATGAGCAGTTAGTATAGGATGAGAACAGACTGCTGTGGGAGTTTAAACAGACTGGAAAGCTCCTGTTTTGGAGTGTCGCACGCAAGAGGTAACCAGTATGCACTGATCAAGTCAATGCATGCTGATCATACCTGCGCGCGCTACTACAAGACCTGCGCGCGCCAGTAAGCCTAAGCCCACAGCTCTTATTCTCAAACCTTCTGGGCTCTGGAAGGACCAGTGCACACCCAGGACAAACCAAGCAGTTTAAACTCTCTGGGCTCTGGAAGGACCAGTGCACACCCAGGACAAACCAAGCAGTTTATGCAGTCATAATATACAGTTTAAAGGCTGAAAAGCCTAATAAATAAACAAAAACACCCCATAAACAGTGTGGGGACAAAATAATAGCCTGAAATCAAGTTAAACATGCAAGGCCAGCCACTGATCGGGTACAAACAATCGCGCGAGGGTTCCAAACCGTCGCGCGACAATGAGCCCGGGCGCGCGATGGTTGCGCCCTGGCGCGCGACGATTGCGCCCTGGCACACTGGTCAATGCTCCATTTGACTATCGCGCGAGGGTTTGGGTGCAGCGCGCGATGGTTCGAGCCAACTTCCAGTGTCTGGTTTTGCACGTTTCTGGGTTCTGAGACAGGTCCAGAATGATCCCAAGGGTACTCCAACAGAACAGAACTAAATATTGAAATGCAAAACTAACATTTTCTAACAAAGGAAAGCAGTAAACTGGTTTTTACATGCATCAACAGTGATCTATATCAAAATAAAACTATAACAGCCATGAGCATGAATAAGACAAGAAAAATGCTAGCACCCCTTCCCCACGTGGACCAATCTCATGTAGACAGAAGTGTCGCGCGAGTGTTCGGGTCCATCGCGCGAGGGTTTGCTAGGCCACGGCTTTTGAAACCTTGCTAGCTTTAGGGCCAGGACTGGTATTGATTACCAGCCTTGTCCCTGCCAGCCCCCACTCAGGGATCAGAACAGAAAAACAGTAGGTATGCTATACCTAAATTGAGTTTGAAAGAGTGCTTGAGCTTTGAATTGAGTTTGAGGTTTGAATGAGGTGCTTGAAAAGGTTGAGATGGAAGAACAAGCTTTGTTCTTGAGTGCTAGGTTGGAAACCAAGTGCTTCACTTGCTAATGGAGAATAGATGAACAATGGGTTAGGGTTAGAACCTTTGTGCTTTCAATTTTTGGAACCCTTTGAAAGAGAAACAAAGGGGGCTATTTATAAGCTTAGCACCTTCCATTAATGGAAAGGCAGGTCTGGTCCAAAGAATGGAGGGCAGCCAGCCACGAGGCTGGCTGGGGATTACTTGGTGATTAAGCTGCCCAGCTGAATAAAGGTGATGGGGACAGGTTCTGACCGTCGCGCGATGGTTCCAAACTGTCGCGCGACAATGAGCCCTGGCGCGCTGGTCAATGCTCCGGTTGACCATCGCGCGATGGAGTCAAACCGTCGCGCGACGGTGCGCCCGGGCGCGCGATGGTTGCGCCCTGGCACACATCAATAGGGTTTTTGGCTTTTGGAAGTGGCTTAAGATTAGGTTAGGTTCAAGGGTTATTCAAACACTCAAAGCTCAAACACTCGACATTCCCGGGGTGTTCTTGATCCGTTTCATCATCGGGGAATCAAAAACCGTAAGTAAACTAATCTGGAATCCAAGATTGGGGTGTCTACAAATAAAAGGATTATCGAATAAACAACGAGATTTTTATTTACTGAAAATCGGAGTTGTTACAAGGTGAGTCCCAAACTGGTGAGCATAGCCTCACAAATGGATGCCCAGAAAAATATCATGCCCGTAGTCTTAGCAGAAACACTTCTAGGTTTAGATATGGTGAAGCTCGGGCAAGCAAACTCATTCAGTGGATGTCCTATCCTGCTCCAGGTAGGTTCTCACTCAACTCATCTTTTGCACTTTCATTTTTACCCGGACACGTAGATTATATCTGATTTTTGACTTGTCTTCTACTCTCATGCAGCTCTGGCTGTCAGACAAAGTGGGAGTTTTGGAAGTGCCACAGGCTGGCTTTGAAGACTTCCCCAGGCTCTTGGTTGACAGACTGATGCTATTTCCTGAGTTGACAGTGGAGATATGGTTCGCATTTCTGAATGACATGCAACCTGAAGACATAGTCTGGAGATGTCCTTGGCTAAACCTTCCGGAAATGACGATCAATTCAGCTGGATTCAGCAGAGTGGTAATCGCCGGCTTTACAAGCTTCACCTTTTACATTCCAGGGCGTACGCTCCGCCAACTCGAGAGAAGCCAAGGGTATAAACGCTATGGTGCGGAAGACTTTGAAATCCCCGTATTTGATTCGTGGCATCTGCACTGTTATAAATGTAACTGGGATAACAGGGCTTTGAAAGAACCGATTCCGGGTTTCAAGACATGGCTGGAAAACCGCTATGTGAGATGGCTTCGTGCTGAAGTTGAAGCAAGGTTAAGGGCATATTTCTGAATCCCGTAGAAATCAAGTTTGTAATCAGAAAAAGCTCCAAAACCGTCAAGCTGTTTGAGCTGTCTCCTTTACTTTTGAGTGTTTACTTTGTAAATTGCATGTCCCGTTGCCCGGCTCGACCGGCTAAATAACAACTTTGAATAAGAATAATCCGGACATTAGCCACCTGAGGGACTGATTCTATCACCGAATGTGCGATTTGAACGAACGACGCTTCGACGTAGTCACAATTGCCCCTAATGACCTACTGGAAGCATCGGAATCCCAAAATCTAGCCCGAGGCAAAATGCGACAAACCACCCTCCCTAAAGACAGTAGCCTGTCTTTCTGGGCCGAAATAAATTGAATCCTCGCGCGAGGAAGTGAAACTATCGCGCGAGACTCACTCAGTCGCGCGATACTCCTGAATCGTCGCGCGATGGAGAGACCCTGTTACAGCTGCCAGCCTTGACTCATTTGGAGATTAAAGTGTGGCAGGCTCTGCCACCAGCTCTGGACATGCAAGAACTTCTGGGTTATCACAGAGGTGTGCCCTTAGTTTTGAGGACAAGGAGGACACCTTGCATGGATATTTCATCCAAGGTAAAAGATATCTATCCTCAATTGGCTATAAAGGAGGGGTTGCCTCCTGAATGAAGGGTATGTCCTCAGTTAGAAAAATCTCAGATACTCTTCTCCCAATGGCAAATCATCTCCCTACATTAATCAGCCCGTGGCTCGTGGCTCGAAGAATTTGTTGCGAGCGACTGGCTATGCTTCCGTCTCACGGGCTGGCCGCCTTTCGCTTCCTAAAAAGTGTAAGGCTCCGCCCCGAAATCTTGAGAGCGGCCCTGCAGTTTTGGGATCCGGACATCCACGTGTTTCGATTCGGGGACAACGAGCTATGCCCGACCGTAGAAGAATTCCAGGCGTACCTCCAAGGTTTTGCCTCGAGCGTGATTGTCGTGCCGCCTTATAGAAAGAGTATGTCGAAGCTCCTAAAAACCTGTCTGAACATTTCGAGTGGAGCGGCGGATAGCCTGCTGGCTGGCGGGCAAATAAACGTCATGCGCCTGATGGAATGGTATAGGCCTGACGGTGATCCAGAGCATACTGCCCTGCAGGCCCGACGCCGTTTTGCTCTATCAATTGGTGTACTAGCCGCATATCTGTTGGTGTCTCCAAATGGACGGCCCGATCCCTCGCTGGTGGATGTGGCCACCCAGCTAGGAGTCAGAAGGAATGTGGTTCCTATGGTTCTTGCAGAAACGCTCATGGGTTTGGATTCGGCGGCTGCTGGCCAAACAGACATATTCGGCGGTAGCCCACTCTTGTTGCACGTAAACTCTCACTCAACTCACCTTTTTCCGGTTTTCACAAAGTCTGCTTTTACCTCAACACTCGGCTAAGGCTATATCGGAGCTCCTTACTTGTTTTCTTTCGCTCAGGTTTTATATGGCTCCTTACTTGTATTTTCGCTTGTACAGCTATGGCTATCCGACAAACTCGAGCTAATTGCAGCTCCTGAAGCGAACTGGCCCCATCTGCCCGGGCGAATGCATCAGAGAGGGATGCTGTATCCAGATATGTCTGAGGAGGAGTGGCACACCTTCATGAGAGAGATGTCTCCTCGTGAAATTGTCTGGCGGCATGAAACCTTGAACATTCTGGACATGGCTCTGAATTCTGCGGGTTTCGAGCGGATGGTGATTGCTGGGCTGTCCAGTTTCACCTTTTACATTCCAGGCCGTATCCTTCGGCAATTGGGCATGAACCAGGGGCTGCATCGAGCTGGGGTAGAGGATTTCCAGATTCCAGCATTCACTGCCCAACATCTAGTTGCGTATGAGCACAACTGGGGTTTGAGACAACTTGGCGGAGCAGAACAAGATTTCAGCACAGGACTCAAACGCCGCTATGTAGTATGGCTGAGAAAAGACATTGCAAGAAGACAAAACACAAACTGACTTCTGACATGACTCCAATAATCTAGAATAAACTGTGAGCCCGTGAGGGCCTCTAGCATTTCGTTCTGTTTTTATGCTTAACTATTTTAAGGATTCTGCTCAGCCTTAGAAATAGTAGTTTTGAATAAAATTGAAAGATGGTGAACTTTCCCTTTTTGGTCCAAGTGTTGAACACCGCGCCACTTGAATATCGAGGCACTCTTTAGGACCATGGATCGAGTTGATTGATTGTGACCGAATCTCACAGAGAGATTGCCTACGTATCCCAAGCTAGGGAATCAGGTCAGAACGTAGTTCAGGCTAGGGTTCACTCGTGTATTTTGACTCTCCTTTTGCGCCCTAAATTTTGCCTAGAACTGCCTTTTACAGGTTTTTAGTCTAGCGAGCTTTGATTGAATGCCTATTTATTTTTACCTAAACTGCCCCCTTGGGTCTTCAGTCTAGCAGGCTTGCTCTAATTTTTGCTTGGAACCGCCCACCCTTGTGGTTTTCGGCCCAACGAGCTTCTCTCAAGGAGAGTAACGTTTAAGTTGATCCAGGTTGACCAGAGTGTTGAACTCGTTGCCATCTAGATCAATAAGCTGAGCCGCCCCACCCGAGAGGATGGTCTTGATAATGTAAGGTCCCACGCGCTTTGGGTAGAACTTACCACGTGGATCGAAAATGGGAGCCCGGATTTCCTTTGTAACCATATCCCCTTCCGCCAAGTCACGAGACTTCACTTTCTTGTTGAATGCCCGAGCAATTTTGCGCTGATACCCCTGAACATGATACAAGGCACGGAGCCTCCTCTCATCAAAGAGCATGAGTTCAACGAACCTCCCACTAAGCCATTCGGATTCCGTGAGTTCACATTCAGCCATGATCCTCAAAGTTGGTACCTCAAGCTCGATGGGACGATGGGAAGCACAGATCCCATAGACTAGGGAAAAAGGGGTTGCCCCTATTGATGTTCGAATTGACGTACGATACCCCCAAAGAGCTAAGGGCAACTGCTCATGCCAGTCCCTGGCGGACTCTGCAGACTTCTTGATAATTGTCTCAACATTCTTGTTGGCTGCTTCAACTGCCCCATTCGTCTGAGGGCGATAGACCGTCGAGTGATGAATCTGAATCTTGAACTCATCGAAGAGCTCTAAAACCCTGCCTTTGAAATGAACCCCATTGTCTGACACAAAAGCCTGAGGAACCCCGTATCGATAGATAATGTTCTTCCTGATGAACTGAGCAACCTGAACTGCAGTTAAACTTTTGTAGGATTCAGCTTCAACCCACTTGGTGAAGTAGTCTATTGCCACCAAAATAAACCGATGCCCGTTCGAAGCAGAGGGCCTGATCATGCCAATGACGTCAATTCCCCAAACAGAGAAAGTCCAAGGTGATGACATGCCAAAAAGATTAGAAGGGGGAACGTGTATGAGATTGGCGTGGATTTGACACCTATGGCAATGGCGTACATAATCCACACACTGGGATTCCATGGTGGACCAAAAGTAGCCTTGTCGCAGGATCTTCCTGGCGAGCTTGACTCCACTCATGTGAGGGCCACAGACTCCCTCGTGGATTTCCTCCATTATCCTGATGGCCTCAGTGCCATTAACACAAAGCTTATGCATCCCGCAGTGCGACCTCCGATACAACTTCCCTCCACAGAGAATGTATTGCGCAGCCAACCTTCGTAAAGCGGTATGATCCTTCTTAGTGGAGTCCGACAGGTAACTGCCGTTCTCAATGAAATTCCATATGTCATGGTACTAGGGTAGGCCGTCATTGACATCATCAACAGCGTTGACATATTGATAAGCAGGCAAGTCCCGCTGTTCAATAAGGATCGGACGTAGCTTGACACCCAACGGGAGTTCGACCATGGAAGCTAAAGTTGCCAAGGCATCAGCAAACTGATTCTTTAGATGGGGAATGTGCGTGAAGGTCACTTTGTTAAAACGAGGAATGAGATCCTCCAGGTCTTGATGATAAGGTTTCAATCTGTCCTCCCGAACTTTCCAGTCCCCGTTGGCCTGAGACACAACAAGGTTGGAATCGCCAATGACTTCAAGCTTTTCCACACCAAGCGTGAGAGCAGCTTCCATGCCAACTATACAGGCTTCATACTCAGCTTGGTTGTTAGTGACATCGAAATTGAGTTTAAACGCAAGCGGAATATGAGAACCATCTGGAGTTATCAACAAAACCCCAATACCAGATCCTTTCTGATTAGCCGCTCCATCAAAGTAAAGAGTCCAGGTGTCTTCGACAACTGCTAGCACCTCCTCATCTGGGAACACAAAGTCTGAGTCCTCTGGCCCATCGACAGGATGATCAGCCAAGAATTCTGCAACCGCACGCCCTTTGATAGACTTCCTAGTGACATATTCGAGGTCAAACTCGGCGAGCAAGAGCAACCAACGTGCTAATTTACCAGTAAGCGTAGGCTTCTCAAACAGATACTTTAGAGGATCCATTCGAGAAATCAACTTCACTGGGTAAGCCAGCATGTAGTGTCTCAATTTTTTAGATGCCCAAACGAGAGCCCAACATGTCTTTTCAAGAGCAGTGTAACGTTCTTCAGCACCAACCATCTTCTTACTCAGTAGTAAATGGCCTTCTCAACTCCCTTGTCTCCCTCCTGAGCCAGTAAACATCCCATAGAAGAAGGATTCACCGATAGATAAAGTATCAAAGGCTTCCCAGGCACCGGTGGCATCAAGACTGGTGGGTTTTGCAAGTAGTTCTGAATAGAAGTGAAAGCCGCCTGACACTTGTCTGTCCAAATGAAGGGGGTATTCTTCTTGAGTAGACGAAACATCGGCTCGCAAGTTAAAGTTAACTTGGCGATGAATCTGCTGATAAACTGAACCTTCCCCAGAAAGCTGCGCACTCCCTTTTCAGATTCTGGAGGCTTCATGTCGAGCACAGCCTTAATCTTAGATGGATCGACTTCGATTCCACGAGAAGTGATCATGAAACCAAGCATTTTGCCTGTTGTGACACCGAAGGTGCACTTCTGAGGATTAAGGCGCATGCGAAATTTACGTAACCTCTCGAAGAACTTCCTAAGTACAGGATTGTGGCCTTCTCGAGTTTTAGATTTGGCGATCATGTCATCGACATAGACTTCGACCTCTTTGTGCATCATGTCATGCAAGATAGTTGTAGCAGCCCTTTGATAGGTTGGCCCAGCATTCTTCAAACCAAACGGCATAACCAAATAGCAATAAGTCCCCCACTCAGTGATAAACGTGGTTTTCTCACGGTCCTCGGGTGCCATAAGAATTTGGTTGTAGCCGGAAAAACCATCCATGAACGAGAGCAAAGCATGCCCCACAGTATTATCCACAAGTACATCGATGTGTGGCAAGGGAAAATCGTCTTTGGGGCTCGCCATGTTCAAGTCCCTGAAATCAACACAACCCGAATTTGCCCATTTTTCTTAGGAAGAGGGACAATGTTGGCCACCCACGTGGGATACTGAGAAACCATGAGAAAACCAGCGTCGATCTGCTTAGTAACTTCCTCCTTGATCTTCTGAACCCAATCTGGCCTCATCCGTCTGAGTTTTTGTTTCACAGGCTTAGCATCTGGCAATAATGGGATTCGATGCTCCACGATCTCGAGGTCAATGCCAGGCATATCTTGATGAGACCACGCAAAAACATCGCTGAACTCAGTGAGCAGCTCTTTGAAATCACAATGCTCCTCTGGCGAAAGCGTGGAGCCCACTTGAACCATTCGGGGATCATTTTAATCTTTCAAGTTTATAGAAATTACTTCTTCTTTTAATGGCTGAGCATGCCTTTCATCTTCCCTTTCGATGAAGGCATGGATTTCCTTGGGAATATCCCCATCGAATTCTATCCCCTTATCGTTAGGGTCGACACAGTTTATATAAAGATCATTGAAATAGTCAGAAGATGCCTCGTTCATTTCACAAGACCCTGAAGGGTCGCCAAGTACAAGAGAATCAAACTCGAAATAAAAGCTATGACGTGGAGGGCCCAGAGGCACAAACTCCGACACAGAGCTAGACTTAGACGATGCAACAGACTCAGACTCAGACTCAGACTCAGACTCAGACTCAGACTCAGACTCAGACTCAGACTCAGACTCGGACTCGGACTCGGACTCGGACTCAGAGGTGTCGTCAATGCAAGTTAGGCGCGGTTTGAAAATGCAATTTTTAAGGCTACCCCTGGCTTCAACAATGAGAGAGGTAGGGTCCTCGAGGGCGTCGGGCCCGAGCATGAGCACTTCGGCTTCCCCAGCCAAACCCACTTGAGAGAATTCCTGGAACAGCAGCTCCAAATTCCTCTGATCGACGGATCCCAGCCAGTCAGTCTTGACCTTCACCTGATTAAGCTTCCTCTTGAATTCTGCCCTCACCGGCTCATCATCACTGCTTGACCAGGTGTCATCAGCGAAAACCTCAAACCCAGGCAGCAGCTCCCCAGTTTCAGAATGAACAAATGGCTCGGGCTGTCCAGTGTAAGCGGCATTTCCCACCTCACGCACAAAGTTGGGACCACCGCAGAGGGTCCGAGGTTTTCCCTTATATTTCCTCCTCTTAGCATCTTTGGCAGAGGCGATATACCCCAAACCAAAGCGGCCCTTGTTAAAAGGAAAAGTAGGGAACTCCGGGACCCCTTGTCGGCGAGAACCCAAGCCTACGCCCGGAAAATAAGACATCCTCCTCATAATGTCCAGCGCGACAGAGCTTATGAGGAAGTTCCCGTCCACGTTGATTGCCATCACAGTACCTGAAGTATCAAAAGAGAAACCCCCAAGGTCGACGTCCTCCTCGCCGTGCAGAATTCCCAGAACAGGAGTCCCATCCTCCTTGAGTGGGCGGATGCCAGAATCCCCGCAGATGGTCAAAGTACCGGTAGGCAGTCCCAGAATAACCTTTTGGTGGAGGGTAGATGGTACAGCCATGATGTCAAGTCGATGGAGCCATGGCCTGCCTAGTAGAAGATTGAAGGTCGCGGGAATGTCCACAACATGGAATTCCACGTCCATCTCAAAGCCCTCGGCATCGAGCTTGAGCATTAAAATACCCTCGACTACGCGACGGGTGCCGTCATATGCCTTAACAGCCAGGTTGGAAGGTGCAAGATCCTTCTTGGTGAGTCCCAAACGATAAGCAACCCTCAGGGGCCGGACGTTGATCGCCGAGCCGTTGTCAATGAGAACGATCGGGACCCAGAGTCCTCGACACTTGACGGTGATGTGCAAAGGGCGGTTGTGGTCAACTCCTTCGACTGGCAGATCCTTGTCTGTGAAGATTACAGTATGCTTGGAGGTCGGAGGGAGGATGAGAGATATCATTGCATCAGGCGTGACATTGGCCTGAACCTCAAGGCGAGATAGAGCATGACAAAGCCTCTGACGGTGCTCCTTGGACGAACAGATCAGTCCCCAGATTGAAATAGCAGCCGAGATGCGCTCCAGCTGTCGTTGAACAGAATCAGCGGTTGGTGGCCCAGCCAAAACCTCAGGAGGTGCAGACCTTGGGAAAGCAATGGGTTCGTTCCTTTGATTGGAGGGATTGGACGAACTCCCAGCTTGTAGATTAGCAGGCTGAAAAATCCGTCCACTCCTTGTAACATTGTGAACGTTCCCCAAAGAGGGCACGACCTGAGGGTCTTCATTCACATCCCAGAGATTAGCAGGAACATCTCCCAGTTTGCGCTTTCCTCTGTCAGTAGTTGGTGCAGAGATGGGCACTTCCATGTCTAAGCCCAGGTCCTCGGCCAGATCTTTCATCGGTAGGGAGTCCCAGAAGTTCAAGTCTTTCACGGCAGCCACTTCAGCAATAGGCTCCGGATTTGCAATGAAGGAAACATCCCAAAGACCAGTGTCATCCAGGGAACGATTGACCGCCCAGACTTCATTCCCAACTTGGACATCCACTATGTCATCAACTTCCCAAAGGTTAGCAGGCGGGACAAGGTCAGTAACCATGATGCTACAATCCTTGTTATTCGGATAAGGCACCTCAGGACGCGGGCATTCTTCATCAACAATGTAAGAGCAAGGGTCGCAGTCGGTGTCGGGATCAGTATCACAAACTGAATGAAAGACCGAACTAAAGAGGGAAACATGGTCTCCCAGAACCCGTGGATCTTCCTGGACAAGCTCGTCCTCTGCGTAGTGAAGCATGTAATCTGGTATAGCATACCCTTGAAGGGGGTTAAGGTCAACATCCATGGGAGCATTCCAAGTTGGCTCAGGATCCCAGTGGTACTCTTCTTTGGGAACCAATGGCTCGACTGGGTGAAACAACATGTGTAAGGAGAAGCCATCCAAAGGATCGAGCATGGCCGCTTCATAACCGGCCAACCAGCCATCATACTAGGCTTGATTAAATGGAACATTTTTGGGCTGTGGAGGAAACCCGTCCGCTTCAAGGCTTAACCATTCGTTGAGCAAAGGGATGGCGTAGTCTAGGTTGTCTGCAATGGCCCAGCTAGTGGCCTACATGCTGTCTTGGGGTGAAGTTCGAACGGATCGAGACTGATCCGCTGGACCGAGAGGCGAATCAGCCACATTTCCATAAAGGCTGTCTAGCGAGGAGGCAGAATTGAGCTGCACGGCGGGGATTGACTGATGGAAGAGAGAGCTGACAGACTCATCGGAGACAGGTGATCTAGCTTGCAAAGGTTCCGGAGGTGCATCAGTGTCAACAATCCGGCCTTCGACCACACGTATATAAGACACCTCAGCAGAAGATTCACGCGGGAAAGGTACGATTGGCCTGGGTTGATCGGCTGAGGCTATATAGTCAGTTGGGTTGAATATGGTGGGGCTAAGGTTGATATGAGTGGGGCTAAGGGATATCTGGTTGATGTGAGGAACAGCATTGTGCTTGGGAAGGGGATTGGCGATGACATTAGGCTTCTGAGGTGGTGGAGGGGTTTCCAGCGTGCCATCGTCAATGAGATCCTGGATTGCATGACGGAGGCAAAAGCAGGAGTCGGTGAGATGACCCGCTCCTTGATGGTAAGCACAGTAAAGGTTGGCCTTGAAGCCAGGTGGAAGGTTCTTAGGTAAAGGAGTTGGATCCAGGGGCTTGAGATGCCCTGACTTAACCAACCTTTCCAAGACCGAGGACAGAGGCGCCTCGATAGCGGAAAAGCTGCGGGGTTGGTTTCGAGGCCGGTTGTTCTGTGGAGTCTGGACTTGATTGACATCCGCAATGTGATTGGTTGTATTGGAGGAGGTGACGTTGGAACCGCTGGTTGCTGTGTTGGAATAAGTCCATGTTCCAAACAGCGCATTGGCATTCCTAGAGTATGCCCGAGTCTTGGCCTTAGGCAGATTAGAGAATTCTCCCTTTGCTAGAATCCCACTCTGCAGCGCATCCTCGATGGCCAGGCCAGAATCGAAGAAGGTCTCAAAGTTTGCAGACGCTTGAGCAAGCACCAGATGCCTAGCATAGTCGGGCTGGAGGTTGCGAGAAATGATACGGAGCTGATCCTTCTCGCTGGGGCGATCTGTCATCAAAGCGGCCTTGGCCCTCCATCTTTTGACGAAGTCAGCAAAAGACTCCTTTGCTTCCATTTTGGTGGACTCGAGCTCTCGGGTGGTCATCTTTAGTTGGGAGTTGTAACTGTACTGCGAAATAAATGCAGCCCCAATATCCTCCCAGGTCCTCCTTTTAGCAATGTCGAGCGACAAAAACCAATGGAAAGCAGGGCCCGAAAGGGTCTGAGGGAAAAGCTGAGACATAGCTTCCGACTGAACAGAAAGTAGCTTCATAGCGGCATGGTAACTGTAGAGGTGGGTTTTGGGGTCACCGCTCCCATCGAACTTGGCCAGATTGGGCATCTTGAACTTCTCGGGAAGCCTGGCGTTAGGATACAAACAGAGACGATCCAGATCGATCCCTCCAGCGTTGATCTTTTCGGTCTTGGAAACAGACTCCTCGAGTTTGGCAATTTTGGCCATGAGTGCGGTCATGTCAGGGTTCTAAGCTGGCTCTTCTTGGTTTGGAGGAAGTCTACCTCCTGCGAGGTTTGCAGCGGGCCTGCGGCCTTCTCTCGGATTCAGTACAATGAGACGTCCTGCGTGGTTCGGATCCGGAACCAAAATGGGTTGTTCCTGGTCAGACTCATCGTCCTCGCCTTCCTCTTCGAGGGGGGGTGGAAGGCGAGTGTTGATAAGGTCATTCAGGCGGGCAATGTTGGTATCTGTCTGAGCTGCCCTCTGCTGCATGGCGGTGATGCTATCCTGAAGGTTCATAAGCATGGCTTCCAAGGTAAGAGGCTCTGGATGTGGCTGTTCTGTCATGACGGGAGGTTTGGAGATGCTTGATGCGGATGATGGGGAGGCTGGTCGCCCTTCCTGTAAGACTGGTGGTGAATCTAACTGTGATCCTGACTGAGAATCTGAGTGCTGTGCTACCGAAAGTGAGTGCGGAGAGTCTTCCGTGATGACTGACTGGGACTGTAACCTGACAAGCCTTTGAACCGGACTGAGTTGCAGAGGTTCCCAAGCGGGTTTGGCAACTCGCTTCGATACTTTCCTTGGCGGTGCAATGATTCAGATCTTTGCAACAAAATAAGCGAAGACTTAATAGGAGTCCTGCAGAAACTTTAATCTAAATAAAAGACTAAAGTGCGGATGCAGCCAGCGTCGTCGGTGTCGCCCTAGACTCTAGAGCTAGAAGACAAGTCTGTCTCAAGACGTTCGGACATTGCTTGAGGCCCTCAGAATTCTTTTCGAATGTGTATCCTTGTTTGAAATGAGTGATCTTAAAGGATGTCAAAAGAAATCTAAACCTTCGTCCATCCCGCCGTTTGGGATTTCAAACTTGAAGTTAGAACAACTTGGTATGAACATCACGATACTATAACCAGGTCGGCGTGAGCAGCACTGTGCTATTAGCCGGGTGGTGTAAGTGACGAGGCACTTGTTACCCTTTGGTGTAGGCATCATGATATTTTACTCCGTTGTTCCTTGTTTTCTATTTGGAATCCTAAACAGGTTTAAGACGAGGGTGTAGAAAGGCTTTTGATTTCCTAAAGTCCCACCATCCGAAGGACTGGGGAAACTGAAAACGTGCATCATTGAGATGCACGACTCCTCATTGGGCCATCACAGTGGCCTAATGATTTTAAAGACAGACCTGGAAAGATCGAGGACCTAAAAGGCGCCCTAGACATGCTTCTACGCAGAACGGGATGTATGTACAATTCATGCTGTAGGGAAAGCAGTAACACGTAGATAGTATATGGGGTTAGATGCAAATAGATCTTAACCTGTGGGTACCTGTCCTAGTTTGAAGAGTTCTAATGCTTTGTATATGCAAAGGCCGGTTTTGGTTTGTAACAGGTTCCTCGGACTAAGGCCACAGATATACCTCCCGTTGCCCGCGATATGCAGAGCAACAGTCGAACGGTAGCATGACCTATCATCGTCGAAGGTTGTTGGTCATTCGAGGTCCCCGGGCTCCGGTAAACCGTGCCGGATTGCCAAAACGATCCAACGAGGCTTATCCCACATCGATGCAAATGAAATGCTAGAATTTTGATTAAGAGAAGAAGAATCGTAATTTTGCAAAATGCTTTTTCAAATTTGGCTCACTTTATTTGGTTCATCTTTAGAAGAAACTACACAAGTGATCAATCGAAAAAGTCCCAGATTAGATTGGCCGGACACGAGGTCCTGTTAAATCACCATTCTAACCTTCGGCAGCGCGAAGCTCACCGTTTTGACAGACTTTTAAGGGATCAGTACACGGCAGGTGCGTTTGCCTTTCTTGATCATCCTTACTTTGACTGAGAGGAGCTCGGTAGAGTAGCCTATTCTTGCGAATGAGCTGGAAGGAATTGATGTAATTGGGGTGGAATCCAAGCCATCTGCTGGGGATGAATTGGATGCCGATTTGTTTTGAGATATGGGGGGCGCAAGGCCAGTAACTAGAGCACGGAGCTTTGGGATGAGGGAACCAAGGCACGGAGCCGGTTGTAGTCATGAGGCGAGAGCCTGGAGAGTGATGGTTTTTGATGTGGTAGAACCGAGGCGCGGAGCCGGTCATAGTTACTAGACGAGAGCCTGGGGGGATAGAACTAAGGCGTAGAGCCTGCTGTGGTCATGAGGCGAAGGCCTGAGGAGATTGAATTGAGGCGTGGAGCCTGTTGCAATCTTGAGGCGAGGGCCTGAGGTGAGCTTAGAGCTTGATAGAACCGAAGCGCGGAGCTGGTATTGATCATAATATGAGAGCCTGAGGTGTCGGAGCTTTTGAGCTTGACGTGATTTGAACCGAAGCATAGAGCTGGTTGCATTCTGATGGTCTGCGCACGGAGCTTTCTCGTCATAAGTTTTGGCGTAGAGCCAAAGGAACGAGGTCCTGGACCGATCAATAAAACCGAGGCGTAGAGCCGATTGATTGCAGGGTTTACCTGTTTCATGGGAGATATGCAGAGTGTATATGTGTGATGATGGCTGTTAGATGTGAACAGATATGATGATGCAGACTCGATGGGATAATGTTGATGCAAATGTGCACGGGCCCGTGCGTGTGTGTTGATTTAAGCTTAGAGCTTCTATCAAGTTCCGGACTTGAGCATTCAAAGCGTAGAGCTCGAGCATTCGGATGGCAGAATCCGAGCATTCAAAGTACAGGCTTTGAGCATCCAGTACGCAGTGGTTGGGCATTCAAGCGTAGAGCTTGAGCATTCAAGGTATAAACCTTAAGCATCCAGTACACAGTGGTTGGGCTTTCGAAGAGCTTCGAGCATTCAAAATGTTAGATTTTGAGCATTCAAGCGTAGAGCTTGAGAGTTGATGATGTCTTGATTGTTGGAGCGGCGTAGAGCCTGTTGAGATTTGCTTGTTTACGGCTTCGAGCCAATTGAGACTGTGGTTACGGCTTCGAGCCATTTGTGATAATGGGCTTTGAGCCGCTGAGTGATGGGCGTTATGGCTTTAAGAAAGTTGAGATTGCTTGAATATGGTTGTAGGCGTAGAGCCTGCTACTGGAATAGCGAGCGTAGAGCTGCTGAGTTGATAGAGATGATGGGCGTAGAGCCTGTCGCTGTGATAGTGAGCGTAGAGCTGTTGGGTCGAGGGCTCGGAGCCGCTGAGTGAGTGAATAAGGGCGTAAAGCCTGTCGATAATGGGCTTCGAGCCGCTGAGATGGTAGACATAGGCTTCGAGCTTGTTGAGGTAATGGGCTTCGAGCCGCTGAGATTGCTTGAATATGATTATAGGCGTAGAGCCTACTGCTGGAATAGCGAGCGTAGAGCTACTGAGTGGATAGAAGCGGTGAACACGGGCGTAGAGCCGCTATGATAATGGGTGTTGAGCCGCTGAGATGGTTGTTACGGCTTTGAGCCAATTGAGATAGTGGGCTTAGAGCCGCGGAGATAGTGAGCGTGGAGCTGCTGACGGTGATCGGGCTTACAGTAGCTGAGTGGTGGGCGTAGAGCCGTTGAGTGACTAGGCGTAGAGCCGTTTTGAGATAATGGTGAAGCTGTTGAGAAGGTGGACACAGGCGTATAGCCGCTGGACGGCTTGATAGTGATGAATTCGAAGCTGCTAAGCTGTTGGTGATGCAAGGAGCATGGTGTTGTCGAGTGACTTGTTCACAAGGCTACCGAGCGTAGAGCTGCTGGGGTAATGAGCTCAGGGCTGCTGAGTGTCTTGCTTTGCTTCGGCCAGCAATTTGTGGAGAGAGGATTTCCTTATGCTCGGACATGCCCCCGAGGCTAGTTCTGATCACGTTGTATTGGCATCAGGGATGCCCCCAAGGCTGACTTGGTTTTGCTTTTGTTGGTCATGGACCCAGAATTCCATAATGGCTTGAATTGGTGCACTGAGCAAAATCCACTAGGGCTGAAGAAAATTGATGGGAGGGCCAGGAGATTGATCTCTCGGCCGAAGGATTGATGTCTCGGCCGAGGAATTGAAGTCTCGGCCGCGCAATCACTTGGTTTCCAGAGTTCTATTTAAAGGCTCCGATCAGCATCTCATTTCTCCTACTTTTTTCAACAACCGAGGACTCCTCTTGCCTTCTCTCCCTTCGAAGACTCTTCTGCTTCCTTTGGCATTTCGTCGGGCCCGAGCAATGGGCAACGTGCGATCAGCGACCGCGGAGGGAGGCCGCGCTGTTCTTGGTCCTGTCTTGATGCTTGATTAGGGACCCTCGCATGGGTGGCTTGCTTCCGTGACGCGGAGCTCCTGGGGTGGCGGTGGTACACGGTGTGGTGATTTTTCTGGGCCATGTGGTGATTCTTTTGAGCCACGTGGTGTCCCTTCTGCACCGTAGTACTCCTCTGGTATACACCGCCCCGGGAGTATCCTTTTCTTTTTTGCAGCTGGTCTTTGGTGTTCAGACCACCAGAGGGTTCGGCATCCTCTTCTCCTTCCTTTTTTGTTTTTCTGTTTCCCTTCCTGCATAGGTTAGTCTGACAGGAAATCGATGTATAGCTTGTTTAGGAAATGTGGGATGATCCACCTTGTGATGTAAAAAGTTTTCGTTATATGAAACAAAAACCTTTTGCTCTGCTATGTGATTGTGTATGCTTTTTGTACCGTTTGTATTGCATAAACTGATAATCTGATAAAGATTGAGTGAAATGGTCTGGACCGTGGAAGTCGACTGTAAAACGGCCGTTCTGGCGGTCGACCTAGCGATTAAGTGGCCGAAGCTTTGATCTGGCGGCCGAATGATCGTTTCATCTGCCTGGGTTTGACTTTTTGTCCAACCCTGATTTTCACGGGCCGATGGATTGATCCCACGGCCGCTATATCGAAGTGCCGGCCGAGAGACCGACTAGGTTACTGGGGATTAAGAATCCGATTCCGATTCGAACTAAGACTCGACTTAGTTCTATAAATACGCGTTCTACGAACCCGATAGCATTGTCAGTAGCAATTTCTTGCATATGGCACAACCAGTCCTTGATCAGTGGTTGAATTCCTTTAATGGCCTCGACCGTTTACACTTTAAGTCCTTTGGCATGGACTTTCTCTTCTTCCTTCGTCAAATTCCTGTGAATTTTGCTTTCCTTAGGGCAGCCACCAGTTTGTGGGATCCTGCTTTTCATGTCTTTCGAATTAAGAGAAAGGAATTGTGTCCTACTGTCGAGGAGTTTGCGGCCATCATGGGTCATTCGGATAGAGAGGGTTTCGTTGTCCCTAATCCTTTGTTCAATCGAGGTGATCTCTTGAAGAATTTGCTCCAAGTTCAGAAACATGAAGCTAGGTTCTTCGTAGTAAAGGGAAGGCTGGAGATTCTGCAGTTTATCCAGCATTTCGGTACAGCTGAGGCTCATCGTCAAGTTTCCCAACAGAAAGCATGCTTTCATGCGTTGTGCATTTGTCTCCTTCATTATTACTTGCTTGGCCCTTCCTCTGGCCATGCTGATCCCATGCTACTTAACATCGCTCAACAAATTGGAAACTGTGTGAGTTTCGCTGGCTTAGTGTTGACAGAGACCTTGATGGGTCTAGATGTGATGAAGGGTAGTCCTACAGCTCAGTTCTCAGGCAGTCCTTTGCTATTGCAGGTTCACTCTTTGTTTGTTTATTTGTCAAGTTTATCTTTTCACTCATCACTCTTTTGTTTTAACTCACATGTTCTCTCAACTCACAATTTTCCCTTGTTCTCTAGGTATGGTTATTTGAGAAGCTAAAGGTGTGGGATGCGCCAGAGCGACTTCTTTATAATCCAGACCAATGTACGGAGCGTCGCATGACTAAACAGTTCCCAACTAAGGCTGCTTGGGAAGCATGGATGAAGACTTGCAGAGGTGATTGGATTCAATGGGTTTGCCCCTGGTATGGTGTTGAGAGCATGACTGCGAGTACTATGAACCATTGTGGTGTAGCGGTGATCGGTATTACTCGAGTCGTCTTCTACTTTCCTGCTCGCTTTCAAATGCAGTTCGGGGCTGAACAAATCGCAATCCTGGGTGACCCTGAGTATGCTGTTTCCAAGGTCCATGATGCCAACTTTTGTCGCAATATGCTGCGTTTTTGGCCGAATAGAGTGATGCAGGAGGTTGATGAGAACTTTGCTGTCAAGCTATCAGGTTCTTACAAGGTTGAAGAAAAACCTTTTGGAAGACAGTAGTGCGAAGAGAAGGAAGACCTAAAGATTGACACTTTGCTTATGTTTCTCAAAAGATGTTGCTTAATTCTAGCTTCCATGGATTAAGAATTGTTTAGGTTTGCTTTGTCCTTTTCCTTTGGAAATAATAAAACATTTGGTCATTTTATTTGAAGATGTTATTGCCATGGTTTGATAGTGAACATGCTTTAGGATAGACCTAGAAATTTTGGAAGTGATGATGATAGCGGTGGCCGGATCTCAAACTTAGAGATTGCCTACGTATCCCATGGAGGGAATCAGGCCATAAACGTAGTTCCAATAAAGGGGATTTGTTTTGTTTTTAGTTAGGGTCCACTCGGGTGTTTTCCTCTCCTTTTGTGCTCTTAATTTTGCCTAAAACTGCCCTTGCGGGTTTTCGGTCTAGCGAGCGTTTTATTTATGCCTTAGTTTTTGCCTAAGCCGCCCTTGCGGGTTTTCGACCTAGCAAGCTGCTCTAATTTTTGCTTGGATCCGCCCACCCTTGTGGTTTTCGGCCCAACGAGCATCTCTCATGGGTAGTACTTCCTCAGCTTGTCAATGTTGAATGGCGTCGCGAATTCCATTCCATCCAAGTCTGCAATGTATGCTGCTCATCCAGAAAGTATGCGTTTGATAAGGTAGGGGCCTCCCCAGTTTGGTCTAAACTTGCTCCTCGGGTCTGAAATGTGGCGACGGATCGCTTTGAGCACCATGTCTCCTACTTTGATGTCTCTAGGTTTTACCTTTTTGTTGAATGCTCGTGCAATGCGGCGTTGATATCCTTGTACATGGTATAACGCTCTTAGCCTCCTTTCGTCTAGTAGTGCCAACTCGTCGTAGCGGTTTTGAACCCAGTCTTCTTCGATCATTCCAGTCTCAGCTAGAACCCTTAACGAAGGCAACTTCAGCTCGATAGGCAAGACAGCTTCCATTCCATAAACCAGAGAGTGGGGAGTGGCCCCAATTGAAGTCCTTTCAGTTGTTCGATGACCCCATAGTGCCAAAGGTAGCATTTCTGGCCAGTCTGTGTAAGTGTCGGTAGTCTTCCGCAGAATCCTCTTGATATTCTTGTTCAAAGCCTCAATTGCTCCATTAGTTTGAGGTCGGTAAGTAGATGACCGATGATTTTGTATCCCAAATTCGGCAAAAAGCTTCCTTGTCGCTCCTTTGAAGTGCGATCCATTGTCACAGACGAACTCGTGAGGTACACCATATCGATAGATGATATTAGTGCGAATAAATTTGGCCACATGAGTGGCTTTGAGAGTAGCATAAGAAGTTGCTTCTACCTACTTGGTGAAGTAGTCGATAGCCACCAGAAAGAACTGATGCTTGTATTTTCCCTTTGGATTTATACTTCCAATGACGTCTATCCCCCAGGTGGAGAATGGCCAAGGGGATGTCATGCTATATAATTCCGTAGGGGGAATACGCATGCGATCAGCGTGAGTTTGACATTTGTAGCATCAGCGGACATAGTCAGCACAGTCGGCCTCCATTGTGGTCCAGTAATATCCCTGACGCAGGATCTTCTTTGCCATTGTTGCCCCATTCATGTGTGACCCACAAATTCCTTCGTGTATTTCCTCCATTACCTTACGGCTATCCTCCGTTGTGACGCAAAGTTGACTTGGACCCAAGTGTGTCCTTCGATACAATGCTCCTCCACAGATTACGAATCGGGCGGCAAACTTCCACAGAGCCTGTAACGCCCCCCTTTTCGGGTACGTTAAATAAACATTTTTATTGAAATCAAAGACTAAGAGTCAAGCCCATTATTACATCATGGCTCCTACTAGAGTACTTTTTACACATAGGATGGAAAATCTAAGGTTATCTACTACTCTGTCTCTTCTTCCATCCTAGCCAGCTCCTCAGCTCCAAAAGCCTCCAAGATGTACAGCTCACCCTGTTCATCTATAAGGTCTGACGCATTATACCGGCGTCGCCACCAATATAATACGTCAGGGTCACCAAGAAGGTAACACTGTGAGCTACAAAGCTCAATAGGATAAACCATACCCACTAACCCTTAACTTACAGCAAGGAAGCATATAAACAATTACACATGCTCATTCAACAACATAGTTAAACAATGACACATCCACATTTGATATCTTTCTGGCGTTGGTGTCTGTGATATCAGAGTTTCTCCTACGCAGCGTTTTGTAGACCGTGTCGCCATTTCTCTTTTCATTTACCAAATCAACATTTCCAAGTTCATTAACAAATTGCTACTAATGAGGCTACCAAGTCCGGCTCCATTAGTAACACACACGATGGGCTACCAAGTCCGGCCACACCGCGGTTTTCACAAATCCATTCAAATCTTGCATTGGCTCCTCTCCGCGGATAACCAAGCCATATTACCACATGAGACTACCACGTCCGGCCCCATTGGAAATCTTCGCAATGGGCTACCAAGTCCAGCCACATTGCGGTTTTTGCAAGTCCATACAAAGGGCTACCGAGTCCGGCCACAATGCAGGTTTTCACATCCACACAATGACTACCACGTCCGGCCATTATGTAATTTCAAAAATATTTTTATCCATATCAACCACACCCTAGGTGTCATATTTCTACTTTCTCGGTTTTTGTGTCTCGTTTGCATGCCATGACTCCGCGGTAGTTCATTTCACAATTTCACTAATCTTGAAACTAAACTAACAAGAGAATTCAACTCTATATTCACTATCATGCTCATATTATCACATAATCATGCTCAATCACATTTAAGCATAACGCCACATGTACGGACGCCTTTGGAGTGATAAATCACTTATGCTCTAATCAACAACCACAAGTAATGTAAGTAAACATGTAGTCATGCTCATCACCATCTTAAGATCAATTACGAATGATTAAAGCTAATCTAGGAACGTTATCTTTCAAAAACTCAAGCTTCTTTTTAAAGTTCAAAACAGCATATGTTTATTGGTTTGCAATGCATAAATCAGAATAGTGTCGATGGGGATTCTTCGTATACTTAGGATTCGAAGGTATAGAATAGTCTACGTATACTTAGAGTTAAAGGTCATAAGAAAAGTCTACGATCATACTATTGTTTATACTTAGGAAAATGAGTCGAGATTAATCTATCTATAAACACGATTATCTATATTTCAAAGCAAACACATTTCTAATTTATATTTAGAGTTCGAAAGTATAGGAAAGTCGACATATACTTAGAGTGTAGGAGGTAAAGGAAAATCCTACCTTGATCCGAAACTAGTCAGGGCCGAATAAGCTAGTTGGAAATCCTACGGGCGGTGAAACTCTCGAATCTGGACCGAACTTTGGATGGCAGTAACTCGGTCAATATTTGGCTGAATACGATCATTCTTGAGTTGAAATCGAAGCTCTAGAAGTGCTCTACAACTTTTGTGAAGGAAGTTGATCCTAGAAACTGGTTTAGGTAGGAGGAATATGGTGATAAAGGAATGGACAGTTTGCTGTCTGGAATCTGGAAATCCGAATTTTTGACCGAACTTCGGAGGCCAATATCTTTGTCGTTTCTTGACCGATGAGGGTGGTTCTTGGGTCTAACTTGAAGATCTTGAAGTGCTCTACAACTTTCCCGAAGGAAGTTTATCCTAGAAACTACTTTAGGTAGGAGAAATACGAGGTTTTGTGGAGGGCAGTAGGCTGCCTGGAAAAACAGAAATGGTTTCTAGAGAGAAGTTGGAGCAATGCTTAGAAATTCTAGAGAGAAGTGGGAGCAGGAAGTGAAGGTGTGAGTTTAAGCTTGGAGTGGCCTTCTATTTATAGGCAAGGCATGCCTCTCTCCCTCTCTCAACCGAAATCTCTCTCTCTCTCTCCTATCTTTGATTTTTTTTCTTATTTAAACACATTAAAGACTAGATTTTGTACTTTGGGAAGATTTGATGGTACTTGGATTGAGTGAGGTGTTGGCCAAAGGACCATGACTAGGCTCATGGGTACACTTGCACACATCACACTCTCTCTCTCCCTCTCCATTCGGCTATCTCTCTCTCTCTCTCTCTCTCTCTCTCTCTCCATGGTACAATGTATTTAAGTACAAAGGTTGAAAGACTACAAGATTTTTCTTGTTCTTTCTTCCAATCTAGGACAAGTGTAGGTGATTCTAAGGGTTCCCTAGTCTTGTCTAGTACTTAGAAGATTGGATAGGATAGAAAGAGTAAGAAAGACTAGATTTGGTTGTCCTTTGGTGATGCAAGAAGTTGGCCAAGGGACTATGACTAGGTTGAGTGAGTACAAGTTGCACACATCACACTTTCTCCCTCCCTCTCCCATCCGGCCTATCTCTCTCTCTCTCCCTCCATCTCTCTCGGCCCCTCTCTCTCTCTCTCTCTCTCTCTCTCTCTCTCTCTCTTTGGTACAATGTACACCTAAGCATGAAGGACAAAGGGTTGGTGGTTGACTTGAGAAAGAGTAAGAGATTTGGTGTAAGGTTGTAAGAGATTTTTGGTACCCTAAAATCTATCTCAAATCTTCATATCTTTCTTCTTTCACTAGTACAAGTACTTAAGTATATATATATTAGGATTTGAAAGAAGAAAATCCAAGACTAGTGTACCTTAGTCTCCTTCTCTCTCATTTCTCTCTCTTTCTCTCTCTCTCTCTCTCCCTAGATTATTATAAGAATACCTAAGGATGACTAACTATGAAGGACAATGGTACTATGTGATCTTATCCTAGATTTTTAGGTCAAAATTCCTAATAGAATAAGTCTAAATGCCACCTATGTACTTATAAGCTATATTCTAGGACTTTAAAATCTTAGGATGACATATACATATCTAATACTTTAAGTAAAAAGGTACATATCATATCTAGTAAGTAATTAACTAAAATAAACCTAGTACTATGGCTTGACTTGGCCTTATTGACCAATGGACCAAAATTCCCCTAACTTTTATTATCCAATGGGTAATGGATGGAAAGTACTATGCTTATATAATCTATCTATACAAGTACCATGACTCATGGTGAGCCTACTTAAACTAATAGATCTTGTACTAGGTAGAAAGATTAACCTATTGTCCAATGGTCAACAACTCTCCTAACTTTTATTATCCAATGGATAAAGAGAAAAGGTGACAAGTAAAGATTTCCTAGTAAATCTATATGTCCTTTAGGCAATATTCTAAGAAGTACACAAGGTACTATGTAATCAAATAGGATTTTTCTAGTCAAGTAGATTTTCCATTAAACTAGTCTAATAGGCACATGTCCTTATTATAAAATATTGAACTAGTGTACTTAGGAAATCTAGGGTATTAAATCTACTAGGTACATATCTATATCTTTAATAATAAAATCCCATGGGAAAATCTAGAAATGATTTATTTAATAAACCCTAGCACTTGATGGAAGACTAATTCTATTATCCAATAAACAATATTTTCCCTAGCATTTATGGACCAAAGGTTAAAGAAGCAAAATAATATATATGTAGATTTTTGACCTAGTATAAAAGTACATAAGGTACTTATGTGATCTAGGAAGATTTCTAGCCAAAATTCCTTATTAAACAATGTCAAATTGACACATGTCTTTACACCATTTAATATAAAAGTACAAGAGAATCCTAGGGCTAGATATCATATCTATTTCTTTATTCTTTTAGCCATATGTCATATCTAATAAGTAATTAACTAATAAGTCTTAGTACTAGGTAGAAATACTAACTTATTATCCTATGAACAATATTTACCCTAACTTTTATTATCCAAAGGTCAACCATTTCCCTTGTAGTTATTAACCAATGGTCTAAGATGGAAGGTACTATATATAGATATAAGTACAATGACTCATGGTGAATCTATTAAACTAATTGGTCTAGTACTTGGTGGCAAGACTAAGCTATGGACCAATGAGTAATATTCTCCCTAACTTTTATGGACCAATGGATAACAAAGTAAAATATAATATTGGAATATTATATATACATCTTCCAAATATGTGTACATAAGCCTATATAATACTATATAAGTGTACCTTGGTCAATCTAATAAAAAATATCTTAGGTGGAAAGCCTATTGTCCAATGGATAAAGATTTCCCTAACTTCTATCGTCCAATGGGTAAAGATCAAAGATGACTTTGGTCCAAAGGGTTCCTTTAGGGTTTGGAAAGGTTCAAAAGATTCAATTAGGGTTGGAAGTGCAATTGGTAGTTAGGTTTCCTCAATGAATTGGTTATAAGCTAACTAGGCATGCTAAGTAAGATTTCCAGCCAAGAAATGGGATTTTAAGACTTTATCTTAATAGTTAGGAAAATAAACCAGACACTTGTCTTTAGAAAATGACCCTATTGCTCGGAGTGAAGAAATCTAATTTTATAAGTCTAGAATCTAGTAACGACGGATTTTTGGGTATTAAAAAGAAATTTTAAAAGAAGTCCAAGTAATTAAAATAAAATTTAAATTTTTAACGAAATTTTTACTGACCAAAAATCAGGGTCGTTACAGAGCCATTTTGTCTTTCGAGGTGGCCTCGGATGGGTATTCTCCTTCTTCCAAGAATTTCTTCACGTCTTCGTACCATGGCTTGCCATCGTCTTCACCTTCCTCGGTGAAGGTACACTCGCATGCTGGTTTGACCTTTTGTTCGATCATGAGAGGCCGCATTGTGAATCCCAGGGGTATTTCGACCATAGACGCCAATGTTGCCAGTGCATCTGCAAATCTATTGCTCACTCGAGGAGTGTGCGTGAAGATAACGGAATCGAATTGCGAAATTAGATCTTCTAGCACAGAGTGATACAGTTTCAGTGTGTCTTCCTTGACCTTCCAGTCTCCTCTTACTTGAGATACCACCAGGTTTGAATCCCCAATGACTTCTACCCTTTTTGCCCCTAGCTCCAGGGCTGCCTCCATTCCAGCAATGCAGGCCTCGTATTCAGCTTGGTTGTTGGTGACTTCAAACTTCAGTTTATATGACAAAGGGATATGAGAGTCGTTTGGGGAAACTAGCAGTACCCCTATGCCATATCCACATTGGTTTGATGCTCCATCAAAGTAAAGCTGCCAGGTGTCGTCTAAGAGACATAAGATGTCCTCGTCGGGGAACATGAAGTCTTCTGCCTCGGCTTCTATCACAGGGTCATCTGCCAAGAATTCTTCCACAGCTCTTCCCTTTACCAATTTCCTTGTCATGTATTTAAGGTCGAATTCTGCTAGCAGCAATAACCACCTAGCTAGCTTTCCGATAAGTGCTGGCTTTTTGAAAAGATATTTGATTGGGTCTAAACGAGAAACCAGCACCACCGGATGTGCTAACAGGTAGTGCCTTAGTTTCTTTGTGGCCCATACTAGCCCCCAACAGGTTTTCTCGAGGGGAGTGTACCTTGTTTCATAGTCCATCATTTTTTTGATGAGGTAGTATATGGCGCACTCTACTTTGGCGTCGTTCTCTTGCGCTAGCATGCATCCCATGGATGTGTCCGTTACTGAGAGATACAGAATCAGCGGTTTCCCAGGAATGGGCGGCGACAGTACAGGTGGATTCTGAAGATATTCCTTGATTGCTTCAAACGTATGCTGACAGTCTTGGCTCCACTCAAAATCAGTTCCTTTCTTTAGTAGCTTGAAAAGGGGTTCGCAGGTAGTTGTGAGCTTGGAAATGAACCTGCTGATGAATTGTACCTTCCCCAAGAAACTCCTTACTTCCTTTTCTGTCCTAGGTGGTGATATTTCCATGATAGCCTGTATCTTGGAAGGGTCTACCTCGATTCCTCTTTGAGTGATGAGAAATCCCAACATTTTTCCAGCCGTTATTGTAGGTGGAGAAAAATAGATGGTACCTAGAACAGCGTTGAATCTTCTTCCTTCACGTGCTGTCCAATCGGAACCCTAATACCTTTGCCTGAACCCTAACCTGAAAAACAGACAAGGGGTGAGCGCACCTCTGCCTCTCGTGGCAAAGGCCCTCCGATGCCTAAGTTAGTCTCTCGTACTGTATCAAAACCCTAATTATCAGTAGGAAAGTGTAGAATGAGTGCAACTTATTGCGTACCTTTTTCCTCCAGGTTTGCCTCGTATTTATAGACATGAGCATGCTTGCTTTCCAAGCATCCTTTTTGCCCCGGTCTCCTGCCTCGTGTAGGAACCCTGGCTCTTTTTGGGGATCTCTTGCCCAATCAACCGAGATCCCTTCCTCATAGGGTCTCTTCTCACCATAGAACTCCTCCCTTAATAGGACTGTGTCTTGACTTATCTTTGCTGTATATCGGGTTCGTCTTACAGAATGCCCCTATTGCCTTATCTCTTAAGACGATGTTTCATCAAGTAACTCCATCTGTTCGGCGTATGCCACACCGAACAAACTGCACAAGTGAACGACTTTTCATGTCACTGGCCCACTTTAGCCGAACAGACTGTCTTTAATTAATGACTTCTCATGTCGTTAGTTCCTTTTAGCCGAACAGACAATCTAATCTGGTGCCTTCTTATGACACTGGAATCTTACCGCTGTCGTCCATTTTATATGGAGTCCCATATCACTTTCCTCATTACACGGATCTGGCGTACCACGTGTTCGGCCAGTATTTGTACCTGTTCGGGAATACCTCCCTACAATTGCTCCCCAGCTTTGCTTATTGCTGCTATTCGAAGATGATGAGTAAAGCTCAAAGAACAAACTCAAAGCCGAACAAACCAGATCCCGTGCAGATATAGTCATTGGGCTCTCATTAATGTCTTTTGGCAGTTTAGTCATGATTTTCTCGAAATAATGATTCCACGTGGCGTATTTCGTACGCCTCGCGTTTAATTCGACCTGACGTTTCTTCAAAACGGCGTTTGAGTGTCGCCCCTTTCAAACTTAATTTCCGTTACCTTTTGAGATAACGGTGTTTAGGGGAGACGGTTCACTTCCGTCTCCTCGTTTTAATCCCAAAAAGGGATCTTTTTGGGTTTTCCACCCAAAGTTTCAAAGTCTTCATCTTCTTTCTCTGAAACTAGACGAAACTGTTCATCTCCAGTCCGCCATCGCCGCCGTCTGCGAAATTGATTTCATCCTAGGAAATCTTTTCTACATTCCTGTAAGACTTCTCATTCTTACCTCTGTTTTCATTTCATCTTGAGACTTCATTCTCAGTCTCTTCTTCGTCTAGGGTTTCGATCCCATTTCCAGATTTCATTCTGTTTTAGTTACTTTCGAGTTCGTCCATGGCGGATGAAGCTGACAGTGGCCCAAAACCAGGGAAGTTTAGAAAACTCTGTGAAACCCCTGCTGCCATGGCTGCATTTAGGGCAGACTATAAAATCCCTGCGAATGTTGGGCTTGAACTTACCCCATTAGGTGCAATCAGGGAAGCTAGGACATGGGATAAACAATGTATCCCTATAGTAGCTATTGTCGAGGGTGGGGTTCGTTTCCCCCTTGACCCTTTACTTCGTCGGGTCCTAAATTGGTATAAACTTTCCCCCATTGTGGGCAGCATGCCCTAGAAATTCCGGTTTCCAAAATGCAAGGGCCCGGATCGAGGGAGCGCGAGCGCAGGTGGCAAGCGCTCAAAAATATAGAGTCGCCACTTGAGTTTTTGAGGGTCTGACACTCAAGGAACCGTATTTCGAAGCACCTGCCGCGCTGTTTGGTTTGAAAAAGTTAAGGAACCAGTCCGTCATAACCATATCTGGGTTCGGGAGCCAGGTTACGAGAGGGGAAGGGTTTTATGGCACCCCTCTCGCCCAATCCGGAGATCGGTCTCTACTTAGGCATTTTGAAAACATTGCGATTCTTCTTTTATTAATCAATTTTAGCCAATTAGGGCGGGGGAACAGTTAATCGGGGATTAAAACTGTAACAATTTGCAGGATGTGATAGAAAGCATGGATGAGCAGTTAGTATAGGATGAGAACAGACTGCTGTGGGAGTTTAAACAGACTGGAAAGCCCCTGTTTTGGAGTGTCGCACGCAAGAGGTAACCAGTATGCACTGATCAAGTCAATGCATGCTGATCATACCTGCGCGCGCTACTACAAGACCTGTGCGCGCCAGTAAGCCTAAGCCCACAGCTCTTATTCTCAAACCTTCTGGGCTCTGGAAGGACCAGTGCACACCCAGGACAAACCAAGCAGTTTAAACTCTCTGGGCTCTGGAAGGACCAGTGCACACCCAGGACAAACCAAGCAGTTTATGCAGTCATAATATACAGTTTAAAGGCTGAAAAGCCTAATAAATAAACAAAAACACCCCATAAAACAGTGTGGGGACAAAATAATAGCCTAAAACCAAGTTAAACATGCAAGGCCAGCCAGTGATCGGGAACAGAATGGAACCGTCGCGCGAGGGTTCCGAACAGTCACGCGACGGTGCGCCCAGGCGCGCGATGGTTGCGCCCTGGCGCGCGACGATTGCACCCTGGCGCACTGGTCAAATAGAGCGTTGACCATCGCGCGATGGTTTGGGTGCAGCGCGCGCGGGTTCGAGCCAACTTTCCAATGTCTGGTTTCACGTCTTGGGTTCTGAGACAGGTCCAGAATGATCCCAGGGGTACTCCAACAGAACAGAAATGAATATTGAAAGGTATAACTAGCATTTTTAAGTTAAAGAAAGCTGTAAAATGGTTATTTTGATGCTCAACAGTGATCTATAATAATTATTAAGACAATAAAACAAGAAAGAACCAACATCCCTTCCCCACGAGAACCATCGCGCGATGCTTGAGACAAGCGCGCGCGTGACTGGGTCCGTCGCGCGAGGGTATGTTAGTTGCACGGTTTTTGAAACATTGCCAGCTTTAGGGCCAGGACTGGTATTGATTACCAGCCTTGACCCTGCCAGCCCCCCTCAAGGATCAGAACAGAGAGCAGAACAAAGGTATTATACCTTTGGTTTTTGAGTTTGAATGGTGTTTAAGCTTTGATACTTGGGGTTGAACAAGGTGATAGAGCTTGCAAAATGAGTGTATGGAAATGGCTAGAGTGATGAAGTATCAAGTGTATTTGGGTTTGTGTAACCTTTTGTGCTTGATTTTTTGTAACCCTTTGAAAGAGAAACAAAGGGGGCTATTTATAAGCATGGAGGGTGGATCTGGTTGGTGCCAGGAGAGGAATTTAGCCAGCCACGAGGCCTGGCTGAAGTTGCATTGGTGGCCAATTTTCTGCCTCTGAAAAAGTAGGTGGGGAACTGACCATCGCGCGAGTATTCCAAACTGTCGCGCGAGGGTCAACGGTCAAACTTTGTCCACCTGGCAGTTCCACTGTCGCACGAGGGTGCACCCTGGCGCGACCATCGCGCGATGGTTCCAGTCTGTCGCGCGACGGTGCGCCCTGGCGCGAGATGATTGCGCCCTGGCGCACGTCAGTAGGGTTTTTGGCTTTTGGAAGTGGCTTAGGCTAGGTTAGGTTCAAGGATTTTGCAAACACTCGACATTCCCGGGGTGTTCTTGATCCATTTCATCATCGGGGAATCAAAAATCGTAAGTAAACTAATCTGGAAGCCCAGATTGGGGTGTCTACAGTAGCCCCCCTTTGACGGCACTTGGAGCACCATTGAATTGGTACAAGTAACGTCAAAGGTTTCTAGACACCACTCAAGGCAATCCAGAGCAGAACATACTAGCAAAGTAGACAAGCATACTTACAGAACCTGATTGGTTGAATGGACGGACAGACTGTCACTGGAGATGGAAGTAGAAGTGGACGATTGCATCGCCGCTTGTTGATTGAATTTGGACAGGACAGGCTGTCGCTGCAGATTTGGACGGGACCGGCCGTCGTTGCTGGGGATCAAGCTATCCTCGGCACAAAGTATTCCAACAAACACGGGTAGGTCGTGTCAGGCAGGTTGAATTCCATCTGTAGGGAATCAGAGCCAATCTCCTTATCAAAGACCATCCGAGACAGAGCAATAATCCTGCTGGAAGATGCACTTTCGGCTAGACTGAGGGTGATTGTCGTTCGGGACAGGCCGAGATGGACTCTCCTGGGGAACAGTCAGTTGCGGATGAACGGACCATCGAACGATGTTCTGGTCGTTGTTTGTGGATTTGACAGGACCGGCTGTCGTTGATTGCGGACGGGGAGATCATTGTGCTGAGGCCTCAGCGCGCTTTGATTTGCCAATGCCTCAACACTGACTGAAGAACGCCTCAACGCGCTTTGATTTGCCAATGCCTCAACACTGACTGAAGAACGCCTCAGCGCGCTTTGATTTGCCAATGCCTCAACACTGACTGAAGAACGCCTCGACGCTAATTTGATTTGCCAATGCCTCAACACTGACTGAAGGACGCCTCGACGTTGATTTGATTTGCCAATGCCTCAACACTGACTGAAGGACGCCTCGACGCTGATTTGATTTGCCAATGCCTCAACACTGACTGAAGGACGCCTCAACGCGCTTTGATTTTTGAACAGACAGATCATCAGTATAAATGATCGAACCGTTGAAGACTGGAATGGAGGATCATCAGTATAAATGATCGAACCGTTGGGGGAATTGACAGGATCAGCTGTCGGTGAAAGCAGACGGGGAGATCATTGTGCCGAGTGATCAAGCCGTTGGGAACTTGGACGGGAGGATCATCAGTATAAATGATCGAGCCGTTTGGGGAATTGACAGGATCAGCTGTCGGTGAAAGCGGACGGGGAGATCATTGTGCCGAGTGATCAAGCCGTTGGGGGAATTGACAGGATCAGCTGTCGGTGAAAGCGGACGGGGAGATCATTGTGCCGAGTGATCAAGCCGTTGGGGGAATTGACAGGATCAGCAGTATAAATGATCAAATCGTTGAAGCCTGGATGGGAGGATCAGCAGTATAAATGATCAAACCGTTGAAGCCTGGATGGGAGGATCAGCTGTCGTTGATTTGAACTGGCGGATCGCTATAAAAAGTGATCGAGCCATTGGGGTTGGACAGGACCGGCTGTCGTTGATTTGAACTGGCGGATCGCTATAAAAAGTGATCGAGCCATTGGGGTTGGACAGGACCGGCTGTCGTTGATTTGAACTGGCGGATCGCTATAAAAAGTGATCGAGCCATTGGGGTTGGACAGGACCGGCTGTCGTTGTGTTGATCCAAGTAGCACAAACAGTGGATATCATGGATAGAAGCAAGGCAGACTGCAGTTGGGGAGAAATTGGTGGCAACTGTTGGGCTGTTTACTTGCTGCCTTCGATACCGGGCAGGCTTGCTTTGTCGTTTTGATGGATTTTTCCTGCGTTCAACATTTGATATACACACAATATGCAATGACATGTATAAAATATTGAAAATGCAGATGCAAGCTTAGGGCGGCTCCTAGAAGGACAACGACACCTAAGGACTACCACTGAGCCTTATTACTGAACTGTCTGCTTCTGAGACGCGCACCCAGATAGAAAGACGCTGAACGGGCTGGCGTGCCCCAATTGACGTTTGAGCAATGGAATTGGGCCTGCACGCCCTTTCTTTGATGCTTCGGTAGGTGTGCCCCAGAGATGCTTTGCTTGGCTTTAGGCTGATGTGCCCTTGCTGCTTTCAAGAGATTCCGTTGCTTGCGGATTACGGATACTAGGGTAGCAATGTAACAATTGCGTTTTCCAGTTTATTGACTCTCTTTTTGCAAGTGTTGAAGAGAATGCAAAAACTAACCACTAATATCTAATTTGTATTGACAAGTGATTTGAATCGACACACAGACGCGCGCACATATGTACGGACTCGCCTAGCTCGAACAAAAATGGAGAAAGAGAACCAGGGTACAATGCGAACCCTTAGACACATGGAATACAATGAAATTTTGGGTATTAATGTGCCAAAACTCACAATATTCCTGAACAGGTGAAACTGACAGTTATGAAAAGTGGAAAAGGTACAAAGACCTGTACAAACAAAATCGAGAAAAGCATCCCGATATGATAATTGATTGAAAAGCTGGAAAAATGTCGCAAATACGGACATAAGACGCAAATGATGACTTGTATAGGCCCGGACTGAAACCGACACCCCCGTGCAGTCACATTAAGTCCATATGACTTGCATGGTATGACAAGACTTGGCAAAAGCCCCAGGAACGACATTCGAGGGTAGTGTAGACACCCCAATTTGGCCTAACGATTATTTCAAGTCCCACCTTGGGACAATCCCGATGATGAAATGGATACAGTGATTGCTGATTACTTCCTTGAGGACCTTAGGACTTTCGGTGAGAACTTTGACCACTTAGAGGACCCAATTCAAAGCTATACAGCCTTTCAGACAGAAATACAGAAGCCTAGGAAAATCCATCTGACGGCCGTAACATCGATCCCACGGCCATAACATCAATCCCTCGCCCGAGCAACCTGTTGCCAGCAAAATCTCCCTGAGAGATCAATCCCTCGGCCGCAAGATCTATCCTTCGGCCGAGACATCCTTTCCACGGCCGCAACATCCATTACTCGGCCGCCAGATCGACCTTTTTCCAGACTCTCGAACGTTCTGTCAGACGTTTGGTTTGATCCAACTACGCTACCTTTCCGATGCGTTCGGGCTACGTTCGGAGATCACGACGTAGAGTTTGAGATGCATTGCAATTGCAATTGCCATCTCGTGATTTGATTGGCCTGAGTGAGTCATCCCTATGCCTATATAAAGGGGCCTTTGGGTTCCGAATTAACACACAGAAATTGATATACCTACACATTCTCTCAAGCCTCGAAACTCTGCCAAAACACTCTCTCATACCCACTCTTCAAAAGCCCTAACCTCCCGAAGGCAGCCGTCAATCCGGCGATCAAACCCCGAAGTTCAAACCCTAACCCTAGGGTTTTCAATCAAGCAATCAGTCAATCACACCCAATCCGAAGGCAATCAAGCAACTGAGGGATCAAGGTGGTGAGGCCCAACGGCCTCTGGTTTGTTTTATTTATCGTTCTTACGCTTAATCATAGCTTTCTGATCATCTGTTAAACGTATATTCTGGTGTGAGGAAGAACACCGACCGGGGCTTCGATCCCTCGGCCGGTACATTAAACCAGTGTGATTACTCGGCCGTGACATCCATTCACCGGCCGAGTAATCGATTTCCTGGGACAGCTTTGTTTGCTCTTCTGCTTTCTGAATGCATGCTTACTTATCGCACTGGCTCACTTTGCTTACTGTTTAAAGGAATAAATAAACAGACTATGTGTTGGAATTAAACAAAGTATCTACATGTCTTATGTTGAATGATTATGGGCCAGTCTCACGACTGGGCAAAGAGGGGTGCCTAACACCTTCCCCTTATTGTACTTTTGGCTCCCGTACCCAGACTCTCTATCTATTTTCCCAGTTTTAATAAACTGAGTGGCGACTCTGTTTTGATGATAACTGCTATCATGTGGCGCTGTTCCTAGCTATGGGAATGTCCATGATTTTGGTTTACGAAGCAAGCAACCAATCGAGCAAACAAACGTGATCAACCTGTATGGCGATGCCCCGTTTGGGAGGTGTCTACAGTTTTTGGCGACTCTGCTGGGGATATGAGAGCCATAACCAAAAAATTCAACATAAGACTAATACATGCCTTGTTTAATTCATTTATCATATGCATCGAGCGGGCAACCCGTTGAGTTCACCTGATATCCCGGCATGACACGGGCTATGTTGGGGGTTCCAGCAAACTCCACAGTCACTCGTACCTAGTGGTATATCAAAAGGGGAACCACCCAATCACCGCCTATGATGGGCTGGAGAGAGGATTGGTGCCCTTTGACGACGGAGCACCCTGAGACTACCAAAACCTTGCATGTTCTAGAAAGCCATAGAACTTATCAAACTAAGACAGGAACCTACAGGCTAGGAACCTATTTGCATTTGCTTGCAAAAGTTCTTCCTCACACCTTGTATCATATGTTGTTGTAATATCATTTTCTGTGCAGAAGGGTTGGGGCATGAACTAAGAGCCCTAACTCTAAGTCTTTATAGCTAAGCACTGAAGCATAGCATTGCCTGCAAGGTATGTTTTTAGTAAGTTGAAAGCACCACTACTTATTTCTCACTCCCATTTTGCTTGAAGCAACGCGAAGCATGGATTTCTAGAACAAAATCAAACATCAAAAAAAAAAAAAAAAAAAAAGAAGAAGTCGCCCCGTCGGCAATTGAACTGAGGTTACTCTAGCAATCTCTGCCTTGCAAGGCTAAAGGAAAGTGGGAGTGTGAGGTAGTAGAGCAGATTATGGATGATTGTATGCAAAGTTAAGGATATTATGGATAGAACTTGCAATACTCATTTCTCGATGAGTGATTCAACTTAGGACTTTGATTCCTATTTCCAAATCGGCATAGCAACCCATCTTTCAAAATTCAAAATTTTGAGCATGCTTACCTCAGCAAGCTGGTAAAATTTAGGAGGTTGTCAATGTACTAGCAAATAATCAGGTGGATTTCAATTACCTCAATCACGTTTTGAATCTTCCCTAACCAAGAATTGAAAGAACTTTCAAAACTTTTTGCAATACCTAGTCTAATGACAAGTTTTTCTAAAACATCCAAATAGCCGCTAGCACAGCGATGGACTCCGAGTCTACTTTCTGTTGTAGTCATATGCTCAACCTTTTCGGTTTATCTCATAATATGGATTGGGTTGGAAGTGGGATCTTAAGTGGCAGCAACGAGTCTTAAGAATCATCCATATCAAAAATAGCTGGCTATCTATAATATTTGACAAACTCATGCATACAAACGAATTGCTATGCATGACTCATCCATAATCTGTGAAGGTAGCTATGGTGCTTTGTATATCATTTTGCTTGCCTCTTTCTAACTATGTAGGGGCCAAACCAAGAGAGGAATCCATCACCCTCATTTCTTCTTATAGCACATTGCATGATCACTTGTCAGCATCGATTATCATTTGGTTAAGCCACCCCATCATGCTAGATTTGCATTTTAAGGGCAATAAGTGTGTTTGACGTGTGCATTACATAGACACTTGATTTTGGACATCTCAACCTAAGCGTAGCTAAGTTCTTGCTTTTTCTAAATTTTGAGTTTGGTCTTAGACGTGACAGCAATGGCTGATAAGAAGATTGAAGCTCTGGCTGCTAAAGTTAATGTATTGGCTGAATTAGTGGCTGCCCTAGCCACCATTGTTCACAGTTTGCAAAGAAGTCTTCCACAAGCTCCACCTCCACCTTCCTCTACTAGATGGACGAAAAAGGCAGCTCAGGAAGAAACTTATCCCGCTAAGGACAACCAAATTGAAATGGTGGTGAATGATCTGCAGCAGCAACATGAAAATCAACTTCTTCTCAATACCATCGATCTAAACCAGGAGTCTCTCAAAGAGAAAAACAGCTGTAAGATGAACATAAACAACAGTAATATTAAAATGGTGGGATCCCATCTCGACCGCAGGCAAAAGAGAAACTTTGTTCCTCTTAGAATGAACTTGGAAAAGGTGTTCTGTATCTTGGAAGCAAAAGGGGTATTGAAGCCGTTACAGCCAAAGTTTCCAAACTTTATACAAAAAGGCGGAGGGTATTGCAAGTACCACCAAGTAAGTGGTCACTCTATCAGAGAATGCGGGGCTTTCAAGAATGCGATCCAAGACCTCATCGATCAAGAGAAGATTGATCCAGCTGAGTTTGATGGGCAGCAGTAGCATCCATGCCTGTCACGTCTTAGGCTAAGAGTCAATCTTTTGAGGAGTCTTATCTAGCTATTTTTGGCTACTATTTTGGTCCATATTTGTTTCCTTTTTAAAAGGTCTACGTCTTGAGTTTATTTTGGTCATAAATCCGCTTGTTGCACCTAGCATGAAATGTGAATCTCCTTAGACTTGAACTACGAATGGCCTGATTCTCTATTGGGATACGTAGGCACCTTTTGGTCGGCCACAAATTTTGAAAATGCTTTCTCCTGTGCTAGTTCGTTGCCATAGAATACTCATGATAACATCAAACGTTGAAAACAATCCACAAGGGTTTCAAAGTAATCTTATGACATCTTTTGGAACACATCATAATCACTTGAATTGTCAAAAGCGCAGAACGAGTTTTTCAAAGCTAAGACCCGCGTCATTTCTGTTGAGGAGTTGACACATCTTTGCACCCTCATAGAGATCACTTGTAAGCAAAACATGCTATCAAAGATGAAGAGTAGGAAAAAGGAGAAAGAAGAAAAGAGAGGAGAAAAAAATGATGAGCTCGCTAGATTGAAAACCTGTAAGGGCGGTCTAGGCAAAAGTTAGAGCACGAACAAAATGAGGAAACAGCCATGTCTCCATGCATCTACTATGTGTCTCAAAGGATTGTCCTCAATCTTAGAAAATTCACTTGGTTAACATCGAAGCCCCTAATTTCTTGGTAAAGATCCTTGCCACTTTGTCGTGTGTTTCAAGATGAAGAAAGGCATTCATTTCTCTATCCTAAACACTTATCCCTTGCTAGCCACATCGAGCCTCTGGATAATTTCTTTGAACAGCCTGCTAGGCAGCCATCCCCTACACTGGGGCAAACACAAAAAATACAAGGAGAGATGAAAGAAAAATCAATGAAATAATGAGCATCTCGTCATACAAGGGGCATTTTGAAGGAAACATTTCTTCCAATACATATGAAGGACATTTTTGAAGAAACCAACTCTTTCACACAAAGTGAGGCAAGAGACAACAAGAGTTGATAAAAATGTTGAAGATGGCTGCTAGCTTTTAAAACCCAAGCGTGAGTAGAAATTAGGTTTGAGCCTTTACATCCGCTTCTTTTTCAAACCAAAACCCCAAGCCTACATTATGGTCCATAATAAAGTCCTCTCAGATTGGGGAACACGACTTAGTAGCAAGGTCCTAGACACTAGGGGCATCACCAGTATGGGACTTAACACGAAGGGCAAGAATCTTGGAATTTGCATCATCTTGGCAAATTGCACAACATGGAGAGTCACGTGAGACAGGGGGCATGGCTATGTTCCCCTTTATGCACTTCTCTCAAAAGTATCCAACCTCTTGTGTGGGTCTCAGTAGGTGCTTATCAATCCAACTCAAGTCAACCAAATCAAGCTCGAAAGCAACAAACTCACCTAATTGACTAGGGGCATAGGTTTGCAAAATAGTTCTATGTCCTTTGATGATTGAATGACGTGAGTGTGGAACATGGATGGAATGATATGACCTTGAAATCCTCGAGGAAAAGCTTTCGAAGATGGTTTTATCCTAAGCATTCTTAACATAGCAAATGCAAGCGCAGTCACCTTTTTGCAAATTTCTGAGGAAATAACATGGGTCTCTCATTTCATGAAGGGTGCAGCAATATGGTTCCTTGACCAAACTATGTTTTCAGTGGTACTGCTAGGGCATTGCGGTCTTTCAAAACACCTGGCTAGTATAAGCAATAAGCCATTATCAAATACGCGAAAGTTGAGATGTCCAGAATGCATTGCGGGTTCACATGCATATCATCATCACCCTGTCTTTTGCACCTAGTAGTTCATGTGTACATCCTTATGTTTGCTTAGCAAAATTAGTTGTCTTGGTTGCACGATCTAACCCCAAGTATGAGGTGTTCTTATGCTCAAACAAGGCAGGTTCATCAAAGCATCATGGCCATCAAGGAATAAAGGGCAATAAAGGGATGCATTGTAAAGTCTACCTCCCTGCCAACACACTTGAAAAAAGCTCAGCCTGAGAAGCGTCATATCCTGGGGGAACACCTCAACTCTTTTGTGGAATGCTGTCACACAGCACTGTCAAGGGCATGCCAAGACCTCTGCCGAACGGAAACATTGCACCCACGTTTATTGTTATTCACATCGCATGTTTCTATGCTAGGGGCAAGTAGATCATTGTCATCATGCACGATTGAGCTAGGGTCAAGCATTCATGGCCTAAACAGGGGGCTTGCATTTCTTTTTAAATACTCAAATTAACATGCTTATGTATTGTATTGCAATCTATGTCACCCAAAATCGTTCAAGCTCTTGAACTAGGGTTCTTTAAAAGTGATGGTCTTGCCCCTAGCAGTCAGCATAAAAGGGTTTCGGCCCGTGGTCGATCCCAAGCCTATTGCATGTTGTTTTCCTATCCATTGCTATTTTTCTAAACTATTCAAATATGGATTGCAGGATTCTCCTGGATTTCGGTCCTTGAACCGACCATACCAAGCTTGGTATCTATAACTGACAGAGCCAAGTCAAAAAAGCTGAAAGATAGCCTCAGCAAACTCTACAATTGGCACCATATCAACAGTATTAAAGTGGCTTCGCACTTCACATCCCCATAGCTCCTTACTTTGCATCAGCAACTTTGCCTTCATAACTCAGAAGCCTCACACTTGCTCTTCAGTAGCACCGTACGCATGCCTTGTCATATTCACGACCTTGTTGGGTTTCATAAGCTCCGAGCAATTCTATGCACAGGTCGCCTTGCGCTCAGCAGGTCCGATCTCCACGACTCCCTCTCAACAGTAGCTCAATTCAGCAGCTCCCTGCACCTATTATCTCAGCAGCTACATGCTCGCTACCATCAAAACATGTCAATGGCTCCCCCATGTCAGTAGCACCCCGTGCTCAAAAGCTCCGTACTCAGGTCACTCAACTTCGGAAACTCGGCAGCTCTATGCCTATGCTCACTATCACCTAGCAGCTTTAGGCTCAGCAGCTCTAAGCCTACTCAGCGGCCCTGTGCTCGCCATCATGATCACTCAATAGCCCCTTTTACAGCCTTGTGCCCAAGTCGCTCATCAGCTCAGTATTCACTCCTCCAACGGCTTTGAGTTCAAGTATTTATCAACAACTCTAAGTTCACTATCACTACCAGCCACTCTATACTCATACTCAGCAGCCCTGTGCCCAAGTCACTCAAACAGCTCTGCACTCACCTCAACAGCCTCGTGCCTACTAGTCATTCAGCAGCTCTGTAGCTACCCCGAGCTCACATCTTGAAGATAAGCAGCCTCACCACTTCCAGGCCGGTGAAGCAATCTTGTCACTCCCACTTAATGCACATTTATGCAGTTCTGGCCCAGCGCACGCTTCGGAAAGCATCCCTTCAGTAGGGGAGTTGAAAGTCTGCTTAACAAGGTTGAAATTAGGAGGCGAAGGAAATCTCCTAGGCATGCATGAGGATCATCTTGTCAGCAAAGACGATGGAAATCTCTGAAGACATTAATCACCGAAGCATTTAACAAACCTTATGGCACTTTGGGTCAACAAGTCAACGAAGTCAAAGTGGAATATGGTCAAGAACTAGCCTTGGGGACGATCCCGAGCATACTCAAAAAACTAGCCTTGGGGGCAATCTCGAGCATACTCAGAACTAGCCTTGGGGACAACCCCGAGCATATGGAATCTAGCCTTGGGGGCAATCCCGAGCATACTCAAGAACTAGCCTTGGGGGCAATCCCGAGCATACTCAGAACTAGCCTTGGGGACGATCCCGAGCATACTCAAAAAACTAGCCTTGGGGGCAATCTCGAGCATACTCAGAACTAGCCTTGGGGACAATCCCGAGCATACTCAAAACTAGCCTTGGAAACATCCCAAGCATAAGGAACCAATCAAACCCCGTGGAAGATGGAAGATGGAATACTCATCAACTCAGCGGCTCGAAGCCCACCATCTCAACTGGCTCGAAGCCGTAAACAATCATCTCAACACCCGTATTTATCATCTCATCAACTCAGCGGCTCGAAGCCCACCGTCTCAACTGGCTCGAAGCCGTAAACAAGCAACAGGCTCTAAGCCGCCCCAACAATCAAGATATCTATTCTCAGACTCTACGCCTGAATGTTCAAAAATCTAACATTTTTGAATGCTCAAGCTCCACGCTTGGATGCCCAACCACTGTGTACTGGATGCTCAAGTTATACACTTGAATGCTCAAGCTCTACGCTTGGATGCCCAACCACTGCGTACTGGACGCTCAAAGCCTGTACTTTGAATGCTCGGATTCTGCCGTCCGAATGCTCGAGCTCTATGCTCTGAATGCTCAAGTCCGGAACTTGATAGAAGCTCTAAGCTTAAAACAAACACACACGCACGGGCCCGTGCACATATTGCATCAACATTATCACATCGAGTCTGCATCATCATATCTGTTCACATCTAACAAACCATCATCATATACACACTCTGCATCTCTTTCTTATTCATGAAACAGGTCAATCCTGCGAATCAACCGGCTTTACGCCTCGGTTTTATTGATCGGCTCGGCGCCTCGATCCTTTGGCTCCAAGCCAAAATTTATGATGAGAAAGCTCCGTGCACAGACCATCAGAATGCAACCGGTTCTACGCCTCGGTTCAAATCACGTCAAGCTCCAAGCTCTGACTCCTCAAGCTCTTACCTCATGATTACAACCGGCTCCGCGCCTCGGTTCCCTCATTCTAACGCTCCGTGCTCCAGTTACAGGCCCCGAGCCCCTCATATCTCAAAACGGCATCCGACTCATCTCCAGAAGATGGCTTGGGTTCCACCCCATATCTCAAAAACGGTGTCTGAATCATCCCCCGCAGATGGCTTGGATTCCACCCCATTACATCAAATCTCTTCCAGCTCATTCACAAGGATAGGCTACTCTACCGAGCTCCTTTCAGTCAAAGTAAGGATGATCAAGAAAAGCAAACGCACTTGCCGTGTATTGATCTACCCCAAAATACTAAGGAAGCTCTCCGCAAAGAAACTCCCCAGGTAGCCCCGCGCTCCTTCAACTACTCTTCGCCAAAACCCTGGCTCGGTCTAGGTACGTCACACTACGGCTTTTAAGCCCTAAGGTACGTCTTCTGTCTCTAACCCTCCAAACTTTTTGCTTTTCTTTATTGCCCGAACTACGATTGGGTCCGAATTTCCCTTGTGGAATACGTAGGCAGCCTCCCGGCCCGACCATAACAAAACCTTTTTCAAAACCCCTTGGAATAGTGGTTGGACCAAATTGAGTTGCTTTTATAGCTTTGACTCTTACTCAAACATGTCTCGCGATCCGTCTGAGTTCAGTCAAAGAGGGGCATCTGTAGACACCCCAATTTGGCCTAACGATTATTTCAAGTCCCACCTTGGGACAATCCCGATGATGAAATGGATACAGTGATTGCTGATTACTTCCTTGAGGACCTTAGGACTTTCGGTGAGAACTTTGACCACTTAGAGGACCCAATTCAAAGCCATACAGCCTTTCAGACAGAAATACAACATAGGAAAATCCATCTGACGGCCGTAACATCGATCCCACGGCCATAACATCAATCCTTCACCCGAGCAACCCTGTTGCTAGAAAATCTCCCGAGAGATCAATCCCTCGGCCGCAAGATCTATCCTTCGGCCGAGACATCCTTTCCACGGCCGCAACATCCATTACTCGGCCGCCAGATCGACCTTTTTCCAGACTCTCGAACGTTCTGTCAGACGTTTGGTTTGATCCAACTACACTACTTTTCCGATGCGTTCGGGCTACGTTCGGAGATCACGACGTAGAGTTTGAGATGCATTGCAATTGCAATTGCCATCTCGTGATTTGATTGGCCGGAGTGAGTCATCCCTATGCCTATATAAAGGGGCCTTTGGGTTCCGAATTAACACACAGAAATTGATATACCTACACATTCTCTCAAGCCTCGAAACTCTGCCAAAACACTCTCTCATACCCACTCTTCAAAAGCCCTAACCTCCCGAAGGCAGCCGTCTATCCGGCGATCAAACCCCGAAGTTCAAACCCTAACCCTAGGGTTTTCAATCAAGCAATCAGTCAATCACACCCAATCCGAAGGCAATCAAGCAACTGAGGGATCAAGGTGGTGAGGCCCAACGGCCTCTGGTTTGTTTTATTTATCGTTCTTACGCTTAATCATAGCTTTCTGATCATCTGTTAAACGTATATTCTGGTGTGAGGAAGAACACCGACCGGGGCTTCGATCCCTCGGCCGGTACATTAAACCAGTGTGATTACTCGGCCGTGACATCCATTCACCGGCCGAGTAATCGATTTCCTGGGACATCTTTGTTTGCTCTTCTGCTTTCTGAATGCATGCTTACTTATCGCACTGGCTCACTTTGCTTACTGTTTAAAGGAATAAATAAACAGACTATGTGTTGGAATTAAACAAAGTATCTACATGTCTTATGTTGAATGATTATGGGCCAGTCTCACGACTGGGCAAAGAGGGGTGCCTAACACCTTCCCCTTAGTGTACTTTTGGCTCCCGTACCCAGACTCTCTATCTATTTTCCCAGTTTTAATAAACTGAGTGGCGACTCTGTTTTGATGATAACCGCTATCATGTGGCGATGTTCCTAGCCATGGGAATGTCCATGATTTTGGTTTACGAAGCAAGCAACCAATCGAGCAAACAAACGTGATCAACCTGTATGGCGATGCCCCGTTTGGGAGGTGTCTACAGGTAGTAGCCAACTGCTACTGTCTGCTGCAAGAAGTGTGCGCAGGTTTGAGACCAACGCGCATCACTCGAACAAACGCGCTGCGGTAGCTTACACCAGACTTCGCTGAACTTAGAATAAACTGTGAGCCTGTTAAGGCCTCGCCAGCATTTCATTCTGTTTTTGATGCTTCAATTATTTTTTAGACTTATGCTCAGCCTGTAAATTGAAGAAGCAGTTTGGTAATAAAATTGAAAGACGAAGGTTTTCCCCCTTCTGGTTCCTCCAATGAAGCCTGTCTTGATCTTCGATCCTCTTCGACCTTTGATGTGTACCAAACGTCAACCATGGATCCAATTGATAGATTGTGACCGAATCTCATAGAGAGACTGCCTACGTATCCCATTTTGGGGGAATCAGGTCAGAACGTAGTTCAGGCCAAGGGTTAACTCTCGAGTATTTACCTCTCCTTTTGTGCTCTAACTTTTGCCTAGTACCGCCAATTCGGGTCTTCGGTCTAGCGAGCTTTGATTGATTGCCTATTCATTTTTGCCTAAACCACCTTCATAGGTTTTGGTCTAGCAGGCTGCTCTAACTTTTACTTGGAACTGCCCACCCTTGGGGTTTTCAGCCCAACGAGCTTCTCACAGGGAAAAGCAACATTTGAATTGATCCAGGTCGACCATGGTATTGTTGCCGTCGAGGTCGAAGACCTTTGGCTGTAGCCCCAGATACGATGGCTTTGATGACAAAGAGTCAAGAAAGCTTCGGTTGGAAATGCCTTGCTCCGGGCCGTTTTGTACACTTTCTCATTTATGCTTGGCAGAGCCATCATCATTGCTTTGAACATGGTACAAGGCCCGGAGCCTTCTGTGCTTCTGCTTTCTGGATTGGCACCCGATAACAGGGGATTTGATGCTCCTTTGTCTCAGGATCAACGCGAGGCATGACTTGATGAGACCATGCCAAGACGTCGATGAATTTTTCGAACTTGTCTGACCGGGCACAATGCTCCTCTGGGGACAGTGCTTAGACCAACTTTGAACTTTTCGGGAGGTTATACTTGTCTTTCAAGTTTATTTAAAATTACTTCTTCTTTTAATAGGCTGAGCATGCCTTTTCGTCTTCCCTTTCGGCGAGGGAACACATTTCCTTGGGGATGATCCCATTGAAATCTACCCCTTCGTCATTAGGGTTGACACAGTTTATATAAAAGCCAACGAAGCATGTAGAAGCAAGATGATGCATATCATAAAAACCCTCGGGGTTGCCAAGTACAACAGACTCAAAACTCGAAACAAAAGCTACGACGTGGAGGGCCAAGAGGCACAACCTCCGACTCAGAACTAGACTTAGACAAACACAAAAGACTCTCTGTCCGACTCAGACAAGATGCCAATGCAAACTAGACGCGGTTTTGAAAATGCATTTGTTAAAAAGCTACCCATAGCTTCCACAAAAAGAGGTAGGATCCAGCAGGAGTCAAACCCAAACAACAGCACTTCGGCCTCCTCAGCTTCTTCGGCCAAACCTACTCGATGCTCCTTTGATCACTAGACCTCAGCCAATCGGTCTTCCCCTTTGTAAGCCCCTCATCACTGTCAAACTAGACGTTGGCAGTGAAAACCTCGGTTGCCCCACCTACAGCCATCATGTTAACCTCCGATTCAGACGGGATGGATACAATGGGTTTGGGTTGATTTGCTGGGACGATATGGTGGCTAGGGTTGAATATGGTGGAGCTGGGGTTGATCTGAGTGGAGGTGATAGATACCTGACCAACCAGAGGGTCAGGCCCGTGTTGAGGCAAGGAGTTGGAAATGACGTTGGGCTTTGGTGGAACTTGAACCGTGCCATCATCAATTAGATCTTGTATCTCATGTCGGAGACGCAAGCAGTTATCAGTGAGATGGCCAGGCATTTGGTGGAAGGCACAGAAAAGGTTGGCATTGTAGTTGGCCGGAAGGACTTTGGGTGGAAAAGTTGGGGTCAAAGGTTTGAGATGCCCAGACTTGACAAGTTTCTCCATCACTGCGGACAGAGATGCCTCGAAGGCAGAGAAGCTTCGGGGTTGTGTTCGAGATCGGAGGCTTTGAGCGCTTCGAATTTGATTGATATCAGCGGCACGACTGGAGTTGGAAGCTGGAGCATCGCTCCCACTTGCAGCTGTATTGGAGTAGTTGCTGTCACCAAACAACGCACTACTATTTCCCGAATAAGCCCTTGGCTTAGCCTTTTGAGTGGAGGAAGAGGATTCACCCCTTGGCAGGATTCCAGCTTGCAGCGCATCCTTGATGGCTAGGCCAGAGTCGAAAAAGGTCTCAAAGCTGGCAGTCGCTTGAGCGAGTACCAAGTGCCTGGCATAGTCTGGCTGAAGATTGCGGGAGATGATGCGGAGTTGGTCTCTTTCGCTAGGGCGCTCAGTCATTAGAGCGGCTTTGGCCCTCCACCTTTTAACAAAGTCCGCAAAGGACTCATTGGCTTCCATCTTCGTGGATTCCAACTCTCGAATAGTCATCTTGAGTTGAGAGTTGTAGCTATACTGTGAGACAAAGGCAGCCCCTATATCTTCCCAAGTGCTTCGTTTGGAGATGTCGAGCGACAGGAACCAGTGGAAGGCAGGCCCAGAGAGGGTTTGAGGAAAAAGCTGAGACATGGCCTCACTTTCCACACCCAGCAGCTTCATGGCGGCATGGTAGCCATAGAGATGAGTTCTGGGGTCACCACTCCCGTCGAACTTAACCAAGTCAGGCATCTTGAACTTCTAGGGAGTTTGGCATTAGGATACAGGCAGAGATGATCCAGATCAATCCCCCCAGCGTTGATCTTTTCAGACTTTGTGACAGCCTCTTCCAGTTTAGCCATCTTGGTTATAAGTGCAACCATATCGGGATTCAAATCAGGCTTGCCACCTGCCGGATTTGTGTTTGCAGCAGGTGCGTGAATCTCCTTAGGGTTGAGCTGAACAATGAGACGCCCCTCGTGATTCGGATCTGGGACCAAGATAGGCTGTTCATGAGCATCCTCATCGTCCTCGCCTTCCTCTTCGAGAGGAGGTGGAAGACGGGTGTTGATAAGGTCATTCAGGCGGGCAATATTGGTATCTGTCTGAGCTGCCCTCTGTTGCATGGCGGTGATGCTATCCTGAAGGTTCATAAGCATGGTTTCCAGAGTGAGCGGTTGATCTGCCTGTGGGCTGCCTGCCCGAAAAATAAATGTTTATATTTTTCCGCCGCTTCGAAGAGAAATACGCCGTTTTGAAGAGTTTGAAGAGTCGCCACCCGGATTTGCGGTATATCATCCGAGAAATCATTTTGTTCGGAAAACCATTGGTTGATTTGAAATTGAAAACCAGAGATCAGTTTCAAGGGTTCGGAAGCCATGTTACGAGGGGGGAAGGGTTTTACGGCACCCCCCTCGCCCGATTCGAGATCGGTCTCTACTAAACGTTTGTGGGATTTTTCAAAAGGGATTTTGTTTCATTAGACCATTTAGCAAGTATGTACAGTTATAGCAGGTAAGAATTGCATGCATGTGCAGTTGTGCAGTGGATGATTAGATGAAGGTGAGCAAAATGCATGATTACAGAAAATGAGGATCTGTTACTGACTTCACTCTCGAGCGCTCGGGTATTGTCCCGAGCGCTTGGGAGTTCTGACACTCTGAACTTGCAAAATTTGTTAGCACAGACAGGATACAATACTAAACTGGAAATTTAAATGACATCAAGTACACTACTGGCTCAGCAGAGGACTTGGAAGACTGAGCTAAGCCCTCAATCTTTCAAATCATGCATCCCTGCCTTAACAAAGTTAAATCTATGAATTTAAAAGAGCAACAGGCCACACTAATGCATGCAGAGACCAGGTAACACAGTAGAGTGGGAAAATAGGAAGCAATGGCATGCATGCACTCTCGAGCGCTCTGGTATGGTTCGGAGCGCTTGGGAGTGTGCTGCATGTCAGCTTTCTCTCAAACAAGAAGTGGTTCCATCTTGACATGCAAAAGCCCTTATTTTGATGTTTCCAAAGGGGAGAACATCTTTTAACTTTGACAGAAGGCAGTCTTGTTCACACATGAAAACCTGTGAGGAAATGTTTCTGTTCTTAGGGGGAAACCATTTTCTGTGCATGCATGTCAAAATGAAACCAATCCTTTTGATATTACACCTCGTTCCCAACCTGCCATGTGACAAAGGGGCAAGCATGAAATCTGGGACAGTCCCGAGCGCTCCAGAAGACTCTCGAGCGCTTGGGAGTGTGTCCAGTAAAGGGGTTTTATGAAAATATTTTCTTGTGGCCCATTGCTCTTGTTTTTACACTAGGGTCTCCCAACCATGCACCCAGTATTGAAGACTGGGTCAGGCTGAGACCCCTCAGAAGGGAAGAACAGCCCTTAGGTTGTGACCAAAGGTAAGAGTTCTACCTTTTCTTTGAACCTTGCTCCTTGGTGTAGCTTTGAAATGTGGATGGAGAGAGGAGAGTGCAAGAGATCAGATGGATATTCTGGATTTCTTGCCCTTTTCCTTGGTGATTTGCAAAACCCTTTGAAATTTGGAAGAGAGTTTGGAGGTTTTTGGTCTTTGGCTAGAGAGAGAAAGAGAGCAGAGAGTAAGGGTGCTCTGGAATGGAATTTTTCGTGCCTCCTCTCTAGCTGAAAACCAGCCATATTTATAGGCAAAACATCAAATCGTTTTGAAAATCAAATGGTTTTGGTAAAATATTTCTTTAATAGGTAAACCCTTGGCCTGAAAATCTTCCTACCAGAGATTGAGTGTGGAATGGGCCATCGGCAGGCTGAAAGTGGCTGTAATGATGATTTGCAAGGTGAGTGGGTGATACAGCCATGCATTGGGCAACAGAAAAGTCTCGAGCGCTTGGGATTACTCCCGAGCGCTTGGGACCTCACTCTCGAGCGCTCGAGAAAGAGCCAGGCCAGAGGTTTTGTGAAATAGTTTTGAGCGCTTAGGATTGCTCCCAAGCGCTTGAAAACATTTTTAACCATTTTTAATCCTTCTTCAATCTTCCAAGGAGCAATGTTCCGATCGATACCAGGCTTGTTTCAATCCAAAGTCATCATCGGGGAGCCTCCGGGCCACAAGTCAAGGAATTTTGAAAAGCCTAAATTGGGGTGTCTACAGTTGCCCCTCTTTGGGCGACGCTCAGCATCACATCTAGATACGAGTGCCGTCCAAAGATTGAGACAGCCCAATTCGAGCCAAATCAAATCCTCAACTCAAAATCAAATGCAAGTAAAGATACAAACATCTGATGCATGTGGTCGCGTCTTTTCAGACTGCCTACGTACCCTTTTCTGTAAGGATCAGACCAGCGTAGTTCTTTGGGGCAAATACAAACATGCAGACATGCAGACATGCAAGCAAATGATAGAAAGGTGTCCCTCAGGACAGCGCCAAATCTATGGCGGGGTAGATCCTGGAGAAAACCGGGGATGAAGGGTGGCGAATGAAGCTTGAATCTGAAAAGCTTGAATTTTTGGAAAAAGCTTGAATTTTTGGAAGAAGCTTGAATCTGAAAAGCTTGAATTTTTGGAAGAAGCTTGAATCTGAAAAGCTTGAATTTTTGGAAAAAGCTTGAATTTTTGGAAGAAGCTTGAATTTTAAAAGAAGCTTGAATCTGAAAAGCTTGAATTTTTGGAAAAAGCTTGAATTTTTGGAAGAAGCTTGAATCTGAAAAGCTTGAATTTTTGGAAAAAGCTTGAATTTTTAAAAGAAGCTTGAATCTGAAAAGCTTGAATTTTTTTTTTTTTGGAAAAAGCTTGAATTTTTGGAAGAAGCTTGAATTTTGGAGGAAGCTTGAATCTGAAATTAAAGGGTGTCCCTCAGGACAATGCCAAATCTATGGCAAGAGATGTGCAGTCATGTTGATGAATATGAAGGAAGAAGGCGACCGTGGGGGGTCGTGGTTAGAAAGTGAGACCCGTGTTTCGACTTTTGACAACACTGATGATTTTTAGTTTTGAAAAACAACAATGGACATGTCCGAGTACCCTTTCTGCTTTACTATTTTTGGCCAGCGGACCGGTATTGTCAGGATCTTGGGATTTGGGATGGAGTTCGTCTTTGGGTTTGAGCTGGAGCTGGGGCTTGTGCTGGAGCTGGTTTGAGGTTGGCTTTGATCAGGGCTTGAGTTCCGAGCATTCATGCCCCAATCTTGAGGTCGGCTGTACGCTTGCAGTGATTGATGGCATTGGGCTGATGTGCCCCAGTGAGTGACAGTCCTTCGTTCTGATCCTTTTCCTTGCTTCCACTGATAGTTTTGGCAACCAGTTTTGTCTTGAGCAGAAGTGCGGGTTCTTCCACGTATTGGAGTTTCTTTCACAAGTTGGGACCTTAATGACCTTGTGTGAATTTGGACAAGGCCTAGATGACTCGAAGGACAAGAAAGACTCTCAATGATGAACAAGACTGGATGAGGAGTTTGATTTGACCGGACGAGACACTTTGATTATTTGAGGATTTAATGTTTGAAATTGTCATGATAAAATCAAGTTTTGATGATTTTCCCATTTGGTTTTGAAATGTTTTGGCAAAACACGAGGACTTTTACCGCGAACCATGCCCCAGGTTGCTGATGACAACCCATGGCTTTAGAAAATGCCCCAGCTCGGACGTTACAGGATTCATGAAATGCCTTGGTGCTCCTTCTTGTTTTCTCCTATTGTCTAGGATTTTTTATTATCAAGTTGTGTTTTCCAATCTGAAAGGACTTTATCAGGGTTGTAACGTGGCCAAGGTTCGGGTTAACAAAGAAAGGATAATAGGCTCAACATTTTTCATTTTCTTGGGGTTCCGAGAGCTAGCAGCCATCTTGAATATTTTTGTGCCCTTTTTGCTTTTGACGGGCGCCTTCTTTCATTTGCTTTCCTTCACACTTGTTGTGCCGATGTGTTTGGAACTTTAGTTGATTTTTGAGTTTTCTCTAATTTTCCTTCAATGTTTTGCATCTCAAGTGTGCGTATGCATTTGGCACTTTTGCGCTTTGAATCCTGACGCGCCGATGATGGTCAGGTGTCTGGCACATTTGTCCTCCTCATTTCACCCAGTGTGGGGGATAGCTGCCTAGCTGGGTTCTTTCAAAGAAATTGATTTAGGCTCAAAGGGGGTTATCAATGGATATATATCTTCAAGCGTGTGATAAAAGAAAAGAATGCCTTTCTTCATTTTGAATTGCACAACTTTGATAACTGGATCCTAGATGCAGTTTAAGAGATTTGTGTGCTCTAACTTTTGCCTAGATCACATTTTGAGGTTTTGATCTAGCGAGCTTTTTCTTGGGCCAAGGCGTTGCTTCTTCACGGTGCCAGGGAATGGTCCCATGAAATTCTTCTTCTCGCAAGGGCAAAATACCTCGTGTCTTAATTTCTCAATTGACGGTGAAAAACAATTCCAAGTTAAGGGATTATCACAAAACACGAGTTTATTATCACAATTTCGACTCAAGAGGTTTGACATTGACTTAGAAAGACAGGACTGACAGAATTTTGGGACCGACTCGAATGAAAATGACCAAATTTTGGGATCGACTCGAAAGAACATGACCGGGCCTCGGGATAAGGCTGCCTATGTATCCTTCTTGCAAAGGAATCAGGTCATAACGTAGTTCAGACCTACGAAACTGACTCTCTTTTTGGTTTTTTTTTTTTTTGACTACAAACTCGAATTTGAAAACGTACAGACACGAAAGCATGAAAGACGCAAAGAACAAACTGACTCGAAATTGAAATACTTGACTCGAAACTCAAAAGCTTCCCAAACTCGTGAGTAATTCCATTCATGCTTTGCTGCACTCAAAATCCTCCTCCCGATCTGAAGTCCGGCTCTGGGATGGTTCCGTTGTCGATTAAGTCTTGGATCTTGTGACGGAGACGGTGACAGTCATTGGTAGCGTGACCGGGCATTTGATGGAAGGCGCAGAAGGCGTTTGGGTTGTGGTAGTGTGGGAGCTTTTGAGGTAGGGGAGTTGGCGGGAGCGGCTGGATGAGGCCGGCTTCGAGGAGCTTCTCATAAACTGAGGACAAAGGTACAGGAAAGCGGGAGAAGATCCTTGGTGGGATTTTGCAGCCGGGTTGAGGGTTCATGGTGATGCTGATTGGACCTTTGGTGAAAGCTTTGCTTGCTTCGCAACTGCATAACACTCTTTTGCTCTTGGGGTTGCTCTCATCAATGTGCACACCTTCCCTTTTAGTACCAATTTCAAACAAGGATCCAGTATTCTTATTTGAGCGATTCTTGGCATCATGGAATTCCATCAAGTCTTTGAACATGTCCGAGAGTTTCGCTTTTGAGCATGGCTTGATCCCGGCGGTTGGAGGGTGATAGGTTTGTGGGGTTTCTTTGATCCTGGCCTCACCAGCATTTAGTCCCAGATCTGGATTTGACATGGCGGAGGTGAAAACGTCAATCAGCCCTTGCAATAGAGCCATCAGCTTATCCATTTTCCGATTCATTTCCTCTACAGCCCTTTTCAGCTCAACCAGCTCTGCTTGCCCTGCCATTTCGAGGTAGTCGGAGAAGGTGGTATGGCTTTGTGTAGAATGGGTGGCCCAGTGCTGACAGTAAAGCAAATGAAAACGAACTCAGGACGTGCCCCTGTTATGATTTATTAAAAAATGTGTACTGAATAAAAGAGTTGTAATTGACGTGTTGTCGTCGTCGACACAAGGGATCGCACTTTACAGATAGTTCCAACAGTTACGGGTAAGTCGGTGTCAGGCAGGTTAAATTCCGCACGTTGGGAATCAGAGCCAATCTCCTTATCTAAGACCATCCGAGACAGAGCAATAAGACTGCTGGAAGATGAACCTAAGGCTAAACTAGAGGGAGCCGTTCGGGCACGGCGAACACCAGAGGTATCCCAAACTCCATGGATTTATGGTCTCCTAGACCCTGACTCAAGAAATAACATCCTATGAAGGATTGCCCTAGTCCTCAGAGATTCTTTTGAATGTGTATCCTTTGATTAGGAATGACAAGACTTGAGAGACATCAAGACAAATTAAGTCTTTAACATTTTTTTTTTGAAATTTTTGTTTTGGTTTCGAAAACCGTTTAGCGTAAATGACATGATACCGTAACCGGGGGGGCGTAAGTGGCATGGCGCCATTAGCCTGGGTGGTGTGGGTATCACGACATTGTAGCCTAATTGTTTTGTTAATTTTCATTGAATCCATGATTGAAAAATGTATAGAAGACTTAACGAATTTTGATATCCCTAAAACCTCGTCATTCCAAGGACTAATTAATTTCAACAACGTGCCTTCAAAAAGCACGACTCATCATTGGTCAAGGCGATCCTAAACAAGATGCGCAAGCAAGCGTAAGAGTTCTATATGCGACACGAAAGCAAGCGTAAGATGCAAGGTGCAATGTGCAAGCGTGATGAGATTACGGTCTTTCGAAGGTTGCCTAATTCCTCAGAATTTCTTTTAGGGTGTATCCTTCGTTCAGAACAGCAAATTCTAAGAGATGTCAAAATGAATCAAGTATTCGACTAGTCCTCGTTCGAAGTCTCAATTTTGAACTTGGAATAACTTAGTATAGACGGCGTGATGCCCCAACCATCGTGGTGTCAGTGGCACTGTGCCATTAGCCAAGGCGGTGTAAGTAAAGTGACATCACGGCATCGGTTCCTTTGTTATTCCTTATTCTCCGTTGAAATTTCGATTAGGCATTAGTCAAGGACTTAGTAACATCCTAATTTCCCAAAGTCTCTTTGTTCTAAGGACTCATGTAGTTTAGACAACGTACACCGGGGTGCACGACTCATCATCGGGCCTCGGCAACCTTCTACAGACTGTGCGAGTGAGATCAAAAGCACAGGACCCGAAATTGGACGGACAGCATGACGGCATGACATGGATGAGATGCATGGTGAGATGCAGAAAGCAGTTAACATGTAGACAGGATATAGCACATAATCCTACCCTGCGGGTTCCTGTCCTAGTTTGGAAGGTTCTATTGCTTTCTAAACACGTATAGAGGCTGGTTTTGGCTTTGAAGAGGGTTCCCCGGACTAGAGTCAAAGTATACCTCCCACTATTGAGCGTACACCCAATAATGGTACAAACGGTAGAGATGACTCATCACGGTCGAGGGTTGCTGAGCATTCCGGGATTCCCCATCACCGGCAAACCGGGTAGGATTGCCGAAACACAACAGCGAGGTTGCACCAGATATATACATACAAGAAATAATTAATGAAACAAAATCCCTTTTGAAAATCCCACAAACGTTTTTCAAGCCTGGCTCACCAGTTTAACTGACATTCAAGAAAAGCGGGCCGTTTTATCAACAAACCAACTTTTCTCAAGTGTTAATTAAACCAAATCCCCAGCGGAGTCGCCACTGTGGGCTGCCTGCCCGAAAAATAAATGTTTATATTTTTTCGCCGCTTCGAAGAGAAATACGCCGTTTTGAAGAGTTTGAAGAGTCGCCACCCGGATTTGCGGTATATCATCCGAGAAATCGTTTTGTTCGGAAAACCATTGGTTGATTTGAAATTGAAAACCAGAGATCAGTTTCAAGGGTTCGGAAGCCATGTTACGAGGGGGGAAGGGTTTTACGGCACCCCCCTCGCCCGATTCGAGATCGGTCTCTACTAAACGTTTGTGTGATTTTTCAAAAGGGATTTTGTTTCATTAGACCATTTAGCAAGTATGTACAGTTATAGCAGGTAAGAATTGCATGCATGTGCAGTTGTGCAGTGGATGATTAGATGAAGGTGAGCAAAATGCATGATTACAGAAAATGAGGATCTGTTACTGACTTCACTCTCGAGCGCTCGGGTACAGTCCCGAGCGCTTGGGAGTTCTGACACTCTGAACCTGCAAAATTTGTTAGCACAGACAGGATACAATACTAAACTGGAAATTTAAATGACATCAAGTACACTACTGGCTCAGCAGAGGACTTGGAAGACTGAGCTAAGCCCTCAATCTTTCAAATCATGCATCCCTGCCTTAACAAAGTTAAATCTATGAATTTAAAAGAGCAACAGGCCACACTAATGCATGCAGAGACCAGGTAACACAGTAGAGTGGGAAAATAGGAAGCAATGGCATGCATGCACTCTCGAGCGCTCTGGTATGGTTCGGAGCGCTTGGGAGTGTGCTGCATGTCAGCTTTCTCTCAAACAAGAAGTGGTTCCATCTTGACATGCAAAAGCCCTTATTTTGATGTTTCCAAAGGGGAGAACATCTTTTAACTTTGACAGAAGGCAGTCTTGTTCACACATGAAAACCTGTGAGGAAATGTTTCTGTTCTTAGGGGAAACCATTTTCTGTGCATGCATGTCAAAATGAAACCAATCCTTTTGATATTACACCTCGTTCCCAACCTGCCATGTGACAAAGGGGCAAGCATGAAATCTGGGACAGTCCCGAGCGCTCCAGAAGACTCTCGAGCGCTTGGGAGTGTGTCCAGTAAAGGGGTTTTATGAAAATATTTTCTTGTGGCCCATTGCTCTTGTTTTTACACTAGGGTCTCCCAACCATGCACCCAGTATTGAAGACTGGGTCAGGCTGAGAGACCCCCCTCAGAAGGGAAGAACAGCCCTTAGGTTGTGACCAAAGGTAAGAGTTCTACCTTTTCTTTGAACCTTGCTCCTTGGTGTAGCTTTGAAATGTGGATGGAGAGAGGAGAGTGCAAGAGATCAGATGGATATTCTGGATTTCTTGCCCTTTTCCTTGGTGATTTGCAAAACCCTTTGAAATTTGGAAGAGAGTTTGGAGGTTTTTGGTCTTTGGCTAGAGAGAGAAAGAGAGCAGAGAGTAAGGGTGCTCTGGAATGGAATTTTTCGTGCCTCCTCTCTAGCTGAAAACCAGCCATATTTATAGGCAAAACATCAAATGGTTTTTGAAAATCAAATGGTTTTGGTAAAATATTTCTTTAATAGGTAAACCCTTGGCCTGAAAATCTTCCTACCAGAGATTGAGTGTGGAATGGGCCATCGGCAGGCTGAAAGTGGCTGTAATGATGATTTGCAAGGTGAGTGGGTGATACAGCCATGCATTGGGCAACAGAAAAGTCTCGAGCGCTTGGGATTACTCCCGAGCGCTTGGGACCTCACTCTCGAGCGCTTGAGAAAGAGCCAGGCCAGAGGTTTTGTGAAATAGTTTTGAGCGCTTAGGATTGCTCCCAAGCGCTTGAAAACATTTTTAACCATTTTTAATCCTTCTTCAATCTTCCAAGGAGCAATGTTCCGATCGATACCAGGCTTGTTTCAATCCAAAGTCATCATCGGGGAGCCTCCGGGCCATAAGTCAAGGAATTTTGAAAAGTCCAAATTGGGGTGTCTACACTGCCATAGCTGGCCTTGAAGATGTTGAAGAAGGGGAAGCTGACGGCGTGGCTCTTTGTAAAATCGATGGCGAACCCGACTGTAGGGCTGCCAACAATGAACCTTGAAAAGCCTTCGTTGCAACTGACTGAGGTTCGAGCCTGACAAGTCTTTGAATTGGATTTCGAAGATGTTCCCAAGTAAGTTTGGCTCTTCCTTTCGGTACTCTCTTGCTCGGTGCAATGGTTTCAAACTAGACAGTAAAGTAAGTGAAAGCTCAGTGGCGTTCCTTGCAGCAAAATGCAATGCATACATTGTCGTCGGTGTCAACCCTAGACTCTAGAACTAGAGACGAGCTTATCTCATGATGTTTGGATGCTGCCAAAAATCCTCAGATCTCTTTTCGAGGGTGTTTCCTTTGGAAAGATCAAACTGATCCTAAGAGATGTCAAAAAAAGACTAAAACTTTGGCTAGTCCCTTTTGAAGATTCAACTTTGAACTTGGAACAACTCGGTATTGATGGCGTGACACCTTTACCGGGGTGGCGTGAGCGACAACGCGCTTTAGCCGGGGCGGTGTACGTGCGAAGCACGATAACCAAAATGACATCAGTATCACGACATCAACACTTTATGGTTCCTTATGTTCGGTTGAATCCTCAACCGGGCATGAGCCAAGGATTTAGTAAGGTTTGATTTCTCTAAGTCTCGCTGATCTAAGGACTTTTGAAAAACTAAAAACGTGCACCATCAAGATGCACGACTCTTCATCGGGTTATAGCAGCGTCCTAATGAGCATAAGACAGACTCGAAAGCGAGACAACCTAGAAGCCGCCCTAAACATGCTCCTACGCAGAACAGAATGTATGCATGCAGTACAGAACCAGAGACGAGTTTGCCTCACAAGTTTCAGACGTTGCCGGAATCCTCAGAATTCTTTTCGGCGATGTGTCCCTGAGTAGATCGACAGATCCTAAAAGATGTCAAAATAGACTAAATCTTTGGCTAGTCCCTTTTGAAGATTCAACTTCGAATTTGGAACAACTCGGTGTATGACACCTTAACCTTGAACACAGCGGTGTATAGTGACAACGCACTTCAACCTGGGTGGCGCCAGTGACACGACATCACTACTCTGTTGTTCCTTATTGTCGGTTGAATCCTTAAATGGGCATGAGCCAAGGATTTAGTAAATTTTGATTTCTCAAAGTCTCATTGAACTAAGGACTTTGCGATTGATAACGAACATTCAACAGAATGAACGACTCCTCATCGGGTCCAACAATGTCTTAGACAGTGTAAGACAAACTCGAAAGACAAAACATCCTTAAGCATGCTTCTATGCAGAACAGTTCATGCGATAGGGAAAGCAGTAACACATAGACAGTTACGGGGGTTAGATGCACATAATCTTAACCTGCGGGTACCTGTCCTAATTTGGAGAGTTCTAATGCTTTGTTTATGCAAAGGCTGGTTTTGGCTTGCAACAGGTTCCTCGGACTAAGGCCACAGATATACCTCCCGTTACCCGCGTATTCGCAGAGTAACAGTCGAACGGTAGCATGACCCATCATCGTCGAAGGTTGTTGGTCATTCGGGGTCCCCGGGCTCCGGTAAACCGTGCCGGATTGCCAAAACGATCCAACGAGACTTATCCCACATCGATGCAAATGAGATGCTAGAATTTGATTAAGAGAATAAGAATCGCAAAATCACAAAATGCTTTTTCAAATTTGGCTCACTTTATTCAGTCCATCTTTAGAGGAAACTACGCAAACGAACAATCGAAAAAGCCCCAGATTAGAATGGCCGGACACGAGGTCCTGTTAAATCACCATTCCAACCTTCGGCAGCGCGAAGCTAACCGTTTTGATAGACTTTTAAGGGATTGTTCCCAAGCGTATTAAACTCTAAGTATGGATTAATATTGGTTCGATCCCCAGCAGAGTCGCCACTGTGGGCAGCATGCCCTGGAAATTCCGGTTTCCAAAATGCAAGGGCCCAGATCGAGGGAGCGCGAGCGCAGGTGGCAAGCGCTCAAAAATACAGAGTCGCCACTTGAGTTTTTGAGGGTCCGACACTCAAGGAACCGTATTTCGAAGCACCTGCCGCGCTGTTTGGTTTGAAAAAGTTAAGGAACCAGTCCATCATAACCATATCTGGGTTCGGGAGCCAGGTTACAAGAGGGGAAGGGTTTTATGGCACCCCTCTCGCCCAATCCGGAGATCGGTCTCTACTCAGGCATTTTGAAAACATTGCGATTCTTCTTTTATTAATCAATTTTAGCCAATTAGGGCGGGGGAACAGTTAATCGGGGATTAAAACTGTAACAATTTGCAGGATGTGATAGAAAGCATGGATGAGCAGTTAGTATAGGATGAGAACAGATTGCTGTGGGAGTAAACAGACTGGAAAGCCCCTATTTTGGAGTGTCGCACGCAAGAGGTAACCAGTATGCACCGATCAAGTCAATGCATGCCGATCATACCTGCGCGCGCTACTACAAGACATGTGCGCGTCAATAAGCCTAAGCCCACGGCTCTTATTCTCAAACCTTCAGGCTCTGGAAGGACCAGTGCACACCGAGGACAAACCACGCAGTTATATCCCGGAACAACTCTCTGGGCTCTGGAAGGACCAGTGCACACCCAGGACAAACCAAGCAGTTTATGCAGTCATAATATACAGTTTAAAGGCTGAAAAGCCTAATAAATAAACAAAAACACCCCATAAACAGTGTGGGGACAAAATAATAGCCTAAAACCAAGTTAAACATGCAAGGCCAGCCACTGATCGGGAACAGAATGGAATCGTCGCGCGAGGATTCCGAACAGTCGCGCGACGGTGCGCCCGGGCGCGCGATGGTTGCGCCCTGGCGCGCGACGGTGCGCCCGGGCGCGCTGGTCAAATAGAGCGTTGACCATCGCGCGATGGTTTGGGTGCAGCGCGCGCGGGTTCGAGTCAACTTTCCAGTGTCTGGTTTTTCACGTTTCTGGGTTCTGAGACAGGTCCAGAATGATCCCAGGGGTACTCCAACAGAACAGAAATGAATATTGAAAGGTATAACTAGCATTTTTAAGTTAAAGAAAGCTGTAAAATGGTTATTTTGATGCTCAACAGTGATCTATAATAATTATTAAGACAATAAAACAAGAAAGAACCAACATCCCTTCCCCACGAGAACCATCGCGCGATGCTTGAGACAAGCGCGCGCGTGACTGGGTCCGTCGCGCGAGGGTATGTTAGTTGCACGGTTTTTGAAACATTGCCAGCTTTAGGGCCAGGACTGGTATTGATTACCAGCCTTGACCCTGCCAGCCCCCCTCAGGGATCAGAACAGAGAGCAGAACAAAGGTATTATACCTTTGGTTTTTGAGTTTGAATGGTGTTTGAGCTTTGATACTTGGGGTTGAACAAGGTGATAGAGCTTGCAAAATGAGTGTATGGAAATGGCTAGAGTGATGAAGTATCAAGTGTATTTGGGTTTGTGTAACCTTTTGTGCTTGATTTTTTGTAACCGAAAGAGAAACAAAGGGAGCTATTTATAAGCATGGAGGGTGGATCTGGTTGGTGCCAGGAGAGGAATTCAGCCAGCCACGAGGCCTGGCTGAAGTTGCATTGGTGGCCAATTTTCTGCCTCTGAAAAAGTAGGTGGGGAACTGACCATCGCGCGAGGGTTCCAAACTGTCGCGCGAGGGTCAACGGTCAAACTTTGTCCACCTGGCAGTTTGACCATCGCGCGAGGGTTCCAAACTGTCGCGCAAGGGTGCACCCTGGCGCGACCATCGCGCGATGGTTCCAGTCTGTCGCGCGACGGTGCGCCCTGGCGCGAGATGATTGCGCCCGGCGCATAATGACTGCGCCCTGGCGCACGTTAGTAGGGTTTTTGGCTTTTGGAAGTGGCTTAGGCTAGGTTAGGTTCAAGGGTTTTGCAAACACTCAAAGCTCAAACACTCGACATTCCCAGGGTGTTCTTGATCCATTTCATCATCGGGGAATCAAAAACCGTAAGTAAACTAATCTGGAAGCCCAGATTGGGGTGTCTACACCCATGCAAGTATCCACCAATTTTTTCAGACTGGTGATGGGAATTGTGGCCCTAAATAGGATCTTAGGCACCCAAATAGGATTGTGGGAAATCCAATGGTGGTACAGCATCGTGCTGAACCCAGAATACAACACTTACTATTTCAAAGTAAGGCAAGCAAAAAAACGCCTTGTGCTGAATTTGCCAGATTCTGCTCGTGATCACGAAATGGACTTCTTGTATGTTACTGGCGCCTACGAGCCATTTGGGGAAGATGGCCAAGTGGTGGGCTTCCATTGCCCCCACAAATGGGGCCACCCACGTATGCTCCTCATTCACTTCATTACATTTTATTGCTTCCAACTTTGTCTTTTCTCATGATCTGATTCGTAGTTGCACTCTGCTTCTGCAGCGACTAATGCCAACAAACGCCCCAGACGAGAGCCTAGCTACATCCGAACAGCAGAAATAAACAGGATTCTACAATATACTGGTGAGCCCGGAACCCGAACAGCTGGGAGGGGCCGTGACGCGAGCGTGCTTCTGGGCTACGATCCATCCTACAGAGGTTTCATTGATAGAAGACTAGCCCATCCAAGCACCAGTGCCGCTTCAACCTCGACTGCTCCTCAACCTAGAAGCTCAAGATCGAATGCTGGAGTGACCATCGCCGGCCAACCAGGTGAGGTTCCAATTGCCGAAGGTGTCCCATTACCCCGGCTAGTTCTAAGGAGATCATCCCGCAGGCGGGCTGCTTCTCCGCAACAACCCGAGCAACCAGTCCACTTACAAAACACCAGTCGATCTCCTTCTCCAGGATACTCCCGGTCACCTCGGGACTCAGGTACTATGTCTCTCCAACCTCTTAACCTAAGCACCCTCCTTACCCTTCCTGCACGGGGACGAGGTACCTCTGGCCGGGTATCATCCACCGGTCAAGCTCCTCCTCCACCTCGCCGAAGTAGGAGGGGCTCAACACTGTCCTCTTCAAATGTATCAAGTCCACACTTCTGCCAATGCTCGGTTCGACCAAGTAGTCAACTGCTACCTTTCGTTTAAACTCAGTTGGAACAGCTGCAGCCAACCAAGCTAAAGAATCTGCATGAGAATTCTGTCCAGAGCTTATCTGTTCTATACATACCCTTTCGAAGGTGTTCAGTAAAACTCTGGCCGCCTCCACGTAGGCTGCCATCTTTTCATTTCGAGCTTCATACTCGCCGGATAGTTGGTTTACCACCAGCTGTGAATCACAGTAAACCCTGATTCTCTTAACTTTCAGAGTTTTGGCGCTGTTCAAGCCAACCAGAAGAGCCTCATACTCTGCTATATTGTTTGATGCACTAAAGCCCAGCCGAACAGACTGTTCCAACATAACACCCCCAGGAGGGAACAAAACAATGCCAATACCTGAACCAGTGTTGCAGGCAGAACCGTCGACAAATAGTTTCCATTCCAAAGGGTCCTACTTGGCAGGTGCTTTACCTTTTCTCTTTGGCAGTTCAACTTTCTGCTCCTGTCTCGTAGGAGGCTGCGGTGCCACAATTGGTGAAAATTCTGCCACAAAATCTGCCAACACTTGGCCTTTTATTGCAGTGCGCGGCTGGAAGTCAATATCGTATTGACTTAACTCAACAGACCAAGTTGAGATCCGCCCAGAGAAATCTGCTTTTCGTAGCAGTGATCTTAATGGAAACTCAGTATAAACCACGACCTTATGGCTTTGGAAATAATGGGGCAATTTCCGCGTTGCTGTCCTTAAAGCAAGGACCAGCTTTTCAAGGGGCAGATACCTCGTTTCTGCGTCTAGAAGTGTTTTACTCACGTAATAAACTGGGATCTGTTCGGGTCCCTTGTCCCTTAACAGAACCGCACTCACAGCATGTTCAGAAACTGCTAGATATAAAATCAAAATCTCACCTGGGTCTGGAGTCGACAAGAGGGGAGCTTGAGCCAAATACTTCTTCAAGTCTTGGAATTCCTGCTCACATTCTGCTCCCCATTCGAACCCTTCTCTTTTCTTGAGCAACTGGAAGAAAGGCCTACATTTATCACTTGAACGGCTTATGAACCTGTTTAGGGCCGCAGCCATCCCTGTCAGCCTCTGGACTTCTTTCGTAGTCTTAGGACTTTGGAGCTTCTGTAAGGCCGTTATCTGATCAGGATTTGCCTCGATTCCTCTCAGAGTCACCAGGTGGCCCAGGAATTTCCCAGAGCCAACTCCAAACGCACATTTCGAGGCGTTGAGTTTCAACTTGTACTTCCTCAGAATTCCAAAGGCTTCTTTCAAGTCTAGAATGTGCCCTTGCCTGGTCTTGCTTTTGACTACCATATCGTCTATGTATACCTCCATAGTTTGGCCAAGAAGTTTCTTAAACATGATTGTAGCCAGCCTCTGGTAAGTTGCTCCTGCATTCCTCAGTCCAAACGGCATAACACTGTAACAGTACAACCCTCGCGGTGTAATGAAAGAAGTCTTCTCTTGATCAGGCCCAAACATGGCAATCTGATGGTATCCTCGATACGCGTCGAGGAAACTCATTCGTTCATACCCAGCAGTGGCGTCAACCAATTGATCAATCCTTGGGAGAGGGAAGCTATCCTTAGGACAAGCTTTATTCAAGTCTGTGAAGTCTACACAGACACGCCATTTCCCATTCTTCTTCTTCACAACTACAGTGTTGGACAGCCACTCTGGGTAATAGATTTCTCGTATTGCTTTAGCCTCTAGCAAACGATCCACCTCTTCAATAACAGCGTCAACATGCTGTACTGCTGCCCTTCTTTTCTTCTGAATAACGGGCTTATGCTGCAGGTCAACATTCAGGTGGTGATAGATCACATCTGCATCCACTCCAGGCATCTCCTCTGGTACCCATGCAAACACATCAACATGTTCTTTCAAGAAACCTATCAATTCGGACTCTTCCTCATCTGGTAGTGACTCCCCAATTAGAAAATACCTCTCGGGATCAGTTTCGTTGATCTGTATTTTCTTTAGGCCTTCCACTACTTTTTCTGCTGGATCTCTTCCAACATCCTCAACAGTTGGTTGATCTGGTGCTTCTGCTGTATGAACTTGATGGGCCTTTGGAACTTTCTTGATGATGGAAATCAAGCACTGTTGTGCTGACTTTTGATTTCCTTTTATCTTTTCAATCCCGTCGGATCCTGGGAATTTCACCATCTGGTGATAGGTAGAAGAAACTGCCCTCATCTTATGTAACCAAGTCCTTCCTATAATTGCATTATAGGAGGATGGTACGTCCACGACCAAGAAGTCTGTCCTTAGGACCACTATCCCTGCCCGAACAGGCAAAGTTACCTTCCCAAGGGGCCATACAGCACTTGCACCAAATCCAACCAAAGGCGTAATAGATTGTTCCAAATCTGTCTGCTTCAATCCCAACTTTTTGAATGCATCGTAGTACAACACCTCTGTGCAACTCCCTGAATCTACCAGGATTCTTTCAATGTCATATTCCCCGATTCGTAGGGTTATGACTAATGCATCGTTGTGAGGCACCCGGACTTCTCCCAGATCCTCGTCTGTAAGAACTATGCCTTCTTTGCATATGTCACTCTCTCGCCCTCTTTTGTTCCCCACTCGCATAACATACTGGTCATGCTTGACCTGCCTCTGCATCAATCTTACCTCATTCCTCGTATAAGGTGTGGCCAATCCATGTATCATATGGATTACGCCCCTAGGATTCTATTCGTAATCCAGCTCCATCGTTTTCCATTAATCTTTGGGATCCTCCTGAATGAATTCCTTAAGATAACCTCGAGAGACCAAATCGTCGAGATGTCTTTTGTACATCTCACAATCCTCTGTCATATGACCCCAATCTTTGTGGTAACTGCAGTGCTGATTCGTAGCACGTTTTGCTTCCTTATCTCCACCTAGACTTGGGGGCCATTTGAAGAAAGGCTGATTCTTTATTCGATAAAGAATCCTATAGATTGGTTCTTTCCAAACTGTGGTTATTCAGAAGAACGACTTAGGATCAGGAGCCTGCTTTTCTTTGTAAGGCTCTTTCTTAGCCTGCCCATATTCTTTCTTATAGGCCCTGGGCTCTGGCTTATCCGACTTTTTGGCTGGAGTTTTTGGCTGTTCGGCAACAACTCTGCCTTCCTCACGGAGTATGTCATCCTCCATTCTTGCGTGTTGTTCGATTCGCTCCATTAGCCTTGCCAATGATGCCACAGGATGCCTATTCAATGACCGGCGTAACTCGCCCCGAACAGGCAGGCCAGTTTTGAAGGTAGCAATGGCATACTCCTCACTGCAACTGTCTATCTCGTTAAAGGTCTCCCAGTATTTCTTCGCATAGTCTCTGATCGGTTCGTTATCCTCCTGCTTCATCATTGAGAGACTTTCAAATGTCTTGGGAGCCTTTCTACTTGTCAAGAACCGAGCAGTGAACTCTTCTGCTAACTGGGTCCATCCTCGTATGGAACGTGGTTCTAACTTATGGAACCATGATAAAGCCACTTTTCCCAAGCTTGAAGGGAACATCTTACACATAATGGCGTCATCTCCATCATGCATGAACATTGCCTGTTGGTAATGTTGTACGTGAGCAACAGGATCCGCATTTGTCTCGTAAAGTACGAACGTCCCATGCTTCACTCTGCTCGGCAGGCGCGCATTCTGTAGCCTTTTTGAAAAAGGTGATGCTGCTATATTACTCAAGGCTCGCCTCGCTGCTTCTCGTGCAGTCATGGATCCATCTTCTCGCTTTTTGGGTTCGTGGGTCACTGCCCTGTTCCAATCATTATCAGGTCTCTCGTACCTGTCCCTGTGGTGCTTTCTTACGCCTTCCTCGGGCGAGGAGCTTCGGCTCCTGCTTCCCCTGTAACGTGGGGGAGTTCTTTGCTTGCTTGGACTCCTGCTTCTTCTTTTTCGTGAAGAAACTCTCTTCTTGGGAGGAGTGGGGCTTCTGGACTTGCTCCTTCTTCTTCGTGAAGGGGCCTTTGTGTATTGCACCATGACCAGTCCGTCTCCCCTGGACCTCTTTTCTGCTAACCCAGAGTCCTCGGGATGTTCACGGATCCGCTCTAACTCTCGGATCTCGCGCTCCCTTTTTCGTATTAGTCGAGCATATTCCTCGACTTCCTGCCTCTTTTTATCGAGGATATCCTCGTTGCTGTGCACACTTTTCGAATGTGCAACTGATTCTCCCATGTGATGGGATTTGCTCCTTCGCGTGGAGGTTGTAGCCGTTTTGCCCTCCCCGTTTTTGGAGTTGTCGTGGATGGTAAGAGGATCCCTGCTCGTTGTCCTCTTATCATGCCCGCTGGTTGGCTTTCTCGGAGCACCTGGTGGGGATTTATCTCCTCCCCCACCAGCCTGGTTTTTATCGGTGATCGGTGTGACTGGATCTACCTCCACCATGGTCGTATTTCAAAAGGGAACTCTTTCGTATTCCCACAGACGGCGCCAATTGTAGGTGGAGAAAAATAGATGGTACCTAGAACAGCGTTGAATCTTCTTCCTTCACGTGCTGTCCAATCGGAACCCTAATACCTTTGCCTGAACCCTAACCTGAAAAACAGACAAGGGGTGAGCGCACCTCTGCCTCTCGTGGCAAAGGCCCTCCGATGCCTAAGTTAGTCTCTCGTACTGTATCAAAACCCTAATTATCAGTAGGAAAGTGTAGAATGAGTGCAACTTATTGCTTACCTTTTTCCTCCAGGTTTACCTCGTATTTATAGACATGAGCATGCTTGCTTTCCAAGCATCCTTTTTGCCCCGGTCTCTTGCCTCGTGTAGGAACCCTGGCTCTTTTTGGGGATCTCTTGCCCAATCAACCGAGATCCCTTCCTCATAAGGTCTCTTCTCACCATAGAACTCCTCCCTTAATAGGACTGTGTCTTGACTTATCTTTGCTATATATCGGGTTCATCTTACAGAACGCCCCTATTGCCTTATCTCTTAAGACGACGTTTCATCAAGTAACTCCATCTGTTCGGCGTATGCCACACCGAACAAACTGCACAAGTGAACGACTTTTCATGTCACTGGCCCACTTTAACCGAACAGACTGTCTTTAATTAATGACTTCTCATGTCGTTAGTTCCTTTTAGCCGAACAGACAATCTAATCTGGTGCCTTCTCATGACACCGGAATCTTACCGCCGTCGTCCATTTTATATGGAGTCCCATATCACTTTCCTCATTACACGGATCTGGCGTACCACGTGTTCGGCCAGTATTTGTACCTGTTCGGGAATACCTCCCTACAGTTATCCCAAAAGTGCATTTTTGAGGATTAAGACGTAGTTTGTATTGCCTAATCCTCTCAAAGAACTTTTGAAGCGCTTCATAGTGTCCCTCCCTTTCCTTTGATTTGACTATCATATCGTCGACATATACTTCAACCTCTTTGTGCATCATGTCGTGCAGTAGTGTTGTCGCCATCCTCTGGTAAGTGGCTCCAGCATTCTTTAACCCAAATGGCATCACTCGGTAGCAGTAGGTTCCCCAAGGCGTAGTGAATGTGGTTTTCTCTCTATCCTCAGGAGACATAAGGATTTGATTATACCCATAAAATCCATCCATGAAGGATACCAATGCATGGCCTGCGGTGTTGTCTACTAGCTCGTCTATGTGGGGTAATGGGAAGTCATCCTTTGGACTGGCTTTGTTGAGATCTCAAAAATCTACACAGACCCTGATTCCTCCAGTTTTCTTTGGTACGGGAACGGCGTTGGCTACCCATTGTGGATATTCAGTGACTATGAGAAAACCGGCATTGATTTGTTTAGTGACTTCTTCTTTTATCTTTAAGACCCAATCAGGGCGCATACGTCTCAATTTTTGTTTAACTGGTTTTGCATCAGGATGAAGGGGTATTTTATGCTGAACAATTTCAGGGTCTATTCCAGGCATGTCCTCGTAAGACCAGGCAAAAACATCTTTGTATTCTTTTAGCAAAAGGATTAGTTTTTCACTTTCTTGATAGGATAGTGTGGTACCAATTTTAACCATTTTGGGCTCATTTTCGGAGCCTATGTTTGCTGTGATTATTTCCTCAGAAAAAGGTTTAGCGTGCCTTTCTTCTTCTCTCTCGATGAATTCTAGAATTTCTTCCTCAAAATTTGGTGTGTCGGAATCCATACAATTGATTATAGGCAAAGTAAAATACTCTATATCTTCCTTCTCATTGCTAAAATTGTCAAAAGACATTTCAGAGTCAAACTCAAAGTAAATGTTATGTTTTGGTGCCTTGACCAGGTTTCCCTTACTAGACTTAGTAGTTTCAAAAGATGAAAAGCTTGACTCGGACTGAGTCGACTCGGAGTCGGAATCGGAATCGGAACTAAGATCAGAATTAGCGCTTTTCATTTTGTATTTCAGAGTATGTTCCACGGTCCAGTTAGGGTAAGCCCCTTTTTCAGCATCCACAATCAGTTCAGAGCAGTCTTTTTCATCACCAAGGTTGATCATCAGCACTTTACTGTCACCTTGATTCGCACTTTCATCATTGTCACCCTGCAAGTCTTGGAGGGCCATTTGATTTGCTATTGCTGTTATCTCTTCCAATTGAGCTTCAATTTCTGCTTCGTCGTTGTTGTCGACTCTTCGTGTGCCAACAAAGCCCCACCAATTACCAAAGCTATCCGTGATGGGGTGGATCACCCTTATTTCATCGTTGGTGACCCCCTCATCAAAGAGTAGGTTCAGTGATATTTCGTCTAGTGGGTCATCGTCAACAGATTCTTCTTCCTTTGCCTCTTAGTTTCGAGGTTATTGACCTCGTCTATCAGCCAATAGTCATCGGTAGGTGCATAGGGGTCATAAAAATAGATTGGGACCCTGCGAAGCCCTTCTTCTTCAATCATGCCTTCTACTTCTTCTTCATAAACTGTTCTGGCGAACATGACATGGTTGTCTTCAATGGTAGTCACCATAGGCTTTGGTTGATTTACCGGAGTGATGTATTCAGAGGGGTTGAAATCCTCAGCAGCAGAGTGGAGCGGATCAGACAGCTTGGTGACAACTTGAAAGTGCGAATCAAACGTGGATAGTGATGCAGTCATTTTTCCTGAAAGATTTTTGGTTATAGTTAGATTGATTGATCTTACCTACTGTTCGTTTGACTTAGAGAGACTCCTAAGGTTTAACCTGCAAAAGAAAACTTTACAACATACATATATACAATGGGTGTGAGGAAGAACTTTTGCAAGCAAATGCAAGTAGGTTCCTAACCTGTAGGTTCCTGTCTTAATTTGATAAGTTCTATGGCTTTCTAATACATGCAAGGTTTTGGTAGTCTCAGGGTGCTCCGTTGTCAAAGGGCACCAATCCTCTCACCAGCCCATCATAGGCGGTGATTGGGTGATTTCCTTTTTGATATACCACTAGGTACGAGTGACTGTGGAGTTTGCTGGAACCCCCAACATAGCCCGTGTCATGCCGGGATATCAGGTGAACTCAACGGGTTGTCCGCTCGATGCATATGATAGATGAATTAAACAAGGCATGTATTAATCTTATGTTGAACTTTTTGGTTATGGCTCTCAATTCCCCAGCAGAGTCGCCAAAAATTGTAGACACCTCCCAGACGGGGCATCACCATACAGATTGATCGTTTGTTGCTCGATTGGTTACTTGCTTCATAAACCAAGATCGTGGACATTCCCATGGCTATGAACATCACCACACGATAGCGATTATCATCAAAACAGAGTCGCCACCCAATTTATTAAAACTGGGAAAAGTGATAGAGATTCTGGGTACGGGAGCCAAGAGTATAGTAAAGGGAAGGTGTTAGGCACCCCTCTCTGCCCAGTCATGAGACTGGCCCATAGTTATTCAACATAAGACATATAGATGCTTTATTTAACTCTAACACATAGTCTGTTTAATTAATCCTTTAAACATTAAGTAAAGTGAGCTAGTGCGATGAGCATGCATCAGAAAGCAGAAAAGCAAACAAAGCTGTCCCAGGGTAATGGATCCCGCGGCCGGTGAATGGATGTCACGGCTGAGGGATCCTCCTGGTTTGATATATCGGCCGAGGGATCGAAACCCCGATCGATGTTCTTCCTCACACCAGACAGAAAAGTTAGTAGATAATCAAAATGCTATAATTAGGCATAAGTGCAATAAATAGAACAAACCAGAGGCCGTTGGGCCTCACCACCTTGATCCATCAGTTGCTTGATTGCTTTGGATTTGATTGTGATGGACTGATTGCTTCTTGAAAACCCTAGGGTTAGGGTTTGAACTTCGGGGTTTGATCGTCGGATTGATGGCTGCCTTCGGGAGGTTAAGGCTTTTGAAAAGAGGGTTTGAGAGAGTGTTTCTGCAGAGTTTCGTGGCTTGAGATAGTGTATTCACTTGTTAATTTCGTGGTGCAAAGGCCTCTTTATATAGGCAATTGGTGACTCACTCTGGCCAATCAAATGGCACGATTGCAATTGCAATTGCAATGCAATTCAAACTCTTCGTTGCAATCTCTGAACGTAGCCCGAACAAATCGGAGAGGTAGTGTAGTTGGATCAAACAATCGACAGAACGTTCCAGAGTCTGGAAAAAGGACGATCTGGCGGTCGAGCAATGGATCTGGCGGCCGAGGAATTGATGTTGCGGCCGAAGGATAGATCCTGCGGCTGAGGGATTGATCTCTCAGGGAGATTTTCTAGCAACAGGTTGCTCGGGTGAGGAAATGATGTTAAGGCCGTTAGATCGATGTTACGGCCGACAGATGGATTCTCCTAGCTTCTGTATTTTCTGTCTGAAAGGCTATATGGCTCTGGATGGGGTCCTCTAAGTGGCTCAAAGTTCTTACTGAAAGTCCTAAGGTTCTCAAGAAGGTAATCAGCAATCACTGTATCCATTTCATCATCGGGATGGTCCCCAAGGTGGGACTTGAAATAATCGTTAGGTCAAATTGGGGTGTCTACAGTTACAACTTGAACCCCTGCCCATTCTTGAATCCCTACCAAATGCAAAAACCATCCTATTCGCAGATCCTTCACTTGCAGATCGAACCCCTCCCAATTGCAGAACCTCACCTAATTGTAAAACCTCTACCCCTACTACTAATTGGACCCCTCTGGCATGCTCTTTTGTTATGTCCAAATTCCTTGCACCATGTGCATTTCAGAGTCTGTGATCTCTTAGACTGACTGATGCCAGCTGCAGCCTCATCAACCCCTTTCTCCTATTTTTCCTTGGCTCACCAGACATGTTGTCCACATAGAGTGATCAAGGATTGGGTGAATCATCCCTACATGGGCTCTAAGATACATCTCTTTTGAGGAATAAGGGTGTACATAGTCCTCCACATTCTTCCTACCATGGGTTATAGCAGCTAGGGCATGTTTACATTGTATTCCCCTAATTTCCCACTGCCTACACACACTCCATAATCTTTAAGGCCCCGTTCTGTTGCACGGAAAGGATGAAAAAGAATAGAAAAATTAACTTTTCTGTAACTTTCTGTGTGTTCAGTTACTGGAAAAGTTGTAGAACTCACAACTTCAACTTTCCGACTGGGAAACATTTTTTGGCAAAATAGGTTTTGCCAAAAGGAAAGAATTCTTGTTTTCTTGCAAGATTTTTTGTCAAAAGAATACACACAGGAAAATAAATTTCTTTTTTCTTTACTTCATTTTTCCTAGGAATCAATTTCCCACACTACATTCCTGACAACTGAACGGAGCCTAAATGAACCAAGTGGTTAACACACACACACCCCCCACCCCATATCTTTTACCATATACTCCTCCCCTCCACAGCTCCACAATACTGAACCTGGCAATTCCCGGCAATCCTTGCAATTGAAAGAGTCTGCTTGTTAAAGTTTGCTGTAATTCCATGTGTTCAACTCACCCCTTTTGGTACCTTTTTTGAATTCTTGTCATTATCTTGCACTTAATACCTTCAAGCATTGTCAGAATTGGCTTACCTCTCCGATGACCAATCCAATTGTTGAATGACTCAGCTAGGTTGTTGGTAAGATGGTCACTCCTAACCCTACCATCAAAACCATGTCTTGCACAAGTATGAACCCCCAATTTGACAAGGTATGCATGAGTTTCAGTGTGTCTTTAATAATAGCCATAGCATAATTAAAGTCTCTCTCATTGTATGCTCTAGCGGCAACCCAAAATTGCTTCCAACCAACCCTGGAAATCTAGCTTTTGAAGTTCTGGAAAATATCCGTACAACACCTCCTGTGAGATGCATCTGGAATCAATTCAGTAACAAGCTTTTCCAGCCCCTTCTGTTGATTAGATATTGTACTCCAAGGTTTGACATAGTTACTAGACCCACTAATGGTTTGCAAATTAGACAAGAAGCCCCAGCTCTCCTTACATTCCACCTCTACAACACCTATTGCAACCGGAAACAAACCATTATTGCCATCCAATGCAATAATATTACTCTCTCCGTCCATTTTTTAGAGTCCAGTATTCCATTTTGAACTGTCCCTTAATAAGTGTTCATTTTGTAAAGTTAGTGGGTAAAAGTTGGTGAATTTTTCATTTTGCCCTTAAAAGTAGATTCTATTTTAAAAAATTAGTGAGTAAAAATGTAATGATGATGTTTTCATAGAGGGTAAGGAGAGAAAGTGGAGGTAAAAGTAGATGTGAAATGTGTAATGATGATGTCTTTTTAATAAGTTAAAATTACGAAGCAGGACACTTAAAAAGGGACGGAGGAAGTATAGTGTTATAATAATGAAATTGAGGGTGTGCAGTGAAAAATATTTTCCTAGAACAAGTTCTCCACACGACTGTCTTTTATATAGCCAACACAAAAATGAAAGGTCACCCGCCGTAAACCAATCATATTCAAGACTGACACCACAGCTCAATGTCCTAAGAGCAGCCTATCACTTTCTCAATGCTTGAGTCGAGTTTATATATATATACACGGGGCAGTTCCGGGGACACCTATAAAAATGAATAGCTCCGATTATTCACGTGGGGCTCCGAAAAATGTATTGTCCAAAGTATTGTCAAATGTATTGTCTCTAGAACCAGCCCCTATATATATGTATATATATACGGGGTGGTTCAAGAGACACCCAAAAAAACACCTAAAAAAACACTCCATAGTTTCCAATCAAATTTTGATGATCCGAGCCGCTCAATGTTATTAGAATGTGATTTTAAGAGTACCCGCAAGAAATTAGCAAAAAAAATGACCGAAAAAAGCTTGATCTAAGCAGTTTTTATATTAGATTTAATGAACGGTTCAATTTAAAACTGCTCAAAACAAGCACTTCCCGATAATTTTTTTTGCTGATTTCTCGCGAGTACCCTTAAAATCACGAGTACCCTTAAAATCACGTTCTGCACACATTGAGCGGCTCAGATCATAAAAATTTGATCGAAAACTATGAGATTGAGATTTGGGGTGTTTTTTTAGGTGTCCCTTGAACCGCCCGATATATATATATTAAATTCCAATGCTGCAGTTACTATTGTTTTTCCTTTGCATAGCCTAAATGCCTAGTCTATTGGGGGACTAAACAATTGGTGGCTAGCTAACCTAATATCTAGCATATTTCCTAGCAAAATGGCCGGGAAGTACTGGAGATGCTCTTATCACTAGGGATCTCATAAGGAAACCACATTAACCGACATGTTTTTGGCTTTTTTGCATGGTTAACGAACTATAAATAAAGAATGATACGGAGGGAAAACAAAAAGATAGCTTTACAGTAGCAATGTCGAAATCTCACCAAGTATTGTGAGGTCCTTTATTAGCTGAGAAAAGTTTCCTAATCAACGATAACCACACAAAGAATAGTTGGAGAACATATGAGAAAATTCCCGATCAACAGCAAAAAGCATAACCGTAAATAAATTCTACCTACTGTGCAATGGGCAAATCAAAATCAAATTAAGTTAGCCCAAAAAACATCAAAATCAAATTGGAATGTCGACAATGACAAGAAGATAGGGCTGAAAATAGTGCGCCTGTGTACCAATAGATCCAAATGCTCTCCATACATCTTAAACTAGCTTTTTTGCACTGCCCTCCATGATTCCACTGACGAGAGCCTACTGAGCGATCCTAGATAGGATCAAAACACTTCTCCGTCTGTGTTTTAGTTTGCAGATTTAAGAAGTTACAAAGGGTAAGGAAACTGACGGGAACCAATTAACAAAAACTTGCTTAACTCTCCACTATTTTCGTATCTTTTTCCTTCATTTCATTTTCTTGCATAAATCCCCGACAAATTCTTGAACCAAACACAACCTTAGACTATACTTGGGGGATCTCCTACCCAGTTGCAAGTGGCACGGGCCCAGCGTGTTCTAATGCAGTCGACCAATGGCGCATGTTGAGGAGGCTCAGGCTTCGCCACTTCAACAACCGTCTCTTTAGAGCTTGAATCAGAAGGCAGCTTTACATCTGCCAAAAATTCTTCAGGAGTCCACCTAGGGGGAACCGAGACCCTCAACTTTGTAAGCCTGGGTCTTTGTAGAGGAGTCTCCCCCCCAGGGGTTGTTTGGCAGCCATTTAAGTCTGACTTTGCAATCCCATTAAAATGGTAAAGATCGAAAACCTTCTTACCCATTAATCCAGTAGAGTCTTTTAAGCCTCCCAAACTCTTGTCTAAATCCAATAAAACTTGCCAGAACTCACTCCACACAATGAAGCCTGAGCTGCAGATGTGATCCAGCTTCTCAGGCGGAAGGTTAATACAGGTTTCCTTCAGAACTTGATGAAACCCTTCTACGCTAATAAAGCCGCCGCCTCCACTCTGATCTTGTGCATCAAATGCTCTACGGATCTGTGTTTCTCTCCCTTCGAATTCATTTTCATCTTGAACAGATGTACTGAGAGCAAATAGAACTGTATAATGAGACTCGCTCCCAATAACCCATATTGGCCATTTTGGGCATTTCAGATACTGACCAACCTTGCAGAAATTTAAAGATTCGAGTAGGGTAAGGAATCCAACTTCCACATTAGTGGATATCCCTTTCAGAAACATGCCACCACCTAAATCCATCCGTCCATCAAACACATGGGCCACAGCCTCCCCACAAAGTAGTAGGTTTACTATTTCCTGTTCAAAAGGTAACTTAAAAAATTACTGATTAAACCATTATGAAGAAAAAACATTTTTAAAGGGAGACGATCTAGCAGATCATCACTGAAACACTATTAAAAGGAAAACAGAGGCTTCATTTATCTGCATAAACCTGTGACGCATGCCCAAATGGAGCGGTGACCAAAGATTGGCTGGGGTCATCTCTGTCTGCTTGAACGAAGTCCTAAAAATACAAATAGCAAACAAAATAATTATGCTTTCATAACACAAATGTCCAAGCAAAAACATAAAGCATTCTTCAATTAGAGCATGCCCAAGTGTCAGCTACATAGGAGTAACTGTTATGTTTCAACTTTTGTCAAGGGTTCCCATTCTGTAATAGACCAAATTATTTTCTGGTCGTAAGTTATTGCTTTTCTTGCCGAACAAAAGTTTGTTTCAACTTTGTGTAGCAAAAAAAAGGAACTCTAAATACAGCTTGAAAGACTAGATCTAGAACAAAAATCACTGATAACAAATTGTGCAAGCAGTTAGCCATCGAAGAAGCAAGGAACCCTTGTACAGACACTTTGTTGGAGGTCACGTACACACTTGGGCGGACACCGACACTCTCGTACACGTGTCTAACACTCAAATCATAAGCATCTTATATTCTCAACCTTTTTCATTTGGACACTCTGTGGGCACTTTAGAACATGCAAAGACACTCTATTGACACTCTCAGCACATTCTATCAGACACTCATGGGCCAGGCTATGAAAAAAAGACTTTTGAAGGGTGACTAAACATTTGCCTAAATACTTAAGTGAATTTTGTATGGATAAATGTGAACAAACAGTATGTTATGTCTTAATCAAATGCCTAGTGGCATGATCAAAGCCAATGGTCATAAGCTATGTCCTCCATCACGATGTCGAATGAAATTTATCCATGGAGCCGTGCACCGTGTGAAACGTAGATCATCGCCGAGGGTTCAGATGGGGAGATAACCATGTCGAACGAGACCATGCAGCAACTCTTTGGCAACTTGACTCTATTGGTAAATCTATCAGTCTCATTTCGAAAGGATAGCTAGCTATGCAGAGGCTTTACTGTGCGGACTGGGTCAGCGGACAGATAGGAAGAAGCTTTGAAAGTCAAGTTGAGACTTGGCACAAGGAGCAGTCTGTGGCAACTCCAACTGGTAATGCTGCCTAATCCACATTTCCCATTGGGTAAATTACCTTTACCCCCCCTTAACTAACACCCGTTAGCAGTTTACCCCCTCTAACTATTAAACTCAATACTTAACCCCCTCTAACTATGTAAATCCTAAATGCATTAGACACCATTAACGGAAAATGTTCAATTCCCATATTGCCCTCAATCATCAATACACCATTGTCAAAAAAACAAAAAAAAACAGTTTAAAAAAAAAACCACCATCGAATCTTCTCTTATCCTCCTACAACACAACCACTAAAATGACTTTTAAAAGCTAAAAAACCCAGTCACCGTACTTCACACACCACCGCCGCCAATTCTCCTCCTTACAGCCCACCACTGCCGCCGATTCACCTCATATTTCCTACCACTATCTCCTCCTCCACTGAACTCACAGCCAGAATTGTTTCACCGCCGCTACTATCTCATCCCGTTCCCCGAAGTGGTCCAGTCCGGTCGAGACCCTCCAGATCCCGATGGCGCAGGATCTGACGGACGCCGGCGAAGAAGAAGAGGGAGATGAATAGGAGCTCCGGTTGCAGGACAAAGGTAGGCTTGGTTTGGTGCTTTGCATCCTTAAACCCAACCCAACCCAACATCACACTGTTTTGATGCTGCTTTCTCAGTACCATTTACGAGAACACTCCGTCTGCTAATCTGCAACACAGACGGTGTGGGTTGTAGCACGAGCTTTGGGGCTTCCTTCGTCATGAAATTGATCAGAGAAGCCCGGGAGAGATCGTGCAGTTCGAGTACATACATATATATTTCAGATTGGTGAAAGGAAAGAATAAACCCTAGCTATAACCGATTCAGATGGCGAAGAGAAGGGATTTGATAGAGGCTGTACCTTCACTTTCCCATGGCTCTTTCTGCACGAGCTTTGGGGTTGTAGCAAGTTGTTATTGCGAGGCGTTTTGATTTCCATGAGAGAGAGAGTAGCTGGGCTTGTGGAGAGAGAAAGGATGGGGCTTTCGATTTCCAACTGAGTAAGCTCCGATTTGGTCGATGGTGGTGCAGGGGAGGTAAGACTTGGCTGGGCTTTTGTGGTATGGAAGGTGGGTTTGGTTTGAACGTAGGAAGGAGACAACAAGAATAGGGCATTAACGTCCATAATTTTTAATTGGGAGGGCATGTGACTTGCACATGACATTTCCATCCAATTCCTAACAGAATACAAACAGAATAAGGGTTTCCATTAGTCGGAGGGAATTAAGTGCCAAAAATAATAATTAGAGGAGGTAAAGTGTCTCTGAGCCATAGTTAAAGGGGGTTAACTGTAATTTACCCTTTCCCATTTGTACCCCAAAGGACCCAGGCCATCAGAGAAAGCCCAAAGTTGCTACGTTCCAAGCTATCCCACCGAAACCAACTACAAGTCGTACTTTGACTCGAAGGGCTGCAACCTCTTAGAAGGCAGATAGCAGGAAAGCAGGCACTCACCCAGCTAGCTAACATAGGCGCCGATAATGATAACTCTTAGAGAGAAAGAAAGGGAAGGTAACCACAGTGACTCGTGATCAAGAAAGTGACACAGAACCCTCGCCCTTTATAAGGAAAGTGGGAAAGAAAGCGATTACACTAATGCTAATTCATAAGGGCAAGGAAGTGACACAGCACCCTCGCCCTTTATAAGGAAAGTGGGAAAGAAAGCGATTACACTAATGCTAATTCATAAGGGCAAGGAAGTGAAACGAAGAAAGCAACCCATTTTCAACAGGAGTCCAGACATAAAAACAAGTATGACCAGGCTTTAAGAAAGAGGCCTGTTCCCACCGGTATTGACTACAAAGATACAGCTTAACAACAGAGATGCAAGAACCCATATTACACAAGATATGAAAGCATAGAATAGACCTCTTATCATGTCGGTTGCTGGACCGATAAGAAGAGGAATAGACGAATAAGAAAGATCACCGTAGGGACGAATTTCTCACTCATAATTGAGCAACATGGTTTCTTCATTTTATTCTTTACCGACCGCTAGATTTATATCCTAGAAGGTTGCTACCGGAACTCTAACAGGAGGGACGGGGTAATGGGCCTCACTCTAGCACTTCTATCAATATTCTTCTTCCCATGCTTACTTTAATACTAAGAAACAAGAACCCGAACACTCTTTAGTGAAAACCTGAAATGAAAAATATCCTTGGTTGGAGATAGGAGAGACCTCCATGCCCGGCTCAGAGGTATCCGAGAACGAACTGCCAGCCGCAGCAGTCTCGTCTTCTTGCTTTGGAGGGCAGGACGAGAACCTCGTTACTACCGGCTAGTGGGCTTTTTAAGTTTTTTTCCGATTCTCCAACTCCGGGTTTACGGTCTCTGCCTTTCTTTACTATGTGCCTATCTATCTATGGATCTTGTGTAAAAAAAGAATCCAAGTTTGACTGGTTTAAGGACGGAAGCTCCTGGTCTGAACCCCGTCGTTCGTCTTATGTACGCGTGTGTGTGCCAGGGGAATGGAGGGAAGTGGGGAGATAAGCTCTTTTGAGCTACAGTTTATGCATATTCCTATGTTGCAGATCCACTATTAGAAGCTCCTGTTTTCGCTGTCTACTCTCTATCTATATCGCCCCCCTATACCAGTTTTCAGGGATGACACCTAAGGCTGAGTCAGTTTGCAAAGGGGATCCTAGTTTAAGGAGAAGTGTGTATCACGGGTCTACAAGCAGCCTTAGATCTGGGAATAAGGGACATCGAGGTCTATGGAGACTCTACCCTCATTATAAGCCAAGCTGTGGGAGATTGGAAGACCAGAGAGCCTAAGTTGATCTGTATCGAGAATATCTCGAGGAGCTGATAATCTAGTTCCAAAAGATCACCTTCAGTTACATGCCCAGAACCAAGAATCAGTTTGCAGATGCACTGGCAACACTGGCTTCAATGGTCTGAATTTCAGAAGGGATGGACGTCCACCCAATCAAGGTAGAAGCAAGAGAGGACCCTGCTTATTTTGCATTCATAGAGGAGGAATTCGACGGGAAGCCTTTGTATCAAGACATCAAGGTGTTCAAAGAAAGAAAGTATCCAGTCGGGAAAACTGACAATGACAAAAAGACAATCCGGAGACTCGACATAATTGACTTCATTGATCTCGGTAACTACGCCACCCACAGAATTTAAAGAACCTAAAGGAGCATGCGTCATATATTCTGCAGAACGCCGTTCTTGCCAAGGTTGTATGTCGTTTTTCAGCCTAATCAAGTTCAATCCATTTGGACCCCTAAGAGGTTCTAACCATGGAGCACGCAAATCACAAAAACACATAGTTTCGCCTCCAAAAATGACTTCTCTTGTGGGGGAACGCATTAGATATTCACCTAAACCGGTAGGTCCTTGGGCAGATCCCACGTTAGCCCCAAGACGTTGGTCTCTAACTAGAAAAGTAAATGCTTGAGCTTGAGCTTGAGAAGCTTCTGGTCCAGTAGGTCAGAAAAACTCACTAGGATAGCCAGTATTATTGAACCAGACAAAACAACACGCAATGAAACCACAAACAGAAGCGCGTGGGCTTGGCCGGCACATGCCTCCCGGGCAGGATAATGAATTATTCCCCAATTACCTAATATGGAGGGATTACTTTGGTTTTCATTCCATTCCTTAAACACAGATGATTGCGACAAGCCCGAAGGCTAACCCAGCATCGGTCTACCTATCAGAGTGCTCGGTTAGTGGAACAGTAGGAGTTGACTCAGGTTTTAGCTGCTTCACCAGAAGGACGGCCTAGGTAGCTTCAGCCACCCTCAACAGTAGATCCTGTTGATTCGGTTGAGGCGGAAAAAAAAGAGTTGCATCTGTTAAAGACCCATCACCAGCAGCAAGACTACTGCCATCATACTTGCCTGTTCAAGCATCCCTTAGCATTGATCCATTATTTTAATTGTATTTAGAGGCTTGTTATTTCTTTCGTGTTTTTATGATAAATTACATATCTTTCTGTGTGTCCCAACGTGTCTATGTCCTCCAACTTCAGGGATTTACATGTCAAAGTGTTCATGTTGTGTCGCGTGTTCGCGTTGGTGCTATATAAAAAATTGACCGAGCTCATAAGATAGAGTGCAGACAACCTCAGAACCAACTATTTGTTCAATTCCTTCCAGGCATAACCACATTTGTGGTTAATGTCTCAATCTATCATCAAGAATCGTGAGTTCATTGAACCTTCCGGCCAAACCAATTTAACCATCTCTGGCCTGATACACTGGAAAAGCACTTGCAACAGTTTCTCAAGCAACACATCCCTTGCCTGAATAGTGAAGCAGTGGCATGATAGCTAGACAATCTGAAAAGCAGCCTAGAAATTGTATTTAAAAATTTCCCTAGCCAGTAAATTACTATCTGATGATAAAATCACCATCCTGAGCAAGTATTATCTCTAATAGTAAACACCCTCTTAAGTCTCAACAAAAACTATCTCCACAAGGTGACTTTGAAATGAGGTCCTAGGAACTAGGGGCATAACCAATGTGGATAATTACACACAAGGGGCAAGAGTCGTTCGAAGACAAGAGGCATGCACCTCATACACAGTCGCATGACACAAGGAACACAATTGTTTTCCCTTAGAAGTATACAACATCTCATGATGCCTATAGTTGTCCCTCGATGATCCAGCTCAAAGTGGTTAAGTAAACTACAAGCAGCAGACTCACAGAGTGACTAGGAGCATAGGTTTGTGAAAAGACTCATGACACTCGAGCAAACATCTTTACCCAGATCATTGCACCTCAAGCAATAACATTCTCGGGCATGCGGGAATGCTATCGCTCTGCTCCCTTGACCAACCATTCTTCGCCTAATCCTGCAGTCTCCTACATAGGCAGTAATGTAGACAGCATCCAGGTGCTGGCGTCTACTAGCATCTATATCTGATTGAATCTATGGAAGCGTTTTTGGCATGTTTTATCATATCATAAATGTAAGCTAGAAATATATGGATATAGCCATTTCCTATCAAACTGGATCCCTTTTTTTACTTGTACATTTGATAGAATGACAAAGTCTCCATGTATAATGAGATCCGTGGACAAATTTTCAAAGTCAATTTTCATCATGATGATGCTTAATACTGCAATTAAGGTACAATTGATGTTTGCAAAAGTACAACTTGAAGGAGTTTCTCATTCCATGAAGAGTGTAGCTAGATGGTCACTTGGCTAATAGATTGTTTTGAAGTTTCAATAAGGTGTTGGTCTGTTTGAGTGTTCTCGTCATCTGTGTTGTCATAGCTACTTGGGTAGCATTGAAGTTTGTTTGTATAGGAGTTTTCAAGGGAAGTTTGCACTGTTGTTGTCGATCTCCTATACCAAGAAGCACAAGCTTTTTTTTTTCCTTCTTTTTTTCCATATTTTAGGAGGAGTTGCATTACCCTAACCCTAACCCTAACCAAACCCATCAACAGAGTATCAACATCCTTTGTATAGAAGTTGAACTCACGATCTCAATGCACCCAAGTACAACTATACAAATGTTGGGCCAACTGCCCTGGAAATAAGAAACAATAGCTTGAATACGCAAAATGTTGAGATGTCCAAAGAACATTGTGCATTTTGATTTGTTTGCATGCCATGGTAGTCACTTTGGCATAGGCATAATACCTCAGCCTCTTGGCCCAAAATCTGATATCAAAGAGAACACAGAAGAAAGAAAACCATACAATTCTTTGGAACAAAGGAGTACCCTGTACTGAAACACATTTAAAAACCTTTATGCGCTAGGGCATTTCCTGGTAAAACACACTGTATCAATTGTAGATCATTTATAATGGTCCAATCATGACTTGACCCAAAATTAGATCGAAATCGAATGACTTGGACCAACAATATTAACCACCGCCCAAGCAAAACTTAAATGGTACCACACCCGGCTAATCCTAACGTACATAACCAAAGGCTAGAATTTCGATCAAAACATGATTAAACAATGTCGAGAGCATAACAAATAAGAAACCATCAATCCTCTCTCTGTTATTCTATTATGGGTCAGCATGTCATTTTCTTTTTAATTTATTTGGTGAAGGGGCTGTGGTGGGAGAAGGAAAAACAGAAAGCATAGAAATGAGAAGAAGGTAGACGTGTAATGACATAAAAAGATAGTACTTTGAGCAAACAAAAGCATACCAGTCCTCGAGAAAGTAAAGCAGAGATAAGGAATAGCATTGCCCCCATACGGCTTCGGAAAACAGGAATCATTGCTTCAAGTCTCTGGAATGCACTAGCCTGTGAAGTGTATGTGCCAACTCTCAAAACATTCTGCAAGTCAGAACCTGATTCAATTGAGAGATCTTGAAGTGCTTTTGCAAAACCCTGATAGATTGGATGTACCAAACACAAAAGAACAATTTTAGTAATCAGAAGAGCTGATGTAACAATTTAGTGCCGTAAAGCATTGCAAGAATAATGCCTACCTTTAGAATGATTTTCCTAGCTGATGGCTACAAAAGGAAAAATCATGAACATATATGCAAGAGTTGCAACTTACTTCATCCTTCAAAGTGTCTTCAGTTCCATCGGTAGTAAGGTCGAGAATACTCAAAGTTGCAATTACAGCCCTTTTTTTGCTTCCACAAAGAAACAAAATTTCAACCATGCTGCTGACCAAGGCTCTGAAAAATTACAAGAACACTGTTATGGAAGGCAAAACAATAAAATACTGATCAATTACAAATAGCCAAGAAATTCTCCAACATTAACTACCATTAATTTCCAACTAAACAATGTAGAATCAACTTCACCTCCTGCCTCCCAACATAAAGATGCATCACATAAGATCAAAGAAACTCACAAACCCAAAGGCTTATTCATGAGAGAGAAAGATAAAGACAGCCTCAAGTGGAAATGGTCAGTCAGGTTTACTGGAGCTAAGTCTCTCTTCTTATCCGATCTCTCCTTTAATCAAACTGGTCAGACTATATAGGCTAATTAGCTGCCTTTTAGTCTGATTATGTGTTCTTTGTTTCTTGTCTTTTCCGGGTCTTATCCGAGATCAAATCTTAACAGTGACATCAAATCAGACTATAAGGAAGCTATAAGGGTGAAAGGTAAACCTAGATGCGAGGTGGCTGTTTCCGACGTATTCTCATTTCACTCCGTTTATTTCTACGGTGCGTCTGGCGAAATTGCATAAGCAAGTCGAGTGCTATGTGGATGACCTTGTTGTCAAGACCAAAAGGCGAGAAGACCATGTAGCCGATCTTCGCATTGTCTTCAAACGATTGAGAAAATACAACTTGAAGATGAATCCCTTGAAATGCGCTTTCGGAGTTTCAAGCGGTAAATTCCTTGGTTTCGTGGTTCGTCACAGAGGAATCGAAGTTGACCCAGCAAAGATGTTGGCCATTCAAGATATGCCTCCGCCAAAGAACTTGCGTCAGAGGATTGCAAGGCAAGTTGGCGTACATTAGACGGTTCATATCGAACCTCTCTGGACGGTGCCAACCCTTTTCTCACCTGATGAAGAAAGGAACTCCCTTTGTGCGGGATAGTCACTGTCAGGCTGCTTTTGAGAAGACGTTGCAATATAGCAAACCTATTCCCAGATCCACTCTGACCCGTAGACATAACAGTGACACCAGGGTTAACGATAGCAACATCTGGCATAGGCAAAACAGGCCCATCCTGAACAGAGAGAACTGGAATAACAGAACTACCCACAACCACCTCAGAAGAGACATTAATACCAACTAGCCCAGCATTCCCAATTGGAGCATGAGGTTTGAAGGAGAAAGATAAAGACGAAATTGTTAGAAAAATACAAGATTTTCTTGATTCGAAAGACAATCAAGAATCGCCAGAATAGTTATACAATCAAGGGGAATTCTGGGTAAAACTTGTTCCTACCGACTGAACAAATGATTATTCATGATTCCATACCGGCTTCAAATTAGAGAAATGTTATGGTAAAACTTCGTTTGAAACGATATGGTAGAAAGCAACGTGCGACTTGAAGGACACGGTCCGTTGTGGATTTTTACACCCACCACTTTATAAAAGAATGAAGGTGCTCTTGGCTCGACATCGGTTGTTCTGAGGAAAATCGATTTATTTCTTGGGTTTTTTTCATCGGTTGTGCTAAGCAGGTAGACTCCAATTGAGAAAATCAGTTCTTTTTGCCATTCCAACTTATTGGTCATCCATCTTTGTGTTACCAAGACTAAGCTTGTTGAAGCGACTATGAGGAAATTTCTATGGAAGACTTAAGTTCAGGTGGAGCTAAAATTTCCTGGGATCCGGTGTGTATAGTGTTTACAGATCAAACATTGTTAAGGAAATCGTAATTCCTAGTTGCCAAACTTCTGCACATATATGTGAGATGCAACCTTGATGTAAGCCAACAAATTTCGTATTACATTTCAAGCACATACAATAACCTAGATGTGAGTTTTAATTCCTCGTTGCCTAACTGTTGAAGATTGTTAATTTCCTAGTTGTCTCAACATTTTACAAATGTTTCAGTTGCTAATTGGTGTCAAGGTTAAAGAATAAACCAACGCATCATAAAAGAATATTCTTCTAAGAATGATGGCACAAAATTGAGAAGAAAACATAAGTTTGGGAACACATTTCAATCACCTTACATGCGAACCAAAGCAAACAGAGCCTCAAGTCCTTATCAATTGGGATCAGGAACATAAATATGTTTTCCACATCAAGCTGTGTCTACATGTTTGGTGATATTCAAAAAACCCTAGATCCTTTCGAACTACAGCCTCTAATGTCAATTTCGGTCTCCCCTACCTTTAGTGTTACCCTCAACCATAATTATATCACTCCTCTAAACTACTACATCAGCCGATCAACAACAGACATGTCCAAACCACCCTAATCTATTTTTATTTTTATCCCATCTTACCTTGTATCGGTGCTACCCTTGCTGAATGCTTTCATTTCTAATTCTTTCTCGCAAAGTCTTACCACACATACATCTTAGCATTCTCATTTCAACTACACTCGTCCCACCCACATGTTGTTTCTTAGTAGCCCAACCCTTCCTTCCATATCATACAACATGGCAGGCCTTATAGCAATATGGCAGAATTTCCCCTTCAACTTTGTGTGTATCTCGTGGTTGCACAACACTTTTGATGCACTCTGCCACTTAATCCATCCAACTTGTACACTGTTACATCATCTCCAATCTCTCCATCCTTGCTAACAATTGAGCCAATATACTTAAAATACTCGCTTTTCAGTAATTCCTTATTTTGGAGGGTCACTCTATCAATACTAGCACTTTAACCACCCCAAAGCTACATTCCAAGTACTCTGTTCTACTCCCTACTAATTCTAAATCCTTTTAACTCTAATCTTTTCTCCAAGTTTCTAATTTCGGATTAACACGCAGTTTCATCTACTAAGATATCATCATCCGCAAGCATCGTACATCATGGGATATCACCTGAATATGTATAGTCAATTCGTCCATAACTAAGGAAAAGACATAAGGTTTCAAAAAGGACCCTTGGTGTAATCCTACTGTGATAGGGAATTCCATTGTTTCGCATACGGGAGATTTAATAGTAAAGGCAGAACCTTTATACATGTCCTTAACCACCTCAATATACCTTCTTGTCACACCCTCTCTCCAAGACCCACCATATAACGTTACTAGGCACCTTATCAAATGCTTTTTCTAATTCTATGAAAACCATGTGAAGATCCTCCTCTTTCTCTATACTTTTCGAATAATCTCCTTAACAAGTAGATTACTTTCATTGTTGATCTACGAGGCATAAACCCAAAATGTTTCTCTGATACCGTTTTCATCATTCTTAGGCAATGGTCAATAACTCTTTTCCACAACTTCACTGACTCAATTCTTACGCGATGCTCAATGACTCATCAATTTAATGCCTCTTAATTATTGCAAATTTGCAACTTTAAATATCCCCTTTGTTCTTATATGTAGGTTCTCAGATGCTCTTTAGTCCCAATCTTGTTTAACAACTTCGTTCCACCTAGAATAACTGATAAGTGCCATGTTAGGCCACCCAGCTTACATTTGTTATGTCTTTTGCCATAGTTACTTGATGGTTTCTATTACTAAATACAAATGTTGGGCATTGGAGCCTGTTACACTGGATCGGACTTTAATTTGGAGACTTGCAGACTCAAAGATGGATGGGATTGCGATTCGAGAAAATCCAAGTGAGAACCAAAGAAAGAAGTACAACCTAGAAGGTCTAGAGGCTTGGATACTAGAATTACATTACCAAAACCTACATCAATCCAAGCTAGAAGGAAAAATAAAAGAATTTGAAATTATGTTACTTGGAACGTGGATCATTCTGGTACGAGGAATGAGAATGGGAACGTGGTACGCCACATACCCTAAATACCGGAACGCTAGGAGTAGACTTATATAACTTACAATCAAATAATATTTCAATTTCAATAATAAACACATACAATGAAATAGTTTACTGTTTCATGTAAACACATTTCTAGAAGCATAATGACCAACTTTTTTTTGCATATTTTGTCTTTCTGAAGCTCCAATATCTCTAGTCTTTGTAAGAGAAATTTTTGGATTGCTAAATTCACCACAATTCTGAATGCTCGTTCCAAAACATAATTTGATAGGGTATTTGAGTTTTTTGGTAAGATAGAAGTATAGAACTTTGATTCCATAACGAATAAGGAGCCAAGTTGCACAGCTCTCGGTAGTTCGACCATTCCTTTCTGCTCGATTATCCGATTGAGGTGCTTAGGTAAGGTTAAAAAGCAAATTCAAAAGAGCTACAACTTAGCATGAAATACCAATTCTCTAATTTTGACGTTTACTAGGTCAAAACTAGCCTGCAAATAGAGCCCAAAAGGCTGAATATAATTTCTTCCAAATTTTGCTTTTTCTTTAGGGTTTCCTCGTTTGCTTGGGACTTGTTAGTAGAAGTACAAAAAGGAGTATTCACATCAGAATTGGGGCACCTATAAGACTTTCTTTTCTCACTACCATGAGAAACTAGGCTCATCACTTCCAGTTTTGATGAAACCCAGTCCAGTAACTTCGGCTTTGTATTGTGTAGGCATTTAATGTTGGATTCAATGATTGTTGAACCCTAGCTTTTTGATTTATCATATTACGGTTTGATACTTGGGACCAATGTTTTCAAATCGGGATACGTATCTTGTATCGTTTTTTCAATTGTATACATCGTATTGGGATACGTATCGTGTATCTTAAAATACGTGAGTTTCTATTGTTTAGTTGGACAAGATTTTTGGAAGCACAGAACACTAAAAGACAAGAGTGGGGAATGAGACTATTTGTATTACACTGGAACTCAAACTTTTTTTTGGCTTGGTAGAAAATAGTTAGACCCATCCCTATTTATACTAGTCCATAGAAGGCTCTAGTACAAAGATATTTTCATACAAGATAAACTTTGAGGTAATTCTAGAATTACACATGTGACTAATTCTCACAAAAAAACTCTAGATATTTCGCAAGGATATTCTAGAGCTTCTAGAGATAGATATTTTAGTGTTCCTAAAGACTAGATATTTATATCTTCTTCAATAATATCTTTCATCTTTGGATTTTGTCGATTGGACTTGTTTGGACTTAACTTTCCTGTGCCAAAATACTAAATTTAGTTTATGGTTCAACAACGTTAATCATAATTAATATGAAAATACAATTAAAAAGTTGATATACCTAATAACACCAACAAACTATGTTTACTTTAAAAAAAAAAAGTTTTTAAGAAGCAAAATTTCAAGTCTTTCAACTGGAGCTACTACATTAAGACTTCATGTTCCATTTGCTAGGGAAAGAAAAGTCAGGCAACAAAACACAATCGAAGTACAGTTCTTTCTTCTATACAAGCCCTACATTGAGGTTGAATTTTATCAAATGGTTTGAAAGATGCCATAATTAGATCAAATGGCTTAGATTAATGCATTTGGGGTTCCGCTTCCAGAAATTAGGTCCGACTTTTTCCCAATAAGTAATCGTAGGAAACGTACCGAATTGGGATACGCGTATAAATCGTAGGATACGCGGTCGTATCATAGGATTTCTATACAAAAAGGATACAGGGTGGGATATGTATCGTTCTCCGAAGGAGACTATACAAATCGTAGGATACGTATCGTGTATCGTAGGTTTTTAACAACTATGCTTGGGACCTAGTGTAACGCATTTGATTACTTTGATTTCGACTGCATGGTTTTTACACTGATAGTCTTTATACATGTGATTGACGGATGAGATAGCTATGATTAGAGAAGACAAGTCATGCCTAGATAACATAGACGACAACCCGTGCCCATTGAAGATAGGTTATGTCATTGCTCAATCACAAGAATCCACTTGACGGTATCGTTGGGGCTTGTAGGCACAATGGATCAATATTGAATATTGAATTGACTAATGATACCTACTCTAATTAATTAGCCATTGTTACAAGGGTAGGCTGGATTTGAAATCCTAAGTCATCTCTCTCTCTCTTGAAACAAAATTAGATTAGATTAATTTATCTAGTTTAGTTCAGTAGCAATTACACAACGACGTCTTTTCCCAGACTAATTTAAAAAATAGCTTCTAAAAACAACACAACAGAGCCTCTTTGTACAGAACGCATGATACCCGGCCAAAACCACTACTCTATACGAGCCCAGGTATTAGTTAGGTTATAAATAAATGCAAAACCTCACAGCAATAAACTTAACACTTAAGTGATATGCAATCACGCAATGCATATGAACAACCTCAAAATACAAGGGAAAAATGCATGCGATGCATATTACAAACCGAGTTGTGATGCATACTACTGAGAACTGAGAAGGCAATGGAGTCCATCATTTTCACACATTCTTCCTTGATTGATGAGTAATAGATATGGGATGTGATTTGGGCTTAGTTTAGTATCTAATCTATAGAGGTGATTTTCTTCAGGTTAGGATACCTTCCCCATTATTGTTGGAAATGACACACACATATGTTCATCACATAAGGTGCTATCACATTGTTAAGGATATCTACTCTCTTCAATTTTAAATTTGTTGTCACAGTAACATGACATCAATGTATACTTTGGGCAAGATAAAAAAAACAAAATTAAATCACCTTGACTTTCTATCTTCAGTAAGAGAATCGAAAAGATCATCAGGTGCAACATATTCACTTTTACATGATCTCCTTGGAACCAAGTTATGCGGCATATTAATTGTAGGTTTACCTAATTCCTCTGGGAGAAAGATAATGTATTTGAGAACAATCGCCTGCACATCAAAAAAGCATATTAAGTAAGAAACGTCAGGTGAGAAGTATATGATTGTTTCAAAATATATGATATAAAAAAGAATCAAGAAAGCATCAGCCATTCATTGATTGCGTCAGAAAGAAGTAAAATAATTGCATCCATGAACTTTTTGGAATAATAAACCTAATGCATATAATGCAGATTTCACATTACATCAAAACCATGAAACACATAAGACTAGAAGGATGTAGAAACATAAACTATCACCGTCCGGCCAGAGAAACTACCATAACAATTAACATGGAAGAATCATAAACATGTGATTGCAACTTACTTTAAATCAATAAGAACAAACTATTATAAAATAAACATAAATAACTTCTGTAGAACGTGTTCTGTCCTGCACAATATATAAACAGTTAAGTTACTGGTAATAAGAAAACATGTTACTGAGTGAATTGAGTCACTAATCCAGGTATTAGATCCATCTCCAATGTTCTAAAAATCGCTAGGCGCTAGTCGGGGGGAAAAGGGAAGCCTAGCGCCTAGGCGGGGACTAGTTGCCCGACTAGTCGGCCGTCTAATCTAGGCGTCGGACCACCGCCTAGCACCTAGGCAGGGACTAATCAGCCTAGGCGGCCGCCTTTTAGAACACTGTCCACCTCTTAGTGAGATGGCCATATATGTAGTCATGAAGGAAGGCACTGTTTAGAACTTGAATAAAACTTAAAATTACTGCTTTAATAAGTTTTCTAAGAAGAATTCTTGGCAGTGAAATATGAACTAGTTGAGATCAAATGAGATAACGTATATTTGATGACAGTAGATCTGTGTAGACTTCAAAGGAATCTTCTTAAAGGTGGAGTCGGGCCATTGATTTAGGCCCTAGATCTACGTATCAAGCCGCCAACATTTTATGCCCTACGGTCTACCAACACCGCTTGACAAAAATGTAAGAACTAGTAAGATATTTACATCAAGTACAACCAAACAACCAATCATAGATTGAAATCTGTCCATTTTCTATAGGCATGTCAGCTAAATAGTTTATATAGGCAGGAAGGCAGGGTAGGATCCTTGAAGACAGTTAATTGCATCAGGTAAGAATCCACTTTGGAAAAGCATTACGAGTGGGAATTAAGTACAGCTTTCTCCATTCAATATCCCTTGCACGGTAAACAATTATACCAGAACTATGCTTTGGTGACAGTGGTTTGTTAGTAGAAACAACAAACAAACAATACATTGCAACTTGAACCTGTATAAATTAAGAGAGGGAATGCACTAAATGAACAGTGGTTTGGAGTTACTAACGGTCCTACACCAGTAACATCCCTGACGTTGATCCAGAGGACTAGAAAGGGATTGATTTAAAGAAACGAAAGTTTACAGCTATGCTGCCCTACTTTTATTTTCACTTATAATCCACAAGATGCCATCAACAAACTCAAGTAGGATGAAATAAGCGCCCAGCACAACACCTCCACATCACATCACAAACTAACACTACAGGATGCTAGAAATTTAAGATATCAAAAAGCTCAATAACTGGCAGGGAAAAATAATCATACTACAGTGGGTTGAAATGGCCAATGTAGGGCCGGCCCTAGGGCAAGGCCCAAGAGGCTGCTGCCTAAGGCCTCCAATTCTGGGCCCAAAATAGGGGCCCCCTTCTTAGATGAGTATAAATATAATTTGTTCATATTACAAGAGAAGACTCCTTGTTGGCTCAGCGGTAAGGCGATATCTTACCACATGGAACGTCTGAGTTTGAGCCCTGCATGATACCTTTTCTTTTGAAGTGTTTTTCTGCTAAAAATGATCTAATTTAGGCAATTGCAGCTACCAAGTTTTGAACCAACGTTAAGGAGGATACAAGGCAAGCGCTTTGGCTGCCGGAACCAAAGCTTTTTATGTGCTCCTAAAGAATTATATATAATTCTGCAAATATGTAGGGCCTCACCCTCCGATTTCGCCTAGGACCTCCAAATCCGTTGGGCCAGACCTGCCTATGTTCCATCCTAAAATATTATTACAAGTTACAACAAGGAGTTTAAATAAGATCAACCCATTTCTCTGTCATGGTCCTCTTGGATGACCGCGTGGCTAGAGGTTCCAGTACGCATGCTGAATTAGTTGCGGATATGAGTCTTTGGGCCAGAAGCAATTGATGTATGAACTCAAATGAAGAGGAACATCTATAGATTTCCTGTACACTGTAAGATACCTTTCTGTCCGTACAACAAAATGCACTGTAAAACTGAGACAGCCAAAGCAAGGGGGAAAAGAAGACTAATGAATTATATAATTTAACATCCAATTCACCTCTAGTAATTTGCATTTTAATAATGCAGAAATTTGCTTCGAACCTCATACATTTCAAACTCTCAAAATCATTCACCAAATCTAAGTTTTCTAAGTATAATTTAATCAACTTTCCTTCACTAGTAAGTTAAGCTGCTCAAAGAACAAAAGATGCCTAGATGACGACGCACAAGATAGATACCATAAAATTCAATACATCAGCAGGCAGGCTACAAATTAGCTCATGCTTTGTCCAATTAAACTCTAATTTCAAACTTGCGGAGGTAAATCGAGAGATCAAGACATTACTTGTATGGCTGCTAATACACCACAAGGCCCACCTTCATGCTGCACTAGGCCCATGGATGTTTCTCCATCAGAGCTAAACCTATACGAAAGTTCCCATAGTATTAGCAAGTAAAGGTATAACTATGCACTAATATTTATTGCTCATTGTGTAAAGGAAAAAGAGTAACAGTCTAGAATCAATAAAAAGAGAATGATGATGTCTCTTGCTGATAGACAAAGGAAAGTAAGAATATGAATGTTGTACATATCGACATACTAAACAAGTAGCCAACTGCTTAGAGGAATAACACACTTCATCACTGATATAGCAAGAACGGAGACAGATATTGTGCATGTGCAGAAGTACGAAGCACTATATCTATGAATTAGGTTAATTGGGCTTACAAAAATCATCTAAAAATACTACTTGGTTCTCTAAGTTATTATGAGTTAAATGTAAAGCTTCATGTTGGGAACGAATATCACCTGATGGAACTTTCATTCACAAGGGAAAGGATATACTCCGTATGACTTTGACTTAGGAGGCAGCAATGTCTTATGAACGTTTGGCAATTGTCCTGTGTCCTCTGGAGAGAAATATTTTATTTTAGCTAAAATAAGAATCTAAAAGCCTAGCTTTCAAAATGATTGTCATTTTTAGCTTATTTTACACCTTTTAAGCTTAAAACCACGAAAAGTACAACCAAGCACCTTTCTAAGTGCAACAGATTAAGCATTTGAATTAAAGCTTTAAGTTCAATAAGTTGCACAGAAGAGGAAACAAAATGCTGCCATTATAACAAACCAACTCTTCAAGAAATAAGACTAACATCAATTCCATCACTTATGGAGGGTTCTAGTGCCATTAAGATGTTTCATAGAAGGATTTTCTTATCAGCTAAACAATCTGCACTTTTTCCTTTTATTTTTTAGAATCACTGCCCCACCCGATTGGACAACTCCTAAGCTCTCAACTCAAGTGATCATACTTCCAAAAACGGAAAATGATGAATCTAGACCAAGTAATGGCCAGCCTCCCATTGGAACTCTCTAACCTGCCATCTTTTCCACAGACTTCTGTGGAAGATGGCAGGTTAGAGAGTTCCAATGGGTAGCAAACTTCCACCTGAGTTGCCAAATGGGGTTACATAAATTCACTACGAACTTCTTGTTTTAAAAATTGATGTCCTAAAATTCAGTTTAAAAGCCATCAAAGTAAACAAAAGGGCAATTCAATCACCATTCTGCAATAGTTTCACATGCAAAATAGCATTATATGTCTTCATGACAGTTGAAGCACACTCTTCACAGATATAGCAAAAACACAGTACATATCCAATATAATATACAATCCAGCTATTAATCATGCAAGGACGCACCGAGCTCTTTATTAGGCAGATCTCACAGTAAAATCTTAGGGCATGAAGAGTCTTATTTAAAACGACATCTTAGTTTTCTAGTTGTACTGTACACACCTCAAACAGCACTACCCTAGGATACATGGTCTAGGGCATGAGTATCAATGCGGGTGCGTATCCAGTATCAAACCTCCCCAAACTTAAACCATGGGTACTGGGGTATGCATCCAAAAGTTAAATATCAGTTCAGAAACATGTTGTAAGCACTTTTTGGTTTATCATGTAAGATTGTTAGGTATTGTTCTAGTATTTCCAGCAGAAGTTACGAAAATAAGCATCAAAATTATATTTTCTATATATTTTGAAGGGTGAGTCAGTATACTGCACTCCAATAGGTTCTACAAATTTAATTCTTTTATTATTTTTACATGTGATTGAACACAAGTTTAATGTGGTTTGGAGTTACGTTTAATTTTACAGATGAATGTGGTTTGGAGTAACAAATACATCCCTCAAGGTTATAGATAGGATTAAAAAGGGAAAGTAAGTCATTACGTTCTTTCTTTTTTTTAATCAAAATATTAATTCAGTTGCGTATATAACTAATGCATCTTATGTTTTCTTACAAGCAATTGCTTAGACCCATTTTCTAAAACAGCCATTTGGAAGAAAAGTCCAAAATGTAGAGTTTCCAATGGCTAGGTCTCAGTTGCATGAAGAGGGAACGAGAGCAGGAGTGGAGACAAGTACAAGATCCTAAGGTTAGGAGCACCGAAAGGAGTGTATGCATAAAATACGTTAAGAAATGAAAATCAAATGTTTAAAAAGATGTCCCTCAGAATGCCGTGCTGATTTTTTAGAATAGCATTAACAAACTGTAGTAACGACTGTGTAAGACTTTTCCAAGAAGAACAAGGTGGACTTGAAACTCTTTTATGATTCACAAAGACCCCAATAAAAGCCTACTAGTCTCTGTAAAAGTGGATGGATGTGTCCGCTCATGAATTGATTCGACGTGTTTGAGTAAAACCTTATTGGGCTGTCAATCTGTAGTAGCCCAATTTATTAAATAAACATAGCAGTAATTTCATTTACCACTGTAATGATAAAACAAGAAAAGTTGTACCCCCAACATAAAAAAACAGCAATCCCTCCCTCCCTCCCTCACACACACGCACACATCATCGAGTACTGTGGAGAATGCAAATAGCCCTCCCTCCACTTATTCTCAAAATCTCAGTTGATCATGTTTTGCCATGTTTGTCTTTGATGAAACCAGTGTTGCCGAAGATGTCTTCCACCACCCAAAATCCAGATCGCTAAGGACCCACTCCCATCTAGTTTAGAACCGTGCTCCTATCTAGATGAATTTGCCCACTTGTCACAAATCTTCCTCTGGAGCTCAAATCCGCGCTCTGGTGTCGACACCCTAGTTTGCACAATCCCTGCAGCTAAGGGCTAGGTGCAGTACTTTTGAGAAGGGGGGGAGAAAAGGAAATGGTAACAAACGAAAAATAGTGGTAAAAAAAAGTATAAACATTGTTACTTGGCATTTGAAGTTGATACCCATCAACTTCAAATTTGAGAAGAGAAAATATTGAAGGGTGAGTAAGCATTTAAATGTTTTGCTGGAGCACCTAAAACTTGACTAAACCTTCAAATTTCTTAACTTCCGGTGTTTGTTACTGTAACACCCCAAGCAGACCACTGGCCTAGTACTTTGATTTTGATCTACAAGTCACACCACATGGCCCAAAAGCTTAAGCTCAAGGTACCAGTAGTAGCCCACAAGGTTTGTTATATGCCCAAGATCACCCATGTAGACTTTCAATGTGGGACGGGGTGTTACAATCTCCCCAACTTTATAGTCTCGCGCCATCACGAGGGGTTGAGCACTATAATCACAGATACTAATCAAACCAACAACCAAATCCAACCAAACTCAAAGGCCCACATGGTCGTGTAAATGGGTTGCTCAGATACCACCTATAACGCCCCAAGCAAACCACTGGCCTAGTACCTTGATTTTGATCCACAAGCCACACCACATGGCCCAAAAGCGTGTATCGCAGCACACACGACACAACAAATTGAAGTTAACAAAGCCTAGCTTAAACAGAAAGCAAAGAGCACTTAAGAATACAAAATAATGAAAATTCATCGTACCTAATACCCTGATTACTCCACTGTGCTAGAATGTCCCTCGTGACTTGGTTACCAAAAACCATCAGAAACAACTGGTTTGCCACCTCCGGCGAAAGTTGTTCCCCCAAGTTGAGATTTTTTCCCACCTCAGGATCACCCATACTAGTCGCCTTCTGCTCCTCGGCCCTATCACCCAAATTTTTCTCAACACTCTTCTCGGCCACCTGACCTGCCACGGATCCCCTGGTGGCCAACATCCGCCTCTCTGCCGCGGCAGCCATCAGCTCCCGCTGGACCTTCCGGCTTTTAACCTCGGGCGATTCCTCCAGCGATTCAGCAGGACATCCAGCGTTCTCCCACGGCTTGCTCCTTTTTGGCTCCGGCGTCTCGTGCTGCTGCATACTCATCCTCATCGCCATCCGCAATTCCTCCTCCTCTTGATCCGCCATCGCACCCCTCCCTCTAGACTAGACTAGATCAGATCCAAAACAAAATAAATACTCCTAGACTTAACCACCTCCAAGTCTAGGGTTTCGAATAGACCTCTGTCTGATAAGTACACGTCTGACGTCTGTGTGTGTGTGTGTGTGGGTGTGTATGTATATATATCTGTATATGTGTGAAACTTACAGATCGAATTTGCCAGACGAATGAAAATTTCTGATGCGCATAATGGTTATCTCTGTCTCGAGAACGATCAGAAACAACAAACTAAATAGTGATCCAAATCGAAATCCTTGGAAAGGAATGTAGTACTCATACGGATGATACATACAAATTTCGCAGCTAATAAAATCCGATGAACAATTACAGGCAACCGAGCGCCGGCTGGGGGCTTAACTGCTTAAGACGAGGTGAGGGACCTCATTTCACCTCATTTCACCACTCCATGGCCCGATCCTGTTGTGGAATTCGTTCGACTTCTTTTCGCTGGAAGTACGATTTTGCCCCGGTGTGTTAGACGATGTCACGATGAGTTAAAGCTGATGGTGGAGAGGACCCGGGGGCTCTGCTGCCCCGGGGCACAGAAGCGACCTACACTGTCAAACGTTGCCGTTTTGGTCAGATAAAAAAACCAAATCATTCATTTGCAATTTTATGAAGCAGAAACGTGATTATAGGAGCCTTAAAGACAAAATTTGATTATGTCGCATTAGAATAATATGATCAGAATAGTAAAATCTTCACACCCGTTCAAACGGATTAAAAATTGGACCACTTAATTTTTTAATCATATTTTTTAATATATAAACGGTTTCAAAAAATTAGTGCCCAAATTTTCACTCCGTTTGAATCGGTGCAAAGATCTTGTTATTCTTATCATATTATTCTAAAGGATCGTAATTCATTTTTATTTCTATGGCTCTCATATTAAGTATATGTTCTTTATTTAGAACCCTATGAAGCAGAAATATGATTATTAGAGCCCTATAAACAAAAATTAATTATGACCCTTTAGAATACTATAATAAGAATAACAAGATCTTTGTACTGATTCAAACAGAGTGAAAATTTGAGCACTTAATTTTTGAAACCGTTTATATATTTAAAAATATGGTTAAAAAATTAAGTGGTCCAATTTTTAATCCGTTTGAATCGGTGTGAAGATCTTACTATTCTGATCATATTATTCTAAAGAGACATAATCAAATTTTGTCTCTAAGGCTCTCATAATCACGTTTCTGCTCTATAGGATTGCAAATGGGTGGTTTGGATTTTTTATTTAACCAAAACGGCAACGTTTGGCAGTGTGGGTTGGGGCTCCTGTGCCCCTGGGGCAGCAGAGCCCCCGGGTCCTAGTGGAGATGTCACTTGGGGGTGAAAAAATAAAAAAAAGAGGTTTTATCGGTTAATGGATTTTTTTTTTATCCGCATTCTATGACATTCTTTAGTTAACTAGAGAGTTTTTGGTAGAAATGACCACCATTTTTAAGCCCTTAGAGTATCAACAATGCTATTTGTAGGGAGGTGTAGGGGTTCGATTATTCAGGACCTTGACCGTGGATCTGGATTGAATCCTTCCTTCGCAGCTCTGTGCTCTCGCCGCTGGACTTGCAACAAGTAACTAGGGCTTGTATTACCCAGTGGCCCTCCGACGATCAAGTTAGATCTTAGGGGAAGTATTTAGGTCTAGGGTTAGGATAGTGTGGCGTACCTCTTTCAGGTGTGTATCCATTTATATTTATAGACCTAGGTTTACTTGGCCTCCAAGCTAGCGCGTGAAGAATACGCTCAGGTAATCGCCTCGGGTGACGTCACATATGACGAAAGGAATGAAACGGTTACGGAGCACATGGCCAGGCTTGATTCCAATGATTACGCCTACCGCATGAGGTGCATGACCCTCGTGGGACCCAGCTGGCGTAACTGTCTTTCCTGAACGTCTTCGGAAATACCGGAGCAGGGATAAGGCCCGGGGTGGCTCCGAAGTACTCAGGAGCCGACCCCGAACACTCAACCGAACCGAACACCGAAGGGGACTCATCATCCGTCCGTGACCCGGACCTTCCTTAACCGTCGGTTCGCAACTCATGGCTAGGTTACCGGGCTGGTAACCGAGGCCACTACAATAGCCCCTCAACGCTCTAGAACGCCACCCCTCGGCTCTAGGGAGTTGATTCTCCTTGTGAACCGATGCGTCTGAGTCTTCAGCAGATGTGATACCGAGGTGCAGAGCGGCTTCTGTCAAGACCGAGCTGCCAGCCCCAGCCCTAGGAGCCACGTGTTAATCATCGCCGAAGTGGGTGACATCATGCGTCGTCTCGGCACGTGAAATGTCAGATGATTGGTACGAAACGTCCCTTCGGGGACACGTGTCAACGTATGAATGGCTCGGCGCGCGACGCGTCTGACCTCAGTTCTGACCCTTGGTTGCTGACCGTCAGATGTGGACACGTGTCGAAGATCCTACGGCTCGGTGAGCGACGTTTCGTTTCCCGCGCGACCCTTCGTACGTTCCACTATAAATTCAGGGCAACAGGAGAGAGAACAACACTCAACTCTCAGACGACGTCGAACCGCTGCTGCCCTCTCTTGCAAAGCTTAGATCGTGATTTCAAGTGATTTGGCGAAGGATCTCTGCATGAAATTCAGGTATGATGATCTCCAAACATTACTCTTTATGTTTTGATCATTTTCTTCAAGTTTTTCATCGTTTTTGGCACGCATTGTGGCGGAAATGCCGTTCGCCGGTGTCTGGTTCACGGCGGCGCTGGACTTCTCCGGCGCTGTTCATGTTCTTCCCGAGCCCCAAACTCTTCCCGAGGCCTAAACTCATACCGAGGCCTATCTTCAACCTTATACCATATGAGTGATTTAGAGACCACACAGATTCTTCTCGAGGGGGAGGGTTCTGAAAAAGACCGAGGCCTAGAAACCCCGAGGAGCGATGACCATTCTGTCCCGAGCACTAGATCCTTTTGCTTTCCCCTAGGCATATAGCTAACGGGCTCTTGCACATTCTCTTTTTGTTAGGTGGGGGCGAATGGTCATTGAGTCCTCCTCGGGCAGCTCCAGTAGTTCTGACGACTCCTTGGTCGAAGCCATTTTTCAAGAGCTTTGGAACGAGAGATTTTACCGGATCCCAATCGACTATATTGAGTCGGCTGACCCTAACCGAGCTCCGCGAGAGATTACTTCACTCGATCCTTGGGAAATGGAAGCCCCCAATACGTCAAACCAGGGACCGGGACCATTTGCGAGTGCACCAGAGGAGGTGCGTGGGCACCGAAGACCGGTGAGGCCGTGCTCCTACCGAAATAAGTACTTCACCGGGGCCCCGGCTGCCTATGCCGAGTTCAAAAGGGTTTATAGCATTCCCCAGGATGTTGAAGTTCGGTTGCTGTCGAACACCGAACCCCAAAACTTTCTGCACCGCCAAGGGGAGTTGATCTTCCCCCTGATGGCCATTACCGAGGGTGGTATCAGGTTTCCCCTTCACAAGTTTGGCCGCCGGGTGCTCCGAACCCTCAACCTTACCTCCTCTCAGCTTACTATAAACTCCTACCGAATTATTACCAGTATCATCGAGCTGAGGAGGCAGTTTAACCTTACCTTCGGGCTCGAGGAGCTCTTTGGTGTTTATTTGGTGGGAGTTAACCGAGATCACGACCGATACTACCTTTCCTGCCGGACGGGGTACGACATGTTCCTGATTGACCACCTGCCAGATTCCGAGGAATGGGCGAGTATTTATGTTTCGGTGACCGGAAACTTCATGTTCGGGCCCGGAGAGAGCATAGATACTACCACCAGAGTTCAATTCGAGACTGGAGCTCCTGGTCGGTAGAAATTATTCTTCGGTAGATTACTCTTCGGTAATTAACTTGTAGATTTTCACTACACCTCGTATACTTGCATTGATTTTCTTGTTTTGGTACCTCTTTGAAGGCGAAGGTGTCGTTTAGGAGCTTCGGGAAAGGGCCGTCCGAGCTTGAATAACCGCCGCCTACGCAATCCCAATCACCAGCCGGTATGCCCCTAAGCTCCTCGGTTACGTCCCCACTTATACCAGTTACTTAAAGAAGAAACAGAGAAAGCAAAGGGTCCCGAGGGCAGGATAAGGAGGGGGCCGAGGAGGAGGTCGAAGGGGAGGCAAAGGAGCAGGGAGAGGAGGCAGAGGGGGCGCGCTTGGCACTGAGGGCAGCAGCTCCGAGCCTCGAGGTGTTTTAAGAGAGGAAATTGATCGAGAGACCCCCGAGAGGACCGGACTAAGCGACGAAATGACGGGTCCCGGAGCTCGCGAAGTGTTGAATCTCAGACGTCAGAGGCCGAGGGGCTGAGGCTGAGGTTCAGTTCCCGGTACACCTGGTGCTGGGACTTCAGGGGCGATCCCTGTTTCCCCGCAGGAGCCCCCGGAGAAAAGGGCTCGGCGTGAGGAGGAAGGTGAAGCCCGAGGTAAGGACAAGGAAATCGTCTGGATTACCGAGGAGGAGGAACGGGCGGAAGAGCAGGGTCAGGAGTCCGCTGAGGGAGGAGGGGGGACCTGGGTCCATCCAAGGGATCTTCCCTAGACCCCGGAGTTTCGCCACTACGCCGGTCGCCTGATTCATCACGCGGACAACGTGACCAACCTTGGTACAGCGTTCGGAATGCTCCGAGGTTGCATTCTCCTCAGGGACGCCAAGGCTATCCAAGGGTTGACCGAGGACATCACCGGAGAGATAGCGCAGGCTCTCTTCACTGTAAGTCATTACTTTTCATTTATTGCTGTTGGCTATGAGTCCACACTCGTGATACTTCTTCCGTTTGTTGCTTGTAGGCTGGTGCTCAAGCTTTGGTAGTCAACGACCGATGCCAAGCTCAGGAGCGAGAGATTAAGGACCTAAAGAAGGCCCTTGAACTGAGGGAGGATGACTTGAAGATAGCTCAGGAAACCTGCGATCTTTACCTTGCGGACTTCCAAAGGTGCGACAAGGAGAGGGTGGCTGCCGAAGCCCGAGCTGCAAAAGCCGAGGAGGAAGCAACTACCCTAAGGGCCACCCGGGCTCGCGAGGTTGAGGCTGCTGTGAACAAGGGCTTTGGCGAAGCCTGGGCCGCAGCCGGGGTAGAGTACAAGAAGCAGGTTCGGGAGATAGAAGCCGAGCTATACAGGGATCGCTTCTTGGACGGGCTTCGGTTCGGCCATGAAGCTCTTCTGAAGAAATTTGATCTCCCGGAGGACTCGGAACTCCGAGTCCTGCCCGAGGTACCTTCCGAGGAGCTTGTGATGCCCGAGGAAGAGGATGAGCAAGTCTTGAATCCCGAGGTGGAGGCTCTTTCCGAGGGTCAAACCACTCCTGCCGCCGTTGTTCCAACTGGGGATGTGGTCCAGACCCCCCATCCTCCCAGTACTTAGGATTTTTGTTTTTCTTTCAACTTCTGTTAGGCTGGACGGTTCCGAACATTTGGAATTTACCGTTCCAGGGCTTGTAAATATTTTTTGCTTAACAGGCACCGAACAGATGGCCGAAGCCTGATTGGATGTAATAGTTTGACGTAGGATTTCTAACTTCAAACGTATTCTGCTGTCTTTGAATGAATGCTCTCTTTCCCTTCACGATCTGCCTATTTTTGAAATGCTTGTATGGTTGTGTTATTATAACCGAAGGGTGGCTCTGCCCCTGCTTCAGTTAAATGTTGCGGAGTAACGAGGCAGGGTTTAACCGAAGTACCAACCAAGGAAATTTTGCCAACCGAGGCAAGTCTCAAAAATGTTTGTCGAGAAGTTTTAGCTGTTTGCAGCCCCTGTGAATCAGTCGAGAGTTGACCGAAGTATCTGAGCGAGTTCGCCGAAGTTCCAACCGTCGGTTGGATAACATAGGACCGAGTAGGTTGAGAGGAGGCAAGTAGTTAGGAGGTTTTGAATTTTGTGTGCCCCTGCGTCGGTTCAATTTACCTTAGTCCTGGCGAAGTAGATTGAGGTAAACTCAGCGTGGTGAGGTAAGTCTGCTTAGATTAGGGCTAGGGTCCCGAAGTGGAAATGGCGTCGGCCATGACTCCGGGACGTAGCGAATCCAAACAGTGAATGACTTATTGGTTGGTCGGGATAAGGGGCTCGGGACGAATACCGAATGTCTTTAATGCAACCGACCGAAAGTCCGAACGACCGAGAAGGTCGTGGTGACTTGGTGAGAGATCCGCCCTAGGGGGTTACCCATGGAGGACAGTCTCCGAAGTCAGGGTAAAACGGTCCGAGGAGAGACGAACCGAGTAGGAAGAGTAAATGACAAGATTGAACAGTAAGGGTAAGAAAAGTGAATTCTCATTAAAACTGAAACATGCCATTACATAAGTGAGTTGGTCTCCACCCCATAATTTGGAAAAGAAAAAAGCCTGCATTTTTCTTGCAAAAAGGGAGAAAACAAGCTGGCCCTCGGTACTGAAGCTTGGCTATCCGTAAAACTTCTTCAGGTTGTTAGCGTTCCAAGTCTTGGCGATTGGAGAACCGTCCAGCTTCTCCAGCTTATAATTTCCCGAGCCGAGATGCTTGAGGACTCAGAAAGGGCCTTCCCAATTAGGCATCAGTTTTCTCTTTTTAGACTTGTCCACCACCTTTTTCCAGACAAGATCGTCTAGTTTGAATGACCGAAGATGGACGCTACGATTGTAGCCCTTGACAACCTCTTGCTGATATGAAGCAAGCTTGATTCTTGAGTTCTCACGCTCCTCTTCGGCTAAATCGAGGTCCGCAACGATATTTTCGTCATTCACCGACTCGTCAAAATTTTCAGTCCGGATTGTCGGGAGCCCGACCTAGAGGAGAATGACAGCCTCCATTCCAAATGCCAAAGAAAAGGGGGTGCAGCTGGTAGATCGCCGAGGCGTTGTACGGTAGCTCCAGAGCACCCTAGGGAGCTCCTCGGCCCATTTGGCCCGGCGTGATTCGAGTCAACGCTTCAGCCCGGAAGAAATTACGGCTTCGGCCTGCCCGTTGCCCTGAGGGTAATATGGAGTAGAGGTGTCCCATTTGATGCCATATTCGTCCAAAAGGGCTCGGTATTTCTGTCCGGTAAACTGGCTCCCATTGTCGGTAATGATGGCAAAGGGTACACCGAAGCGAGAGATAATATTTCGCCAAACGAAACGAATGATGTCAGTTTCCTCAACGGTAACAAGGGGTTCGGCCTCGACCCACTTGGAGAAGTAGTCGGTGGCGGTGAGGAGAAACTTAAATCCACCTGGGGCGACCGGGAGCTTTCCAACGATATCCATGCCCCACTGGGAGAAGGGCCATGGGCTGGTGAGGGGGCTGAGGTCTCGTGCCGGCTGGTGAATGATAAGAGCGAACATTTGGCACTTCCAACAGCGCTTGACATACTCTTCGGAATCCTTCTTCATTGTTGACCACCAATACCCTTGAGTGATGGCTCGGTGCGCGAGGGAGCGTCCGCCGGAGTGGCAACCGCTGTCCCCGGCGTGGAGCTCTTCAATGATGCCAGGTACCTGATGGGGTTGTGCAACCAGTAAGTAGGGACCGGTGAATGACCTTCGGTAAAGTTTGCCGTTTGGGTTGAGCTAGAAGAGGGCGGCTTTATTTCAGAGTCGGTGGGCGTCCTTCTTGTCGGTTGGAAGAATGTTGTCTCGCAGGTAGCCAATGATCTCGTCCATCCAGCTCGGACCAAGCTCTACGTTGAGTATCTCATGGCTTAATGCTTCGAGCTCAAAGTTGGGCTTGTCGATGGAACTGAAAGAGATGGACTGGTGTTCCAAAGCAGAGCAGGCCGAAGCGAGTCTGGCGTGGGCATCGGCGTGAGCATTCTGTTCCCTGGGAATGTGTTCGACGTGAATGGCCTTGAAGCCTTTGAGCAACCGAACGGCAGAGCTGAGATAAGTACGCATTCGGTCATCCCGAGCCTCATATTCTTCCGACAACTAGTTAACCACTAGCTGAGAATTGCTGTAGATTACAAGTTCGTCAATACCGAGGGCTTCAGCGGTCTTGAGTCCGGAAATGAGCGCTTCATACTCGGCCTCGTTGTTGGAGGCCAGAAAATTGATGGATATGGAGCTTTCGTGTAGAATACCCGAGGGAGAGAGGAGCACAATCCCAGCTCCGGCGCCTCGGCTATTTGAGGCGCCATCCACATACATCTTCCAAACATCGCCATGGAAGAGTTTCCAAGTGGTGCTATGGTTTGCTTGGAGAACGGTTTCGGGGTGGGGGGCTGGAATGGAAGCCAGGACGTCGGCTGGAGTGAGCTAGGCGATGAAGTCGGCAAGAACCTGAGCCTTGATTGCTGTCCGGGGTTGGAAATAAATTTCGTAGTTTGCGAGCTCGACGGCCCACTGCGAGATTCGGTTGGAGAGATCCGCCTTCCGGAGGAGTGACTTAAGTGGGTACTCGGTAAGCACGATGATGCGGTGGGACTGGAAGTATGGGGCAAGCTTCCGAGAGGCAGAGACGAGGGCAAGAACGAGCTTTTCTAATGGAAGATAGCGCGTCTCGGCGGGTGTCATTGACTTACTGGAGTAGTAGATGGGTTGGTGCTCACGCCCCTCCCGTCGAACAAGGACCGAGCTTATCACATGCGCAGAAACGGCAAGGTATAGGAACAGATCTTCCTGGTCCCGAGGTGTGACGAGGAGCGGGGCCTCGGAGAGATAGGCCTTCAACTGCTGTAGGGCTCGGTCATAGTCCTCGGTCCAGTTGAAACTTCGTCGGCTACCTTTAAGGAGGGCAAAGAATGGCTGGCATTTGTTAGAGGAGCGACTTATGAATCTATTCAGGGCGGCGGCCATGCCTGTCAGGCGCGGAACATCCCTCTTGTTGTGGGGAGCCGAGAGCTTCTCGATGGCTAGGAGCTGTGCAGGGTCGGCCTCAATACCGCGCGGGAGACGAGATGACCGAGGAATTTGCTAGAGCTTAGACCGAAGGCACATTTCTCGGCGTTAAGGCGGAGCTTGTGCTTTTTAAGGATTTCAAATGCTTCGGCGAGGTGAGTCAGGTGATCACCGGCCAGCATGCTCTTGACCACCATATCATCGATGTAGGCCATCATAGTATTTCCCAGCAGACGCTCGAACATCTTGGTTATCATCCGCTGAAAAGTTGCCCCGGCGTTCTTCAGACCGAAGGGCATAACGAGATAGCCAAAGATCCCGTGGGGGGTGATGAAGGCCGTGTTTTCAACGTCTCCTTCGTTCATGGCGATCTGGTGGTAGCCTCGGTATGCATCCATGAAACTGAGTCGGTCGTGGCCCGCTGTTGCATCTACGAGCTGATCAATCCGCGGGAGGGGAAAGAAATCCTTCGGGCAGGCATCATTAAGATTGGAATAGTCAACGCAAACCCGCCATTTGCCATTCTTCTTTTTGACCACCACGGTATTGGCCAACCATTTAGGGTATTGTACCTCCCGAATGGCTTTTGCGTTTAGGAGCCGGTTGACTTTTTAATGACAGCTTCGGAATGAACCGGGGAGGATCGCCTTGCTTTTTGTATGACCGGGCGTTTGGTTCGGTCGATATTGAGCTCGTGGCAGATGAATTTGGGATCAACTCCGGGCATTTCATAGGGGGTCCAAGCGAAAACCTCGATGTTGTTTTTGAGGAAGTCCACCATATTGTTCCGCTCGGTGTCACTGAGTGAAGAACCGACAAGAAAAACCGTGAACCGTCTTCGGTGATGGGGATGGTGATAAGGTCCTCAATTGCTTTCTCGTCGGCCGGCCTGCCGACGTCTTCCAACACTGGGACTTCGGGCACTTCGATGAGGTTGACCCGGGAAGTTTGCTTGTTGCTTCGGACCGCATTGACATAACATCTTTTGGTTGCGGTTTGGTCTTCGTATAATTCCTCCTATCGTCCGTTGGCGCCTATGAAGCGGACCACCTGGTGGTAGGTAGGGGCAATAGCCTTTAACTTATGGAGCCAGGTGCTCCCGACAATGGCGTTATAAGGGCTTGGGACATCGACTACGACAAATTCCATGTCCAGGACAACCGAGCCAGAGCGGACTGGGAGAGTGATCAGACCGAGGGGCCAGACCGGAGCCCCGTTGAAGCCTATGAGTGGGACTTCGGAAGGACGAAGTTCGGCGTCTGAGAGTTTCAAATCTTTAAACAGGAAGTAGTACATGACCTCAGCTGAGCTGCCCTGGTCTACGAGGACGCATTGGACGTTGAAGGCTCCGATGCGTAGCGTGACCACGAGGGCGTCATTATGTGGGAGTTGGATGCGGGTGAGGAGATCCTTCTCGGTGAATGTGATTGTCCACTTAGCTCCGTCGTCGGTCCGGGGCCGCTTTGCTTCGGGATCGACTAGCATGACCTGTTTGGAAGAGGAGGCGTCATCCAACTCGGCGCGGATGATATGAGCAGCTTCGGAGTTCAAAGGGCCGTGGATGACATGAATCGTTTGGACCTCTTCTTCGGTGCGTGCTTCGGCCTGTTGTGCCCGAAGCCTCGTCTTCTCATGATCGATCAGGTTACTGAGATGGCCGCCGGCGACAAGCTGCTCCAAGTAGGCCTTGAAGGGCTTGCAGGCGGTGGTAAAATGACCCTGTTCGTTGTGGTAGCTACATCGGACTATCGGATTTTTGATTTTCCTGTTTTTGGTACCGAGCTTTTGGTTGGGGAAGGAGAAAAAGGGCTGATCTTTCACTTGGTCGATAATCCTGTAGATAGGGACAGTAAAGACGGTCTTCTCAGCATTGAAGTCACTTTGCCTCGGTGCCTTCCTTGGTGCCTGTTTGATATTATTGATTTGCTTCTTAGGTGTGGAAACTGAGGCGGGAGTCGGAGCGGACACCAAGATGAGTGGTGTCTTGGAGCTCATGGCCTTCCCGATGCCTCTTTCAGCTTTAGATTCTATGAGTTGGCACCACCCTTCGATGCGAGTCATGAGGTCCTTCATGGAGTTAGGTTTGTGTCGGGCAAGGTCATCGTAGACCTGCTCGTCTTGGGCGGTGAGGCCGAGTTTGAACCTGCGGGCCGAGATGACACCGTCGCAGCCTTCAATTTCGTTGAACAATTCCCAGTAGCGACCGGCGTATTGCCGGAGTGTTTCGTCGGGTCGTTTACGGAGGGAGAGGAGAGAATCGATCTCCTTCTCGTGCTTGTTACTCGTGATGAACAGAGCCATGAAAGCATCACAGAGGGAGTCGAGCGAAGATATTGACCGTGCGGGGAGCTGTTTGAACCAGGTTAGGCCCAGGTTCCCGAGGCTTGCGGGGAAGACCTTACAGAGGAAGGTGTCGTCCGAGGGCTCGTTGCGGAGAAAAAGAGACATAACGAGTTTGTACTGTACCAAGTGAGTATAGGCCTCGGTTTTGCCATCGTACTTGACAAATTTGGGTTGGGTGAAGCCTTTCGGGGGGGTGACCGAGTCGATCTCCTTAGTGAAGGGGGAGGTCGTGAGTCTCTCGAGTCGGGCATCGCGGTGAGGTCGGATCGAACGGTCGGAACCGTCTGGATGCTCAGTCGCGGTACGCCTCTTTGGGATCAACTGGTCCAATCTTTCATGTTCCTTTCTCTTTGGTTGAGTGCTTCCCGACTTCTGGGGGGAGTGCTCGTGTCGATGCTTCTTGTAGCTATCTCGAGCATAGGGCTCGAGGCGCTCGGTGACCTTGCTTCCGTCACCCTTCTCCTTGGGATGTACGATGAATGGGCTTTCAGAACGAGTATTTTTTAATCGCTCACGATACCCCTTGGTTTGGAATTCCAGGAGGCCGATGTCATCGTTAGCAGCTTTGGTGAAACTGGGAGTGGGCTCACAGCGGCCCTTCCCAATCCTGACTGGGTGGGTGGAGGAGGAGGAGATGCTTCCGTCACCAAGCCTTTCGAAGGCGGACGGCTTCCTGCGAAGGCCTCTGGGGTAGGGAGAACGGGAGTGCTCCCTGCGTCCAGCACCTCTTTCGTTACGACCCTCCGACGGCGGCTCAAGACGATCCTTGGCGGAAGGGCGCGATTGGTGCTCCACTAGGTGGCCTCCCTCACGGCTGCGGGGAGGGCTATGATGGCTTTTCCTTCCGCCGCGGCTCCCGGAGGAGTGAGACGGTGAGATTTGGAGGAGGTGCTTAATCTCCGCTAGTTCGTCCCGGATGTGCCTATCGCGCTCGACGACCGTTGTCAGGTCGTCGATCTTCCGCTCCAGGTGGCGGATGTAGGTTTGAAGTTCGGTGGGAGCCCCCGCGTCCAGAGTCGAAGTTCCGGCCCCGATCCCGACAGACATGTGGGCCTTTCCAAGGGCGCCTGTTCCGCCGGCAGCCAAGTTCTGGTCCCCGAGAGTACCGAGACCAAAGGTGGTCTCACTAGGATGTTGATCGTCGACTTCCACCATGGTTAGTTCAGAAGACTTGAATAGAGCTTCTTGTGGAAGGGAGTGATTGAACGAAGAACGGCTAGGTCCCCAGTAGAGTCGCCAATTGTAGGGGTTCGATTATTCAGGACATTGACCGTGGATCTGGATTGAATCCTTCCTTCGCAGCTCCGTGCTCCTGCCGCTGGACCTGTATCAAGTCACTAGGGCTTGTATTGCCCAGTGACCCTCCGACGATCAAGTTAGATCTCAAGGGAAGTATTTAGGTCTAGGGTTAGGATAGTGTGGCGTACCTCTTTCAGGTGTGTATCCCTTTGTATTTATAGACCTAGGTTTACTTGGCCTCCAAGCTAGCGCGTGGAGAATACGCTCAGGTAATCGCCTCGGGTGACATCATATATGACAAAAGGAATGAAACGGTTACGGAGCACATGGCCAGGACTGATTCCAATGATTACGCCTACCGCATGAGGTGCATAACCCTCGCAGGACCCAGCTGGCGTAATTGTCTTTCCTGAACGTCTTCGGAAATACCGGAGTAGGGATAAGGCCGGGGGTGGCTCCGAAGTACTCAGGAGCCAACCCCGAACACTCAACCGAACCGAACACCGAAGGGGACTCATCATCCGTCCGTGACCCGGACCTTCCTTAACCGTCGGCTCGCAACTCATGGCCAGGTTACCTGGCTGGTAACCGAGGCCACTACAGGAGGTATTTCCGAAATAGGTACAAATGAGGCCCGAACACGTGGTACGTGGGATCATGGTTTGAGTAAGATAGGATAAGTCGCCGTGCAATACGGTGGTCGGAGATATGGGCTAATGACATGAGAAGACATTGGTCCAGGGAGTCTAAACGGGGCAAGGGTCAGTGAACATGAGATGTTATTGGTCCAGGAGAATTGAACCAGTGACATGTGAAGTCATTGGTTCAAGTAGTTTGTTCGGCAACGAGAGGGCCGAACAGGAGTAGAATTCTGGGGGAAGCAGCCTCAGTAGCAAGGAACGCTCTGGAAAGTTCCAGAATAGTGATATCCCGTAAGGAAATAGGATCTCGATAGAATAGGATCTAGAGAAGATACCCAACGGGAATGGGATGTTCGGCCAGCTATGGAAAAGAGTCCTAAGAGGACTAAAGTAATGAGTTGATAAGGGAACGAGAATCCACGATATTCTGGGTTTCCTATACGAGATAGGAAACCTAGGGCAACAAGGATACTTGGGCAGCAAGCATTCGTAAATCTATAAATATGAGGTAAACCTGGAGGTAAAAGGTACGCAATACGTTGCATTATTCGATACTTCCTACTGATAATTAGGGTTTCCTGCTAGTACGTAATATTAACTTAGGCATCGGATGGCCTTTTGCCACGAGAGATAAAGATGCGCTCACCCATTGTCTATTTTGCAGGTTAAAGCTCCGACGACGTGTTAAGGTTTCCGGCGAGAAGTTACAAGTGGCCGTTGTTTTCTTGTGGTGTTCAAAGCCTCTTTCGTTTTTCTCCACTTACAATTGGCGCCGTCTGTGGGAAACGAAAGAGATCCCTTTGAAAAAACGACCATGGTGGAAGAAGACCCATAAACACCGCTTGATCCAAAGAACCAGTTAGGTGGGGGAGGTGATAAGTCCCCACCAGATCCTCCAATGAAGCCCAATGGCGGGCATACCAAAAGGACCACGAGCAAGGCCCACCCCTTGACTGTCCATGATAACTCCAAGAACAAGGAGGGCAGGACAGCCACGAAATCCACGAAAAGGAGTAAGTCCCATCGTGGGAGAGAGTCGGTTGCACACTCGAGGAGTGTGCACAACAACGAGGATATCCTGGACAAGAAGAGACATGAAATTGAGGAATATGCTCATCTAATTAAGAGACGAGAGTACAAGATTCAAAAGTTGCAAGGGATACGAGAACATCTAGAAGATTCTGGACTTTCACGACGAAATTCCAGGGGAGACAAACTGGCTCTGGTTATACACAACAAGAAGGCTCCTTCACAGAGAAGGAGGAGCAAGAGCCCCACTCCAAGAAGGAAAAGGGTTTCTCCTCGAGAGAGAAGGAGCCGAAGTCGGAGTCACACCCCCGAGGAGGGAGAGATTAGAAAACATCATAGGGATAGGTACGAGAGACTTGATTCCGATTGGGAGAGGAGTGCTCCCAAAAGAACGAAGGAACAAGAAGAGGGGACCATGTCTGCACGGAAAGCCCGTAGCAACATAGCATCCTCCCCCTTTGCAAGGAGGTTGCAAGAGGCAAGATTGCCGAGCAGGATGAAGCACGAGGCGTTCATCCTGTATGAAACAAATACAGATCCCGTAGCGCACATACAGCATTACCAACAGGCAATGTTTATGCACCTCGGGGATGATGCAATCATGTGCAAGTTGTTCCCATCAAGCTTGGGAAAGGTGGCTCTATCCTGGTTCCATAAGCTAGGCCTGCATTCCATACGGGGATGGGGGCAATTGGCCGAGGAATTCACTGCTCGGTTCCTGACAAGCAGAAAAGCACCAAAGACGTTTGAGAGCCTCTCTGTTATGAAACAGGGAGAGAATGAGCCGATCAGAGACTATGCTAAAAAGTACTGGGAGACTTTCAATGAGATTAAAAGTTGCATTGAGGAATATGCAATAGCCACGTTCAAGACTGGGCTACCTGTTCGAGGGGAACTACGTAAGTCCCTAAACATGAGTCCAATAGGAATGCTGGCAAAGCTAATGGAACGGATTGAGCAGCATGCCAGGAACGAGGATGACATACTGCGAGAAGACGACAAGGTGGTAGCCGAGCAGGCCAAGGGTCCTGCAAAGAAAGCAGATAAGCCAGAGCCCAAAACTTACAGGGAGAGGAAGGATTATGGGCAGGCTAAGAAGGAGTCGTATAAGGAGAAACATGCTCCGGACCCCAAATCCTTCTTCTCAGTAACAACGGTTTGGAAGGAACCAATCTATCGGATTCTTTATCGAATAAAGAACCGCCCATATTTCAAGTGGCCCCCAAGGCTAGAGGGGGATAAAGATGCAAAGAGGGCTACGAGTCAGCATTGCAGTTATCACAAAGACTGGGGTCACATGACGGAAGATTGTGAGATGTTCAAACAACACCTTGATGACCTAGTCTCACGTGGTTATTTGAAAGAGTTCATTCAGGAAGAGCACAAGGGTGCAGAGAAAGCAATGGAGTTGGATTACGAGCAAAATCCAAGGGGCGTAATCCATATGATACATGGATTGGCCGCACCTTATACGAGAAATGAGGTGAGGTTGCTCCAGAGGCAAGTAAAGCACGACCAGCATGTGATGCAGTTGGGAAAGAAATGAGGACGTGAAGGAGACGATTGCAACGAGGGCATAGTCTTCATGGATGAGGATCTGGGAGGAGTCCAGGTACCGCACAATGATGCTTTGGTCATAACCCTACAGATTGGGGAATATGACATGGAGAGAATCTTGGTGGATTCAGGGAGTTGTACAGAAGTGCTGTACTACGATGCGTTTAAGAGGTTGGGATTGACACAGTCGGATTTGGTGCAGTCGATAACTCCTTTGGTCGGATTCAGTGCGGGTGCAGTTTGGCCCTTAGGCAAAATAACCCTTCCTGTTCGGGCAGGAACAGTGGTGCTGCGGACCGACTTCCTGGTGGTGGATGTACCGTCTTCCTATAACGCGATTATAGGAAGAACATGGTTGCATAAGATGAGGGTAGTTTCCTCCACTTACCATCAGATGGTAAAATTCCCCGGGTCAAATGGCATTGAAAGAATTAGGGGAAATCAAAAGGTTTCCCAACAGTGCTTGGTTTGTATAATCAAGAAAGCACCCAAAGCAAAGTTGGTCCAAGCAATCGAGGTTCCAAACCAGCCGAGCATCGAGGATGTCGGAGGGAACCACGCCGAGAAAATGGTGGAAGGACTGAAGAATTTCAGATCAACGAGAATGATCCATAAAGGTATTTCTTGATTGGGGAAAACCTGAGCAAGGAAGAAGAGGAAGAGTTGGTAGGGTTCCTCAAGGAGCACGTTGATGTGTTCGCTTGGGCACCCGAAGAGATGCCAGGGGTGGATGCAAACGTGATTTGCCACCACCTGAATGTGGATCCACAACATAAGCCCATGATGCAGAAGAAAAGACGATCAGCTGTGCAGCATGTAGATGCTGTTATCGAGGAGGTTGACCGTTTGCTCGAAGCTAAGGCTATACGAGAAGTGTACTACCCAGAGTGGCTGTCCAACACTATGGTGGTAAAAAAGAAGAATGGGAAGTGGCGTGTTTGTGTAGACTTCACGGATTTGAACAAGGCATGTCCAAAGGACAGTTTCCCCCTCCCGAGGATAGATCAATTGGTTGATGCAACAACAGGGTGTAGGCGGATGAGTTTCCTTGACGCATATCGAGGATATCACCAGATTGCCACTTGATCAAGAGAAGACATCCTTTATCACTCCAAGAGGGCTATATTGTTATAGCGTCATGCCTTTTGGTCTGAGGAACGTCAGGGCAACATACCAGAGGTTAGCAACGATTATGCTAAAGAAGTTGCTCGGCAAGACTATGGAGGTATACATAGACGACATGGTGGTCAAAAGCAAGGAGAAGCAAGACCATATAGCCGATTTGAAGGAGGCCTTCGAGATACTTAGAGAGTACAAACTGAAGCTCAATGCCTCGAAATGTGCGTTCAAAGTAAGTTCAGGAAAGTTCTTAGGTCACCTCGTGACCATAAGAGGAATAGAGGCGAATCCCGATCAAATAACAGCTTTGTAGAGGCTCCAAAGTCCAAGGACCACGAAGGAGGTCCAATGACTGACGGGAATGGCGGCGGCCCTTAACAGATTTATCAGCCGGTCCAGTGACAAGTGTAGGCCCTTCTTTCAATTGTTGAAGAAAAGAGAGGGATACGAATGGGGAGCAGAATGCGAACAGGCATTCCAAGACCTGAAGAAGTACTTGGCATCGGCCCCGCTCTTATCTACTCCTAAACCGAGTGAGTCCTTAACTTTGTACTTAGCAGTCTCTGAACATGCTGTTAGTGCAGTATTACTGAGGGACAAGGGATCCGAGCAAATCCCTGTCTACTACGTAAGCAAAACGTTGTTGGACGCAGAGACGAGATATCTGCCCCTCGAAAAGTTGGTCCTGGCATTAAGGACAGCAGCAAGAAAGTTGCCCCATTATTTCCAGAGTCACAGAATTGTGGTTTACACTGAATTTCCATTGAAATCTTTGCTACGAAAGGCAGATTTCTCGGGACGTATTTCAACCTAGTCGGTAGAGTTGAGTCAGTACGATATTGACTACCAGCCGCGCACTGCAATAAAGGGGCAAGTTCTGGCAGACTTTGTAGCAGAGTTTTCTCCTACAGTGGCTCCTCGACCTCCTATGAGAGAGGAGCAGCCAGTTGAGCCATCAACCAGGAAGGGTAAGGAACTTGCCAAACAAGATCCCTTGGAGTGGAAACTATTCGTTGATGGTTCCGCGTGTAATACAAGATTAGGGATTGGGGTTGTACTTTTCCCCCCTGAAGGAGTAATGATGGAATTGTCTCTTCGATTGGGTTTTAGTGCTTCAAACAATGTGGTAGAGTACGAGGCACTCCTGGTAGGATTGAGAAGTGCTAAGACCCTGAAAGTCAAGAGAATACGAGTATACTATGATTCACAACTCGTGGTGAACCAATTATCCGGGGAATACGAGGCCCGGAACGAGAAGATGGCAGCCTATGTGGAGGCCGCCAAAGATTTGCTCGATACTTTTGAGAAAGTGTATATCGAGCAAATAAGTTCTAGGCAGAATGCCCATGCAGATTCCCTAGCATGGTTGGCCGCAGCTGTGCCAACAGTGTTCAAGAGAAGGGTAGTAGTGGATTATCTTGCTGAGCCGAGCATTGGAAGGAGCGTGGAGTTGGTCTTGGACGTGAACCAAGGACCAAGTTGGATGGACCCAATAGTGGAGTTCTTACGAGATGAGACACTTCCCACAGACAAAAAGGAGGCTCACAAGATAAAGACAACATCTGCACGGTTTTGGCTGTCGCCCGAAGGGAAGCTGTATAGGAAATCCTTCACAGGACCATACTTGCTCTGTGTGCACCCCGAGATGGTGCAGAAGTTTCTCCACGAGATTCATGAGAGGACATGTGGAAGCCATGCTAGGGGCAGGTCCATTACCCACCGAGCAATTACCCAGGGTTACTGGTGGCCGCACATGCAGGAGGATGGAAAGGTGTATGTGAAGATTTGTGAGAAGTGCCAGAAATTCTCACCGATGAACCGAACACCAGCCGAGGATCTAGTGCCCTTGACAAGTCCTTGGCCATTCGCACAATGGGGAATGGACATCGTGGGTCCACTCCACAAGGCAACTGGGAATAGGAAATTTCTGTTGGTAGCAACGGACTATTTTACTAAGTGGATTGAGGCAGAGCCGTTGGCCAAAATCACTGAACCTATGATAGAGAGGTTCGTATGGAAGAGTATTATAACTCGATTTGGAGTCCCTTATTCGTTGATCACGAATAATGGGTCACAGTTCCAGAAAAATTCAAGGCCTTTTGTGCCCAGTATGGAATACAAAATTATTACTCCACTCCAGCCTACCCTCAGAGTAATGGGCAGGCAGAGGCAGCCAACAAAACTATACTTGACGGGATCAAGAAGAGGTTGGACAAGGCAAAGGGGAAGTGGCCCGATGAATTGCCACTGGTCCTGTGGGCGCACCGAACAACCCATAGGAGGTCTACGGGAGAGACCCCCTATTCTTTGGCATATGGAACAGAGGCTGTCATACCGCTGGAAGTGGGTTTGTCGACCAACAGGACCGCATTGGTTGAAAGCGGAGGCAATGACAGAGCCTTGGAGATCGAGTTGGATCTTGTCGAGGAACGAAGAGAGAGGGCTCTAGTACATTTGGCCTCATACCAGGAGCAGCTGATGAAGAGTTATAATAAGCATGTCCACCCACGAGAGTTTGGTGTAGGAGACCTTATGCTTCGTAAGGTGCTCGGCAATACCAAGGTGGCCAACAAGGGCAAGTTGGGGGCTAATTGGGAAGGCCCATATCGAGTTACGGAGATTGTGGGCATTGGGGCTTATCGTTTGACAGACCTGGATGGGAACCCGGTGCCAAGGCTTTGGAATGTCCACAATTTGAGGAAGTTCTTTGTGTGAAAGACTTTAATCTATTTTTTCGTTTTAGGATACACATCGTGATTGTGTGGGAATTACGAATACAATTCCCTTGTTTTTTTTTTCTTTGTTAGTTGCAAGGGGCACGCGTAATGACCCTTGAGTTTTGGATTATGAATAAAGTTCTAAGATTTTGGTGAAAATGTAGACACCTCCCTAGAACGGGGCATCGCCATACAGATTGATCGTTTGTTTGCTCGATTGGTTGTTTGCTTCGTAAACCAAAATCGTGGACATTCCCATGGCTAGGAACATCGCCACACAATAGCGGTTATCATCAAAACAGAGTCGCCATCCAGTTTATTAAAACTAGGAAAATAGACAGAGATTCTGGGTATGGGAGCCAAAAGTACAGTAAGGGGAAGGTGTTAGGCACCCCTCTCTGCCCAGTCGTGAGACTGGCCCATAATTATTCAACATAAGACATGTACTTGCTTTATTTAATTCTAGCACGTAGTCTGATTTTAGCCTTTAAGCAGTTAATGGTGAGCCAGTGCGATAATTAAAGCATGCGTCGGAAAGCAAAACAAAACAAAGCTGTCCCAGGAAAATGGATCCCGCGGTCGGTGAATGGATGTCACGGCCGAGGGATCCTCCTGGTTTTATGTACCGGCCGAAGGATCGAAGCCTCGGTCGGTGTTCTTCCTCACACCAGACAGAAAAGTTAGCAGATAATCAAAACGCTACGATTAGGCATAAATACAGTAAATAAAACAAACTAGAGGCCGTTGCGCCTCACCACCTTGATCCCTCAGTTGCTTGATTGCTTCGGATTGATGGTGATTGACTGATTGCTTCTTTGAAAACCCTAGGGTTAGGGTTTGAACTTCGGGTTTTGATCGTTGGATTGATGGCTGCCTTCGGGAGATTAGGGCTTTTGAAGAGGGGATTTGAGAGTGTATATGTGCAGAATTTCGGGGCTTGAGAGGGTGTATTCACTTATCCATTTCGAAACCCAAAGGCTCCTTTATTTAGGCAAAGGGATGACATCATCCAATCGAAATGCACGATTAAAATTGGAGTTAGAGAGTGATTCTAACTCTTCATGGCAATCCTCTAACGTAGCCCGAACGCATCGGGATTTGGCTGCTAGGGTTTTGTGATCGGATCAAACGTATGACAGAACATTCCAGAATCTGGAAAAAGGACGATCTGGCGGCCGAGCAAAAGATCTTGCGGCCGAGGAATGGATGTTACAGCCAAAGGATAGATCTTGCGGCCGAGGGATTGATCTCTCAGGGAGATTTTTAAGCATCAAGTTGCTCGGGTGAAGAAATAATGTTAAGGCCGTGAGATCAATGTCACGGCCGACAGATGGATTCTCCTGGGATTCTGTATTTTCTGTCTGAAAGGCTATATGGCTCTGGATTGGGTTCTCTAAGTGGCTCAAAGTTCTAACCAAAAGTCCTAAGGTTCACAAGAAGGCAATCAGCAATCACTGTATCTATTTCATCATCGGGATGGTCCCTAAGGTGGGACTTGAAATAATCGTTAGGCCAAATTGGGGTGTCTACAGATGCCCCTCATTGACTGAACTTAGACGGATCGCAAGACATGTTTAAGTAAGAGTCAAAGCTGTAAAAGCAACTCAATTTGGTCCAACCACTATTCCAAGGGGTTTTCAAAAAAGGTTTTTGTTATGGTCGGGCAGGGAAGCTACCTACGTATTCCACAGGGGAAATTCAGACCAACCGTAGTTCGGGAGCAATAAAGAAAAAGAAAAAGTTGGAGGGTTAGAGACAGAAGACGTACCTTTGGGCTTAAAAAGCCGTAGTGCAACGTACCTGGGTTAAGCTAGGGTTTTGGCGGAGGATAGTTGAAGGAGCGTGGGGCTACCGGGGGAATTTTTTTGCGGAGAGCATCCTTAGTATTTTGGGGTAGATCAGTACACGGCGGGTGCGTTTGCTTTTCTTGACCATCCTTACTTTGACTGAGGGGAGCTCGGTAGAGGAGCCTATCCTTGCGAATGAGCTGGAAGGAATTGATGTAATTGGGGTGGAATCCAAGCCATCTACTGGGGATGAATCGGACACCGTTTTGAGATATGGGTGGTGCGAGGCCAGTAACTAGAGCACGGAGCATTGGGATGAGAGAACCGAGGCATGGAGCCGGTTGTATTTATGAGGCGAGAGCCTGGAGAATGGTAGGTCGTGATGGAATCGAGGCACAGAGTCGGTTGTAGTCATAAGGTGAGAGCCTGAGGAGCTTGACAGAATTGAGGCGTAGAGCCTGCTGTGGTCGTGAGGCGAGGGCCTGAGGAGATTGGAGCTTTGAGCTTGATAGAACCGAAGAGCGGAGCTGGTATTGATCATAAGGCGAAAGCCTGAGGTGTCAGAGCTTAGAGCTTGACATGATTTGAGCCGAGGCGTAAAGCCGGTTGCATTCTGATGGTCTGTGCACGGAGCTTTCTCATCATAAGTTTTGGCGTAGAGCCAAAGGATCGAGGCGCTGGACCAATCAATAAAACCAGGCGTAGAGCCAGTTGATTGTAGGATTGACCTGTTTCATGAGAGATATGCAGAGTATGTATATGTTATGAACAGATATGATGATGCAATTGATGCAGACTCGATGATGCAATGTATGCACGGGCCTGTGCGTGTGTGTTTGATTTAAGCTTAGAGCTTCTATCAAGTTCTGGACTTGAGCATTCGGAGCATAGAGCTCGAGCATTCAGACGGTAGAATCCGAGCATTCAAAGTACAGGCTTTGAGCATCCAGTATGCAGTGGTTGGGCATTCAAGCGTAGAGCTTGAGCATTCAAGTGTAGAACTTGAGCATCCAGTACACAGTGGTTGGGCATTCGAAGAGCTTCGAGCATTCAAAATGTTGGATTTTGAGCATTCAAGCGTAGAGCTTGAGAACAGATGATATCTTGTTGATTAGGGCGGCGTAGAGCCTGTTGAGATAGTTGTTACGGCGTAGAGCCATTTGAGATAGTGGGTGTGGAGCCGCTGAGTTGATAGATGTGGTGAATACGGGCTTCGAGCCGCTATGAAAATGGGCTTCGAGCCGCTGAGATGAATATAGGCGTAGTGCCTGTTTGGATAGTGGGCTTTGGAGCCCCTGAGATAATGGGCTTGGAGCCGCTGAGTGATAGAGATGGTGAATGTGGGCGTAGAGCTGCTATGATAATGGGCTTCGAGCCGCTGAATTGGTGAGATAGTGAGTGTGAGGCTACTGGTAGTGGATACAGGCGTAGAGGTGCTGATAGTGATTGGGCTTAGAGCCTGTTGAGATGATAGATATGGGCGTAGAGCCGTTGAGATGGTGATCATGGGCATAAAGCCATTGAGATGGTAGATATGGGTGTAGAGATGCTGAGTTGACTGGCGTAGAGCCTGTTAATGATTGTTGCTGAGTAGGTGAATACGGGCGTAGAGCCGCTATGATAATGGGCTTGGAGCCGCTGAGATGGTGGGCTTGGAGCCATAGAGCTGTCGAAGTGAGCTAATGTGAGCATGGGCGCAGAGCCGCTATGTATGTGAAGCTGATGAGTGGCGAGTATAGAGCTGCTGGGCGAGCTTAGAGCTGCTAATAGTGATAACGGAGTTACTGGGATAGCGAGCGTTGAGCTGCTGATGTGGTGTTGAGCCGTTGAAATGGTTGATCATGGGCATAAAGCCTGTTTGGATAGTGGGCTTTGGAGCCGTTGAGTTATGAGCTTTAGAGCCACTGGGGCTGTTTGAATGACTGGGGAGCTGCTGATGGTGCAAGGAGCATGGTGTTGTCGAGCGACTTGTGCACAAGGTCACTAAGCGTAGAGCTGCTGAGTGATTTGACAATAGTGGGCAAGGAGCAAGAGCTTGGTTTTGATAATCCTTAGTGGTCAAGTGACTAGCATCTGGTGAGTTTGCTGCTGTGGAGAGAGAACTTTGATGTTTTTCATGCTCGGGCGTGCCCCCAAGGCTAGTTTTGATCACGTCGCTTTAGCTCGGGGGCGCCCCCCAAAATTACTTTGTTGGTTGGAGCTTGGAGCTGCATAATTGTTTGAGTTGGTGCACTGAGAAAAATCCACTGGGGCTGAAGGAAATTGATTGGAGGGCCAGGAGATAGATCTCTCGGCTGAGCAATTGATGTGTCGGCCAAATTATCGATGAACCGGCCGAGTAATCGCTTCATTTCCAGAGCTTTATAAAGCCGAGGCCTTGGCGTTCTTTTATTTCATTTTCTTCTCTCCTCTCTCCATCCTCTGCGTCCGAGACTTCTACCGAAGGCCCCTTCCGCTTCTCCTCGTTCCTGTCAGCTCCGGGCCATGGATGATGCACGGCCAGCGATCGCAGAGGGAATCCGCGATGTTCTTGGACTTGTCTTGATGCTTGATTAGAGACCCTCGCGTGGGTGGCTTGCTTCCGTGACGTGGAACTCCTGGGGTGGCAGTGGTACGCGGTATGGTGATTTTTCTGGGCCATGTGGTGATTCTTTTGAGCCACGTGGTGTCTCTTCTGCACTGTAGTACTCCTCTGGTATACACTGCCCCGGGGGTGTCCTTTTCTTTTTTGCAGCTGGTCTCTAATGTTCGGACCACTAGAAGATTCGGCATCCTCTTCTCCTTCCTTTTTCGTTTTGTTTTTGTTTTCCTCCTCCTGCATAGGTTAGTTCATCAGGAAACTTGATGTATAGCTTGTTTAGAAATGTGGGATGATTCACCTTGTGATGTAAAAAGCTTTCGTTATCTCCTTTGCTCTGATATGTGATTGTGTATGCCGTTGTTTGCACCATTTGTGTATGATAAAATTGTTAATCTAATGAAAATCTAATGAAACAAACAGAACCGTGGAAACGCTATGTAAAATAGCCGTTCTGGCGGCCGACCTACCGATTATGCGGCCGAGCCTTGTATATGGCGGCCGAAGGATCGTTTCGTCTGCCTGGGTTTGACTTTTGGATCAACCCTGATTTTCACGGGCCGATGGACTGATCCTTCGGCCGTTATATCGAAGTGCCGGCCGAGAGACCGACTAGGTTGCTGAGGATTTAGAATCCGATTCTGATTCGAACTAGGACTCGACTTAGCCTATAAGTATGCGTTCTGCGAACTTGATAGCATCGTCAGCGACAGTTGCTTTGCACATGGCGCAACCAGTTCTTGATCACTGGTTGAATTCCTTTAATGGCCTCGACCGTTTAATTTTCAAGTCCTTTGGTATGGACTTTATTTTCTCTTTTCGTCAAATTCCTGTGAATTTTGCTTTCCTTAGGGTAGCCATAAGTTTGTGGGATCCCGCTTTTCATGTCTTTCGATTTAGAAGAGAAGAACTATGTCCTACTACTGAGGAGTTTGCGGTCGTCATGGGTCATTTGGATAGAGAAGGTCTCATTGTCCCTAACCCTTTGTTCAACCGAGGTAATCTTTTGCAGGATTTGCTCCAAGTTCAGAAACATGAGGTTAGGTTTTTCATGGTGAATGGAAGGCTGGAAATCCTACAGTTTGTTCAGCGTTTTGGTACAGCTAAAGCTCATCGTCAAGTTTCTCAACAGAAGGCGTGCTTTCATGCAGTGTGCATCTGTCTTCTCCATTATTACTTGTTTGGCCCTTCCTCTGGCTATGCTGATTCCATGCTGCTTGATTTCGCTTAACAAATTGGAAACCGTGTAAGTTTCGCTGGCTTAGTGTTGGCAGAGACTTTGATGGGTCTTGATGCGGTGAAGGGTGATCCTACAGCCCAGTTCTCAGGCAGTCCTTTGCTATTGCAGGTTTGCTCTTTGTTCGTTTATTTGTCAAGTTATCTTTTCACTCATCACTCTTTTGTTTTGACTCACATGTTCTCACAACTCACAATTTTCCCTTGTTCTCTAGGTATGGTTATTTGAGAAGCTAAGGGTATGGGATGTGCCAGAGCGACTTCCCTATAGTTCAGACCACTGTACGGAGCGTCGTATGATTAGTCAGTTTCCAACTGAGGCTGCTTGGGAAGCATGGATGAAGACTCGCAAGGGCGATAGGATTCGATGGGTCTGCCCCTAGTATGGTGTTGAGAGTATGACTGTGAGTACCATGAACCATTTCGGTGTAGCAGTGATCGGTATCACTCGAGTCATCTTCTATTTTCCTGCTCGCTTTCAAAGGCAGTTCGGGGCTGAACAAACCGCAATCCTGGGTGACCCTGAGTACATTGTTTCCAAGTTTCACGATGCCAGCTTTCGTCGCAATATGTTGCGTCTTTGGCCGAATAGGGTAATGCAGAAGGTTGCTGATAACTTTGCTGACAAGCTATCAGGTTCTTATAAGCGCTGGCTGAAGAAAAACCTTTTGGAGGATGTGCAAAGAGGAGGAAGTCCTAGAGATTGACACTTTGCTTATGTTTTTCAAAAGATGTTGTTTGATTCTAGCTTCCATAGTTTGAGAATTGTTTAGGTTTACCTTTCCTTTTCCTTTGGAAATAATAAAACAATTGGCCGTTTTATTTGAAGATGTTATTGCCATGGTTTGATAGTGAACATGTTTTAGGATAGACCAAGAAATTTTGGAAGTGATGATGATAGCAGTGGCCAAATCTCAAACTAGAGATTGCCTACGTATCCCATGGAGTGACCGTCCATGTGGCACTATGCTTAACCTTGCGTGATTAAATGTGAGTATGATGATGTGACAAAATGAGCATGCTATCTAATATAGAGTTGAATGATCTTGTTAGTTTAGTTTCAAGATTACTGAAATTGTGAAAAGAATTACCGCGGAGTCTATGCATGCGAACGAGACACGAAAACCGAGAAAGTAGAAACATGACACCTAGGGTTTGGTTGATATGGATAAAGGATGGGATTAACATGCGAAAAATATTTTGAAACTACATAATGACCGGACTTGGTAGTCGTTGTGTGAGTATTTGTGAAAACCGTAATGTGGCAGACTTGGTAGCTCATTGCGTAGATTTCCATTGGGACCGGACGTGGTAGTCTCATGTGGAAATGGGGCTTGGCCGGACGTGGTAGCCAATGCAAGAATGTGTTTGTGAAACCATGATTGGCCGGACTTGGTAGCCATCGTGAGTGTTACTAACGGAGCCGGACTTGGTAGCCTCGTTAGTAGCAATTTGTGAAAGAAACATTGGAAATTATGGTTTTGGTAAAGGTGAAAAAGATGACACGGTCTACGATGAGTCGCGTAGGAGAAACACGAAAAGACATGACACTAACGCTAAAAGATATCGAATATGAATGTATCATTGTTTATCTATGTTGTTGAATGAGCATGTGTAATTGTTTATATGCTTCCTTGCTTTAAGTTAAGAGTTAGTGGGTATAGTTTATTCTATTGAGCTTGTAGCTCACGGTGTTACCTTTTTTGGTGACCCTGACATATTATACTGGGGGCGACGCTGGTATAATGTGTCAGAGTTAATTGATGAGCAAGGTGAGCAGTATGCATTGGAGGCTTTTGGAGCCGAAGAGCTTGCTAGGATGGAGGAAGAAGCGGAGTAGTAGAATACCCTAGAAATTCCACCCTTGTGTAATAAAAGTACTCTAGTAAGACTTATGTTGTAATAATGAGCTTGACTCTTAGTCTTTTTATTCAATAAAATGTTTAATTAACGAACCCGAAAATGGGGGCGTTACACGTTTAAAAAATTGGTATTTTATGTCGAGGTCGATCGAGATAGTCTAACCATTCCACTTTCACTGCATTCGCAGAATATTTTATCTTTATTTTGTCCGCCAAACAGAGTAACAGGTGGACTCTTCGTGCATTTGTCTTATCAATATCTTGTCGATGTTTTTCTGGTGCATGCATTACACGTGTTTGCATTTGCCCCGAAGAACTACGTTGGTCTGATCCCTGCAGAATAGGGTACGTAGGCAGTCTGAAAAGACGCGACCGCATGCATCGAATGTTGGTATGTTCCTCACTTGCATTCGATTTTTGAATTAAGGATTTGATTTGGCTCGAATTGGGCTGTCTCAATCTTTGGACGTCACTCGTATCCAGACATGATGCCGAGCGTCGCCCAAAGAGGGGCAACTGTAGACACCCCAATTTGAACTTTTCAAACTTCCTTAATTTGTGGCCCTTAGGCTCCCCGATGATGAATTTGAATTGAAACAAGCCTCGTACCAATTGAGGCTTTGCTCCTTGAAGGATTTGAAAAGGAAATAAAATGGTCAAAATCATTCCCAAGCGCTTGGAAGCAGTCCCAAGCGCTCAAAACTGTTTTTCAAAACCATTGGCCTGGCTCACTCCCGAGCGCTCGAGAGTGAAGTCCCAAGCGCTCGAGACCACTCCCGAGCGCTCAAGACTGTTGTGCTGCCCAATGGATGATAAGATCTCCCACTATCCATGCAAGCCATCATTGCAGCCGGCTGGTCCAGGGACTTCTCCGGTATACACTCCACCTCAGTCAGACTGAGTCAGAGCTGGAGATTTCCCCCCCAACCAAATGATTGTATTTCATTTCATTTTTCAAATGAGACCATAGGTTATATTCACTATATATATAGCCTGGTTTCAGCAGAGAAATGGCACGAAATCTCTCTCTCTAAACCCCCCCTCCCCTCTCTCTCTTGTTCAAAGCAAAAACTTCCAAACTCAAACTTGTTTTCCAACTTCAAAAGGTTTTCAAAACCATCAAGGAAAAGGCAAGAAATCCAGAACTCTCCTAGCTTCTGATATCTTGTGTTCTTCTGCATTCACTTTTCAAAACAAGTCAAGGAGTAAAGTTCCAAGCAAAGGTAGAAATTTCTCTACTTTGATCTCAAACAAAGAGGCTCTCTTCCCTTCTGAGGGGGGTCTCTCGTCTTGTCCCAGTCTTTAATACTGGGTGCATGGTTGGGAGACCTTAAGTGTAAAAACAAGAGCAAAAGGGATCACAAAATGTTTTTCTCAAAACCCCTACTGGAAACACTCTCGAGCGCTCGAGAGTGCTCCCGAGCGCTCGGGACTGTTTCCAGTCCCATGCATGGCATTTTTGGTAAACAGCAGACAGGGGTGAGGTGCATTCTTAAATAAAATGGTTTTATCGTGGCATGCAAGCACAGAAAACCAATTTTCCTAAAGCAGAAACATTTCTCACGAATTTTCAAGTAAGAACAAGGTTTTCCAAAGTTGAGAAGAAGGTTTTCTCCTGGGAAAGATCAAAACAGGGGTCTCTGCATGTCAAGATAATGCCACTTCCTGTTTGAAACTAAGTTGACATGCAGCTTACTCCCAAGCGCTCGAAACCATTCCCGAGTGCTCGGGAGTGCATGCATGCCACTGCAATCCATTTTCCCCCCAGTTTGCCGTGTTGTCTGACTTTCTGCATGCATAGATGTGTCCATTTGCTCTTTTAAAGTTGTAGGTCTGATCATGCAAAGGCAAGGATGCATGATTTGAAAGATTGAGATTCTGTCTCAGTTTATCAAGTCCTCTGTTGAGCCTGTAATGTGCTTAAAGTTATTTCAGTTTACAGTTTAGTATTATATCCTGTTGGTACTAACAAAATTTGCAGGTTGAATGTCAGCACTCCCAAGCGCTCGGGACCACTCCCGAGCGCTCGAGAGTGAACCCAGTGACAGGGTTTCATTTTTTGTTATCTTGTATATCATGCATGGCCATTTTATCACCTCCTGTACATATGCACCAGTATACACTTCTTATGTGTTATAACTGTGGATACTTGCTAGTTGGTTTAATGAAACAAAATCCCTTTTGAAAAATCCCACAAACGTTTAGTAGAGACCGACGTCGCGTCGGGCGAGGGGGGTGCCGTAAAACCCTTCCCCCCTCGTAACATGGCTTCTGAACCCTCAAAAACGATCTCTGGTTTTCAACTTCAAATCCATCATTTTCAAATAAAAACGGTTTCTCGGGTGATAGACCATAAATCCGGGTGGCGACTCTTCAAATTTTTTCGATTCGATTCAATTCAAAAAACTAAGTGGTTTTTCGGGCCGCCCCGATCCACCCGGGGCTGTGGTAGCCCACACCAGTCCCTCCACCTCCAATGAATCCAGATACTATTCCCCATTCTCAACCGCTCCTTACAGCAACCCAGCATAACCATTCTACCATCAAAATCCATCCTCACCAACCTCAAACCCACAAACCTAACCCCAATTCCATTGCGGGCTAGAATCAGTTTAAACTTAAGCCTGAAAATTGGGCTTCTCTACTCCAGTCATAGAGTCCATCGTTGGAAATGAAACTCGACTATTTTCCAGACCTTCAACGAGGAAAGGAAGCTTTAGTAGAAATAGATTTGGAACTGACTGAAGTGGGTAAATGGAACATATATTTGGTAGGCCACTTCCTTGATGGAAAAATGGCTTACCCACTTATTTTATCCACTGCTTAGAACCAATGGAAAGATCTTTTTGTGGTCGTCAAACCCGACGTAGCTGGGTTCTATTTGTTTGAATTCAAGGATGAGCAAGCAAAAATGCAAGTTCTTGAAGGAGGCCCTTATTTTTTCTCTCAGAAATACCTGGTACTCAAGGACTAGCATAGGATGATGAAACCTACCAGGGAACAGCCTACTAAAATACCAACTTGGGTGAAATTTCATAACTTACCATTTGAGCTTTGGAATCAAGAATGCTAAAGTAGAGTGGCTAATTCAATTGGGAGGCCTCTACATGTAGACCAAGCCACTGCCAAAACTGCTAGGCAGCCTGGCCTTCTCCAAACCAAATCTACAAAAGCTAGAATTTGTATTGAGGTAAGTGTTCAACAAGATCTTCCTGAAGAGGTTACAGTTATGGTGGAGGGGGAATCTATGGTTATCCCTATTGAGTACCAAGTCCTCCCACCTATGTGTGAACTTTGCCATGTGTTTGGACATCCCATAGTTCCGTGTGCCAAAAAAGCCTCCACCTCTTCAACCCCACTAAAAAATGCAGACCCGGAATGGACTCAAGTAGGAAATGGAAAACAAAAAGCTGTCATTGGAGACTCTATGCAAAAGCAGATGGGCACCCCATTAGCTTTGACTACAACATCAGGCTCAACAATAAAGCATTGCAATGGAACCCTCTATGACTCAATCCCCTGTAGAAGAGCATAGTAGATCTGAGGATGAAATTTTGGAGGTTTTGGATGGAGAAGAATCAACTCTATCAAGTGTACCAGGGACTGTATTGCCTTCTGCAGTGAATGGAGAAAATCCAACTCTCCCAAGGGCAGGACTGTCTATAGCAGTGTTTGGTATTAATAAAGAGGAAGTAGCAAGGGTAACCACTCTATCTGAGCAGAAAGACCCTTCAACCCCTGACCCTCTGGATTTGCAAGGTTTAGGAGACAAGGAGAAGGCTGCAATGATAGTTCCCAATTGAAGCATTGCTACTGATAAATCACTCTCCAAGTCTGCCAAAAGAAGATTGAGGAAGTTAGCAAGGGAACAGGAAGTTTGTTCCCCATGGTGGAGGCAATTAACTCATCCGTATCCTTTTTTGTTAAGGCAGTATGCTTATACTTTCATTTTTCTGCCATTTACTATCTAGTTCTGCTTGAAACTCTATTTTATGTCATTGCAATCTCTTAATATTAGTTTTTGGAACATGCGGGGGCTTAATGACCCAATCAAACAAAAAGAGGTTAAATGCTTTGTGAAAAATAATAAGCTCTTACTTGTAGGTTTGCTAGAACATAAAATTAAGGAAGTTAGGGCTTCTAGAATAATAAAATTTGTTTGTCCTCAATGAAATTTTGTGAACAACTACCCCCAAGCTCCCATAGGCAGAATTTTTGTGTGTTGGGATCCTAGTGCTATGCATGTTTAGGTGTTAGACCAATCGGACCAATATATCCATTGTGAGGTGCAGTCTAAGTGTGGGGGGGATCCCTTTTTTGCCACTTTTGTGTATGGGGATAACAACTATTTGAATAGACAAGCTCTGTGGTCTAATCTCCACCATCTCAACACCTCTTCCCTTGGATTGTGCTTGGGGACTTTAATACCATTAGGTTCCCAAAAGAAAAGATTGGGGGCCCCCCATATGGATGAGTTCAATCATTGCCTGTACACCTTTGAACTTGATGATCTTAGGTATACAGGTTGTTTTCTCACGTGGGCTAATAAGCAAGATCCTGTCCATTTTGTAAGTGCCAAATTGGATAGAGTACTGGTTAATGAGCAGTGGATGAAAACTTTTAGTTATTCTTCTGCTCATTTCCCCACTCCTGGGGTATCTGATCACTCCCCTGCCATTGTGAACATCATTCTTTGCCGTAGGAAAGTTAATAAACCCTTAAAGTTCTTTGATTTCTTGGCTGATCATCCACAGTTCTTAATTGTGGTCCAAAAAGTTTGGAGGGGAGTGATCATTGGGAACCCTATGTTCTGTGTTTGTGAGAAACTCAAATTGTTGCAACAAAAGCTTAAGCAGATTAACAATAGAGATTTTAGTGATATCTCACAGAGGGTTGCTGACACTAGGTATCTTCTTGAGTTTTTGCAGAACGATTTAGGTAACCAACCTACCAATCCATCTATTATTAGCCAAGAAATGGTGGTCCATAAGCAATTCCTCACATTGCTAAGGGCTGAGGAAAGTTTGGCTAAGCAAAAGTCAAGAATTCAGTGGCTGAAATTAGGTGATCAATGCACTTCTTATTTCTTCAAAGCTGTGAGTAATATTAGGAATAAAAGTAAGATTACCAGCCTTGTTTTGGATGATGGGTCTCTCATTCATAATATGGAGGATATTAAGTCCAGTTTTGTCACTTTTTACAGCAATTTGCTAGGGTTAGCCGATACAAATTCTTATCAGGGGCTCCTTAGAATCCAACAGTTAGTCAGTAAGAGATTAGCAGAGGGCCAAAAGATGACCATGATTTCTGAGGTTATTGATCTTGAAATCAAGGACACTTTCTGGTCTTTTAACTCTAGCAAAGCCCCCGATCCTGATGGGTATAATGTTGGGTTCTTCAAGAAAGCTTGGCCTATCATTAGCCATGAAGTCACTGCAGCTGTCAAAGCTTTCTTTAGGTCTGGTCAGTTGCTTCGTAGGGCAAATTCTACTATTGTTGCCCTTGTTCCTAAGGTCCCTAATCCATCCAAAGTTGGAGACTTTAGACCAATCTCTTGTTGCAACACTGTCTACAAGTGTATCTCTAGGATACCTGCAAGAAGATTGCAGGATGCCCTACCTACTCTAATTGATCCTGTACAATCAGGTTTTGTTAAAGGGAGGAGAATTGCTGATAATATTTTTCTTGCCTAGGAGCTCATGAAAGGATATCATAAATCATCATCCTCTCCCAGGTGTGCCATGAAAGTAAATATCATGAAGGCATATGACAATGTTAGATGGGATTTCCTTTGGGATGTCCTATCTTCCATGAATTTCCATCCTACAATGATCAAATGGTTTAAAGCTTGTGTGACCATTACTAATTACTCCCTTAGCATTAATGGTGAAGTCACTGGGTACATTTTAGGGCAAAAAGGGCTTAGGCAAGGTGACCCATTGTCCTCGTACCTATTTGTAATTGTGATGGAGATCCTCACATGTCTACTTAGAGAGAAATCTCTACTTCCTGATTTCCATTTTCACTAGAGATTTGGAGGTGCTAAGATTATCAATCTCTGCTTTGCTAATGATCTTATGATATTTTGTAAGGGGATCTGAATTCAACTAAGCATATCCAGGATGTTCTGACTGAGTTCTAAGACTTGTCAGGTCTGTCTTCTAGTCCTGGGAAGAGTAGTATTTATTTCTCTGGGGTCAACACAAGCTCTAGATTGGCCATATTGGATGTCTTAAGGTTTAAGGAGAGCACACTACCTGTTAGATATCTTGGTGTGCCTTTGCTTTCCACTAAACTCAAAAGTACTGACTGCTAATGCTTAGTTGATAGCATAATTGCTAAAACTAAGTCTTGGACTAACAAGGACCTCACATATGCTGGCAGGGTTCAGCTGATTAAGAATGTCCTTTTTTCCATGCAAACCTATTGGTCTTCCTTATTTATCATCCCCAAAAAGGTGATTAAGAAAGTTAAGTCAATTCTTAGGGCTTTTCTTTGGACTGGCCCTGACCTTAGGAAAACTGGTGCCAAGGTCACTTGGGAACACCTATGCTCTCCTAAGCAGGAGGGAGGTCTGGGTTTCAAATCCATGCAAGTTTGGAATAGGCAGCCATTGCCAAACACATTTGGTTCCTTATTTCAGGTGGGGAACGGTCCATGTGGTGCCAATGGGTCAAATCATATTTAATAAAAGGGAGGAATTTTTGAACTCTAAAAGTTCCTGGTGATTGCTATTGGGTCTGAAGGAAACTGTTTAATCTCAAACCTATGGTGTAGCCCTATATCATAAGTGTCATAGGTAATGGTCACTCTACTTCCCTGTGGTATGACAATTGGCATCCACTTGGCCCTTTGATGACCAAATTTGGTCCTCAAATTGCCTATGACTATAGACACCTCCCTGAAGCGGGGAATCGCCATACAGATTGATCGTTGCTGTTTGATTGGTTGTTTGCTACATAAACCAAGATCATGGATATTCCCATGGCTAGGAACATCGCCACACGATAGCGGTTATCATCGAAACAGAGTCGCCACCTAGTTTAAGAAAACTAGGAAAAACATATAGAGATTCTGGGCACGGGAGCCAAAGGTACAATGAGGGGAAGGTGTTAGGCACCCCTCTCTGCCCAGTCGTGAGACTGGCCCATAATTGCTCGACATAAGATTAACACATGCATTGCTTAATTCAAACACGTAGTCTGTTTAATTAGCCTTTAAACAGTTAATGGTGAGTCAAGAATGTATTGAAAACATGCATAAGAAAATAGAAAACAAACAAATGTCCTGGAGAGATGGATCCCGCGGCCGGTGAATAGATGTCACGGCTGAGGGATCCTCCTAGTTTGATGTATCGGCTGACAGATCGAAGACCCAACTGTTGTTCTTCCTCACACCAGACTATACGACTAATAGACAATCAAAACACTATGATTAAGCATAATAACATAAAATAAATCGAACCAGAGGCCCCTTGGCCTCACCACCTTGATCCCTCAGTGGCTTGATTGCTTCGGATTTTGATTGCTTCGGATTGAGGGTGATTGACTGAATTGCTTCTCGGAAACCCTAGGGTTAGGGTTTAAACTTTGGGGTTTGATCGTCGGATTAGCGGCTGCCTTCGGAAGGTTAGGGCTTCTGTAGAGGGGATATGAGTGTGTATATTGGTAGAGTTTTGTGGCTTGAGAGGGTGTGTCAACTTATTAATTTCGAAACCCAAAGGCCCCTTTATATAGGCATAGGGATGACGCACCCCAACCAATCAAAATTGAACGATTGAATTGGAGTTATATGAAAACATGAACTCCTCATGGTAATCTCCAAACATGGCCCAAATGCATCGGGATTTGGCTGCTAGGGTTTTGTGATCGGATCAAACGAGTGATAGAACATTCCACGATCTGGAAAATAGACGATCTGGTGGCCGAGCAAAGGATCTGGCGGCCGAAGATTTGATGTTGCGGCCGAGGAATGATCCTGGCAGTCGGCTAATCGATCTCTCAGGAGATTTTCAAGCAACAGGCTTCACGGGTGAAGAAATGATGTTGAGGCCGTGTGATCAATGTCACAGCCGACAGATGGATTCTCCTAGGATACTGTACTTCTGTCTGAAAGGCTATTTGGCTTTGGATTGGGTCATCTAAGTGGCTAAAAGTTCTTACCGAAAGTCATAAGGTTCACGATAAGTCAATCAGCAATCACTGTATCCATATCATCATCGGGATGGTCCCCAAGGTGGGACTTGAAATAATCGTTAGGCCAAATTGGGGTGTCTATAGGTGCCCCTCTTTGACTGAACTTAAACGGATCGCGAGACATGTTTAAGTAAGAGTCAAAGCTATAAAAGCAACTCAATTTGGTCTAACCACTATTCCAATGGTTTTTTGAAAAAGGTTTTTGTTATGGTTGGGCCAGGAGGCTGCCTACGTATTCCACAAGGGAAATTCAGACCAATCGTAGTTCGGGAGGGCAATAAAGAAAGATAAAACGTTTGGAGGGTTAGAAACAAAAGACGTACCTAGGCTAAGCCAGGATTTTGGCGGAGGATAGTTGAAGGAGCGCGAGGCTGCCGAGGAAATTTTTGTGGAGAGCATCCTTAGTATTTTGGGGTAGATCAATACACGGCGGGTGAATCGTTTGTTTTTCTTGATCATCCTTACTTTGACTGAGGGGAGCTCGGTAGAGTAGCCTATCCTTGCAAATGAGCTGGAAGGAATTGATGTAATGGGGTGGAATCCAAGCCATTTGCTGGGGATGAATAGGACACCGGTTTTGAGATATGGGGGGCGTAAGGCCAGTAACTAGAGCACGGAGCATCGAGATGAGAGAACCGAGGCACGAAGCCGATTGCAGTCATGAGGCGAGAGCCTGGAGTTGGAGCTTAGAGCTTGACTTGATAGAACCGAGGCGTAAAGCCGGTTGCATTTTTAAGGCAGGAGCCTGAGGAGTCAGAGCTTAGAGCTTGACGTGATTTGAACCGAGGCGTAGAGCCGGTTACATTCTGATGGTATGTGCACGGAGCTTTCTCATCATAAGTTTTGGCGTAGAGACAAAGGATCGAGGTGCTGGACCAATCAATAAAACCGAAGTGTAGAGCCGGTTGATTTGCAGGATTGACTTGTTTCATGAGTCAGAGATATGCAGAGTGTGTATATGATGATGATGATGATGATTGGTTAGATGTGAGCAGATATGATGAAGGTGATGTAATTGATGCAGACTCGACGTGATAGTGATGATGCAATTGATGCTTATGTGCACGGGCCCGTGTGTGTGTTTGATTTAAGCGTAAAGCTTCTTTCAAGTTCTGGACTTGAGCATTCAGAGCGTAGAGCTCAAGCATTCGGAGGGTAGAATCCGAGCATTCAAAGTACAGGCTTTGAGCATCCAGTACGCAGTGGTTGGGCATCCAAGCATAGAGCTTGAGCATTCAAGTGTAGAACTTGCGCATCTAGTACACAGTGGTTGGGCATTCGAAGAGTTTCGAGCATTCAAAATGTTGGATTTTGAGCATTCAAGCGTAGAGCTTGAGAACAGATGATATCTTGTTGATTGGGGTGGCATAGAGCCCGCTGAGAATTGTTACGGCGTAGAGCCAGTTGAAATAGTGGGCGTAAAGCAGCTGAGTTAACAGGCGTAGAGCCGCTGAAGTAGCGAGCGTAGAGCTGCTGAGTTAGTGAATATGGGTGTAGAGCTGCTAGATTTATGGGCGTAGAGCCACTGGGTTGATGGACCTACGCCGCTGAAATGGTGAATACGGGCGTAGAGCCACTGAGATGGCGAGTGTAGAGCTGCTGATGTAGTGAGCTTGGAGCTGCTGAGTGAGCTTAGAGCTATGAGGTGAGCACAGGGCTGTTGAGTGAGCGAGCGTAGAGCTATTGGACAATTAATGAGCATGGGCGTAGAGCCGCTAATAGTGGTAGTGAGCTTGGAGCTGTTGAACGAGCTTAGAGCTATTGAGTGAGCTTAGAGCTACTTACGGTGCAAGGAGTATGGTGCTTGGTTGGTGAGCGAGTGCAGAGTTGTTGAAGTGGGGAGCGTGAGGCTGCTGAATGGTTATAGGCATAGAACCACTGAACGAGTGAGGCTGCCGAGATGATGGAGTCGTTGAGTAGCTTGGTGGTGAGTACTGAACTGCTAGGTGGCAAGGTAAGTAAGTACGGGGCTGTACAGAGTTATTGGGATAGTGACCATGTGGTGCTGCTGAAGTAATGAGATAGTGGGCATGAAGCTGTTGAGCGTAGAGCTGCTGATGGCTGACGTACTTCCAGAGCACAGTCATTTGGGCATAGAGCCTGAGTTGGATGTATCAAGGGTCCTTTGATCTTGCGAGCGAGAGCTCGGATTTGATAATCCTCAGTGGTCAAGTGACTAGTAGTTGTGAGCTTACCATTTACAGAGAGAGCTTGTGGAGAATTCCAAAGTCGTTTAAATGCTTGTGCATGACATTATTCGTGCTCGGGGATGCCCCTACGGCTAATTCCATCATTGTAACGACCTTGATTTTGGTCAGTGAAAATTTCGTTAAAATTTTGAATTTTATTTTAATTACTTGGACTTCTTTTAAAATTCCTTTTTAATACCCAAAAATCCGTCGTTACTAAATTCTAGACTTATAAAATTAGATTTCTTCACTCCGAGCAATAAGATCATTTTCTAAAGACAAGTAGGTTGGACTACCTTCCTAAACCATCAAGTTTAAACCTAGATTATATTCTCGACTAGAAATCCTACTTAGCAAGCCTAGTTAGCCTCTAATCTAATCCATGGAGATAACCTAATTAAACTCTTGACCTTCCTCGAGCCATTTGAACCTTTTGAACCTCTTGAACCCTAAGTAAGACCCTTTGACCAAAAAGTCAACCGTTGACCTTTGTCCATTGGTCCATAGTTGTTAATAGAATTATTATCCATTGGATAATAGGACTAGTACTATTATATTATAGTTAATTCAATGACTAGAATCCCATGGGATTCTCCCATTAAAGAATTAGAAGAGTATCTAATATAAAATTGGATTCTAGGATTCCCTGAGTACAAATATTTTGTATTATAAGGAGACATGTGTCAAATCGGAGCTTTGTATTATAAAATTTTGACTAGATATCCACCCAGATTCTCTAGTACTTATATGAATATTATAATAGAGTACCATACAACCACCCCAATATAATATAGAGGTAGAAAACATGTGTTCAATTCATTATTTAATTAGGAAATCTTGCTCTTTCAAAATCCCCTTAGTTTATTAATTACTTGTACTTCCAAAATCTATTAGGTAGATACATATCTATATTAATATACTAATGTAGTACAAGGGAGAGAGAGGGAGAGAGAGAGAGAGAGAATTCGGAGAGAGAGAGGAGAGAGAGCCGAGAGAGATGGGAGAGATAGGAGAGAGAAAACCAAGATATGTTGTACTCTTGATCAATCTTTCAAGCCTAGCCAAGTACCAAGGTCTTATTAGTTTATCTACCAACATGTGCCTAATTCATTAAAGTATTAAGATAGGTATATGTCACCCTAGAATTCTAGGTTATATATTTTATAAACAACATGTGCCAATTGACATAGTTTATTAGGATATCTTGACCTAGAAATCTAGGAAGATCATAAAGGTACTAGAGTACTTGTATTCTTTCACCTATATATGTATATATAAGTACAAGGGAAGAAGAAAGAGAGAGAGGCCGAGAGAGAGATGGAGGGAGAGAGAGAGAGATGGCCGGATGAGAGGGAGAGAGGGAGAGTGATGTGTGTGCTAGTGTACCTTCCAAATCTAGCCCAATCTTTGCCAATCTTCCTACATCATCTTGTACCACCAAAATCTAGGGTTTTTCTTGCACTTGTAAACCTAGGACAACCATATCTAGTATTATATTGGAACATGTGTGCTATTGATTAGTTTATTAGGAATTGTAATCTTCCTAGATTGTAAGTACATCTATTGTATATATACATATGTGTATTTTGATACATATATAATGATATATATATAATATTTCAATAGAACACATGTGTATTGATTATTTTAATGAAAGTCTTAGTCTTGAAGATCTAGTAGATTTAATAAGTACCAAATCCGTAGCCATACAAGCCTAGTTTTAGACCTTGATCTTCCAAGGAAGCTTGATTTGGTTGAATAAAAAAATGAGATGTAGAGAGAGAGAGAGAGGCCGGCTAGAGAGAGGAGAGAGGAGCGCTTGGCCTATAAATAGCAAGCCATTCAAGCCTTGAACTCACACCGTCAAGCATTACTCCAACTTCTCTCTAGAAACCATTTCTGTTTTTCCAGGCAGCCTACTGCCCTCCACGAAACCTCGTATTTCCCCTACCTAAAGTAGTTTCTAGGATAAACTTCCTTCGGGAAAGTTGTAGAGCACTTCGAGATCTTCAAGTTAGACCCAAGAACCACCCTAATCGGTCAAAAAACGAATATTGACATCCGAAGTTCAGTCAAAATTTGGATTTCCAGATTCCAGACAGCAAACTGTCCATTCCTTTATCACCATATTTCTCCTACCTAAAGTACTTTCTAGGATCAACTTCCTTCACAAAAGTTGTAGAGCACTTCTAGAGCTTCGATTTCGACTCAAGAACGATCATATTCGGCCAAATATTGACCGAGTTACTGCCATCCAAAGTTGGGTCCGAATTTGGAGTTTCACCGCCCGTAGAATTTTCCAACTAGCTTATTCGGCCCCGACTAGTTTCGGATCAAGGTTGGATTTTCCTACACCTCCTACACTCTAAGTATATGTGGATTTTACCTATGCTTTCTAACTCTAAATATAACGTACGAAATGCGTATTTTGAAATGATTGTAGACTATTCCATCCACTCAAATCCTAAGTATTGATATTGTGTGTTCATGTAGAATGAACTTATCCCTACTTACTTACTCTAAGTATACGTAGGATTTTCCTACACCCCCTAAAACTCTAAGTATAGCATATTGTATGCGTATTTTGAAATGATTGTAGACTATTCTATACACTCAAATCCTAAGTATAGATAATCGTGTTTATAGATAGATTAATCTCGACTCATTTTCCTAAGTATAAACAATAGTATGATCATGTAGATTTCCATATCTACTTTCCTTAAATATAATTAGAAATGTGTATACTTTTGAAATGTAGATAATCCTTACTATTTTTTCCGAATATAAAGTTTACTTTAAAGTAGGCTAAGAACATGAGATAGATTTTTCACTAAGTATGGCATATCGTATGCATGACTCGAATCGATTAGAATAAAGATAATGGCATGATCACATAGATTATCTAATCGACACCTCTTGTGAAAACATAGAATCCTTATCGACACTATTCTGATATATGCATTGCAATTCAATAAACATATGCTGTTTTGAACATCTTGAAAGAAAGAATGAACTTTGAAAGTTAACGTCGTGGATTAACTTTAAGTAAATGTTCTTTGATCGTTTAGATGATATTAGACTTGTTATGTGCTTACTTGCATTACTTATGGTTGTTTTCAAGTAAAGCATAAGTGATTATCACTCCAAAGCCGTCCGAACATGTGACGTTATGCTTTACGAATAATTGAGCATGCTAAATGATATGGAGTTGGATGATCTTGCTAATTTAGTTTCAAGGTTACTATGAAAGTCCTACCGTGGAGTCTATGCATGAGAACGAGACACAAAAACCAAAGATTGATAGAAACATGACACCTAGGGTGTGTTTAAAGGCTTGGCCTTGGTAAAATATTTTTGAAAGTACATAATGACCATTTTGGGAGTCATTATGTGAGTAGTGTGTGTGTGTGTGTGCCAATGGGAACCCGAGACGGCGGAACCATTGTGAGGATACTCGAGAACCCGGAACGGCGGAATCGAGGTTGGGTGTTCCAATGGAAATCCGTAGTGGCGGAACCATTGTGAGGTTGTGTGTGTTCCCATGGGAATCCGGACCGGCGGAACCATGGTGAGGTATGGCTTGGTTATCCGCGGAGAGGAGCCAATGCAAGATGTGTGCCAATGGGAACCCGGGACGGCGGAACCATTGTGAGGATACTCGAGAACCCGAAACGGCGGAATTGAGGTTGGGTGTGTTCCAATGGAAATCCGTAGTGGCGGAACCATTGTGAGGTTGTGTGTGTTCCCATGGGAATCCGGACCGGCGGAACCATGGTGAGGTGTGGCTTGGTTATCCGCGGAGAGGAGCCAATGCAAGATGTGTACCAATGGGAACCTGGGACGGCGGAACCATTGTGAGGATACTCGAGAACCCGGAACGGCGGAATCGAGGTTGGGTGTGTTCCAATGGAAATCTGTAGTGGCGGAACCATTGTGAGGTTGTGTGTGTTCCAATGGGAATCCGTGGTGGTGGAACCATTGTGAGGCTGTGTGTGTTAAAAATGATTTTTAAAATTTTGATTTGTTAATGAAAAGTGAAATGGTGACACTGTCTACGAAACGCTGCGTAGGAGAAACTCTGATGACACGGACACTTACGATAGAAAGATAGTGAATGTGGTTGCGTCATTGCTAATTATGTTGTTGAATGAACATGCGTACCTGTTTATATGCTTCTTTGTTGTAAGTTAAGGGTTAGTGGGTATGGTTTAATCTATTGAGCTTTGTAAGCTCACGGTGTTGCCTTTGGTGACCCTGATATATTATATTGGTGGCGACGCCGGTATAATGTGTCAGACCTTATAGATGAACAGGGTGAGATGTACACTTTGGAGGCTTTTGGAGTAGAAGAGTTGGCTAGGATGGACGAGCAGGCGGAGCTGTAGTTAGGAACCTTAATTCCCTCCTTTATTGAATAGATGTACTCCTTGTGAGGTTGATGATGTAATAATGAGCCAGACTCCATTTGATTTTATCAATAAAAATGTTTATTTAACGTACCCGAAAATGAGGGGCATTACAATCATTGCTTTTGTTGGTCATGGACCCGGAACTTGAATTGGTGTATTGAGCAAAATCTGATGCTGCTGTGGGAGATTGATTATGGGGCCAAGAGATCGATCTCTCGGCCAAATAGTCCATGTCTCGGCCGAGGAATCGATGTTTCGGCCGTGAGAAAGCCAAAAGTCAAAAAATCGATTTAAGTTCGGTTTAATCGATTTCACGGCTCATTTTTTCCTTTTCCCCTCGTTCTCTCTCCTCTCTCGTCCGAGACTTCTCCGTCCCCGTTTCTCCGACCGCCGTCATCTGGCTGCTGTTGTCCCTCTGACCACCACTACTTGCCGTCGTTCTCGGCTGCTGCTGGCTATCGTCGTTGTTGCTTTCTCTCTTGCTTCGAACGTGATGGCCACGCCACCCTCCGTTGACTTGCCGCCATCCTCCTCTACGGACATTGTAGGTTCTTCTTTGCATCCTCCATGTAGGTGTGAGTACCCTTCTTCCGACGAGGAAGCGATTGAGGAGCCGGGTTCGTTTGACGCCGCTACCTACATTCTTCCCTCGCGTAGGTTAGGTTATGGATGTTTCTTGTAGTACTGTCCTCCTGTTGGTGGCCCAGAGGCCAAGGTAGTTCGTAGAGAGCCTGAGCAGCACTTGAGCGTCCTCAATGTTCCGGTAAGTTTCCTGAAAAGTAAAAGTTTTACTTTAGTTTGGAGTTTAATTTCGCATGATTTAAAGATGAATTTCATTCTCGGGATGAAATCCCTTTTAGCCAGGGGCGTGAGTGAGAAGGACTCGTGGTTGGGTCGGAATTTGTTTTGTTTAAAAAGACTAAAATAACCGTGCCCTCTGTTTAGGTAATGCATGCTTTTTAAACGTTAATTCGATGCCCCTAGCTTTTTATTTGTTTATGCAGTCATGAGATAAACTCCTTTTTGTCCTGGCGGATTTTTGCAGAAAAATAGGATATTGGAGGCAAGGAGGTGCACAAGTGGTTCTTGGTATTGCTAGAGCCAGCCCGAAAGTTAGTGCGAGCTGCAGGTTTCGAGACGTTCATTCTGGGTCTCAACCTTCCGAAGATTGATTGGTCGTTGATGACTTCGTTGGTGGAGAGATGGTGGGACACCACCAACACATTCCACTTCCCATCTACTGGTGAGATGACGATCACGCCAGGTGACTTCTCATTGCTTACTGGCCTACGAGTAGGTGGAGCTCCTCTTCGAGTTGACCCCAGGCTTTGGGAGCGAGTAGAGGCTTTGGAGTGGTTTCTGGGCAAGGTGCCTCCCCTTCGTTCACGAGGTCATGTCGACGTCGCTTGGTTGAGCAATACTTTCATGAATGCCGATATTTTGACCCAAGTGAGTGTCGAACAGCTGACACGAGCCTTTCTTCTCTACCTCCTTGGGCAAACGTTGTTTGCCAACAAGGACAGTTCGGTGCATGCGCAGTTTCTACCTCTTCTGCAACATTTGGAGTCTGTTTGGGAGTTCAACTGGGGAGCGTCTGCTTTGGCTACCTTGTATGGCAACCTCAGAGCCTGTTCACGGGACAAGAGTCCCATCCTCGGTGGTCACTATTAGGTGCTTAAGGTATATATCCTTCCCTTTTACCTCCTTTCCTATTTTGGCTTCTCCTAGTTTTGAACTTGTTTTGCTAATCCATTTTTCAGCTCTGGGCTTTTGAGCATCTTCTCCAGTTTCCTCCTAGCACCAAGCACGAGGATGCAAACTGTATTCCTCGCTACGAGCGATGGTTGGCGGGCCAACGAAAGCCACGGTCGCCAGTTTTGAGCCTTCCTGAGTGGCGGCGAGTTCTGGACCGGTTGACGGTTGACCAGGTATCTTTCTTCTTCCTTTGCGTTTCTGGTCCTCAGACTTTTTTTTATACTGTGGCTGATTTGACCTTCTTTCCAGGTACGGTTTGACCCTTGGGGTGGCGTACCAGAGGGTGCCCCTCTTGTGAGTTCTAGAGTTTTGGACCGCACCCGCAGCTTGCTTGAGGGCCCCTTTTGTCAAGCCTGGTACTTGGGTGATCGGGTGGCCAGCCAGTGGTGCCCGCGCACTGAGGCTCTTCAGTTTGTCCCTCCTTCGCCTCCGGCATCAATGAGGTCCACTTCCTTGATGTCTAAGGAGGATTTAAAGAATGCTCGGGCCAGAGATTGGGCAGCCTTGCTTCTTCAGGCGGGGGACTATATGGAGTACTATCGCCTCTTCTTGGCTCCTCCTGCTGCTCCTCTGGTTGCTCCTGTTTGGCCTCGGGTCCCTTCCTTCGTCTCCTTCCACTCTGATGATGGAGAGGAGGAGCACTTGGTGCTTACTCCTTGTTCGACCCAGCTTTACACACTGCCAGCCGGGGTCTCACAGGTACCACTTTGTTTTTGGGTTGCCTTTCCCTACTTTGTATCGTTGTATCTTGTGCTTCAGTGCTTAGTTTGTTTCCATAGGTGCCTGCTGAGATAGTACAGGAGTGGCTGCACGTTTATCAGAGTGTAGAGGCTTTGGTCCCGAGGCAGTGTCACCGGATCCTTGAGGTATGGTCTTTTCTCATGCATTCCATTTGTTTTTGCATCTTCTCTTGAATCTGAGTGTTTACATGCTTGTCCTTGCAGCTTGAGGCTGAGCGAGTACCAATTGCTGGTAAAGAGGATGTGGGAGCCAGTGAGCAGTCCTTGTCTACATCCCAGAGGTCGTCTCGGAGACGCCGTCGTGATTAGCTTTAGGATTTTCTCTTTTCCTATCTATAGTTAGCAAAGAGACAAGTAGAAACTATATTCTGTATAGTGAAAGCAACCACAATGATGATTTTGTAACCAAGCTTTTGTTTATGAAATGAGAAAAGCTTTTCATGCCCCTTGAATGCCTTAAGTATGCATGCGATAGTTGGAACATAGCTTCGTGAACAAGTAAATGCTATTTTTTCCCAGAGTTTGAAAATATGTAGAAATCTTTGTGAAATGAAATATCGACCGAGGTATTGATCATGCGGCTGAGGAATTGATGTTGCGGTCGATGAATCCATCCTTCGACTGTTACTTCTGTTTTCCAAAGGGATCTAGATTTCGTTTTAGCCAGGTGGCTTCCTCCTTTCTCTTCCTTCTTACGATTAGTTTTGATTTTGCCATATCCTATAGCCTTATTGCCAATTTTGGGAGTCTTTGAGATATCTTGTTTGTTGTGTCAATGACTCTTGAGTCAGAGGGGATGAACAATGGTTCTTGTGTATTTTGCTTTTGTCAATCCCTCGAGAGAAGCATACTCATCTTTTGCGAGCTCAATACACAGGGTTAGCTACACCTATCATTGAGTACAAATCTTTTGATACTTTTTCTTCTCTCCAAATGTTTGGGCCGCATCTCGAAGCGAGATTGCCTATGTATCCCATTCAGAGAATCAGGCCTTTTTACGTAGTTCCAAGTTACCACCTTTGAGGTCGGGTTTCCACTCTTAGTTTTTCTTCTCACGTGCTCTTGATCTTGCCTAGGTTACCTAATGGAGGTTGAGTCCCTAGCGAGCTTTTCTTTGAATGCCTTAATTTTTGCCTAGGCTGCATTTTTGCGTTTTCTTGCCCTAGCAGGCTTTGCTTTTGCTTGGGTTGCTTGAGATACCCAACGAGCGTTTCTCTCAAGAGGCTTTCTGTACTTTGAAGATGAATTTGGTGGAGATTTTTTATGAATCTCCTTTGTATTTGTACCTTCGTAATAGGCAAGCTAACTCTAAGTGTTCTCACGGAGATAGCGTCTTCTTTCTAAGTTTTGACAAAAACCTAGTTCTAGCGACTAAAGTTCATCCTTTCTTTCCCGTTTGTCATTGACACAAAGAACTTGATCCTTTAGAGTTTCCCTTATTTTGCAAAGGGATGATAGCATATGGCAATTGCAATTTTGAATAAGCATAATCTAAAAAATGAAACAGGAATTCACTTAGCAGAAATAAAATGCTCAAACAGAGACCCAAAACATGTTCTAGTTTGATTTAGAAAACGAAAGCAATGTTCAATGTTTTTGCCATGTCATAACTTCTCAGCTACTGCAGCATGTCAGGGTCATTTCCTTTGCTTTTTGCAATTTTATACTCTTTTCCACCCTCCTCTTTGCCAAACAGAGCCTTTGAACTGGGTCCATCTTTGAAGTTTGCACGGTGGCTACCTCCTTGAGACATGAGGAGTCCCCAAATAGAAACATCAACTTGGGTTTTTACCACCTCTTTTTCTTTCTTGTTAACTGAGCAGTCATCAGCTACTTCCACTTGATTGAATAGTGATGCTAAGGAGATTTCATCGAGCGGATCGTCATACTCTCCTTCCATTTTGTCAAAGTCACTTTCCCCTATTCAGTACAGTATGGATCAGTGTATATGAAGTCTAGACCTTCTTCTTCTTCTATCCACTAACTATAGTCACATTCTTCGTAGGGATTGACCCATGGCTGCATTTGGAATTTCTCAACTTCTTCTATAAGGATGATTGTTTCCCAGACAATTGGAGGCATTGGGATTCTTGGACGATTGATGGGTACCACTATTTGGGCAGGCTCAAAGCGGGCATGTCTTCTCATCATGATGACCCTCTCCTTTTCCTTCTTCCTATTCTCAAACCAGATGTGTAGCCATTCGTCATCCTCTACAAATGGAATGTCGGGATCCTCCAAATTGTGTTTTGTCGAGGAATGTTCTTTCCATTTCCTTAGCTTTTCCTCATTTGCTTGCTCTTCTTCGTCACTCATGTCGGGATCAATTACTTCTGATTGATCGGACTCATCGTTTTCTTCTTCCTCCATCATGAAACACTCATCTTCCTCTGGGAAGGTCAAGGCTAGCCTAGCTTGGGTGCTTTGGACAATGTATTGGCTAGGGTTGTATACGAGGTTGTGAGATAGAGTTATGAAATTGATGTTTTGGGGTGGTTCAGTATGAGGTGGTTTGGTTTGTGCATCAGGTTGTGGAGGTTTTATGATTCGGCTATCAATGAGGTCTTGAATGTTATGGCGAAGACGCGTGCAGTTGTCTGTCTCGTGCCCAGAGTGTTGATGGTAGGCACACTGCTTGTTGGGGTCATGGTTTGGGCCGTAAAGTGGCTAAAGAGATGGTTTGTTCAAGGGTTTAAGATGCCCTTGACGGCTTAGAATGGTTAAGGCTTGGGAGAGAGTCATGTAGAGAGGACTGAAGTTTCGACGAGGCCAGTTTGGGCTTCGAGAAGAGCTGGCTTGGAAAGGGTCTTGTGGTGAGGTTGAGTTAAGAGCGTTTACGGATGCATGAGATGTACGGCTTTGGAAGGCTTCTTAGGTGGAGGAGCTTCTTCTTTTCCAATGAGTCCCAGTTTGATCCCTTCTTGAATCTGCAACCCAGTGGCATGCAGGTGCTTGAAATCTGTGATAGCCTGTATGTAAATATGCTTGAGATACTTGGATTGCAGATTCTTGACAACTATCCTTACTTGATCTTCCTCAGAGGGGCGATTCTTCATTTTGGCTGCCTTTTCTCTGCATCTAGCCACAAAGGTAACGAAGTCTTCGTTTGACTCTTGCTTGGTCATCTCCAAATCTCGAGTGGTTAACTCAACTTGGACATTGTATGCATATTGCTTGACAAAAGCATTGGCGATTTTTGGCCAAGTGTGATAATGCACAAATTCCAGAGTGAGGAACCAATCGAGGGCACTTTCAGTGAGGGTTCTTTGGAACAACTGAGCAATGAGCTCATCATTCAAGCCCATCGGCTTCAAGGTGTTGATTGCATGACGGACATGGCTGGTAGGGTTACCGGTTCCATTGAACTTCTCGATGTTTGGCATTTTGAATCTTTCGGGCAATTGAGAATCTGGAAAGAGGCATAGTCCTTCAAAGTCCATAATTTGGTCCCCTTGTAAACGAGCCAGAGCATGTTTGATTTCTTTGACTTGCTTGGCCAATTCTGGATTCTCTACTGTTATTGCTTTATATGCATTCTCATCTTCTACTGATTTTTCTTCGTTCTCAGCATCTCTTGCTGCTTTCTCTGCTATCAAAGCAGCGACTTGAGCTTGGAGATCGGCAATAGTTGCATCGTTGTCTGCCATGTGAGCGGGAGGATTGCTTGATGAAGCTTAGAATTTGGTGTGCGATTGGGTTTGCTGAGAAGATGACCGCGAAGTCCCTGGAAGTGATTGGGATCGTTGCGGTGAAGGTGTTTTGGCAGGCGAACACGACAGACGAGATGGATGCAAAGACCTCTGTTTGGCGTGACTTCGGGTGTTATAAGAGTATAAAATTGGTTGTGGTTGCTTTCTTGGCTTACCTATTGTGCCTGCTTGAAAAGTAAAATACCTGCAAGTCAGTACTTGGTTGTATAGGGTTAGGATTTGGGCTGAAAATCCCAATCCTTCTGCACAGAAAGGTATGTTAGAGGGCGGGTTGGAAGAACTTCAAGATAAAATGTAGGAAAATTCCTTAACTTGTGGGCTCCTGTTTAAGTTTGATAGGTTCTATGGCTTTCTAACACATGTAGGGTTTCGGTAGTCTTAAGGGTGCTCCGTTGTCAAAGGGCACCAGCCCTTCCGCCAGCCCATCATAGGTGGCAATCGGACGGTTTCCTTTTTGATATACCACAAGGTACAAGTGACTGTGGAGTTTGCTGGAACCCCTAACATAGCCCGTGACATGCCAGGATATTAGGTGAACTCAACAAGGTTGCCCGCTCGATGCATATGATAAAAGAATTAAACAAAGCATGTGTTAATCTTATGTTGAACTTTCTGGTTATGGCTCTCTAGTCCCCAGTGGAGTCGCCAAAAACTGTAGACACCTCCCTGAAGTGGGGCATTGCCATACAGATTGATAGTTGCAGTTTGATTGGTTGTTTGCTACATAAACCAAGATCGTGGATATTCCCATGGCTAGGAACATCGCCACACAATAGCGGTTATCATCAAAACAGAGTCGCCACCTAGTTTAAGAAAACTAGGAAAAACAGATAGAGACTCTGGGCACGGGAGCCAAAGGTACAATGAGGGAATGTGTTAGGCACCCCTCTCTGTCAGGTCGTGAGACTGGCCCATAATTGCTCAACATAAGATTAACACATGCATTGCTTAATTCAAACACGTAGTCTATTTAATTAGCCTTTAAATAGTTAATGGTGAGCCGAGACTGTATTGAAAACATGCATCAGAAAACAAAAAACAAACAAATGTCCCAGAGAGATGGATCCCGCGGCCGGTGAATAGATGTCACGGCCAAGGGATCCTCCTGGTTTGATGTATTGACCGATGGATCGAAGACCCAACCAATGTTCTTCCTCACACCAGACTATACGACTAACAGACAATCAAAACACTACGATTAAGCATAATAACAGAAAATAAATCGAACCAGAGGCCCCTGGGCCTCACCACCTTGATCCCTCAGTGGCTTGATTGCTTCGGATTGAGGGTGATTGACTGAATTGCTTCTCGGAAACCCTAGGGTTAGGGTTTAAACTTTGGGGTTTGATTGTCGGATTAGCGGCTGCCTTCGGAAGGTTAGGGCTTCTGTAGAGGGGATATGAGTGTGTATGTTGGCAGAGTTTCATGGCTTGAGAGGGTGTATCAACTTATTAATTTCGGAACCCAAAGGCCCTTTTATATAGGCATAGGGATGACACACCCCAACCAATCAAAATCGAACAATTGAATTGGAGTTATAAGGCAACACGAACTCCTCATGGTAATCTCCAAACGTGGCCCGAATGCATCGGGATTTGGCTGCTAGGGTTTTGTGATCGGATCAAACGAGTGACAGAACATTCCAGAATCTGGAAAATAGACGATCTGGCGGCCGAGCAAAGGATCTAGCGGCCGAAGAATTGATGTTGCAGCCGAGGAATGATTCTGGCAGTCGACTAATCGATCTCTCAGAGAGATTTTCAAACAACAGGCTTCACGGATGAAGAAATGATGTTGAGGCCATGTGATCAATGTCACGGCCGACATATGGATTCTCCTAGGATACTGTGCTTCTGTCTGAAAGGCTATTTGGCTCTGGATTGGGTCCTCTAAGTGGCTAAAAGTTCTTACCGAAAGTCCTAAGGTTCACAATAAGTCAATCAGCAATCACTGTATCCATATCATCATCGGGATGGTCCTTAAGGTGGGACTTGAAATAATTGTTAGGCCAAATTGGGGTGTCTACAATGACTCTGGTATCCCAAAAGAGGCTTTTGTGGCTCACATCATTCATAACTCAAGTTGGGCGTTTCCAATTACCCAAACTTTTGAGCTTAATGAGATAAAGAGCACTTTGCCTACCCTTATTCCTTCTAGATTAAGGGGTCTGATCATTTTAGATGGTCACTCACACCTAATGGATAGTTCACCATTGCCTCCCCTTGGGACAAATTGAGAAGTCACTTTCCCAGAGTGTTGTGGCATAAATTGGTATGGTTCTTAGGCCACATTCCAAAATGTAGCTTTATCACTTGGATTGCTATTCAAACTAGGTTATCCATTGCAGATAGGCTTGTACTTTTTGGTCTTAATCACTCCCCTCAATGTAGTTTCTACCAGGGGAGTGAAAGTCATGACCACCTCTTCTTTAACTGCCAATTCTCTAAATAGGTGTGGGATGCTATGCTGACTAAAAGAGAGTGGGCTGATTGGGTCACTCTTCTATCCAAGGACTGAAATGCAAGCTTCAGCAAAGTCCAATCACCACCGAATGGGGTGTATGTGGTTCAATTGGCAAGCTGTTAGGAGAAGATTGAAGAATGGTGCTCCTTTCCCAACCATTATGTTCTATCATTTTGCAATCCTTCCCAGTTTACTCATGTGAATCTATGTCCTTCAGATGTTTACTTGGGTGCTTTGTTCACACAAGCTTGAAGATGGTGCTATTGTTATTGCATTTATGTGAAACATTTGTAATTGATCTTAGTCTACTTGTTAGCTAGGTTCATTTAAGTCCTCTTAGTTTGCCAATTGTTTTCTCTCCCTCTTTTCAGATGGATAGCAAACATTTGTAGTGCTTATCACTAGTTATTTTCGCTAGCTCCAGTCTAGTTCTATGTAGCCGATTGGGGTAGACTTTGTCATATTTTCTTTCTTCTTTTTATTTTCTTTTCCTCCTGAGGTATGCCCCTTGTAGGCTGTATATCCGGTTAGTCTTTTTTCTATTTCAAGCTGATTTACCCAAAAAAAAATAATAGGCTTCGATTCTGGTGTTTCTGAGTTCGATTCACAGAGACTCAATCCAAAATTGTAATTCGAGCCTCGAAAATGGCTAAGTAATGTTCGAAACTGGAAATTGAAGGTCAATTAGGGGCTGGGTCAGCTCAAAAACAGAAAATGACTGCTCTATAGTTCTCAAAATACTCCAAATCAGGTGTGACAGGTCCGAAAATGGTTGTGCAGTGCTCGAAATGGGTAGATCTATAGCCGAGATGGGTTTAGATGTCTAAAATAGCAAGAATCAACTCTGAAAATGGTCGATTTATGAGTTTTAAGAGTCGAAATCAAGTTTTAGGGTCTTGGATTGGGTAGATATGTGGATTTTTAGTGGATTAGGGGCTCCGACGAGGTTTTCTGGCATCATTTTAGGGTTCCGGCGAGATTTCCGGCAAGAGGAAAGGCTAGGATTTGAGCCTAGGCTCTAATACCAAATGATGTAATCAAAATATCAAAGGGAATCAAAGATTCAAAGAAAGGAGCAAAATACCATTCAAGGGGATAAACCCCAAGGGGTAGAGAGAGAAACTATGTCTCAATCAATATATTCAATATTCTTAATAATCAAAAGCTACCAAAATGAGAGACAACTTACCTATTTATAGACTCAAAACCCTACACACTAAAGACACTAAAATGACAATAATACCCCTAAATCCTACTGCATCATATCTATTCCAGGCATATCCTCGTAAGACCAAGCAAATACGTCTTTGTATTCTTTAAGCAATCCTTCGCGTTCTTTGAGCAATAGGGGGAGAGCCAATCTGAACTAGATCAAGGTCATTCTCATCACCGAAGTTTATAACAATTATCTCATCTACTATGGGCTTAGCCTTCCTTTCCTCTTCTAAGTCAATCATTTCTCTAAGGGCTTCATGAATTTCTTCCTCATACTCATCGGAATTATCAGGATTCACACAATTAATCTCAAGCACAATGATATAAGCAAACTCAGCATTTATTTTTTAATATTGAAAAAAGGGGGACTACATCAGACTCAAACTTGAAATAAAAACGGAATGTGGGCTAACAAATCCAATGAGGGTGACAAGAAAACTGACTCACAATGAAACTAACTGACTCAATCTACTACCACTCAGGCAACTAGACTTAACAAAGAAATCAAACTCATGCTAAAATGACTCAACTTCCTCTGAAGCTTCTTCAAAACAGAAATTACTACACTTTCCACAACATTTATGAACGAATTCGAAAAATTCCTTTTGAGGTCTTGAACCATCAGCATCATCACAGTAGAAAGAATCTTGAATCTAGCATAAGTCACTAACGTTCTATCCTCATGACACTAGCGAGAAATATACGAGCATACACAAAGAGCACAGCACACACAAGCGAAGCGAAACAAAAGGCTTACAAGGTTTTGCCCCTAAAGGATTGAATCTATGGTTACAAACATGAACTAAAGGCTTGGGTGGTCTCAAAAGGGTACCCCGAGAGCTAAGGTTTGCACAACTTTTTATCATACTGGGGGATGGTACGTTGCTTATGGGGGTGGCCGCGTTCCTCGGCCGGGGCTACTTAGCAATGCAAAAGACTAAAGAAAACGTGAACTATCCTAAATGACTAAACCAATGGCGCTTTGAAGTCTAGCCCTCCTAACTAGATTCCCCAACACTATAAGCACAGCCGTCCGGCGCTCGCGTGACTGAGCATGTATGAGTAGACTTTACTGAAAACACGATGACTGGCACAAAACACTATCAAATACTTGCAATTAAACAAGTACTCGACAAAACTCAGAGTTGCCACTTGGTTTAGGTCCAAGAACCATAAAATGACTCTGCGAAAAGGCTTGATCCTTGCATCACCATAGACGGGTCTGGGGGCAAAGGTACCGGGTGGGAAGGTGTTAGACACCCAATTCACCCAATACGACGATTGGCTTCTACTCATCACCATTGGTTCAAATCATCTTTATCCTAAATGCGCGAGACTTAAGCAAATGGATAGGTAGGTATTGGTAAACACGTTTTTGAAAAAGGAGTCTTTTGCAAGGGGGGAAAATCATTTGAAAACTACCTCCGTCGAACGCAGCACATAGAAAAGAAAACAAAAATATACAACTTATGGATGAGGGCCTAGAGATGAACAACTCATTATCATCCTATATCCACAGGTGATGATCAACAGCCATCCTTAATTCCTCACACAGTCCCTAGATCTAAACTACCACACAAAGAATGATAATTAATTCGCCGTTGCGAATGCCGGAAGGGTCCTTACTTCTAGGAGAAGTTACCCTAAAGCTAACGAGCATAGCAAAGGCTTGAATTAAATGGGTGCATGCAATACGAGACTTTGAACTAAACATGCAATTACTAAACAGGGATAGGAAACATACATGATCATGAGACTGAACTGAGTTAGACTAACATGCAATATGAGCAAATTAGGAAACTAGCTAAAATTGGAAACCTGACTGGATTAGGAAACTTTCCAAATTAAAAAATCCGACCAAGTTAGGAAAGTAACCCGATTAGGAAACCTAATCGGATTAGGAAACCTAATCGGATTAGGAAACCTAATCGGATTAGGACACTTTCCAAATTAGGAAGCCATGTCAAATTAGGAAAGTAACCTGATTAGGAAACCACATGCATCGACAGGCTACTCATGGATAAACCAAGAGGGTAGAACGACTAATTAAATGAACATCATGCTAATATGCAACATGCAGGGGTAAAATAGTAATTCGACATACTGGGGTGAAACCGGCAGCATAACAGCTGTAAACAGATGATATGCACAGGGGCCTATGGACAGCATAACGGTATAGACTAAAAGATCAAAATGCATGCGGACAGCATAACAAAAGGGGTAAAATGACAAATGTGCATGCGAGGAGAGTAACGACTACGTGGATGCATGTGCGAGTGATCGTACGGACATAGTAATAACAGGATGATCTATTCAAAGAATTAAACGTGCAATACTACGACTAAACATGCATGAAGGGCAAAATAGTCATTACACATGATCAGTCTAAATCCTAGATTATCATGCATAAATGAAAGTAATGCTAGCATACGATACTAAAACGAATTGAAAAGGCCTAAACTTGCATGAACTAAGCAAGAACATAAAATAAACCCTAAGCATGCGACAAACTAATAATTAACCAAACAATAATTGAATAACAACTAGACTTTTCTAAATATACAATAAATAAAAATAAAAATCAGCAACATACCTTGACTCCACAAGGCCAAGTAGATTGCCCTCAGGAACTGAGCGAAAATAAGAACTAGATTTCCCGTAGGGGAGCAACCTTGATGCAAGATGTCTTTGGTAGCCTAACGGCGTAGGAAAAACTTTACTATGTCTGAATGCTAGCTAAGAAACCTTAGCCTACTCTCAAGCAGTGAATGAACCGAATGATTTTGAACTTTCTGAAAGAGAGCTTTGAATGTTTTTTTGAACGAATGTTCTGAACGAGTTGAAACTTATGGAGGTAAGGGGTTTATATAGGCTTGTCCACGGAGAAAAATGACTTAAATTTTCGATGTGAGACTGAGGAAAACCAGAGTTTAAGGCGGCAAAACAAAACAACGCCGTACCAACACACGAAGGCCGGCCTGGCCTTGGTCTTTTCTATGGGCCTGACCAGCCTCGCTCAGTTCAGGTTTAGTTCGGGTCCGTTCCGATGCGTTTTGGGCTGATTTTTGGGTCAAAAATAGCGATGATTCGGGCTAAAAATAGGACTTTTGCGGACTAAAAATGAATTGTTTTATGGATGAAAAGGCTCAATGGGTTTCAAAAGAATATTTAAAAATGGAACGCAACACAATTTAAAAGAAAGTTTGCAACTTGACAAGAACATTTTGAAGGAAACGACGAAAGACTATCTTCGAACATCAATGCATCAAGTTCACTCTTCTAGGACAATCATAATCGAAAGCAACATTCTCATCATTGAACGACCACTTGGCGGCAGGCCTAAGCATTACGGACTACCAAATGGGGTGTCTACAGGGCTCTATCAACAGAAATCAAGCAAAGGTGGTCACGTCTCAGAGAAAACACAAGATACAACTAAGCATATGAGAATGGTGGTCCCTTACCGAGAAACTGACCAATAGCCAAGGATGAGTGTACAAAATGTCGAATACTCATGATTTATTAACATTTGAACATACTTGCAGTGAGAATACCACGAAAGAAGTGCACTAAAAATATGGATGAACATGTTCATAAAATCTATTGATATTCAACTACGCACCAAAGATTATCATGCTCAATCCCCACAACAACAACAACAAAAATACTTTTTTTGATTTTTTTAATTTAATAACTCAAAAAATAACAAAATAAAAACAATAAAAAACTATGAAACTCTATAACTCTAGGTAATTAGATATGCAAGAACAATTAAACCTAAGTTATGGAACCACGACCTAGCCTCAAAAGGCAAGGTCAACCTCTCCTGATGAACTATAGTTATCAAGAGAGTCAAGGTCATCATCAGCATCCGAGACCAAATCAGTTTTACGAACCAAATCTATCTAGTTTTGCCCTTTTTAACATGAATCTTTTTATTGATCATGGGTTTTGGATTTACCTTTGTAAAATTAGCATGCGAAGGTGTTCTATGTCTAGGCCTTTGAAATACTCCCTATGATTATTTGTATTGTGGTAGCGGTGAGAAGACCTATGGTAGCCATGAAGAACAAAACAATATGGATGAATATGGCCTCTAATTTCACAATGATGGCAAATGGGCACAAAATAATGATGATCGTAAGAACGAGCTAGATGTGCATGTGAAAAGTATGACTCATGTGTCACACCCCAAAATAGGAAGTGACCGGCCATGAACCACAAGATCCAAACTCGTAGAACATGCAGCCTAAGAAGATATTAAATTAAATTCCAAAACAATGAACCACTAAATAGCCAACCATTTCTTTTTTATTAGGAACAACTCCAACCAATTAAACTAAACAAAAACATGGGGCACAAACATCCCATGAACCAACCAATATCTAGTGATCAAACAATAATAAAATGAATTCGTTATCTGACAAATGTTTTGAATGCAAAAGCGATTATTAAAATAAAATTAGGATGAGACACCCTAAGGAGGTCAAATAAAAGAATCCCCGAGGTGCCACCAGAGTCCTTGCCTAACTCCCCAACTTGCCTGAAAGAGGAGTTGGAATAAATCCGTTAGCTGACAAACTTAGTGAATAGCAAGTATGTATACTAAATAAAGTTGAAAGCGAGGATTAAAATAATTTACCATTAAATCATAATTTGGCATACGAGGTGTGAAGCAGAATAATAAATTAATCAATGAAGCATTTAACCAATAAATATTCTTGGTGGTGATCACAACATTAACTCCATCAACAATGAGGAATCACAATCAAATAGTACCATGGCCAAAATAAATCTCATCAAAATTGGATCCAATATCGAACTTAGAGTCACCAGGGTTGGCAGCCCGTGGTACTTTTCCCTAAGACGATCCGGCGAAAGAAAGCCGTTGAGCATTAGGGTCACCGGCCTAACACGGTCTTTTCCCCAATGGCCAGGGTCACCAACACGAGAAGGAATAATTTCCCTGGACTTCCGAAATAAATGTTCCCATTAATATCCACCAAGTTCTCACCAAAAAGAATATTATCAATTGATCTCAGAAAATCCATCGCATGCCAATTTATAGAACAGCTTATAAACAGTTTCGAGTCTCCGAATAACATTCATATAAATTTATGAAGGAAATACTTTTAAGGGACACATGGAACTTTCGAAAATACATAACATACTTAACTACTCACCTGAATCCAAGCTAATGCAATCGATCGCACAAAAGAGACTAGCCTGTACCAAAATACAACATGCAAAATAACTAACTAGTTCAGATATAAACTAAGTAAACTAGGAAATAACATTTACTATTAAAATACCCAATGCTAGCCTAATTTATCAACTCATCAGTAGCCAACAAAATCTCTTCTGAGAACCATGTTCTCAATTGAGTAAAACCATCCGAACACCAGAAATATTTTTACGCTCAATACATGTCCCCAACTCATGTACAACCATAACCAAACTATCCAAAAGCACAACCCTCCAAACTTCCAATACTAATAATAAAATACAATTGCCGAGAGGATATGCGACCCTTGCTCACACCTCAAGGAAAATCACAGTTATAAATCTCATGACACCAAACTCACACACGCACACCACCGTGCACAAATCTTGACACTTGGTCCGATCCCTCACCCACATCACACAAATCACCTCCACTCCTCCATATATCAATGGCATTAAAAGAAAACAATCGGGGCCAAAAGAATGGGAACCCATTTAACCTCTCAGTGACTCCACTTTTATATACCACCAAATAATAGTCTAACTTTACTCCAACCCATGTAACGAATGGAAAGAGAAATAGCAATAAAGGGAACAAGAATCGCTTACCCGATTGACCACTAATGAACCGAATCCTTGACTGCCTCTCTCTCTCTCTCTCTCTCTCAATACCATTCCTCCAAGACCCAGAACCCTAGCTTATATTTCTACGTACGGGTATGTATGGAAAACTAACCAAAACCCACGTTCTCTCCTAAATTATAGCTAATTAGTTAATTAGAATTAGATAGAACGTAACACAATTTATAAAATTACCATCCGGTACCACTATTTTACCCAAAATCAATCTCACACCCCAAATATTACAGTCGTGACAACAATACCCATAACGCTTGCAAAGTAATTAATTGGGACCCAATCATAACACCAATTAATAACGGCAATATGACTAATTAAATAAATGAAAATGCTAGGCCGTAACATCATGCACCTTCCTACAATGGGGTCTAATATGGCCAGTCACACCACAATAATGACAAGTAGGAACAAATTTAACAACAGGAGTAAAAATTTGAGACTTACCAGTATTAATGACATTAGATTTTACCTCATTGCGCTTGGGATGTCCGTTTACCTCTGCTGTCATTTGCTTCTTTGTCGTAGGAGAATTAATCATGTTTTGCATGTCATTAGTGTTAGTCTTTGTAGCAGGCCGAACATGACTGTTCGCGTTTTCGCAGACCGAACCTGGTACAAGCCGCACCCAAACCTTGTGCACGGCTTCCCGTCGTTATCGCCATCCCACTTGCCTCAGGCTCGGCGTAGGTCAAGCCTGTGCTCGGCCACCTCCTTGGCGGATCTCCCTGTCAGCGTGTTCCCCCTCAAGAGGCGTACGTTGTGCTCGGCTTAGCATGTGCTCGGCCATCCACGAAGCACAGCCACTGCTGATGCTCGGCCACCCGCGAAGCATGGCCACGGCTGGCGCTCGGAGACCTGCTGAGGCCTTCCCACGTGACAAAGCGGTTGCACCAAAAGACAATCATGAACGCACATAGGCGTGCCAGCTCACCCCAAAAGCGGTTACCAGATCTGTTCCATGATGTCACTATAGCGTCACTTGGCTTGTGCCAAGCACGTGATCGTACTTGGAGGGCAAGCCAAAGGAATTCTATAAATACCAAGCAATGGCAACCCTAAAAGGTACATGCTCACATACACTCATACTGAATAACTCCAATCCCTTACCTCTCTCTCTGCACATACTTATCCTCTCGCCAGAGGGCCTGGCCGGGGATTTCCCCAGCCAAGTCTTAGTCGTGCGTTCACTGTGCAGGCTAGGGGAAGAAGGCTTGGAGACCATCTAACCACCGGAGGAGGAGCGAGGATCAAGGAACACGGGCCACACAATTGGTGAACCCGACGTGAAACGCTTCTAATTCAAACGGCTCTCACTTCCTTCAAAACCCCCTTCCTCCTTCCTAAAACGACAACCAAACCGTTCACCATGGGCGGAGATCAGGCGGATGTAGCCATCTCGGGGGCCAAAGACGCTAGTGGAAATGCCATCCCCACAACACCCCATGAGAGGCATATATCCATGTCCCTTGCCCCTGGATCTGGTCTCTCACCAGTCGCGGATGACGTAACGACGACATACATCCGTCTGCTACAGCGTCGCGATGACGAATGCGATAACGAGTTGGCTGCACTAAGGGCGGCGGTAGCCCAGATGAAACAGCGTATGCACCAAGAGACCACACCCGCCACATCCAGATCCGGTGGAGGCGGGAGTAGACGAAGGCAGACACCGCCGCCACCACCACCACCACCACAAGAACGTCCGCACGAGACAGGACAATGCGGATCTGTGAAGGACCACCTTGGCTTTACCCCAGCACCTGGTGACGCCAGGGAAATTATCCTCTATAAACAACCCACCGCATCTGGAACACATCGTTCTAGAAGCCATCATGAGCGTACAAGAACAAGGGACACCGAGTCGTTCACGAGCATGTACTCAACTGGTCATGCGGAATTCTCTCGCACGACGGCTCCGCACCATAGCCGAGATTCCGTACAGACCAGACGCCATGTCTCGGAGCGTCTCGGGGACACCCCACCTGAGAATTTGGATCCCGAGCACCACACACGCGGAAAGGAAAAGGCGTACGCACCGAAGGCGCGGTTAACGACAATAAAACCCACCGTGACAGAGAGAAGTCCATCGACAGCCCATGCCGAATGATTACAGACTTGAGAGACAAACTTCGGCACAGGGACACCGAAAAGACTTCAACAAAAGAGCCCAAAAGAAGGGAGTCCAAAAGGACAAAAACAAACGAGCACGGCAAGCCGTCGCGCCCAGGTTTCGAAAGACAATTGAAGGACCTCGGCGTGTCTCCCTTCACTTCCCATATCATCAACACGGCACCCGAGTCCACCTTCCACTTACCAAAATTCACGAAGTTCGACCCGGCCATCTATGAGGCTTACACCCATTTAATCCATTTCCGCCAGACAATTGAACTCTGCACCCAAAAGGATGAAGTAAAATGCAAGGCGTTCCCGTCCAGCCTCGGCTCCCTTGGACTCCAGTGGTTCAACAAGTTGCCCGCTGGATCCATACGGAACCTAGCCGACCTCGAACGAGCCTTCAACACCCGTTTCATCACGAGCAACAAAACGGCCAAGGAGCCAGAGTCCTTATCTCAGATGAGGAAACTTCCATCCGAAACTCTCAGGCAATACGCCGAGCGCTATTGGCAGCTGTTCAATGAGATCCCCGGGATCGACGAGTATTGGGCCGCACGTACCTTCAAAAACGGCTTGGAAACCGGCAGCAAGATCCTGGACGAGCTCGCCATCTGCCCACCCCACGGCATGGGAGAATTGATGCGTGTCGTAGAGAGATTTTGTGCTCTCGAGGAATTTTATGCAGACCGGGCGGCCAGGTGGCCCAGGGAATCCCGAGCTCAACCACTTCATTTTCCTCGGCCGCACCCCAGCTGCCGGCACCAGTAATCACCCAACACTCGCAGCCCAAGAAGCAGGTACACAAAATCAAAGAAGGCAAAAAGCACCCGTCGAAAGTACACGACTATGTGGTCGAGACCACGTACTTCAAGGAACCAATCTGGTCCTTCCTGAAGGAAATAATGCGACAACCATGGTTCGAGTGGCCAACAGGCAAGCTCGGTACCGACACTGGACAACCCGACCAAAATCCAAGGAAGAAGTGCTCCTACCACAATGAACTAGGCCACTATACATCAGCTTGCGCGCCTTACAAAGCTCTCCTGGAAAGACTCGCAACTCAAGGACATCTCTATCAGTACATCGATCGAACGAAAACACCCGCCCGACAACCAACAGGTAATCCCAACCCCAACGAACAACGCCCACTGATACATGTTATCCACGGACCAGTGACGAAGGCATCCGAAACCACACTCAAGGCCGACATCGATCGCGCCTCCTCATCCAAGCAGATACTCTTAGTCGGTTGCGGATCAAAGCGTCAACACCCATAAGAAGAGCCCAAGTGGACAATAACCTTTACCGAGCGTGACCTCGAACATGTGCAAACTCCACACACAGACGCCCTCGTTGTCACCGTCCAAATCGGCATCCATGACGTCAAACGCGTCCTCATCGATCAAGGAAGCTCTGCAGAGGTCATGTACTACGACCTTTTCAAGAAGTTGGATCTACCAGAGTCAGCCTTACAACCCGCCGAAGTACCTCTCATCGGCTTCAACGGAGCACCTGTTTGGCCACTTGACCGAATTTTTCTCCCAATCGTTGTCGGCTCAAGAACTTTGACTGTCGAATTTATTGTCGTCAACGTGCCGAGCCCATACAACGCCATTCTTGGCCGAACCTAGCTCCACGGCATGCAAGCCATCGCTTCCACCTACCACCAGGTCGTCCGCTTCATTGGCATGAATGGGAGACAAGAAGATCTACGGGGAGACCAAGTAGCTTCCAAAAAGTGATACGTCTCGGCCGTCCACATTTCCACCAAAGCAAAACAAGTACAATGGGTTGAAGTCCCAGACATGACTGTAATCGAAGACGTCGGCCATAAGGTTGAAGATAAAACAGAAGAAGACTTGGTCAAAATGCCAATCAACGAGGACGGCTCACGTTTCTTCTTACTCGGCTCTTCCCTCAGCGACGCTGAGCGAGAGGAGATGTTCCAATTCCTCAAGGACAACATGGAGGTCTTCGCCTGGACCCCCGACGAGATGCCAGGAGTAGACCCTGACTTCATCTGCCACTCTCTCAACATCAAGAAAGATTCCAAACCAGTGGTACAGAAGGCTCGACGCTCGGCGCCAGAGCACGCCGACGCGGTCATTGAAGAGGTCGAATGCTTGTTGGAAGCCAACGCCATCCAGGAAGTACAATACCCGACTTGGCTCTCCAACACCGTGGTTGTCAAGAAGAAAAATGGCAAATGGCGGGTCTGCGTCGACTACACCAACCTCAACGACGCCTATCCAAAGGACTGGTTCCCGCTCGCAAAGATCGATCAATTAGTCGACGCAACCGCAGGACACGCTCGGCTAAGTTTTCTTGATGCCTACTGCGGATATCACCAGATAGCCATGGACCCGGACGACATGGAAAAAATGGCCTACATCACACCACATGGCATCTTCTGCTACCGCGTCATGCCGTTTGGCCTCAAAAACTCAGGTGCCACCTTCAACCGAGCAATCTTCAAGATGTTTCACGCGCAGATAGGCCACATCTTGGAAGCCTACATCGACTACCTCGTTGTCAAAAGCCAGTTGGAACAGAACCATCTCACAGAACTCGCCGAAGTATTCGAAATCCTCAAGTTCCACAAACTCCGCCTGAACCCAGAAAAATGTGCATTCGGTGTCAGTGCAGGGAAGTTTTTTGGACATTTGGTCACAAGACGAGGCATTAAGGCCGACCCTACGCAAATCAAGGCGGTGGCAGACTTACGGCCACCATGATTGATCAGAGAAGTTCAGAGGCTCACGGGCATGGCAGCTGCACTCAACCGCTTCATCAGCAAGTCATCAGACAAATGCCACGCCTTCTTTCACGCCTTGAAAGGCAGAAGCCGGCGCAACTTCTAATGGACGCCGGCGCAACTTCGAATGGATGATGAAATATCAGGCCACAGCAGCAAAACTCATCAGGCAGTTCAAAATTTTCAAGATTGAACAAATCAACTGCGAGCACAACGCTCATGCCGACGCTCTCACTGGTCTAGCCTCGGCTTCCATGGCATCCGAATTTCGGACTATCAACTTTGGCTGTTTTTATAACCCGAGCTTCGACATAGCTGCGGAGATACTCAACGTGGAACTCGGGCCAAGTTGGATGGACGAGATCGTTGCATTCCTCAAAAGTGACACTCTTCCGGACGACAAGAAGGAGGCTCATCGCATCAGGAACAAGGCTGCCTACTACTGGCTCTCCAACAGCGGCCAGCTTTACAGAAAATCTATCACCGGTCCCTATCTCCTCGTCGTCCACCCTACACAGGTACCCGCGATCCTCAACGAACTCCACTCAGGCAGCTGCGGCTGCCACTCTGGAGGCCGTTCCCTCTGCCAACGAGCATTGAGTCAGGGGTATTTTTGGAAGAACATGAAGAAAGATTGCGAAGAAATCATCCGCAAATGCCGACCATGCCACTGTTTTCACCAATCCCAAAACAACCAGCTCAGAACCTCTCCCCCATCACTAGTCCTTGGCCCTTTGCACAATGGGGGCTCGACATCGTGGGCAAGCTCCCAACAGCCCCAGGAGGCTTCAAGTTCTTAATCACTGCAACAGACTACTTCTCCAAATGGGTGGAAGCTGAAGCCCTTGTCACCATTACCGAGGCAGATGTTCAGCGATTTGTTTGGCAAAATATTGTCACCAGGTTCGGCATCCCATACGCCATCGTCTCGGACAATGGTACCCAATTTGTTGGAAATGGCCTCACGAGTCTCTGCGAAGAATTTGGAATCCGTTTCTTCAACTCTACTCCAGCATACCCCCAAGGAAACGGCCAGGCTGAGGCCACGAACAAGACTGTCGGCGCCGAGATAAAACGCTGGCTGAACTCCAAGCGCGGCAAGTGGGCAGAAGAACTCCCAAGAGTCCTATGGGCCTATCGTTCCACACCACGACGCTCTACTGGCCAAACTCCCTTCTCCATGGCTTTCGGCATGGAGGCCGTCATCCCACTGGAATCAAGGTTTCCCACTCTCAGGACGGAGACTTTCGACCCAAAGACAAATGATGAAGCTGTGGAACAAGAGCTCATACTTGCCGAAGAAAAGCACGACGACGCTCGGCTGAAGCTAGCTGAATATCAACAACAAGTGGCCAAGGGGTACAATCGAAGCGTGCGAACCAAGAAATTCAAGCCAGATGACTTAGTTTGGCGAAAGGTGGTGCAAGCAAGCAAGAAAACAAAATTCAAGCCCAAATGGGAGGGACCTTTTCGCATCCTCAAGATTGCTGGTGAAGGTGTCTACGTGCTGGAAGACATGAATGGGAAAGTGCTTACCAACCCATGGAATGCACAAAACCTGAAAAGGGCATACATGTGAACTTTTCTTCATGCAATGCTCATCTGCTCACTATCCTCGGCTAACCTTCGTGTTACAAAAAAAGCTTTAAGTTCTTGTCTGGCTTTGGCCTCCCTGCTCATGTTCTTTATTTCAAAGAATGGCTTCGGCCAGTAGTTTTCCTACTTTATCTTGTAATTCTAAAGTTCTCAGTAAAAAGACAAGTTTTGCAGTCAAATTCTTCAAGTGTTTTTAAGTATTGTACTACTTTATGGCTTACTCATATAACTTACTCTCGGCAAACCTGCCAAACACAAGCGATGACTTCGGTCACACCCACAAATGGCTCTTTAGCCTCTTGCTTCGGCCACTATCACCGCCCAAAAAAGCAAACAACGGACATATGGTTCGCCAAGCCTAAAACACACATCTCTAATGAAACACAGGCTTTGGCTCGGATTGGCAAGACGTTATGGTCGGCCACCGAAAGGTTACACTCGCGCTTTGGCGGGCAAACCACCCACAAACACTTAAAAATGTCAGAACAACAAATCCATGTTCGGCAACCTACGTCCTCTAAATTACTACTTTGGTCAAGGCTCGGCATTTACCACAACACATCAAACATTCAATTACTTCGTCGAACCAAGACCAAAGTGGGGGCTACGGATAACTACACATTCAAAACAAGCAAGATCGTCAAAATTTCATGAAGGCATAAAAAGCAATCAACCAAGTTCGGCAAAACAAGATGACAGAGACATTGCAAAAGAAGCCCTGCATTAAAACTTTCAAAGGAAAAACAAGCAACCCTAAGCTGGGAGGTACAGCGTGGTAAACCATTCGGTACCGACCCCCAACTAACTATTACATCTGGCACGGTAAAACTCCTAAGTTCGGAGCCGTCCAGTCCAACAAAAATTTCAAAGTTCATACAAAAGCAAAAAGAAATCCTAAACTTGAGGAACATCCTCAGCGGCAACGTCAGCAGCCACTTCAGTCTCAGCCTCGGTAGCCTTCTCATCATTCTTAAGGACCTGCTCGGCGTTCTGCTTGGCATCCTCAGCCACGTCCCCTTCAGCATCTCCCGTCTTCTTCCCACCTGAGCTATCCCCACCACCTTCGGCGTCAGCGTCAGTAAGGTCATCAACATCCTCCTCACTCTCGGGAAATTCCTCTGGAGGAAGTGGCTCGCATTCTTCATCGGTGTACGGCAGCACGAGCTCGAGCACGACGGCCGCGGGAATTGACTTTGTCAAATTCAGGTCTGGCTCCAGCTGCATAACCTCACACGTAGCCTTCACCCCATCCTTATACCCTGCTCGGTACGCGATAGGGATCCTCTTCTTGATCTCGTCATTTACCATTGACCGAGCATCCCTGATGTACTCAGCACCAGCTCGATCGTACCTTGCCTGGTAGGCCTTCTCATCTACCTCCTTCATCTTCCTTGTAACAACTCCGATTTTTACTAAATAAAAATTTCGTTTTTAATTTGAAAAGTCTTTAATTCTTCTTGAGTGATTATTCAACTTGAGCTATTCTTAGTAATCCGTCATGATTAGATTCGTCAATAAGATCATTTTCTCAAGACAAGCATTGGATTATTTCCTTAATCATCGAGCTTAGGTCTAAGTTAGACTCTTGACTTGAAATCCTACTTAGCGAGCCTAGTTAGCTTCTAACCTAATCCTCAGAGATAATCTAATTAAACTCTTGACCTTCCTCGAGCCATTTGAACCTTTTGAACCTCTTGAACCCTAAGTAAGACCCTTTGACCAAAAAGTCAACCGTTGACCTTTGTCCATTGGTCCATAGTTGTTAGTAGAATTATTATCCATTGGATAATAGGACTAGTACTATTATATTATAATTAATTCAATGACTAGAATCCCATGGGATTCTCCCATTAAAGAATTGGAAGAATTGGAAGAGTATCTAATATAATATTGGGTCCTAGGATTCTCTGAGTACAAATATTGTATTATAAGGAGACATGTGTCAAATCGGAGCTTTATAATATAAAATTTTGACTAGATTCTCACCCAGATTCTTTAGTACTTATATGTATATTATAATAGGGTACCAGTACAACTCCCTAATATAATATAGAGGTAGAAAACATGTGTCAAATTCATTATTTAATTAGGAAAATCTTATTCTTTCAAAAACCCTTTATTATTAACCTTGTACTTCCAAAATCTAAATGATGACATATATCTATACTTATATATTATTGTAGTACAAGGGAGAGAGAGAGAGAGAGAGAGAGAGAATTCAGGAGAGAGAGAAGCCGAGAGTGAGAGAGAGAGAGAGCCAAGAGAGAGGGAGAGATAGGAGAGAGAAGGGCCAAGATTTGTTGTACCCTTGAACAATCTTCCTAGCCTAGCCAAGTACCTAGAACTTATTAGTTTATCAACCAACATGTGTCTAATTCAATTAAGTATTAAACTAGGCATATGTCATCCTAAAATTCTAGGTTATATTTTATGAACAAACATGTGCCAATTGACTTAGTTTATTAGGATATCTTGACCTAGAGATCTAGTAAATCATCAAGGTACTAGAAGTACTTGTAGTCTTTCACCTATATATGTATATATAAGTACAAGAGAAGGAGAAAGAGAGAGAGAGAGAGAGAGAGAGGAGGCCGAGAGAGAGAGATGGGAGGGAGGGAGAGAGAGAGTAAGATATGGTGTGCTTCATTGTTCTTTCTTCTATCAAATCCTAGATATATCTAGACATAGGTGCATGTGCTAAATGAAGGAAGAAGGTAGGATGATGTGAGATAGATTTAGGGTACTAGATTTTGTCTACAAAATCTCCTACAAACTTACCATCCAATCCTTACTCTTTCCAATCTTTGTCCTTGTAAACATATATATATATATGTACTTAGTACCAAGAGAGAGAGAGAGAGGGAGAGAGAGGCCGAGAGAGAGATGGAGGGAGAGAGAGAGAGAGGCCGGATGAGAGGGAGAGAGGGAGAGTGTGATGTGTGCTAGTGTACCATTCAAATCTAGCACCAATCTTGACCAATCTTCCTACATCATCTTGTACCACCAAAATCTAGGGTTTTTCTTGCACATGTTTAACTAGGACAACCATATCTAGTATTCTAACTCCTTAAGGTACTAGACTAGACAAAAACCCCATAGAATAACATAGAATTTGTCCTAAAATGGAAATAAAGAAAGGAGAAGATCTTGGTAGCCTTTCATAGCCTAGGATATGACTAGATTTGGAAGAAATCTTTGGGATTTGGAGAGAGAGAGAGGGCCGGCCATGTTGGAGGAGAGGGAGCCAAAGTTTTGCCTATAAATAGCAACCATTTCTCCCATTTGAACTCACACCTTTCTTTGCTCCAACTTCTCTCTAGAAAGCTTTGTATTCTTGCTTGTTCTTGAGTGTCCTTCCTTGTTCTTAAGAAACTCATCCTAAGCCGCCACTAAACCACCGCTCGACCACCCTTCCGATCCAAAAAGTCAAGTAGCGTAGGTCACAATTTAGTTTCAAGACAAACCATTCTCTTTCGAAGCTAACGAAAGCCATTCCTAGATGTTACTCCGTCCAACCGTCGACGTACTTTCCATAGTCACCTCTACCGCCAAGAAGAACGGTAGATTTCCATATCTACTTTCCTTAAATATAATTAGAAATGTGTATACTTTTGAAATGTAGATAATCCTTACTATTTTTCCGAATATAAAGTTTACTTTAAAGTAGGCTAAGAACATGAGATAGATTTTTCACTAAGTATGGCATATCGTATGCATGACTCGAATCGATTAGAATAAAGATAATGGCATGATCACATAGATTATCTAATCGACACCTCTTGTGAAAACATAGAATCCTTATCGACACTATTCTGATATATGCATTGCAATTCAATAAACATATGCTGTTTTGAACATCTTGAAAGAAAGAATGAACTTTGAAAGTTAACGTCGTGGATTAACTTTAAGTAAATGTTCTTTGATCGTTTAGATGATAGTAGACTTGTTATGTGCTTACTTGCATTACTTATGGTTGTTTTCAAGTAAAGCATAAGTGATTATCACTCCAAAGGCGTCCGTACATGTGACGTTATGCTTTACGAATAATTGAGCATGCTAAATGATATGGAGTTGGATGATCTTGCTAATTTAGTTTCAAGGTTACTATGAAAGTCCTACCGCGGAGTCTATGCATGAGAACGAGACACAAAAACCAAAGAACGATAGAAACATGACACCTAGGGTGGGTTTAAAGGCTTGGCCTTGGTAAAATATTTTTGAAAGTACATAATGACCATTTTGGGAGTCATTATGTGAGTAGTGTGTGTGTGTGTGTGCGCCAATGGGAACCCAGGACAGCGGAACCATTGTGAGGATACTCGAGAACCCAGAACGGCGGAATCGAGGTTGGGTGTGTGGCTTGGTTATTCGAGGAGAGGAGCCAATGCAAATGTGTGCCAATGGGAACCCGGGACGGTGGAACCATTGTGAGGATACTCGAGAACCCAGAACGGCGGAATCGAGGTTGGGTGTGTTCCAATGGAAATCCGTGGTGGCGGAACCATTGTGAGGCTGTGTGTGTTTTAAAAAAACCTCAATGTGGCCGGACTTGCCCATTGTGTGGTGTGCGTGTGTTAAAATGTGATTTTCGAAATGTAATTTGGAAGTGTTAATGAAGTGGAAAAATGATGACACGGTCTACGATGAGTCGCGTAGGAGAAACACGAAAAGACATGACACCAACGTTAGAAAGATAGCGAATGCGGATGTGTTATTGCTTAATTACTTCAATGAATGAGCATGTGTATTTGTCTATGTGAATTTCTGATTATAAGTTAGGGGTTAGTGGGTATGGTTTACTCTATTGAGCTTTGTAAGCTCACGGTGTTGCCTTCGGTGACCCTGGCATATTATATTGGTGGCGACGCTGGTATAATGTGTCAGACCTTATAGACGAACAGGGTGAGATGTACACTGTGGAGGCTTTCGGAGCCGAAGACCTGGCTAGGATGGAAGAGCAGGAGGAGCTGTAGTTAGGAACCTTAGTTCCCTTCCCTTTTGAATAAAATGTACTCCTTGTGAGATTAACAATGTAATAATGAGCCAGACTCTATTTGTTTCATTAATAAAATGATTAATTAACGAACCCGAAAATGGGGGCGTTACATTCCTCTTCTCTCTCCTCAAAACCTGGCCGAGCTCGCGGTCAGACTTTTTGGCCTTCTCGAGGGCATCATCCCTCTCCTTCTCAAGCTCGGCAATCTTAGCCTTTGCGAGCTTCAAGCCGTTCTTTGCGGCCTTCATTTTTTCATGCTCGGCCTTAGCGTCATCACGATAGCACGTCCTCTCAGCGGCCAACAGATCAGCCTGATTGGAAACCCGCAGCAGAGCCTGTCCAGCCTGCAGAAGACAGAACGATTAGGCTCGGCGACAAAGATACAGATAACATCAAGTCTAAAAAACGACGTAAGCCAATACCTGAACGAGGTAGGCGATCATATGAATAATGCTCGGCTGTAACTCCCCAGGAACCCTCTCCATATCCCTCGGCAGTGCAAGGCCGTGCAGCATGGTGACAGCCAGCCCAGGCTCCAGTTTAACGCTGTCCTCGACACTGACAACCCTACCTTCGGCCATGGAAAATGAAGGTGCAAACTCCTACACGATCACTTGGCCTCCAGAACCTGCCGACCTCTCCATAGCCTTTGAGCCGCCAGCAGCAGATGACTCAGTCTGGTCTTTGAGAATTGGCGTCGGCGGCCTGGTAGGAAAGAAGTCTCGAGTGACCTTCTGCTTCTTGGAAGCAGGTTCGGCCGTGTCAGCATCCTTCTGCCGAGCAGCAGCACCATCTCTGATGTTGACCTTGACTACGTTCCTTCTTCCCATGTTCTCGGCAAATTCAGGAATGAGGGTTCGGAGAGGAGAAACGCTGATACCTGGGAATTCCGATGGTTGACTCTCCTGAAACCAGAAGTCCGCTGACTTCTTAAACGTTGGAAACTTCACCCTCGGTTCCTTCGCCTTCTTGCTCGGCTTGGGGTTCTCTCTTCCACCCTCCTGCTCCTTAGCAACCTTCTTCTTGCCCTTGGTCTTCGTGCTCGGCCCTGTCTCTTCCTCTCTCCTCCTCAACTTCCCCTTGTACGAAGGGATGTATCCAAGCAGCGTCGGCGCGTCGCGGCAAATTTGAGCCTTCAACGTTTCGACGTTCTTCTCAACGGCTAAAGATTGCTGCACCTTGGTTATCGCTCGGTGATCTGCAAGAGGAAAAAGTGTTAGCAAAATGTCAGGAATGCAATGGAAGAGTGAATCATGCTCGGCGAATTAATAAACAGTAAAACAACCTCGGAAGTCTTTTATCTTTGGTACGTGATGCAACCGCGTCGACTGGTTGTCGAATTCATAATTCCCATTGACCTCGACGTAGAAGTTGGCCCATTTATCAGTGTCGGGCAGCCCATCAATCAAGGGCTCCTTACCACTACGCGTCGACAAGTACCTGCGGTTGGTCTTGCCGTGCCTAGACATGCTGTACGTGTGGAAGAGGTCGGCAACTATAAATTCGAGGTTGTGCAGCTCCTTCAACTTGATTACGGACATTACTATCCTGTAACTGTTGATGGCAAAGAAGTGAGGTACTATGCCGAACCTGGTCAGCAATTCCCTCAGAAATGGGTGAAGAGGAAAGCGGAGTCCAGCCTCACAAATAGCCATGAGGGGAATCGTTATGTGCTCTGGACGGTCTTCTCGCTTGTCTCTTATCCGGTTGCTGACAACCTGACTGACGACGACGTCATTTGGGATTCTGTACGTTCGGCAGAAGTCCGCATACTCGTTGGGTCGCCCACTGAAGTAATGGGCGTGGGGACAAACCTGCCCTCTCTCATAGAGGGGCGACCTCCCTGTTCTTGGATGAGGTCTCACCAGGCACAGATCGCGGAGAGACCGTGGCTTCGGCTCCAGGACAAAACCTTGATTCGGCCTCAGGCCCAAGCTCAGGCTCGGCTTCGGAGTCTGTGGTAGGGGTAAAAGTTATCTAGGGCACGGTGTTGTACCCGCCATCGTATTCGTGATCGCGTTCGGCGTTGGAGTCACTAGAACCTGACATATTTGAGGCGATCGAGGTACTCTCGGATTACGAGATCTGCGGAATCGTCTCCCGAGCTTTCAGAGTCAGAAGAAATGATGACGACTGAGTGAGCCAGACCTAACAGAACAAAGGGAAAATGGTAAGGAATTCGTCGTTGGCCTAAAAGGCAAAGACCTTACTGTGTTCGGCTACCCTACTGGCCCACCCAATTCCACTAGCAAGACTCAAAGCTCGGGAGATCCAGGTGATTCAGGTCTTGGGGCTTGGCCAACTCCATCGTCGGCCAAGCCCAAACATCATCAGGAATCTGTGCTCGAAAGAACAGGTTGAAGGTGAAGATGAATAGTTCGTTCATCCCCAGGTTTCCAACTATTCACTTAGAACAAAAACCCAGAAAAGCAAAGAAAAAGTGCACAAAAGCTGCAGAAAAGTGAAGAGAAGTAGAAAACGAACTCATACTGGGATTTGTGGTGAGATCTGGTGGCGAATCTGCTGAGAATCAAGACCAGAAGATGAACCGTTGCAAGGGGAGCTCTGGCTATGGAGTTTTAGAGAGAGAGAGAGTCTGTAAAATTCTCTCTCTCCTCACGTCGCCCATTATATAGGGCTAGGGTTTGGGATTCGAAGTTCCCGCCCATCATTACACCGCCGAACCATTGCCCATTCAGCGCATGACACGTGGCATTGACAAGACAACCTACAGAAATTCACGTTTGCCAGCCGTCCTCTCACCAGCTGTATCCAGCCATGAAGTGACATCTGGTGCTCCACCATTGGGGCTCTCCACCAACGGCTAATATTGTTTCAGAAAGGAAGAAAGTGATTGGGTCTCGACCAGATCTCACTTTCATCAACGATGATCACGTTCGGCATTCGACAGGTTCGACCGAAGCTTGACATCAATCCCTACCGTGCGTTCGGCATTGGCAGAGATTGAGGGGCTATTGTAGCAGGCCGAACATGACTGTTTGCATTTTCGCAGACCGAACCTGGACCAAGCCGCACCCAAACCTTGTGCACGGCTTCCCGTCGTTATCGCCATCCCACTTGCCTCAGGCTCGGCGTAGGTCAAGCCTGTGCTCGGCCACCTTCCTTGGCGGATCTCCCTGTCGGCGTGTTCACCCTCAAGAGGCGTACGTTGTGCTTGGCTTAGCATGTGCTCGACCATCCACGAAGCACAGCCACTGCTGATGCTCGGCCACCCGCGAAGCATGGCCACGGCTGGCGCTCGGAGACCTGCTGAGGCCTTCCCACATGACGAAGCGGTTGCACCAAAAGACAATCATGAACGCACATAGGCGTGCCAGCTCACCCCAAAAGTAGTTACCAGATCTGTTCCATGATGTCGCCATAGCGTCACTTGGCTTGTGCCAAGCACGTGATCGTACTTGGAGGGCAAGCCAAAGGAATTCTATAAATACCAAGCAATGGCAACCCTAAAGGTACATGCTCACATACACTCATACTGAATAACTCCAATCCCCTACCTCTCTCTCTGCACATACTTATCCTCTCGCCGGAGGGCCTGACCGGGGAAATCCCCGGCCAGGTCTTAGTCGTGCGTTCACTATGCAGGCTAGGGGAAGAAGGATTGGAGACCATCTAACCACCAGAGGAGGAGCGAGGATCAAGGAACACGGGCCACACAGTCTTCTTACCTTGACGTTTAGTTTCGTTTCTCCCTATCGATGGAGTTGAAGACGTTGCATGATAACCAAGCCTTGAATGATCGCTAGGTCGCCGTTGGATGGACAGAATATTATCCAACACCCTGGTTCCTATCTGTGTTTCATCCTCTGATTTATCCTTAGATTTGTCTCTAGCAGTCAAAGCTTTGTTTTTCTCAAGGAGAAGCTCAATTTCTTTATTTCTCTCATTGCTCTCTTGAGTGCGTTCATTCAAAGTATTCTCTAACTTTTTTTTTATAGGCATTCTCTAACTTCTTAACCTTATTAGAAAGTTTTTCACTCGCCTCTATCAGTTTTTTACTAAAAACATGGAGTTTGTTGTACTTCTCTCTAAACTCATCTATGTCATCACAACAATCGGCCTCTCTATTATCTATTTCAGAATCACTTGATTCAGAATGGCCATGTGAATTTAAGGTTACTCCAAAAGCCAAAAAGTTTTCTTATCATTTTCGTCGGCCCCCTATTCTTCATTCGATTCATCGGAATCGCTATCATCCCATGTTTTAGTGACAAGAGCCTTCTTTTTCATTTTATTAGCACATTCTTGGGCGTAATGACCAAAATCATAGAACTCGAAGCATTGTGGTCCCTCAGGTGGTCCTTTTCCCTCCTTTTTATTTTTCCCAGAAAAATCTCCTTTTCTTTTATTATTTTTTCTTTTTATACTATTTTTAAATTGTTTGGAAAAGGCTTTCATCTCCTCAAGATCGACATCACTATCACTATCTAAATCTTTCTTATATTTTTGCGTACTTTTAAAAGCAATCGAAGTCTTCGAAGGTTTTACTTTGAGCTAAACCAGTTCAGATTGCAATAGGTTAGCCTCGTAAGTTTGGATAATCCCAACTATTTCTTGAACAAATTTTTCTTTTAACTTTCTCTTACCCTTTAGCATAGTAACTTGGATTTTAAATCTAGGAGGTAAGGAGCACAAAATTTTCTTAATAATATGAAAAGAAAAAATTGGATCACCCAAGTTCTCGCAGCTATTGACGATCGCGATGAGCTTGGAGTAGAATTGATTGAAGTTCTCTTTCTCCTGCATTCTGATGGTCTCAAACTCTGCAGTAAGCGTTTGCAGCTTAGACTACTTAACAACGTTTGTCCCCTCGTGGCAAGTAACCAAAATATCCCAGGCCTCTTTCGCAATTTCGCAGTTAGCTACCCCACAATACACAAGTCCCAAATTTCTTCACCGGCTGATCTCATTATAGCATTGATTCTAGATTTCCAATAATCAAAATTAACAGCATTAAGTATAGGAAAATTTCTAGACATGTGATTCATATTCATACTCATCATGGATCTGCTCTAGGAAAAGCAAATCCTAACGGAAGGAGCAGCCCCCTTTGATACCAATTGAAAAATTAGGGTTCCCTAACAATCCGTTAAAACCCTAATAGTATGAAAGCGAATCACTAATTAATACTATCAATAAAAAACTACACAATCAATTAATCACATAACGCAGAGATATACGTGGAAAACGCCAATTGGGTAAAAACCACGGGAAAGAATCAAATCACTATAATCATTGTGCAGTTACAGATATACTTATCCAAACAAAGTAAATCCTTACGCCGTTCTAAGTATCACTTGCCGAGTCACATGTACATGTAGACACCCCAATTTGGCCTAACGATTATTTCAAGTCCCACCTTGGGGACCATCCCGATGATGAAATGGATACAGTGATTGCTGATTGCCTTCTCGAGAACCTTAGGACTTTCGGTAAGAACTTTGAGCCACTTAGAGGACCCAATTCAGAGCCATACAGCCTTTCAGACAGAAAATACAGAAGCCTAGGAGAATCCATCTGTCGGCCGTAACATCGATCTCACGGCCTTAACATCATTTCCTCACCCGAGCAACCTGTTGCTAGCAAAATCTCCCTGAGAGATCAATCCCTCGGCCGTGATATCCATTACTCGGCCGCCAGATCGTCCTTTTTCCAGACTCTCAAACGTTCTGTAGATTGTTTGATCCAACTACACTACCTCTCCGATGCGTTCGGGCCACGTTCAGAGATTACGACGTAGAGTTTGAATTGCATTGCAATTGCAATTGCAATCGTGCCATTTGATTGGCCGGAGTGAGTCACCAATTGCCTATATAAAGGGCCTTTGGATTCCGAAAATAACCACCACGAAATTCATTAAAGAATACACTCTCTCAAGCCACGAAACTCTGTCAAAATACTTTCTCAATCCCCCTCTTCAAAAGCCCTAACCTCCCGAAGGTAGCCGTCAATCCAGTGATCAAACCTCGAAGTTCAAACCCTAACCCTAGGGTTTTTCGAGGAGCAATCAGTCAATCACACCCAACCCAAAGCAATCAAGCAACTGAGGGATCAAGGTGGTGAGGCCCAACAGCCTCTGGTTTGTTTTACTTGTCGCATTTACAACTAATCGTAGCATTTAATCGTCTACTAACGTTTCTGTCTGGTGTGAGGAAGAACATCGACCGGGGCTTCGATCCCTTAGCCGATATATCAAACCAGGAGGATCCCTCGGCCGTGACATCTATTCCCCGGCCGCGGGATCCATCTCCCTGGGACAGCTTTGCTTTGTTTCCTGCTTTCTAACGCATGCTTTACTTATCGCACCGGCTCATTTTACTTACTGTTTAAAGGATTAATTAAACAGACTACGTGTTAGAATTAAATAAAGCATCTATACGTCTTATGTTGAATAACTATGGGCCAGTCTCACGGCTGGGCAGAGAGGGGTGCCTAACACCTTCCCCTTACTGTACTTTTGGCTCCCGTACTCAGAATCTCTATCTATTTTCCCAGTTTTAATAAACTGGGTGGCGACTCTGTTTTGATGATAACCGCTATCATGTGGCGATGTTCCTAGCCATGGGAATGTCCATGATTTTGGTTTACGAAGCAAGCAACCAATCGAGCAAGCAAACATGATCAATCTGTATGGCGATGCCCCGTTTAGGAGGTGTCTACAGTTTTTGGCGACTCTGCTGGGGACATGAGAGCCATAACCAAAAAGTTCAACATAAGACTAATACATACCTTATTTAATTCATCTATCATATGCATCGAGTGGGCAACCGGTTGAGTTCGCCTGATATCCCGGCATGACACGGGCTATGTTGGGAGTTCCAGCAAACGCCACAGTCAGTCGTACCTAGTGGTATATCAAAAAGGGAATCGCCCAATCACCGCCTATGATGGGCTGGTGAGAGGATTGGTGCCCTTTGACAACGGAGCACCCTGAGACTACCAAAACCTTGCATGTTTTAGAAAGCCATAGAACTTATCAAACTAAGACAGGAACCTACAGGCTAGGAACCTATTTGCATTTTACTTGCAAAAATTCTTCCTCACACCTTGTATCATTTGTTATTGTAAATAACTCTTTCTGTGCAGAAGGGTTGGGATTCTCAACCCAAATCCTAACCCTATACAAGCCGAATACTGACTTCCAGGTATTCTACTTTTCAAGCAGGCACAATAGGTAAATCAAAGAAGCAACCACAGGCAACTTTGTACTCTTATAACACCTGAAGCTACGCCAAACAGAGGTCTCTGCAACCATCCCGTCTATCGTCCTCATCTGCCAAAACACCCTCACCACAACGATCCCAACTGCTTCCAGAAACTTCCCGGTCATCCCCTCAACGGACCCCGTCATTTACTAAATCCCAAGCTTCGTCAAGCAACCCTTCTACCTTCATGGCAGACAACGATGCCACTATTGCCAACCTCCAAGCTCAAATCACTGCGCTGCTAGCAGAAAAGGCAGCTAGAGATGCTGAGGATGAGGAAAGATCAATGGAAGACGAGAATCCCCATAAAGTGATATTGGCAGAAAGTCCCGAGTTAACCAAGCAAGTCAAGAAAATCAAACAAGCATTGGCTCGATCACAAGGGGACCAAATTCTGGATTTCGAGAGACTTTGCCTCTTCCCAGAATCCAAGCTGCTTGAGAATTTCAAAATGCCCAACATCGAGAAATTCAATGGAGCTGGCAACCCTACCAGTCATGTTCGCCACGTTATCAACACCCTGAAGCCAATGGGCTTGAATGATGAGCTCATCGCCCAGTTGTTCCAGCGAACTCTCACTGGAAGCGCTCTCGACTGGTTCCTCACTTTGGAGTTTGTGCACTATCAAACTTGGCCAGAAATTGCCAACGCTTTCGTCAAACAGTACGCATACAATGTCCAAATTGAGCTAACAACTCGAGACTTGGAAATGACAAAACAAGATTCCAATGAGGACTTTGCTACCTTTGTGGCAAGATGGAGGGAAAAGGCTGCCAAGATGAAGAACCGCCCTCCGAGGAAGACCAAGTGAGGATAGTTGTCAAAAATTTGCAACCCAAATATCTCAGGCACATCTACACACAGGCTATCACCGATTTCAAGCATTTGCACGCCACTGGGTTGCAAATCGAAGATGGAATCAAACTAGGACTCATTGGGAAAGAAGAGGCCACTCCTCTGCCTAAGAAAACCTTCTCTAGCCGTACATCCCACGCCTCTGTGAATGCCCTTGGCACATCCTTGCCTCAAGACCCTTTCCAAACTAGCCCATCCCGAAGCTCAAATCGACCCCGCCGCAACTTTGATCCTCTTTACATGACCTTATCCCAAGCCTTGATCATTCTCAGCCGTCAAGGGCATCTCAAACCTTTAAACAAACCGCTTCCTCAGCCACCCTATGGTCCAAACCACGATCCAAACAAACAATGCGCCTACCACCAACATCCTGGGCACGAAACAGACAATTGCATGCGTCTTCGTCACGACATTCAAGACCTTATTGATAGTCGAACCATAAAACCTCCAAAACCTGATGGGCAAGCCAACCCACTCCCTACCCATAATGCTGAACCACCACCTCGAAGTATCAGTCTCATAAATCTATCTCACAACCCTACATACAATCCCAGCCAATACATTGTCCAAAACAACCAAACCAAACCAATCTTAACCTTCCCCGAGGAGGACGAGTGTTTTATGATGGAGGAGGAGGAGGATAATAACTCTGATCAGTCAGAAGTGATCGATGTTGACATGTCCGACATAACTAGCAAAGATCAGGCAAAGGAAGAAAAGCTAAGGAAATGGAAAGAACATTCCTGGGCAAAACACAATTTGGAAGATCCAGACATTCCATTTGTAGAAGATGACGAATGGCTTCGTATCTGGTTTGAGAGTAGGAAGAAGGAAAAAGAAAGGGTCATCATGATGAGAAGGCACGCTCGCTTCGAGCCTGCCCAAATAGTGGTACGCATCAACCGTCCCAAAATTCAAACACCGCCCATTGTTTGGGAGACAATCAATCTCATAGAGAAGGTAGAGGAGTTTCAAATGCAACCATGGGTCAACCCTTACGACGAGTGCGACTATAGTCAATGGATAGAGGAAAGAGAAGATCTAGATTTCATATGCGTAGAACCCTATAAGACAGGGGAAAGCGACTTTGATGAAATGGAAGAAGAGTGCGATGATCCACTCGACGAAACCTCCTTAGCATCACTATTCAATCAGGGGGAAATAGCTGATGACCACACAATCAATGAGGAAGGAGAAAGGGAGATTCAAACTGACACTTCCATCTGGGGGATTACTCATGGCTCAGGGAGGTAGCCGTCATACGAGCTTCAAAGATGAACCCAGTTCAAAGGCTCTGTTTGGCAAAGAAGAGGGTGGAAAATAGTATAAAGTTGCAAAAGGCAAGGGAAATGACCCCGACATGCTGCAGTAGCTGAGAAATCACAACATGGCAAAAAACGTTAAAACATTGTTTTTTTTGCTCAAACTAGAACGAGTTTTGGGCCCCTGTTTGGGCATTTTATTTCCGCTAAGAGAATTTCTTTTTCATCTTCCAGATTATGCTTATCTAAATCTAAATTCCTAAATTGCAATTGCCGTGCGCTGTACTCTCATTGCCAAAACGAGGGAAAATTCGAAGGGATCAAGATCTTTGTGTCCCCGACAAAAGGGAAGGAAAGGATGAACTCTAATTGCTTAAGAAACTAGGTTTTTGTCAAAACTTAGAAGAAAGACACTATCTCCATGAGAACACTTAGGGTTAACTTACCCATTGTGAAAGTACAAACGCAATAGGAGATTGATAAAAACATCTCTATCAAATTCCTCTCCAAAACACTAAAACCCTCTTGAGAGAAAAATGCTCGTTGGGCAATCTATACACCCAAGCAAAAGTAAGAGCAGAGCCTGCTAGGACAAGAAAATGTGAAAATGCAGCCTAGGCAAAAGTTAAGGCATTCGAAGGAAAGCTCGCTAGGGACTCAACCTCTATCAAGTAACCTAGGCAAAACTTAGAGCATGATTGAAAGAAAAACCAAGAGTGAGAACCCAACCCCCAAAGGTGGTGATCTTGGAACTACGTGAAAGGCCTGATTCCCTGATTGGGATACGTAGGCAATCTCGCATCGAGATGCGGCCCAAACATTTGGAGAGAGGAAAACATCAACAGGTTTGTACTCAATGATAGGCATAGCTAACAAAAGATGAGCTCGCTAAAGATGAGTATGCTTTTCTCGAAGAATTGGCAACAAGCAATAGACACAAGAATTACAGTTCATCCACTCTAACCTAAAAGTCATCAACGCAATGAGTATGATACCTCAAAACTCTTGAGTTTGGCAATCAGACTATAGAGCATGACAAAAGCAAAAGACAGAAAATCAAAGACTAAGCATAGGAAGGAATGTGAAACAGGATGCCACTTAGCAAAACCTAGCTCCATTGGGAAAATAGACGTAACGGCCGAATAATCAAAACCTCGGCCGCAACAATGATTCTTCGGCCGAGTGATCGATTCTTCGGCCAAGTGTTTTCATAAATAACTATTTACCAGTAAACACGTGTTTTAAAGCCATGTTCTGACTTTCACATGCATATCTCAAAGCATCTGGGGGCACAAAAAGCATTTCTCATTTCATAGACAAAAACTTGTTTACAAAACCATTGTTGTGGTTGCTTTCACTATACAAATATAGTTTCTGCCTATCTCCCACTAACTATGAACAGGAAAAAGAAAAGCCTTAAAAGCTAGGTGATCTCTGAGAATAAGGCAAGGGCTGCTCACTCGTCCCCACATTCCACCCACCAGCAGCCGGTACTCCCTCAGCCTCGAGCTGCAGCCAAGGAAGATACAAACATTCAGATTCAAGGGATAATACACAGCAGATGAAATTCATGAAGAGAGCCATACCTCGAGGATCCTACGGCGCTGTCTCCGAACCAAAACCTCTGCACTCTGATAGGCGTGAAGCCATTCCTGCATTATCTCGGCAGGTACCTGTGGAACAATCAAACATTACAAACATCTAAGCAAGGAGTGCAATGCGAAGCGATGAAAGCTAGAATGGGAAGCTAAAAGATACCTGTGAAGCCCCGGCTGGCAAGGTGTAAAGCTGGGTCGTGCAAGGAGTCAGCACCAGACGCTCCTCCTCCCCATCATCTGAGTGAAAGGAGACAAACGAAGGAGCCCGTGGCCAAACAGGAGCAACAGGAGGAGCCACAACAGGGGAGGCCAAGAAAAGACGGCAGTACTCCGTATAGTCACCTGCCTGGAGGAGTAAACCTGCCCAATCTTTGATCCGAGCATTCTTCAGATCTTCCTTCGACATCAAGGAAGTAGACCTCATAGACACTGGAGGAGGAGGAGGAATAAACTGGAGCGCCTCAGCACGCAGGCGCCACTGACTAGCCACCCGGTCACCTAAGTACCAGGCTCTGCAAAATGGACCCTCGAGCAAGCTACGAGTCTGGTCCAAGACTCTACAACGTGCAAGAGGGGCATCCTCTAGTACACCACCCCAAGGGTCAAACCGTACCTACAAAGCAAGGACAAATCAGCCCAAACACAAGAATATGAAAGTCTAAAGGATAAGAAGTACAAAGAAAAAGGTACCTGATCGACCGTCAGTCGGTCCAAAACTCACCGCCACCCGGGGAGGCTCAAAACTGGTGACCGTGGCCTCCGTTGCCCCACCAACCATCGCTCATAACGAGGTATACAGTTCGCATCTCCATGCCTAGTCTCAGGGGGAAACTGGAGAAGATGCTCGAAAGCCCAGAGCTGAAATATGGATTAGCAAAACAAGTTCAGAACTAGAAAAAGCCAAAGTAAGAACGAAAATACAAAAGAATGATACGCACCTCAAGCACTCGAAAGTGACCACCAAGAATGGGACTCTTGCCCCGCGAACAAGCCCCAAGATTACCATACAAGGTGGCCAAAGCAGACGAGCCCCAGTCAAACTCCCGAATAGCTCCCAAGTGCTGCAGAGGAGCCAAAAACTGCGTGTGTACCGAACCATCCTTGTTGGCAAATAACGTTTGCCCATAGAGGTAAAGAAGAAAGGCCCGCGTCAATTGCTCAACACTCACCTGGGTCAAGATGTCAGCACTATGAAAGACTTGCTTAGCCAAGCAAGATCGATATGACCCCGGGAACGAACAGGGGGCACCTTACCCAGAAACCACCTCAAAGCACCCTCTCGCTCCCAAAGCCGGGGGTCAACTCGAAGAGCAACTCCGCCTACCCACAGGCCAGTCAGCAAAGTAATCACAGTTATAAGTAGCGATCATCAGGAAAATGTGCAGAAGCCATACATAACTTACATAGGTTAGAAAGTTTCATGTCCTATGCACGTGAAACCATCGGTACCAACACAAAAACCAACAGTCAAAAGTTAATATGGCGAGTTCAAAAACAAGGATAAATCTTCTCAGTGTCCACATCTTTACGCATGACAAGTCGGAATTCCACAGTCGATAACATGATAACCAATAGGTAATCAAGGAATTGTAGTTGAAGAGCAGCCACAAAGTTGCTAAATATTTGAGCATCACGGCGCAGATCATCAATTGGTACAGTCCAAACCCGATCAGCCATTCTAATGACCATCTCCTCGATGTCATATATGCAGAAAACTTGTTTGAGATGAAGCTCAAACTCCTAGAAAAAGCAGTCAACTTTAGCAAATGTAGCAACTAATCCCAATTAAATTGTCAATCTAAGTGAATAAATATGTGCAAAAAAGGGAAAAGCATATACAGAATGCAGTTGTAGACCTGGAATAAACTTCACACACGAAATCTTCTCGGCTAAGTGTGCTTAATTCTTTAAGGCGGTGTCTGGATTTTGGATTGTCTTCATTCTTTTTGCTATACGATTTCCTTTCATGCGATAAATCCCTTCATAAATCCACAATGCATACGTACAAAAGCGATATGGTATTATGAACCAATGCTCCTCATTTTAAGTTCATATCTCAGGACAGGGTAAGATTGCCAAGTGAAAACTTCAAACAAGCACGAAATGACATGAGTCACCAGTCATACCACGATATTGATTAGCATAAGTCCAATCACAAACACATTAAATTGCATACTTGTGTATATTGCAATAGTCGCAATCGAAAATTACAATACAGTAGAAGAAGCACAAACCTTCCCCTTAGCAATAAACATCCCGGAGCTAGTTCGAACCTCGCTAAGCTTGCTCTTTCCAGATTCATTGTCGGCAACAGCTGATCTTTTTAGCTCCAATTTCGCGTGAATACATTCCAATAACCAAATTAATCAACTCAATAGTCCTAACAGCCACTTTGGATTGTGAGAAAATGAGTGATAAGAAAGGGGGAGCCAATCAAAAAAAAAAAATCATCTTTGTACTTTTCTCTCCATTTCTCACCAAATTACTCATTTGGAAATTACTCATTTTACTCAATCCAAATGAATAATTTGGCAAGAAACTCTCATCCATTCTTTTCTTTGCTTATCAAAATCCCTCAATCCAAGGAAGCTATGAATCAAGTGTTTCTCAATTAACCCAAATCAAGAAAATAACAAAACCCACAAGAGAAATCAAGTGATTGCACTTCTCGTCCGTGAGAAAACCCTCGTACACAAAAGCTCTGCAATTCACCAATCAATTGAAACCCAGTAAGCAAAAATGAGATTCAAATTGGAGTCTCTTTCATTTGATTTTCCTGCATTTTCTCAGAAAATCAAAAAAGAAATGGGTACCTTGGTTGGGATGAAACTTGCTTGGCTTTAGATGGATTGATGATCGAGGAGCACGAAGGTTCATATAGAATTGACGAGATCAGGGCCAAGAGAGTGAGTGAAAGTGGCGAAAACTGAATCATGGGTAATGGGCGAAAAGGAAAATAACAAATTCTTGTCAAATTTTTTTGGGAAAATCTTGTTGTTGAGTCTGATTATCCTCTTTTTAGCTGTCTCTGTGATGGATGAGATTTGTCTGTGTCCAATGTCAACCCAAATGCGTTCGGTGAAGGTGGGGTTGTTGGAAAAGAACTGAAATTTAGAATTTTGTTCAAAATTGCTTCTTTTTTTTTAGGGATACAAATCCTCTTCACCGGCACCACAAACCCACAATTTGTTTGGAAACCCAAATCAAAATTAGGGCTCTACACAGGTATATACATACACACATCCATACATATCCATAAACAGGTACAATCGAAACCACCAAAAATCGAGTCTACAAAACCCAGAAGAAATTACCTCTGATGCAAGAGTTGCGTCATTGCCGTCCTCAACGCCGTCGCCGTCTGATTACTCCTTGTTCACGATCAGCCCCACAAAAGCCCCACAAATCCCACGTGCTGGAAACCCATATCTCAGATTAAATCGTACAAATCATAGAAGAAGAAGAAGAAGAAGAAGAAGAGAGACAGAGAGAGAGATGAGTTAACCTTTCTTACCTTCGCCGGAACAATACGACTGAAACCACGCCGATCTACTGGCTGTGCAGGCGAGGAGAGGGGGAGAGAGGGAGAGAGAGCAATTGTGCGTCTGTGTTGTGAGCTCTGTGTTGAGAGAGAGAGAGAGAGAGAGAGAGAGAGAGAGTGAAGAGCAGAGTAAAACGTGGCCATTTGTGGTCCACATGCGACAGAAGGGGTGAAAAGACAAAAAACCCAGCCCCCAAATGTGTACTGTTTCCAATTGAAGGGCAAATGTGTCTAAATTGGGAAAATGGCAGGCCAAAAACTCCTTCTTATTATATAAGGCTTGGAAAAAAAAAAAATGCTTGGAAAAAAAAAAGAAGAAAAAAAAAGAGGTTAGGATAAAAGGGCTGGAGATGCTTGAATGAATTTCCGTATTTGAGGAGGTAAAAGTGAGACAGTTTAATGATAAGGGAGTAAAGTCATACAAAGTAATAGATGATGGGGTGTTTCAAAAAATAAAGCACATAGGTATCAGCCCTAAACTACATGTCGGTCAGACCAAAATCAACGAATCTCCGGCAACGATAAGAACATGCACCTCTCTCTCATCCTATGCGTTTATTTCTGACACGGGTCAAATGCTAGGGTTTTCTCTGTAATTGTCAAGAATGTATGCTACGTATCAGCGCGAATTACTAATCGATTAAAGGCTCCGGCAACCATAACACAGGTTACCCGCTCTCCCTCTCTCTCTCTCTCTGTTTCTTTTTATGGGTAATTTTGTTGCTTTGACATATATCTAGAAAGTCGAGTGAATCCATTCAATGCTGATATAGGAGTATTAAACATTTTGTTTTGGTATTTTTGCTCGGGGGCCTGAAACGGTGGCCAGGGCCGGCCCTTGAATATATATATATATATATATATATATATATATATATATATATATATATATATATATAGATGAACGGGTAGGTAATTCGCTGACTCCATTTTCTCCCCTCCCTCCTATTTTAAATATAGATTGTTCACCATATAGGCGAAACCAGGAATTCAAGGGCCCTATGTTTATGCTTCATGTGAGATGTTGTTGAAATTGACTTATTAGCAATTTAGCATTAAGAATGTAGGTAAATTTCTCCAAGCAATAGATGATCTTTACTTGTAGAAGCAATTATGTTCTTTTAGCTTTCAAAATTTATTGTCTAGCCTTTTTTTATGATTATATATTATATTTAAATTGAATGTGTGACTATGATTTTTAGGTTTTTGTTGAAGTTATGCTTCCAAAATTGTCGTCATTTTTGCTCTTATGGTTTACCTTTTTCGGTAGTACTTGAGAGTTTTTGGTGGTCCATTTTATGATCTCGTGATATTTTCCATCTGCTAAGTTGTCATTCATGCAGTGTAATTTCTTGACGTTGGTCATTTTTCGTTTTTGGGCTTTGTGAATACTTGTTCTCTGTAGTTATCACTGTTAGTTTATAAATTCCTCAGTCACTATACAAATACACCTGTTTTTTGTTAAAATTTCCAGAAAATTAGTGGTTTTTGCTTCCATGAGACACGAGCCTTTGGATGCCTATCAGAGCATCTTGCAGCAAGTGTCCCAGTGTCTTGAGGTTGCTGTCTCTGATCAAAGGTCGATATGTTGACTGGGATTTTGCCTCTGGTAGAAAATGTTTGCTGTTTCAAGGAAGGATCATCCACATTTAATCTTGATTGTGTTGTTGAAACATCAAGGTTGCCTTTAGAAGAAAATGCTTGCATTTTCAAGGAAGGATCATCCACCATGGATCCTAGCTGTGCTGGTGAAGAATTATCGGGCTCTTTGCTATCATGTGAGCCTTGTTCTGTTACTGATAAAGACACTTGTAAGAGCTTAGTTGCACCAGATATCTCGGGTACTGAGGTTCTTGTAGGCGCTCTTAACTCTATCAGCATAGTTGACTCTTCAGGACTGATTGATGATGAAGGAAATGATAATGTTAAATTTGATGATGTTCCTGTAGTTGAATTTCCTGACACTTCATGTTCAGTTTCATCAGGGAGAAGTGCCCTTACAGCTAAATCGAACCAGAAGACTCTGACAAGAAATACTGCAAGAGAACGTGGTAAGACAATTGTTGAGAAACCATTGCTAGATTCAGTTCTGTTGAGAGTGGCAAGAAAAAGAAGAAGCTATCTTTGCAAACCAGCTCGTTCTTCTGTTTGGGGATCATGGGGATATATAACTCAAGTTTTTGAGAAGAATAGTGGCTATGATGTCAATCAAAATGGAAGAACAAAGTCACAAAAAGCAAGGGGTGTCGGAGGAAGTGGCAAGCGGAACAAGAATCATTCACAAAGTTCAAGGGGAAAAAGCTGCGCTTCTTCTGGTCATATTAGATTGAAGGTGACATTAGGCAGAGAGGTGATTCAAAGTTGCCTGACAGATATGGTTTCTAATACAGACAGTAGTCTTAGAAACTACCGGGGAACTAGTATAGAAGTTCTTAAATCAAAAGAGGGTAGTGAAAATAAGATCAATGAGGAAGTGCCTGGGATTAATGGTTATAAATGCCGCAATAAGGACCAGGAGAAGGTGATGATGTCATCAGATGCTACCCATCTTGGTTTGTGCGTCTTAAATAAGGCCTTGGAGATCCCCACGATTGATGAGAAGTCAACCGGAGTTAATGCAGATAATCATCAAACTCTTTCATCTCAGGTTGTAGTTGACAACAGGTACTTGGATTCAGGGACTTCACCTGATTCAGAAGTCATTAACCTGATTCAAGAAGCCCAAGTTAATGGAAAAGTTCAAGAAGACTTGTATGATGTTCTGAGTTCTTCCCAAGCTTGTGTTGCTCCAGGAGATGTTACAGATTTGGAGGTGTCACAGATAAGCAGTAAGAAAGGAAAGAACAAGAATAAACTCCTTCATGTGGATAATTCCAGCGTGGAAGATAGGTTGCCTTTACCAGAAATCATAAACAATGAAATTGGATTGGAAATACAAGGACATGAAGAGAAAATGGGAGATGTCTTTTATTCCAGCGAGCCTTCTATTTCAACTACCGTAGCAAACGTGTCTGGCAACACATCGAGCAGTGAGGGATTCTCTAGGGGACCATTGTCTTCATCGAGAGGTACAGACGGCGGAGTCCCATTCGAGAATTTTAAAGTGAATTTTAAAGTTAAAGGTGGAGAAGAAGATATATACTTCAGGCATGGTTTGGGGATCCAATCAGTAGACTCAAATATTTGTGATAAATTACATCTGGATAGAAAAACTAAGGGCCGAAAGCATTTTAAAACTTCCAAATCCATAAGAGCAAGCAAAACTGGTTCAGAAGCCTCTGATTCACCCAGTGGCCAGACAGGAAATGCTTGTAAACAGAAGGGAAACACAGTGAAATCAGTCTGCAGGAGGAAAGGCAAAGACAAGGGTCCTTGTGGCGAGGTCACTTGCAAAGTGGAAAATTACCCAGAAACAGGTACAGAAAGTTTCAAGATAGTTTATCGTACATGGACGGATTCATACATGCTAAATATCATAGTCCTCAACTCCTCCTGTTTTTCTTGTTATCTAGTTCTTTTCTCCTCGAACAGCGAGATGCACATTTAGCCCAGAAAAGGGGCATCATTTTAATTTTATGGGCTCTTATTGAGTGAAATTGATTTTACATTAAACAATTTTCGTAGGAGATCACGCATCAGCTGATCCTGAAAATGTTAAAACTGAGAATGAAAGTACAACCAAGAACGTATTCGACTTGGACACGGTGCCTAAATGCATAGGGGAGCAAAATCTACCACCACAGAGTGCATGGGTGTGTTGTGATGCTTGCTTAAAGTGGAGGCGTATACCAGCTACTCTTGCAGATGTCATTAATGAGACAAATGGCAGATGGTATGCTTCCATGATTCTCCTTGTTTTCTGTTGCAACTTTGCTATTGATGATGTGGAATAGTGTTAGTGTTTAGTTTGTGGACAATTTGCCCTAGTTGGATAATTTGTTGAATTTATTATAGTTCCGTAAAAGGCAGGAACTTATCCTTATGAAGATAAAAAAAATCTGGTGTGCTCTCCCATAGTAGGGCCTTAGCTAGAATTAGTAACCACGCTTTTATAGGGTCTGTGGAGAATCCTCTTTGCATGTTAAAGCTATGAATTAATTAAGTTTAAACTTCATAGCCTAGATGATGTAAGATGAAAATGTTGGAGAACATGCTCTTGTAAGATTCGTTAAGCTATGAAGGAGTTTATTTCTTGGCCAATTAGTCAAATTTACTTACTAGTAGATATTAAAATTGTGGATGTTTTAGGGTTAACGTGTTGTGAAAGAGAGGAGATTTTGGTTTCTAATAAGCAAACATGGAGGGACTTTGGTCCGTGTCTTAGTTGCACAAAGTGGGAGCGGGTGCGAGAGGGTATAGAACTGTCGTTGTTTGGGACCATCTATCGGAGCTTGTATGTTTTTATACACACACACACACATCTATTTTGGAAAGATATAGATAGTGCAGTAGTATAATTTTTTTTGTTAGAGCTTGTTAAGTAATTGCAAATGTTATTTGAAAATATTGTGTGTTTTATGTACCTAAGAAATACGGAAATGGACATGGGACATGGGACATGGATACATAATCGATACGACACAGATATGCGGACTCCTCATTTCTCCAAAAATTAGAACACATAGGGCAGTTCGATTGTTGGATTATTTTTAGGGAGGATAGATTGAATTACGAATGGGGATAGATGGGACAAGTGGGGTCCACGAGATAATAGATGGGATTATATGAATACTGTGATTGTACTTTGTTTGGTTAGTGTGCAATAAAAATGGGATAAAGGTGATGGAGATTACTTTTGAACATTGGATGTGGAGGGAGAGACCGGGGGACTAGCTAATACCACCCCTCCCCTTGTATTAGTTAATCCCCCACATGGGGTACTAAATGGACAAACAGTCCCACCTTGTCCAGTCTACCGCACATGGGACTAAGGAATAATGGGAAACATGAAGGCCCTTGTGTTCCCCCTAATCCTTATCCCACTTTCCTAGTCCAACAATCTGATGGGGATTCGCCAACTAGAAAACACATTTGTAATATAGATACATCATATGATTTCCTATGAAACTTAAAAGCAGTATTTCTTACCAACAAAGACGGTAAGCACAAATGACATTAGTTATTTTGAAGATACAAATGAGGGGTCACCATAGAAGTCCTCATGAACTAGTAATCCACCAAAATTTTGACTTTGGGCCAACTTTTGAATTTTTTTTTCATTTTTGTGACCTAATTTATCCTTAATGTACCCAACAAGAGTGTCCCCGATGTATCTTAGACATAAAAAGTGTCCACGATTTGCCTGACTAAAGAAATGATAAAAAAATGAAACCCATATTTAGGCATGTTTGACACATGCCAGGGAGTTGTGTTCATGTTCGACACGTGTCAATTTTGTGTTCTAAAAACCAGCCTAGGGGCCGCCTCGGCACTAGGCGGCTAAGAAGCACGGATACGGGATACGGATATGATACGGATACGCGGATACATGGTTTTTCCAGAAAGTAGATACGATACGTTGGAGATAAAAATAAATAAAAATAAAATTCCATTAATGATTAAAGTTTTCCATTACACAAGTTCAGATTATGCTTTTAAAAAAAAGCCCTAAATCTTTTTCTCTGTTTCTGCCTTCTGTCTTGTCCAGGAAGGAAGAGTGAATATATAGTCCTAATTGCAGTTTTGACCCATATATTTTAAGTAGTAACATTTTTACTCCCGCGCGTATCCAAAACATATCCAACACGTATCGAGTGTATCCAAAATGTATCGGGTTTAAAAACAGGTTATTCAAAAAATGTATCGGATACGTATCCGAGCGTATTCGTATTCTATATGCGTACGATACGTGATATGGAGGCCAAAATAGAGGATCCGTGTGTAGTACAGGCACCTGTAGGGATTAGTGTGTGAGACTGCGATCCACAAACTGACGCATGGGACTCACCCTTTACTTGCCATGTCCTGCTTGCTCTTTCAAACTCGGGGAGACTTCAGGGACCGGTAACTCCATAGCTAGGCCATGATCTGCCGCCTCGACTAGGGGCCTATGTGTTGAATTAGGCAGCATGACAATTATTTGGCCTCTAGGCAGGATTAGTCTGCGACTAATTGGAGAATTAGGCAGCTAGGTGGGAATAATCAGAGAATTAGGCGTCATTAATTGTGGGGGGGGGGGGGTGTGTTGAATTAGGCAGCATGACAATTATTTGGCCTCTAGGCAGGATTAGGGTTTTAGTGTAGTTTTAGTATAATAATATATACTTTATACTTAATACATTATAAATCTAAACCTTGTCTTCTTTGCTCGTTGCTGCCGCAAATGGACCAATGATCCTCTCTCTATGTATAGTCTCTCTCTCCTCTCCTCTCTCTCTGTTAGGCTATTTTTGTTGTGAAATTGTGTATAAAGGCTCTATTTCATCTGTTTTGATGGGGTCCACGAGAAGCGGTCAAGGGTATTTTGATAGGTTCAGAAAGGCTCTGGTCATGGGGTCGCTCATTGGTTGCAGGGGCCACTCAAGGGTCATCATATAGGTCTTCTGGTACATTAATTAGTTCTTTACATCTAATTGTTAGTAGGTTCAATGTATGCATTTATATCGAGGTTCATTCACATATCTTGTTGGATGTTTGCATTAATTAGGTTCATTTCATTTAGCGTTCTAGGAGTTAGAAGAGTATTTCCCATGGATTATAAATTGGGATGTAATATTTCTTATTGAGAACAGAGTTGATTAATGAATTGGGTTTGATGAGGCTTATGCCATTGTGATTGGGGTTTGGGCTGCGGTCCTTCCTTGAAAAAACCGCCTAACCCTTGTGAGGTTGAAGCACCTCTATCTCTCTTCTTTCCATTCTTTCCTTTCTTCTTCTTTGTGCACTTACCAAGTAATATTCTTATTTTCCCACCCAAAACCACCACGATTCCTATTGTAGGCAGCAATACTCTTCAGTGTCCTAAAACCATCCTACATCACAAACACTCAAAGCAACTAAAGAGCATAAAAGACAGTAGTACCCCTATTACATACTACACATAAGTGTAGAATCATGAGTACTAGGCTGGAAACCAATCTCGAGAATGTCTTGAAATTGTTTATACCAACACGAGGATACTGTTTAATGCCATAGAGGGCAAGACATAGAAGATAAACAAAGTCAAAAGTATACGGGAAGCATGGTAGTGGGAATATATAAACTTCCAGAGATAGATAAATGTGGAGAAAGCATTTTCAACATCAAGCTGACAGGGCAACAACAAAAAAAATTAGAGTGCAAATAGTGGTCATCTTTGCAATGTGGGAAAATGGCTCGTTATTAATTAGTTGGCTTTATACCACTCCAAAGAACCATCAGAATGAGGTTTAACTTTGTCAACCCATTTGCTGCTAATAAGATTTTTACCATTCGGGAGAGGGGCCAACTCCCAGTTTGAGCTTTGGCAGGAGCAGTGAGCTTGTCATTCATGGCGTTCACTTCACCCAATTACGATTATTACAAGCTTCTTTGTAGGAGCCAGGTTCAAAGTAGCTGTATCTATACTGGATAAAATTTATGTTACGAAGAAGAAATACATGAATTAATGAAACCAAGTTTTACCACTGTTGACAATCACAAGTAGGATAATAGCGGTTCAAAGTCATCAATCAAGAGCAACAAGAAGTTGCACGGTGTCGTGAGTAGACCGAGGAAAAAAGAGGAATGAGGGTGGAAGTAGAGGGAGAGGGGGGAACGACCTGTACATCAGACAGGTCAAGAGGACTAGTATACTGTTGTAGGAACTTTTGAAGGGAGTGGATCAATATCAATTAGTGACAGTTGCAGTTTGGGGAGAAGGGAGAACTTTGCCATACCCGCCGAGACTTCGCTGGTGTAAAATTGATGAAGGCCAACATGAGCTCCAGCCTTCCCTTTGGATGGAAGATCAGATCAGTTCAATGTTCTAAAAGTAGCTAGGCGCTAGTCGGACAGTTGGCCACCTTCGAGCTTCGAGGCCTAGTAATCAGCGATTAATCGACGCATAGTAATTAGTAATCGGCGATTAATCGGCGCATAGTAATTAGTGGGATCTAGTCGGATAGGCCCTGCCAGCGATTAATCGCCGATTAATTCCGATTTTTAGAATATTGGATCAGTTATATAACGTCTGCAATTTTACTTATTCTATCTACAATGCAGAATTTTAATGTTGCATTATATCAAGATTGTAAAAGCATTAAGCCTTTTTTGGACAGTTGCGCATATATCTTCTTGTATTTTTAAGCTAACTTGTTGTGGTATATGTGATCTATTTTGAAGGATCTGCCACGACAACATGGATAAAGGTTTTGCTGACTGCTCGATTGCTCAAGAGATGTCAAATTCAGAAATTAATGCAGAGTTGCAAATATCAGATGTCTCCTGCGGGGAAGATGGTTCTGATGCCCGCTTGAATTCCAACAGATTGGAATCAAAACATTCAGCAGGTATTTGTTTTCTTGGCTAGTTGTAGCTTCTTAATACCATCTACTTCAAGCTGGTATTTGACTGCCTGTTAGATCTGCATGCTTTTTTCTTGGTTTGTATGTCTGACACAATTTTATATGCCTTGCAGTTCACCCACGGTCCTCTTGGATGCTAATCAAGTCAAATTTGTTTCTACATCGTACCCGTAAAAGACAGACCATTGATGAGGTCAATGCCCAACAAAGTTTACATTTCTGACTTTAGACTTATCATCATGCTGAAATTTATATTTTGTTGCACTTGATGGTATCCCTACTAGGTTTAGGAAGAACATAATCTGTCTATAACAACCATTGAAAGGTGGAAGTTGATTTTTATTGTGCAAGTAGAATTGGGAAATGAATAATTGCTAATAGATGTCTGGATTGTGTCAATCATGTATGGTTTGTTGGGGAGGTTCGGGAATAACCATGACGTGTTGTTCCACTTCCAAAGGAGCATTTTGTTCAGACTGGTTGTAAGATTTTGAGAACTATGGTTCTGAGTTTTGGTCCTACCGGTTGAAGAAAAATCTCTGGTCTTATAGTATATGATTATAAGTGGGAATAATTGGTGGTTGGATCGGTTTGACATCCGGATAGCAGTTGTGATTAATGAAAACATCCTAGTCAGGTTTTGAATGTACTTGATATGGTAGAGTTTTCGTTTATATGTTTATATGGGCTTTGATTCCGCTTTGTCTGATGTGGATATTATGGCGGGAAAGAAACTTGAGATGTTTTGAAGGGCTCGAAAAGTCCTTGATTAGAATTAAAAGTTTTTTGATGAATAGCTTGTATAGTTGGGACAAGAGAGAATGTAATCCTTCGATTGCCCAATTTTTAGAATGGTTTGAACTTCTCCTTCCTTAGGAGAGTGTATAAGGCCTTTTTGTCTTGTGGCCTTTCTTCTATACGGGCAGCATTCCCTATATGCCTTTTCGTTAATAAATTACTTATAAAAAAAAGAGAGCTTGTGAGTAACCCTGCAAATGCAGTCAATTCTAAAGGTTTGGGTTCATTGATATTTATTTATTGTTTTGGTGGAAAGTGCTCACACCATAAATATTGACCTTGGGGCCATCCTCTTCTGGTGCAAAAATCTCCTTGTTATGTGGAGAGTGGAGTAGTGTTGTCTTTTTCACCTTTCTTCCTCCCCTTAGTCACAGTGAGCCTCATCAGGCCTATTCTAGTTTGAGAAGATTTTGTAGCAGAAAGTTGCACTCTTCTCTTGTTATGAGATGAGATTGGGATTCTAAAGCTCCATCTTCAGTTTGTCATTTCTTGATTTGATTTTATTTTTTGGGTGATTTATCATACCAGATAATGGTTTGCCACTGCAAGCCACCTCAAGATGGAAAAATGGGTTGTGCGGATGGATGCTTGAATCGGATGCTCAATATCGAATGTGTCCGGGGGACTTGTCCATGTGCGGACCTTTGTTCAAATCAACAGGTTGGCCTTTTCATAGATTCTTGTATGAATTGTTTGGTTTATTTTTGTACATAGAAGGGTATAACCTCTATGCGACTATCCGGTTGCAGTTTCAGAAACGCAAGTATGCCAACTTGAACCGTGTACGATGCGGGAAAAAAGGCTATGGTCTAGAGACAAAAGAAGACATACGTGAAGGACGATTTCTTATCGAATATGTTGGGGAGGTAACTTTTGCAACTTCGTTTTGGAAGGTATCTGTGCCTCCAAATTCTAGGATGTAAGTGAATGAAGCAAAAGATGGACGTTTTAGGCTGGTTACTAGATTCAGAGTCATGAATGCCCCCTATTTCTGTAAAACCAATATCCCCATGCATACAGAAATAGATGGATCTGAAAGTGACTGAATTCATGGCAATTTCTTTCAGTATATTTGGTTCTCTAGTAACATCACTTTGAAAATTAATGTATAATAGAGTTGGAGTTGGAGGTCCAATCTTCTGCAACTGATCGTATAGATAATATACTGGGTATAACTGGACAAGGAAAACCTTTCTGAGGGATCGAATTTAATCATTAGTATGTCCTTGTGAGAAGTATACTCTGCATTGTTGGTATGCCATTTGTATTGATGGCCTTTTTAGTTATTTCATATTTGGATTTACTCCACATACATCCATATATGGATATAGATTCTAAACATCTTCGGATATTTCTACCATCTTGAACTTGTCTTCTTCTGTTAATCTGTGTCGAACTTTGGCTGTTCTAGGTGCTTGATATGCAAGCTTATGAGGCACGACAAAGAGAGTACGCTTCGATGGGTCATAAGCATTTTTACTTCATGACACTGAATGGCAGCGAGGTTTGTTAAGATGTTGCTCTAATGTTGATTTTAGAAGTTAAACCATTTTTGGAGTGGATTTGAGAGTCGGATGTGATATAATGAATACTATCTGGAAACTTCTCTCTCTCTCTCTCTCTCTCTCTCTCTCTCTTTTTGGGTAAATCAGCTTGAAATTAAAAAAAAGGCTAATCGAATATACAGCCTACAAGGGGCATACCCCAGGAGGAACAAAACGAAAAGAAAAGAAAAGAAATAAAAGAAAATTGAGGATGCCTATGCCAATCGGCTACATAGACTAAAGAGAATGATTCAAATGTTTCCTGTTCATCTAAATAGAGGAAAAGAAAACAGATGACAAAATGATTCCACATAGCCACGTATCAACAAAATTTGATACAAAATAGTTAACTATTCCGAAAAGCTCCACTCTGCAAAAGGAAGACTTAAGAGCACTTCAATAGGAAGACTGAAGATCTGGAAACTTCTTCTTCTTATGTTATACATTTCAAGGTGGTTAATGGACTTGAGTTAGGGATCGTATTGTAACTGATACTGAGTTGGCTGTTTTGTTGTTTGCAATGTTTTTGTTGATATTTTAAAGCCTTTTCCCTTATTTGGTTGGAGACTTTTTTTTTTTGTTTAATGCACTTTTATCTAGTGTATGAGCTTGTGATCTTTGGAAATTTGTTGTAACCTGTAAATCTATAAATCAAATACCATAGGTTATTATATCATAGACGTAATCATTGAAATAGATTTCCCTTTCTTGTTATTTTCCTGCATATGTTTCGATTCTCGTCATATGTCCTCATGGAGAGGCATGTGGCTGACACAAGGCCTGTCAAGTTTTGGAAGTTTCCAATGTTAACTCGAACTAAGCTGAACTTGTGTGATGATTGTATTTGAAGGGAAAAACTCCTTGGATTTTTCTTTCTTGGAAACAGGAACACTTTTATGCAATGTGAAAGTAGTAGTACTATAATATGTTCTACCATCTTCACAGTTCCTTTCTTCCTTCTCCTCTAGCAAATAATAGTGACACCTGGCTGGAAGTCCTTTGACACCAGAAACTGCTAATACCCTATATTAGAGCTTTCCGCCTTTCCCCACAGTGGTTAATTATAACCTCCGAAACTACTATATGAGTTTGGGCGGCCTCTCCATTTGTTGCCAAGTGGTTTTGAGTTGAGTGCTTTAACATGGTGTCAGAGCTAGGCTTTTGGAGGCTTTGGACAATACTCTATTGATTGATTGCCCCATTGTTTGTGCCTTAAGCGCACCTTGTTTCGTTGCTCGCTGTGATCTTGATTGATTGCCCCATTGTTTGTGCCTTAACCGCACCTTGTTTCGTTGCTCGCTGTGATCCCTATGTTATGGATCCTTAGTTTAACTTTCCAGGTGCGGGGGAGTGTTGGAGCTTGCCCCACATTGGTTAATTATGACCTCCAAAACTGGTGTATAAGCTTGGGCAGCCTCTCCATTCATTGCCAATTGATTTTAAGTTGAATGCTTTAACACCATAGCAACTTCATTTTGGAATGAGCGTTCCAAAATGCGGTTCACCTGTGTTCCAATACAGTGAATTTAGCGATTAGAAAATTTCTCCTATGAACACCAGAACACGAGATATTTGAGCTTAGAAAGACAAAAATATAAGAATAATTTGTCATAATGCTTCAAGATAAGAACGAGACTCTACTTCATTGGATGTTTATCTCTTGAAATAAGAACTTCCTTGGATTGTAAGCTATAGAAGCCTACCCCTATTGTTCTGGAATTTAGGGCATGTGGCGTACCGCTTTCTTGTTCTCTTTCCTTGTACCATTGGTCCGGAACGATCCATGTTCCAGGTAACATTGGCTGGAACTCCTCAATTGTTTGTTGAGAGATCTTGACCTTCTTAAACTTGCAATGTTTTGCACTTGCTGACTGTATACTGTTTCAATTCTTTCTGTTAAGTCTCTTTGGATTCCTTTTTTGATGCGCAAGATATGTTAAAGGATGCGTCTTGAAGGAGGTAAAACTAAAGTCATAGCGAAAATGTAATCCCAATCCTTGAAATCTAGAGTTATGTATCATTCAACAATGAAGTGAACAAAAGATTCTTTCTCAACCAAAACGACATGGAGGGAAGCATCACTCCTTGGAGCATGCAGTGCTGCTGAAACTACTTAGAGCTCACTTCTTATGAGGTCAATTTGGTCTAAGTGGCATCACTCTGAGCTTAGTTGTAAATCCCGTGCTGTTGCTACTAACTAGTAGCATGTGAGCTAATGCCCACACACTGCATATACTGAAATGCATTTGAATTTTCCTTTCTTTTCGTTTATTCTTGTTGTCTTTTTCTTTTCTGTTTCTACTTGCTCCTGCATGGTGCAAGTGCGGCAGCAGTGTGGCCATTTATTTCCATATGCTTTTAGTGCAAAATATTTGCATTTCAATTTGAAGCATCTTATAGTCATGCCTTCGTGTGTTTACTGCACTCATTTTTCCATCAATATATTAAATGATTGACTTGGACTATTAATTTGCTTCAAGAAGTTCTTTGTTTGTGTTGTTTTTTAACCTCGGTTTCCGTTTCCTTGTGGAATGTTGTCATTTGTTACTCTGCTTTTTCAGGTAATAGATGCATGCGCTAAAGGGAATTTAGGGCGTTTCATCAACCATAGTTGTGATCCAAATTGCCGTACGGAAAAGGTGAACATACTTGTGAGCATGAATTTCTTATGCACTTTGCATTTTCTTTTTTTCATTTGGTCCTTTACTTCATAACTGCACAGATTTTTGCGCATGCATATAAAGATTTGTATCAAGATGATAGAGGGTTATGTAGCGGTAAAGATATGTGAATGAGCCAGTTCAGAATGAATTTTCTAGCAAGATAAACATTTATGCGATAGATCTCTTCAGAGGATTGTAGTCAGGGAATGAGTCACCTTTTCTTTTGATCTCTTACTTCTCTCTCTCTCTCATTCTTTTTTTCCTTTACCTGTTTCTTGTGTCCATTTCTTTGGAGGCATTTGTCTTTCTTCTGTTGCACTTTGATATGACATTATAGAAAAAGAAAGAAGATAAATGGGTATGGATGTAACTGTCAAAAAGAAATGTTACCCTTTACAAGGTGTTTTACGGAACTCGAGGACAAATTGGTTTGACTTCAGGTTTGGTTGTGCCAAATGGTGGTTGCAGGATTTTTAGTACCCTTGATCCTTTATTTGCCTGGTAAATAATATGTTATAAAGCCAAAGCAAACATAAAAGCTAAACTGGGGCTCCCAGGGTCAGCACCACACTCCATCTAGGCAAAGCATGGAACACCAAAAAAAAACTCACACAGTAGTCAACACAACAAGGCACCACCAATCAATTCAACAAACCACTGAAGAGCAGCCAAGTCTCCTATAGGCAAAGCCAACTTCTTAGGTTCTAAAATCTTAGCATAGATTCTCCACGTCAAACAAAGTTACCTACGAATAGGACTGTGCGTGCTCACTCTTGTAGAGCTTGCCTCGCATCGCTTTATTACACTTACAAACTAAGGTACAAGTCTAGGTGGCCTCTTCACTCTTAGTCAATTGGTTTTGAGTTTTATGCTTGGACATGATAACTGTTTGTGACAGAGTGGGAGAGTGTTTGTTCGTCGCTGTACTGTCAGTAGGACTTAAAAATATGAGAGAGAGAGAGAGAGAGAGAGAGAGAGAGAGAGAGAGAGAGAGAGAGAGAGAGAGAGAGAGAGAGAGAGAGAGAGAGAGAGAGAGAGAGAGAGAGAGAGAGAGAGAGAGAGAGAGAGAGAGATGGTTTTGAGTTTTATGCCTGGACATGATATCTGTTTTTGACAGAGTGGGAGAGTGTTTGTTCGTCGCTGTACTGTCAGTAGTACTTAAAAATATGAGAGAGAGGGAGGGGAGGGGGAGGGGGAGAGAGAGAGAGATGAAAACATGAACCCAACTGTTTGTGTGTGAGAATGGTTGCGAAAGTACATTCTACTTGGTGGTTTTGATGAACCCAACTGTTTGTGCAAGAGAATGGTTGCAAAAGTACATTCTACATGGTGGTTTTGATAGGCTGTTTAACCAGAAGTTGACCCTTCTTTTTGACCAAGAAGTCCCAAAATCGTAGTGACACCATGTCGAAGAATCCTACTGAACTGTTCCTCATTTGGCTGTATGTGAAGTAGCTTCTACACTACTTTTAGGCTTGCTGGCTTGAGAACAGATGCAGGACAACTCTCTAACAACTATTCCAAGAGCTAGTTCTTATGTCATCTAAAGTTTGTTTCTACCCAAGCAAGTTTTATCCTCATGAACTAATCTATCTTGTCAACTTTGGATAAATGAGTGCTTGAAATCTGGGTCCAGAATAGGTCGTTACTATTTTTAATCAGCTGCTGAAATCCAGTAGAATTTGTACTTGATATTTAAGTATAGCACTGTGATTATGGGTTTTATGTCCTGTTTTTTCTTGAGTAAGCAACCGATCAGAAAATATTCTTCATAAGTTTATATCTCAGTTGTTTTCTGAGATTTGTATAGAGAAGTTGCTGAATTGCTTGTGTGTGCTTCTTTATAGTTGTGTCTCCAATTTTATTGCTTTTGCACCTATCTGTTACCCCTCTTTTAAGACACTGCAATGTATTTCTTATATTAGATTGCATTATCTGAGGGATATCTCTGGGTTTGTCACACGGTGATAGTGATATTATGAGGCCCACTAATCTAAGGTAGTGTCTAGGTTTGCTGGATCTCAATATTGTTTCTATCCATCAGTGGAATATCAGCACTCCCTCTTTGTTTTTGTCTTGGTTTACCAGTTTATATTTCATTCTTAGTGTGAAACGGTCAAATCAATGGGCTTGATTACTATGTCTTGGGAATTTAAAGTAAAGATTTGTAGTCATATAATAATGTAATTTACCGGAAAGCTTCTGATAAGCTCTAAATAAAATTAGGTGAGAAGGAAGAGCTATGTGCATGCATGTATAGTAGTAGTTGGCCAAGTGCCTCTTACATTTTGACTTGCTCCCTTCCCCCTTGTATTAAACTACATTAAAAATAGATTTGGTGCAAGGTGATTTTTTCTTCGTTAACATGGTAAGAATCAGATTCTCTTCGAAGGATAGCGGGAGTGGATTGATTGAAATTAAATGATTGTGGTGTAATGGATATGGATCCGTAAAAACGGTTGCCTTGCACTTCGAATTACTATAGGATGATTTCCACGATATCACAGGGTTCCTGTTTGCTTACCAATCCTTTTTGGTTGTTTTTGTAATTTGTTCTATCCGCTTTTTCCTCAAATTTTTTTTTTTGATGGGGGATGGTTGTTGGGTGGAGAAAGAAATGTTACTGAATTAAGCAGAGTATATGGGAATGGGTTTGAAGTTGGAGAATTTGATTCTAAGATGCTCCAGAATTAGTGTTCCCTAGTTGTACTTATTTTCCTGTCAACTCATAATCTCATCCACTATTTAAGTGATTCTAGTGTGGTTAGATATTTTTTTGGTATGTCTTATAAATAATTTCAAACAGATGATGATTTTTCTTCTGGAAACAAATATTGCCAGAGTATGATCGTTCATAGTAGCATGTGTTGACTTCCTCACATAACAGTGAACTTGCAATTTTCGTTTTTCGGTCATGAGGAATTCATGCTGTTTAATCTTTTTTAATTTGAAAAATTCCTCTACTGGTTGCTGTAGTTTCTATGAAACAGATCTGCATGTTTATGGTCATATTGTGTAACTCACGACTTTATTGTGATTTTGCTCAAACAGTGGATGGTGAATGGAGAAGTTTGCATTGGACTCTTTGCATTAAGAGATATTAAGAAGGTATATATTCCCAGATTGACTAAGTTGTTTTCAGCATAGCTTTTTTTTTAAATGTCTACTGTTGTAACATGAGGACATATTAGAATTGCCTCCAGGGGTGGTACTGGGATTGGACTTGAGGGGGACTAAATTAAGGGAGAGAAATTTTCTTAGGGTAGTAAATTTATTACGTTTCTGCGAGTTTTTGTATACTGGTTAAAATAATTGAAGAACCAGCTTCGAAAACATGATGTGCTATCCTGGCACGTGGTATGACTATTCATATTAAATATCACGTGTGTGTAAGGACCCCGTGACGAAGATATAGCAGTCATCAGATTGTGTTGGGGAGGTTATACATTTAAATGCATAGCTTTCTGATTTCTATTTCCAAATGAACAAGTTTTTGTTTTTGTTTTGACAATAAACCTAAAACTTGTTTTGAAATCAAGGGAATGGCTTGAGGGTTGCATGGTGATGTAATATCACTACTGTAATGAATTGTTACTCCACTTTATGATTCCTACATTGGGTAAGGTAACAAAGTCAACAATTCCTGTTACCCAGACTTCTTGATACTCTTCTTTAGTCCTATTTCAGGTGCAAAGCTTCTTCAAGAAAGACCTCTTTCTCGATTTCAGTTTTATTGGGGGAACTTATGTACTGTTTGATGATATGTAATGTACTCGTAAAATAAGTGTGAAGTGTTCAAAATATTTTATTTCCGCCCCTTGTTGCTGCTCACTGGTAAATCATGAAATGATTTCTGAGTGAGTTTTATGCCCCAAAGATTAATATTATATTTATAACTCTGAACTGAAATTTTGAATATGGGAATATTTACCTGAAGCCTGAAGGTAATGCCAAAGCTGGAAAATAGATGCCAAAGCGCTTCTCCCTTCTTTCCTTAGCTTTTGAAAAAGGTTAACTAATTGGTCTAAATTCAGTTTATAGCAATGAATATCAATCCTTTCCAGTGGTACATTAACATCTACTAGTATATTAAGGCCCGACATGTATTACTTTCTAAAGCACTAGAAACTACTAAACTATCCCGGAGTAGGGGCATGTGACCAGAAACAACAGGAATGAAAGTTTGATACTAAAGAATATGGCTCTGCAGTGCATTGCTCTGGTAAGAACTAAGTAGTTGATACTCTCGTTCATTATTCTCCTATTGAAATGTAACCCCATTTCCATGTATAAGAATATGGTAGAAGAGAGTAAGCCCTAGTTAAAATCTAGTTTTTTAGGTTAATTTTTTAAATCACCAAGCAAGCTTTATAATTCCAATTCAGCATGTTATCACATCAAAAGCAGCAATGTGTTATTCTCGACTTCACCAGTTCCCTTGTGCGACAAAATTTATGAAAACAGTGCCTGGAGATAGGTTCATGATCTCTATAGTTCTCTTTCAGTCGGGAAACCTTTGGTTACTTTGTTTTTTATTTTTTATGGGATTCATGTCTCTGAATATAGTCGGTGTTAGTTTCTTCAAATGTCCTGTTTCATTGACTCGTGTCAGTATTTGATCTCTCCACAATGTATTTTCTCCCGTTTGTTGGCTATAGATTTTTTGAAGTAAGGGAGGGACGGGGAATGAAAAGTAGTGTGCAATAATGGAAAAGAGAGGAAAATGTAAATCAAATCAGGAAGGGTTAGATGAAGACCAATGCCATGGGCCCATAGTAATAGAGAATTTATTTCGAGATGTATTTGCTACATCTTGGTTGACAACACCTTTCTTAGGCTCTCGAAATGTTTATTTTCAACCACGTTTTGTCCACAAGCAAGAAGAGTACATTTGCATCCATTTAATTTCGACCTTTCTAGTGTTTCTTTAATATACTGGGAATCTATTCCCCACTTTATGATGATTGTTATATATTCACCTTTTACTTCAATGTATGCTCCATGTCCCCAAAGGACATGCATGCTTGTGGCTCACTGCAAATAACAGTCTGAATGCTTTGGTGTCTATAAATTTGGTGTTGGGTAGAACTTTCCTCTTCTCTTTTAATTTTTCGCTGCCATTATCCCCCTGGGTCACAACACCACTTGTATATCCTGTGTGATGGTCAAGTAGAATAAGCAATAATATCTCCTATAAGCAAAATATCTCGAGAACAGAATTTCTTTTCCTCGACGAATAAAGTTGTGCAAATTGAATTTTGAGATGGTCTGCTGTATTCATACCTTGAAACTTCAACCTTTGAAGAATTTTGACTCCATCAGTTCCTTGGCTGTTTGATTGAGCTTCTTAGTGGAGCCCTTACTTTGTTTTTACATGCATCCATTGCTTGGCAACATAATCAATTGCAAGCTTAATCCAGTTTTTCTGTTCTGTTCCTACGTGCCTTTATCTGAAGAATGACGACGTATGGGACTTAAGTTTGCATTGGTAGTAACAGAACTTTCTAGAATTTAGTCTTTGAAGAAAGGTTGCCTGTTACTGTCTAACAAAACCACACCAAACCAAGCCTCATCTCCCAATCAATTGGAGTCGGTGGACAGATAAAAATTTCACTGACAATTATTTGTTTTGATCTCCTTATTTTTGGGTCACTTTCTGAGTCTCTGGTATTTTTGTGCTTAAGCATTTTGCTTTTCCTGACAGGGTGAAGAATTGACATTTGACTATAATTATGTCCGGGTGTTTGGAGCTGCTGCGAAAGAATGTGTCTGTGGTTCATCTCAGTGTCGAGGTTATTTAGGTGGTGATCCACAAAATACTGAAGCAATTGTTAAGGATGATTCTGATGAAGAATATCCTGAGCCTGTAATGTTTTATGAAGATGGTGAAATTGATGACAACTGGAAACATTTAATATCTGCAGCCAGTTCCTTTGATACTACAGAGAAAATGGCCGACCATAGATTAGGAAACAAAGATAAGATGGGTAAGTCAGCAATTGTTGGTGGACACGTGGAAAGTATCAGAGAACTGCAAATTGCAGGGTTATCTGCAACTGCTGTTCATCCCTTGGAGATTACCGCAGGAAGTTCCTTGATCAAATCTGCATCTGGTGCACAATTGCATGACTCTTTGGAAGTGGATAACTCGGTGGAAGGGTTACTGCCTGTTCTACAAGAAGAAACTTGTTCACAGCTGGATCATAAGTCGAACAAGCCCAAATCTGAAGCTCAGAAAGGGTTTGTTCAAGGATTAGAGACTTCTCTGCAGTCTGTAGTGTCCAAACCATTGTCTGATGCAGTTAATACTAAGAAAAAGTTCAAATCCGACGCTGAAGATAGGCATGAGTCAAAAGCTCGCCCCCGCCTCAAAACCTCTCACTCACCATCTTCAGTTAAGAAGGGAAAATCGTGTAGTAATTCTTTGAAAATTGACAAGTCTGGGTTGATAGTAAACAAATCTAATGTGCTACCCTACAAATCCAGAAAGATAATGGAAAGTTCCTTGAATAATCGTTTTGAAGCTGGTATGTCATTGTCGTCATCATCATCTTCTTCTTCTTCTTCTAAAGGCTGTCACCAAAACTTCTTATGATGATGTAGTTTTGCCCCTTAATGTTTGTAGTTGAGGAGAAACTCAATGAGCTGCTAGATGCTGACGGGGGAATAAGCAAGCGGAAAGTAAGCAGTTTTTTTCATGTATAACAGAATGTTTTTTCTTTCTTGGTTTTTTCCAATTTTTTTCAGGGACATTTTTATGGATTATGGAACTCGGGAAATTGGATTTGTGTGCTTCACATTTTTGTGTCCTTCCATTCGCTTTTTAATGGTGATGAGTCAAAAATTCAGAGGTCCATTTGACTTCACCCCGAAAAAATTAGCAGAGGTCATAGTTCTTATTTCAGTTGCAAATTATAAGAGACCTACTGTTTTGTTTCTCTCCCCTGTTCGTATATTGCATTTTTTCTTTCGTTGATGCAATGCATTTCTTTGAATTTTCATGGAAGCTTAGCTTCTTCTCTTCAAAGGACGATTCTTTCTTATTGTTTTTCTGGGCATGGGTCTTAACAGGTATTTTTCTTTCTGTAGAGCATGTTCGTGGACACATCTAACACTCGCTGATCATTATGTCCATGCGTAATGAATATCTATTAGTAAGGCCCATCAGTATTTTTATAAACACGTCTTAAATTTTTGACAGGATGCCACGAAAGGCTACTTGAAGCTGCTTCTTTTGACTGCAACTTCAGGTGATAGTGGCAATGGTGAAGCAATTCAAAGGTTATTCTTTATCTTCATCTTCATTTGGAAACTGTTTCTAATCTTGATCCACTTATTGAGCCTGGATAACTGATTATTTCAGGAAAATTAATTGTTTGGTATAATTTATTTGTTCTATATCTTTTGCAGCAATCGAGATCTTTCCATGATCCTTGATGCGCTCTTGAAAACAAGATCAAGGATTGTATTGTTTGATATAATCAGTAAAAATGGTAGTTTTCTTGTATCTGTTATGTTGCATGCAAATTTCTATTCTTTTATGTCGTGGATATAAGTAAACTGTACTTTGATACCATGCACGCAATATGACTTCTGCTCTCCCTTGTAGGTTTGCAGATGTTACATAACATAATGAAACGGTACAGAAGGAACTTCAATAAGATTCCAATTCTTCGAAAGCTTCTGAAGGTATTTCCTTTTTTTGTAGGGCTTACAATCTTAATGCTTCCGGTTTTCACATTCTAGATATAAACAACTCAACTTGAGATGATTTGGACATTGGTATGGCAAGATCCCATATGGTATGTTGTCTGTGCTTAAGGCCGACAAAGGCTTTTGCTGGGATGGGTTATAGGGTTACAGGTAATGACATTAGATGTGACTGCATGGGGTTAGGAAATGATGCACTGCCCAGTTTGGCTTTCGCGATAATGGCAAGTTAACATGGTACTGGAGCCCAGGTTGGGAGAGGTCTTGGGTTCAATTCTTTCCCTTTCCATTTCTTCCCTCTTATGTATGGATATATGCATCTCCACGTGCAAGATGGCATTGCTGGAACTGAGCCTATGATTGGGAATCTAAAAGCAAACACAACAACTACTTTCTTGTTTCATCTGCAGGTTTTGGAGTATCTAGCTGTGAGGGAGATACTGACCTTGGAACACATTAATGGAGGTCCCCGCTGTCTTGGGGTGGAGAGGTGAGAAATAAGTCTTTATTGTACTGCTTTACCTTTGATACGATTTCTTCTCTTTCAATAGTGTCTAGTTGTTTCCTAGAAGCCATCAAACCTTTTGTGGGATGGTTAATGGAAAAGGTGGTTATTTGGAAGTACTTTTATGAGACTTGGGAAAATAACATGGAGAGGGAAGCCAGGTATGGTATGATTTGAGTGCCCTGGACACAATGTGTGAACTAGGAAGCTTGATGCTTGAGAGCCTCGTTACCTGTGGGCTGGGTGCTGGTGAGAGTTACGACTTTCCATGGACTTTTGCCAGTTATGATTCAACATGAAAGAAACACAGAAGAACAGTATCCATTGCCCAAGCTAATTCGATCCTCATTACTTGCATCGAAACAGTTATTCAAATGTTCTATTTTAGGGTGGACAAACTGTTATTAGATGACATAAACATATTAAGTATGATCCCTGAGGCCTGATGTCAGTATGATCCTCATTACTGTTTCTTTCTTTGGAAATCTTCTAAGTTTCTTTTGGATATATACCTGAGAAGAACATTACAACAGATTCCACTTACTTTAGCACTGATTTCAAGTCTAGCTAGTCTGTTAGATTACTAATTGCTACAATGCAGTTTTCAGACGACGTTTGCTCCTCTTAATATTTATTACTCTTATCTAGTACTGCACAATTATTACTGGAGATTTGCTGTTTGTTTATCCTTTTGAGATGTTTATTTTGATGCAGCTTTAGGGAGTCAATTTTGACGCTGACAGAACATGACGACAAACAGGTACCATCTCTAACTTGACAACAAACATGTTGGTTTGTGTGAGCATATTGGTCACCTCTGGGGATGCTTGCTTAGATTTCGTCTAATGGTGTGATATGCGGACCTCCGCATCCAAGCAAAGTGCAAACCTCCCCTTTCCCGATCGAATTTCGATGATCCGAGCCGCTCAATGTGTTCAGAACGTGATTTTAAGTGTACCCGCGAGAAATCAGCAAAAAAAAAGACCGGGAAGGGCTTCATCCGAGCAGTTTTTGTTTATTTTTTATTGAATGGTTCAAATAAAAACTGCTCAAATCAAGCCCTTCCCGGTCATTTTTTTTGCCGATTTCTCCCGGGTACCTTTAAAATCACATTCTGAACACATTGAACGGCTTGGATCATCAAAATTCAATCGGAAAAGGGGAGAAATAGGGTGGTCCGCATTTTGCTTGGATGTGGAGGTCCGCATTAGAAGTGCACTATATATATATATATATATATATATAGAGTCCCCTTCTAATAAGGACCACTTCATTTTAATAAAATGAGGACCTCCCTTTTCCGATTGAATTTTGATGATCCGAGCCGCTCAATGTATTCAGAACATGATTTTAAGGGTACCTGCGTGAAATCAGCAAAAAAAAGAAAGACCGGGAAGGGCTTCATCCGAGCAGTTTTTATTTATTTATTATCGGACGGTTCAAATAAAAACTGCTCAAATCAAGCCCCTCCCGGTCATTTTTTTTGTCGATTTCTCGCGGGTACCCTTAAAATCACGTTCTGAACACATTGAGCGGCTCGGATCATCAAAATTCAACCGGGAAAGGGAAGAAATGGGGTAGTCCTCATTTTAGGTCCTCATTAGAAGATTAGTGTGTGTGTATATATATATATATATATATATATATATATATATATATATATATATATATATATATCAGGCCGGTTCCACCCACATAAATTTTAACACAATTTGTGACACTCCATCTCAGCCATTGAAATCAATGGCTAAAATTAGAACACTTTATCTCTTTCCTCTTCCTCTCCTCACCTAATCCCTCCCTCTCTCCTTCCCCACCACACAACCTGACCTTTCCCAGAACCAACTCCGGCCGGCAGCCAACTCCTCCTCCGGCGAGTCTTTTTCAGTTACTGAAACAATAAATTAACCACATAAAACATCACATCCTTCGACACAAAAACGCTACAACAACCGCCGCTCCAGATCCCCTCCTGCCATTCTTCGTCGGCGGCACCGCCATCATAGAAACAAGGAGGTCGGAGAAAGCCTTGTTATTGTAACCCTATCCCTTTGCTATTCAAACACTTGCAGAGAGACGGACCAACCAAACCACAGTCCCCCCATATTAATTCATCAATTTAGTTTGCTAAAAAGCAACACCCACTTCAAAACCACCTCCACATTCTCAATCCTAATGACATCTACGTGTCAGAGCAATATCCTAAAATTGAAGTGGACCGAGAATTTTGATTTAGGATCTTTGGAGTATGGGATCTAGCAGTAGCAAGCCCAATGCAGTAGAGTCCTCGTTGTCGTCGCTCCCATCGTCGGTGCGTTCCGGTGGTCGCTAGGAGGCGAAGGCGGCGGCGAGATCGGGTGTGTGACGTGCGTCGTCGGCGGAGGGGGAGGACAGGAGAGAGGAGAACACACTCTCTCGTGTATGTATATGATTTGCCAATAACTAAATTAACTGTACGAGAGAGGGGGGGGAATGACTAAATTAACTATACACAAGAGAGAGAGCTGCCAGCCGGAGTTGGTTCTGGGAAAGGTGGGGTTGTGTGGTGGGGAAGGAAAGAGAGAGGGATTAGGCGAGGGTGGGTACCACGTGGTGCCCGCTCGGCACATCTGGGCTGTCCGATGCGATTTTGGACGGCTCGGATTTGGAGAGAGAAAGAGAAGAGAGAAAGAGGAGGGGTGAGAGGAGAGAGAAGGTTTCAATCTGAGCCGTCCAGAACTGCATCGGACGGCTCGGGAGTGCCGAGCGGGCACCACGTGGGATATACCCGCTCGGCACTGAAAAATTTCTCGAAGAAGAGGGGGAGGGATTAGGTGAGGAGAGGGAGAGGGAGAGGGAAGAGATAGAGAGTGTTCTAATCTTAGCCATTGATTTCAATGGCTGAGATGGAGTGTCACAAATTGTGTTAAACCATTGTATATATAATATACAGGGCGGTTCCGGGGACACCTAAAAAAGGCATTCTCCTATACCTTCATTCTAAAAGATTCCGTGGGGTGTTACTTTGCTGTCTATTATGTCATCCTACTTCGAAAATAAGTGACATATGGCATAGTGCAAGCTAAAGACCAGGCGTACCTGGTTGAGATTAGGCGTAAGAGAAGTTCGAACTTCGAAGTTATCTTTAGTCCTGGGTTGATCCCTAACAGAACATCTCTTATTTTTATATCTGGATTCAAGAAGCATGAGTACGGACACGGAAACGATAACTTGCAAGACTTGAATGTAAAAAGTAAATGCATATGGGAATAATGTTATTGCTGTCACTGGTTTAATAAAAACGATTGAACTTGATAGCAGAATAAAATGTCGGCTAGAGTATGACCAAGTAAGGTTCCTAAATTATTGCCTATTTCTCAAAATTAGTATTTTGCGTTTAGATATACACAATGGTTTGTTACTATTCTTCTGATTATGAGTGTTACAATGCTAAAAATGTTAATATTTTTTTCTTATCTAACTTATCTTTTTTTTTTTTTTTTCCATCTAACTTATCTTTACTCTACTTGGAACCTATTTTTAAGATTGTGACTGTGTCGTCGTATCTGTATTCAAGGACGGACCGAGGGGCTGATGGAAAGTAGCTACCTCCGTAGCTGTATTCAACATTCTTGTGTTGTATTTTACTCCTCATGGTCATAGATGTTTCAGTATAGAAGGCATTTGCATGTTTGTTATTATGCCATTCCCAACTTCTGTATAGATATGAACACAAAAGTTCTATACTGAAACATCTTTGAGATTGTTATTTTTTGAAATTTCAGTATACAAACATGCAAAATTAAATTTGAAATTTCAGCTACAAACTATGAGATTGATATTATGAAGCATCTGAAGCTTTCAGAAGTTGTCCACAATTTTTGAGTCAAGCTAAGGATTGGAAAAAATAAGAAAATTTGATGATTGATTCCCTTGTGTTTTTTTTTTAATCAGGATTGATTCCCTTGTTGATAGACTAGTTCGTCTTTAGTTAAATTTACTAGCTTCTACGGTGACAACCAAGTGGGTATTTTTCCTCATGAAGTTGCATAGACTAGACTACGAAATAAGATGGAAGATGGCCTCTGTGGGTGGTGGTTTCCGGGAACTCTTCTCGGTTCCGCTCTCCTTGCTCCTCCGTGTGACTTGCACCAAGACGTAGGGCTATCTACAGCCTTACGTCCCTCCGACGATCAAGCAAGTACAGGTAGGAGAAGGGAAAGTATTGTAGGCTAGGAGAAACGGCGTACCTTCTTAGGATTTATGCTCTTGTACTTATAGGCGTACCTTCTTAGGATTTATGCTCTTGTACTTATAGGCAAGCGTACTTGCTCCCCAAGTTAGACGTGCAAGGCACACTCCCATGACGTCACACATAACCGCCTCGGTTAGTGACGCCATGGGCTCTTCTACAAGCATCTGGAGCCACTTGGAGGGATCTCCTTTCGGGTCTGCATTCCGGGTCGGGCCGGCCCATGGTGCAGGCTGAACCGTCGTAGGGTGGGCTGCCCAACAGGTTGACCGTTTAGCACGGCCCACCGCCATTCGGCCCATCTCGCCCGCCATGCAAGCCTGTTCCTTTGTCAGGCCCAAACGGAATGAATGGGCTCAGCCCACTTTGTTTGGCCCAACTTGCATATGATGTCCAGTCAACCTGTTTAGCTGTTTGGATTTGGCCCATACAGGCAGTCGGGTTCGGCACACCACAGCCTCCTCGCGAGTTATATACTCACCCCCATTGAGAGACATTGGTCAACGTTTTGATGTTGATTCCATTACAAATGTGTTTTATATTATGAAATAGCATCAAGCATGTTGGAGTTTGTCTGATATCAGTTAATTATCTCTTCCAAAACTAGTACATGAACCTGGGCGGCCTCCCCACTCATTGCCACTTGGTTTTGAGTTGGATGCTTTGAGATGATATCAAAGCTAGGGTATCTAAGAATTTGTTCCTCCTTGTTTGTGCCATAAGTGCACCGTTGTTTGTTGTGATCCAAGTGTTATAGATTCTTTGTTTACTCCTCCACGCATGGTGTTGGAGTTTGTCCCACATTAGTTAATTATCTCCTCCAAAACTAGCATATGAATTTGGGCAGTCTCTCTAATCATTGCCAATTGGTTTTGAGTTGGATGCTTTAACAAAGCACAATTATTTATTCCCATCTTCTGTATAGATATGAACACAAAGTTCTATATCTTGCTTTTGTACGATGGATATGGATGAACAAGATTGTATGCGTCTTAGACAATTTTTGATGATCATATGTTTGTGGCCATGTAGGTTGATCAAAAATATCTTTGATAACCTATTTTCAAATTTTTATTCTAGAAATAGATATTGTGTCTCATAGTTACACTTTTTTTGTAATGTTCACCCACTCAATGTTGAAATCTTGTGTTCTTCCCGAGCGTGTCCAATGGTAATTGTATGTTCTTCCCGAGCGTGTCCAATTGTACTTGTATCCCATATTAGTATCCTTGCTTCATGGATAACAACTCAAAGAAAAATGGATATGGGGGAAACAAGGTGTAAAATTATGAATGGACAAGTTTAATTAACTCTAATCATTTATATAGTTTTTTTCTTTCGGGTGATGGTTGTGGTTTAAAACACTTCAGCATCAGAAGATTAATCGTTTATAGTCTAATGATAAAGGAATTCATGGAGTGATAGGACGGACTTGGTGTAGGAAGCTATGAATTGTATACATAGGACTTCCTTTGAGAACGCTTTTGTTTGCTATGGAAGCCTGAACCTTGAACCTTGTCACCTGCACATTGTAGCATCTAATCAGGGAAACTCTGGCCCATGGTGTTTAGCCGGAAATCCCCTCCGATGTCTACTTAGTGTTAATTTAAACGATAGAATTGAGACCCAAAAAAATTAGGGTTATTTTCTTATTACGTTGAAGTTATACAAGAGTAAAGGGGGAATTACGCTAAGACCCTTATCTCCTTTATCTATTTACACAAATCAATTATAAACTAATTACACACTACACCCATAACTTAACACTTCCCCTCAAGTTGGTGCGAAGATATCTATGAGGCCCAACTTGAACACAATGGGGTGGAAACCCTTGCTGCCAAGTCCTTATGTGAATATGTCAGCTAATTGATCTTCAGATCTCACAAAAGGCATACATATAAAACCCGCGCTCAGCTTCTCCTTGATGAAGTGCCTGTCAATCTCTATATGCTTCGTTCTGTCATGTTGAACAGGATTATGAGCAATGTTTATGGCAACTTTATTGTCACAGTAGAGTTTCATAGGATTATTATCAGAAATTCCCAAATCACGTAACAAGGTTTGGAGCCACAAGAGCTCACAAACACCATGCGCCATAGCTCTATACTCAGCTTCTGCACTAGATCTGTGACCACTGATTGCTTCTTACTTTGTCAAGTAACCAAATTTTCCCCAAGGAAAGTATAGTAGCCAGAAGTTGAGCGTCTACCATCCCCAGAATCAGTCCAGTCGGCATCAGGTGACCATGATTAGAGAATAAAATTCCTTTCCCTAGAGCTGATTTGAGATACCTCAAGACACGATAAACTGCATTTAGATGGAAGTACGAGGATCATGCATAAACTGACTAACACCCACTGCATAAGTAACATCCACTGCATAAGTAACATCCAGTCAGCTGTGAGCTAAGTATATCAGTCAACCCACAAGTCGTTGATACCTTTCCTTATTAGTGCGCTTCCCCACATCTCTATTAAAATGATGATTTGCCTCAATAGGAGAATTTGCAAGTCTACAACACAACATACCTGTTTCTTCCGAAAGATCAAGTATATACTTCTGTTGGGAGATAAAAATACCTCTATTAGACCTTGCCACTTCCATTCCAAGAAAGTATCTTAGTGGTCCCAAATCTTTAATCTCGAATTCTTGAGCTAGACTAGACTTAAGATTGAGAACCTCATCCACATCATTGCCTGTCTTTATTATATCATCAACATAAACTATAAGGACATCAATCTTACCAGTACCTCCTTTGATTAACATAGTATGATCTGCATGACTCTGTTTGTAACCAAACCTCAACATAGCATTTGAAAATCTGTCAAACCAAGCTCTAGGTGATTGCTTCAACCCATAAAGAGCCTTTTGACAACTGTGCTTGGGCTTTACCCCTGAAAGTGTGAGAAGAATAAATGTATTTGTCATTTACTGTTTTGTGTTAGGGTAGTTTAGTCTTTCTGCTAATTAGGGTTTCCTAGGTTTGTCTATTTAAGTTCATGTACATCTTGTAATCTTTAATCCAAGTCAATGCAATGTAGATGTTTGTGTATGCAACGTTTCTTCTCTCTCTCAACTCTTTGTTCTTCTTCTTCCCTGAAAAGTATCATGGTATCAGAGCCTATCCTAGGCTGTTTTGTTCATCACCCAGAGTCAACCCCTTTGCATTGTCTTCTTCTTCCTCAGTCGAACACCTCTCTCTCCTCTCTGAAGATTTGTTCCTCCCAGTAGCAGCAGCAAGTTATTGTCCAACCGTACTGTTCATAGGTACTGTTTGTCACGGTACTGTTCATCGAGCACTATTGATACAGCACTATTCACGCTCTATTTGTACTCGTTTTGCAATGGGTTTCTTGCATCTGCAGTCGCCGATCTCCATGCGACACCATTCTGAACTTCGCTAGTCTTCGATGACCCTCGCCGGAGCTCCGTCATCCTCCAGCGACCACCGACAAGGTTACCCAGTACATCTCCGGCCTCCTCTGAACTCGTAATCTTTGCAAAATGCATCTCCTACGATCGCCGGCCCTTGTTGTACCCCTGCGACTTCCGACGACCTCTGTCCTTGCTCCGGCGAGCCCTCCTGATCTCCGGCGAACCTCCACAGACCTCTGGTGGCTCAGATCTGTATTTTTTTTTAAATTGCACTTCCAGTTCTTAAGTTTAGGATCATTGCAGTTTTGTCCCTAAGTTTTGCATTTCTTTCACTTCAGTTGCATCTGCACTTCTATTTTGTCTGCTCCCTCTATTCTGGATATCTGCATTTCTGTTCCGTTGCATAAATCATCACATGAAGCTTCTTTGGAAAGTTTTATCTGTTCTTCTGTCTGTTTGGCTCATCCTTGGGCATTGGTTTTGATGGGTAGGGTGCGTGTCTCTCATCTGCATGCTGAAAGTGCTGCCTAGTGAGCATTTTGGGCGTGAGGAAAGAGTGTAATGCGACGTCCCACATCTCTCTCTTTGGTCTCCTCTCTCTTGGCTGTTCTTCTGCACTGTTTTTGGCTGTTTGGCATTGTTTGGTACTGCACCTCTAGTTCTGTTTGGCACTGTTTGGTTCTCTAATTGGTATTCTGCACCTCTAGGTTTCTCTCTCTGTTCTGAATCTGAATTTTTTTTGTCATCTGTATCTTTCTCTAAATCAGTATCCGACTTTATTCTGGATATCTGCACTTCTCTTCTGTTTGTTCCCTTGCATGAAGCATTGCATGAAGCTTCTGAGAAGTTCTGAATTGCATCTGGTTGTCCTACATCTTCTGTTAGATTTTGGTCTTCTTTCCTGTTCGCAACTGCAGGGGTGATTTGGCATAGCTTTCGGATGGTTTGTAGCTTCAGTGGCTCTTTGAATTGGCCTTTGTTGGCATTTTGGTTCTCGTTTTGGCAAACTCACGTTGCTCACTGCATTCGCATCATGAGTTTGAGTGGGGGTGTGAGAAGAATAAATGTATTTGTCATTTACTGTTTTGTGTTAGGGTAGTTTAGTCTTTTTTCTAATTAGGGTTTCCTAGGTTTTGTCTATTTAAGTTCTTGTACGTCTTGTAATCTTTAATCCAAGTCAATGCAATGTAGATGTTTGTGTATGCAACGTTTCTTCTCTCTCTCAACTCTTTGTTCTTCTTCTTCCCTGAAAAGTATCACTGTGAAAGTATTATGCATTGTGATCTCGTCGTATCTTGTATTTTAGGCATAGAATCGTATCGTGATAATATCGTAAGCATATCGTTTTGCAATCTTCTATTTTAGGTATAGATTTCTAGGCTTTTCTCTATTTAAGTTTGTGTTAGCATTGTAATCATTAACTTTCAATATTCAGTAATACAGATCAGTTCTCTCTCCCATATGTTATGTCACATGGTATCAGAGCCTAAGATCTAGGCCTGTGGGATATTCGCTTTCCGGCGGGCGGCTTATGCCTCGCTACCGTCCGCCGGGCACTCATTTGTTTTATCATATGGTATCAGATCTGTCACCACCATAACATTCTCTATTATCGACCTTCCTCTTCTTCTCTTCTCTTTGCGCCAACCTCTCTGTTCAGTTTCTCTCTCTTCTTAATCTGTTAATCGATCGCTGTTCATCTACGCACTTAAGTCTCTGAAAACTCTGGTACTATTGTTTATTTGCTTTCGCATTATTTAAAGCTATTTTGATCTCTGATTTCGCATATCTGTAGTTCTGTCTTTCTTATTTCTGGTTCTGTTTCTGTTTCTCTGGTTTTGTATCTGAAATCTGTATGGCACTCTCTTTCTTCTCGAAAATCATCTAAATCTTCATCTTTTGAATATGGATCTTCTGAGTCTGCATTTGTTCTTCCCCTACTTTGCATCTGTTTGGCATCTGAAACTTTTTTGTTCCTTCACTCTGCATCTGTTTGGCATCTGAAACTTGTTTGGCATCTATTCTGATATTTGCATCTGTTCTGCATTTGATATCGGTTCGGCTTCTGGACTGTTCGGCATTCTTATGCTTTATTCGGCAACGTTTGCATCTTCCTCTTTGCATCTCCTCCTCCTCCCACCCATTCTATCTTCTCTCACATCATACAACAGCCATCTGTTCACCGTGTTCACCGTGGCACTGCTCACTGCAATCTGTTATCAGCAGCACTTACAGGTTTTCTGCAGAGTTTGGTACTGTTCGACATAGTTGCGGCTCCGTTTGGGACAGTTTCAGCTTCTGTTTTGGCACTTTGGTTTGGGGCTGCAAAATCTCTCAGTTTTGCAGGTTGTGGCACTCAGTTTTGGACCTCTGATTGGCGCACACCACTGCTCGGTTGCGTTACTTGGCAAACTCACGATGCTCTCCAGGCTCACATCATGAATTTGAGGGAGGGTGTGAAAGTATTATGCATTGTGATCTCGTCGTATCTTGTATTTTAGGCATAGAATCGTATCGTGATAATATCGTAATCATATCGTTTTGCAATCTTCTATTTTAGGTATAGATTTCTAGACTTTTCTCTATTTAAGTTTGTGTTAGCATTGTAATCATTAACTTTCAATATTCAGTAATACAGATCAGTTCTCTCTCCCATATGTTATGTCACAGAAAAACCTGGTGGTATATCCATATAAACCTCCATCTCTAACTCACCATGAAGGAATGCATTTTTTACATCAAACTGGTGAAGAGGCCAATTCAAATTGGCAGCACAAGAAATTAGAGCTCACATAGTTTTCATCTTCGCTACTGGAGCAAACGTCTCCTCATAGTCAATACCATAGGTTTGAGTAAAACCCTTGGCAAGTGGCAACAAGTCTTGCCTTGTATCTCTCAACTGTACCCTAGCATTCTGATTAACAGTGAAAATCCACTTGCATCTCACTAATTTCTTTCCTCCTAGAAGTGACACTAGCTCCCACATGCCATTCTTTTTCAAAACTGTCATCTCCTCTACCATAGCTCATTTCCACTTAGGTACCATGAATGCATCCTGCCAATTTTGTGGAATAGAATAGAAGAAAGAGACAAAACAAAGGCATGGTACGAAGGAGATAAACGATCATAAGAGACAATCTGGGAGATGGGATGTTGAGTACATGACCTAACACCTTTCCAAAGAGCAACAGGAAGATTGTCAAAATCAATAAAGGGAGGTTCAATGGGAGAAGATTCATTACCAGACAAATCAGCTGAGGGTTCAGAACTAAAGCAGGCGATTGTGATTGACAAGGTGGAATCACACAGGAGGACTTTCCATTTTTCTGTCTAGTTTTAGTGTAGACCTTCAAGTTAGGCCCTTGCGGCCGTCGTCGTAAAATCTCGATGTCATCACCAATATCATGTGTTGCTCTTCTAGCAGATATTGGTTCCTCACCAGATTTTTCTTTCTCCCACTCACCATGATTATAAGAGGTAAACATCTTCCTCCCTCATCTCTTCCTGCCTATGCTCCCCCTGAAGAGTTGGAGTGGAGGGAGAGTAAAAAGACTCGAGTCCCAAAAAGTGATATCCATAGAGACAAAAAACTTCCTAGAGTGAGGATCATAACATTTATAGCCCTTCTGAGTAGGAGAGTATCTAATAAAAACACATTTATGGGCTTTAGGACCTAACTTACCACCAGAGGGGTGTGGAGGAGGGGTGAGCTCTGGTGGAGGAGACTGAACAAAACACACAACCAAAAACTCTCGGGGGAAGAGTTGTGACACGATAACTGCTAGGGAGACACTCAAATACGAGTTTTGAAGTAGCAAACACTGTATGGCATACGGTTGATCAGATAAGTAGAAGTCAAAATTGCTTTTCCCCAAAAAAATTTGGGAACATTCATGGTGAACTAAAGAGAGCGAGCTACCTCAGCAAGGTGACAATTTTTGCGTTCAACAACTCCATTTTGCTGTGGAGTGTCAACACAAGTCGTTTGAAAAGAATATCATTGTCATCCAGAAAAGCCCTAAAATTCCTATCTATATACTCAGTGCCATTGTCACTACGAAGAATTTTGATATTCGCATCAAATTGAGTGCGCACCATCGCATAAAAAGATTTAAAACAAGAAAAGACTTCACTTTTTGACTTAAATAACTACACCCAAGTAACACGAGAATAACAGTCAATAAAAGTGACAAACCACCGAAAACCTTTAAGAAGTAATAGGGGACGGACCCCAAACATCAGAATGGATAACCATAAAAGGAAAAGCATTCCGTTTATTAATAGGTGCATAAAAAGAACGTTTATGTTTCCCAAGCTCATAGGCTTAAAAAAAAAAAACTGACTCCGAGAACAATGCTTAATTAAACTAGGAAAAAGTTTCGCTAAAATCCCAAAAGAGGGATGACTCAATTTATGGTGCCACTGATGTAACATAGAAAGAGTTGAACGCGTATCTGCTTGCAGAGCTTGACCACATGACATGGGTGAAAGAGAAGGACCAGGTGCAGACTCCAAAAAATAGAGGCCACCATTTGCTTTACCACTGGCAATCACCTTCCCTGTATCCAGCTCTTGAAAAACATAATGAGTAGGAAAAAAAGTCACAGAACAATTTGCAGAATGAGTAAGACTACTAACGGACAAAAGGTTAGTGGCAACTGTAGATTCTGAAACATGGGCCTGGGCCTGAAAACGCACAGGACCACGACTACGATCACTGAGTCCACCACCTCGCCCACGAGATGGACGGCCATGTAACTTCCAACAAAAATCTCTAGTATGGCCAATTACCAGCATCAACAGAACAAACTGAAATTCCTGATAATAATCAAATTCCTGCCACGCTCCACTCAAGTCAGCATAATACACAATGACGAATCGATGGTGTTGATCCAACTTATGGAGTCTCTTCCTCAACTCAAAACACTGAGCATCATTACCCTGCTGAGAATAGGTTTGGGATGCAGTAGTCCAAATCTTATGCAGAGTATCAAGAAGTAGGAAAGTATGGTAAATATCAGCTCTTATAGAGTTAAATTTTTTAAGTTTGACAGCCGCATCAGGTGGAGTAACAGGGCCCTCAATGAACTCTGATATCCCTCTGGCCTCAATAACCAAAGTAAAAGTGTGAGACCAAAGCAAATATTTGGTACCATCCAACTTAATATGGCAAATATCCAAAGAAGAGTTATCCAGAGTCCCTTCACGACTCAACTCATCCGTTGTACTAGCGGAAGCCTTCTTTTGATCATCCGACATTTTAATAGCCGAACAACAATTCCAAATACACAATACCCAGTCAACTCAGCACTAAACAGCCTCAAAACACCACACTAATCACAGCAAACAAGTGGGATCCAGCTGAAATCAAGCCTAAAAATCACAAATTCGAGCCCCCAAAGACAGATTGAAGCTCTTACCACTGTATTGACTGCCGAAACAGTGTTGAAACAGCAAAAACGAGCACTGGAAGGGGCTGGAACAAGCTGGGTCTTGTCTGAATCAAACAGAAACAGCAAAACGAGCACTGGAGGAGGTAGCCCAGTGGATTTCGAGTGCAACAGAAGGTCACCGGAATTGCAAGAGTGGTTGCAGAGGCCCGGCGAGTCTCCGGCGTCGTCAGATGAAGTCGGAAAAGTATTGGGTGTCACTGGTTGTTGTTGGAAAAGTACTAGGTCGACGACAGCAACTGGGTTCTTCAATGTGAAAGGAAAAGAAGCGTACAACTGGGTTCTTCAACAAGAAAGAAATGAGAGGCATACGGATTGAGGAAGAAAGATTGACGAGAAAAAAGGCCTGTTGGCATCGGGAAAAAAACGACCGGGCTAAACGTCAATGAGCTTTGATACCATGTTAATTTAGACGATAGAATTGAGACCCAAAAATTAGGGTTATTTTCTCATTACGTTGAAGTTATACAAGAGTAAAGGAGTAATTTCACTAAGACCCTTATCTCCTAATCTATTTACACAAATCAATTATAAACTAATTACACACTACACCCATAACACTTTGCTTCAGTGACGCCTGAGCAGGATGGATGTCCCATCGAGCTGATGAAGTTTCAATGTACGTTATCTGTTGTGTGCCTAGTTTTTCAATCCCCTTACCTTTCGCATGGAGTCTCATGCATGTTCATGCCCGTGGTGTTTCATGCACGTTCTCCCAATGAACGTGGTTAGCATCATATTATGTGGTCAGCTGAGGTTGAGCCCCTTCTCTGCATGATCGGGTCGTTCACTGCTCTGGTCGGCTTGCCTGCAGAGATTGCGCACATTGCCGACCATCCTAGGGACCGAAATTGCGCCCATTGCAGAGATTATGCACATTACAGTCTACAGAGGTCTTAATTTCTCCTCCCACGATACAGTTTCTAATTGGTTGTAATCACATGCAAGTTGGTTGTTGGACATTGACTGGCGGAATCTGTCGAGCTTCCTATACCATTATTTTCTCTACTCCAGTGGATCTGTGGTTCTCTTTGCCTTTTGTAGCAAACTAGTTGTATGTTGAGTCCTGATGGGCATATATACTTTAATGATTTGTGAAAATTCATTTGGGTGGGTGGTAATGTGTTGAGAATTGTCTATGCCAGATCAGATGTATCGGTTGGTATATATCCTCAGTTCTTTATTTTCTCTAGATGTTTATGTTTACCTTCATTGTGCTGTCATCAAAATTTACAACTGGTATATACCAATTGCAATCTTTCTTTCAACTAGATCCATTCTCATAAAAATTAGTACTGGTTGAATATGTTTTCAAGAATGTTTTTTTTTGTCATATTATTTTACACAGGTCCATCAAATTGCAAGAAACTTCCGGGATAGGTGGATTCCTAGGCCTGTTAGAAAAAGCAGCTGCATGGATAGGAGTGATGGCAGGGTGGAGTTTCTCCGGGATTCAGATGGCAGTAGATACTCCCCATCATACATAAATGGACATGATAAAACTGGCAATACTGAAGAAGCTATTAATAGCATCAAGCAATCAGTTATTGCGCCGAATTCAGATGACAATTGTACCCCAGAAGGCTGTTCTGCATCTGGTACCAGTGGTTTCCCAACCAATGGGACAATAACTCGCAAACGTAAAAGCCGATGGGATGAGCCAGGAGAGATAAGCTTTGATTTAATATCTACTCAGCAGAAGGTACCCGAAACTCAGCCTAGTTTACTACAAAAATCACATGCTGTCCCAAAAAATGAGCTTGGGATAATCAGACCGGTCAAACTCAAGGTGGAAGATAGGGAAGATGATATCGGACAGAGCATCGATGAGGATGTTCCGCCTGGATTTTCGCCTGATGATATGGGACAAAAGATTGATGAGGATGTTCCTCCTGGATTTTCAGTTCTATCTAACGCTTCTTCAGTTGCTACTGATATCCACCGCGAAAATGTCATCCCTTCCGAGTTCCCTTGTGAAGTTGTTATGGGTCGTCCTAATGGAAGATTCAACAACCGTTTGGCCACTTCTTATGGGATTCCGTTGCCAGTTGCTCATCAATTCGGGATACCTCAAGCAGAAACTCTAGAGAGTTGGATTGTTGCTCCGGGTATGCCTTTCCAACCCTTCCCACCGTTACCCCCTTACCCTCGTGGCAAGAGGGTATCGTCTCAACCTTGTATCCGTAACCAAGTGACAGAGAATATGGGTGAACAGATTTGTCACTTGGATCAAAACACTACAAGCACGTCTGGTGGTGCAAGGATACCATTGGATGTGCAAATACATGGTGCAAAAAACCAACATACTTTTCAACGAGGTAATGGAAAGCATAGTTTGGGAAGGAGGTACTTTAGGCAGAAAAAATGGAACAACCCCCAAGTAGGGCCCCCGTGGATCCAGAAAAGAAATGGTTCTGGGTTCATGGTAAACAACTCAAGAAATGGGATGTGCAGCAGTGTAGGTGTAGCAACAGTGGTAAATGAAGTCAATGGTCAGTCTAGTTCGGAATATGTCAACCCTGGAGTGCAAAATTCTTCCCATACTTTTCACCAATATCCACAACAGCAAACACATCATTGATTTATAACAAAAACCTTAGAGGAGCTCCTAAAATTTCTCCAATGCTCCCTGTATGTACTTCCAATTCTTTGTTACCTGGATATTATAGACAATTGATAACTTTTTCCTATTCTAACTGGCATTACTATTTTCAAAGTCTTATAGCTGCAATGGGCTAATTTGGAGTTGGGAAACCTACACCGCAGTGCATTGAGTTGTATTAATTGGTTGTGTCCAAAATGAAATAAATCAGAATTGGAAAAGCATTGATAATCTCTTGGTGGCCTACATGGATATGTTACGTTTACTTTGTTACTTTGTTTCTCTAGTCAATATCTGTTATTCAAAATTAAAGATGATATTGGGATTTCTCCAGGATTCCTTTCCTGACATTATTCCTCATTATCTATGTACAATATGTTCTTTACTCCATTGGTTGTAAAAGCTACAAGCAACTTACAGAAGCAGAATATAAGTAATTACTTCATTGAAGTTTATCATCGAATGACTAAACTATAGGACATGGCCAAGTTGCTTGTTGAAGTTCCTTGAACTCTATAAAATATTATCAACCAGTCGTAGCCATTTTTTTCTTCTTTGTTTATTGCCTGGCAGTCGTAAGTAGGAGATTGCACAAAGATTTTAGCGGTATTTAGTTAAATATCATAGAGATTAGTATCTCTTTATAGTGTTCAATGGAGGAAGTGTGTAAAGTTGGATTATTTGTTTTATGCTTGCAGAGGATGGGGAGTTTTAAGACCAAGGATTGGCCTCATAGACGTTCCCTTACCCATCTCATAGACGTTCACCAAATGAAGAACTCATTACCTGCTCCCAATTGAGCTAGGAGGCATCTATTACCGGTTTTCTATCTCGATTTGAGTTTTATTGTCATACAAAACAGAAAAAGAATAAATAAATGGAAAGAAGTAAAAGAGAAGAAAAAGACGAGGGAGTCCTCATTCCTTTTTTGCCGGCGATAAACAGGAGGAAGGACAAAGAAAACATTATACGAGACACCATTTCAGCCAGTGCAAGCTCCATCCATCACCAAAGTTGCAAGCCGTGGCAAATGGCATGGATCAAAGAGACCTGAGCACACTTTTTAGTGACCGCACTGTTTAGTTTGAGGGCAGCCGAATTTTTTGATAATTTGTGAAACAGGAAGTCTGTCGTCACAGACAAAAATTGCACAGATCCTACATAGATCTCATTGTGGGGCCCACTATGGGTCTCACATAAATGATCCAAGCCGTTCATTAAATTAAAACATGCTTTTGAGTGATCTTGTTAAAAACCAGCTCAAAAAGATACTTGTAAAGTACTTGATCCAATCATATAACTTTTCCTTCAAATTTAAGGTTTAATGAAAAGTTATATGATTGGATCGAACACTTACAAGTATCTTTTTGAGCTGATTTTTTTGAGAAATCACTCAGAAACATGTTTTAAATTTAATGAATGGCTCAGATTGTTTGTGTGGGACCCGTAGTGGGCCCCACAACAAGATCCGTGTAGGATCTGTGCATGCGAATCGGGTATCAACAAACAATAGAAAATTATCTGTGCATTCCAATTCGATTGTTAAACACATGCTGTCACCATCAGTTGGGACTCTCTCTCCATTTAATGCAACAAAACTGGCGGAGTTAGAATTTTGAAACGGGAGGCTCTGGCTTAATAGACATATATTTTTTATCAGAGCGAATACTTAGTATATCATAAAGTTTTTGCTATACAATACATTATAGGGAGGTGATTTTGGCACTCCAAATTTAGCCAATGGCACTCCACTTTTAGTTTTATTTTCTTACATGATTAACACACAAAGTGGAGTGTCAGTGGTAAAAACTGAAGTGCTAAAATCAATTTCCTACATTATATTTGTACATTGAAATGATTCTAGCCTAATATAGTTAAAGTAAACCAATCATTTTGTTTTTTCTTTAGGCTATTCCAACAGTCACATGGTTATTTTTATTTATGAAAAAAAATTGAGAAATGAGAATGTAAAGTAACCGATTTTTTATCAAATCAAACCAAAAATATTAAGATTACAAGTGCTAGCCCGTGCCTACGGCACTACGCATCTCGGTTGGAAGGGGATGGCAGTGGTGTGATTTAGTTGAAAACCATGGGTACTTAACCGGGAAGTGGGAGGATGCACTACAGCCTTTAGATCAAATGAATCTATGCCGTTCCAACAACTTGTCCCCACACCCTTCTGTTTTATAATAGAGATAAGTAGCTAGACACGAATAACTATTAATAATATTCAAAATCAGGCATATACAAAATAAAAATTTTAAAACCCGAAAGATAAATAACAAAAATAAAATAAAATAACAATAAATAACAATAACTCAAAATGTTGCATATGCACACCTCCCGGCTGCCCCCCAAATACTCTGGATGCGAGCATATATATCATCAAAAATGCTACAACAGAGTGAGTAAATATTAAGAACTTAGCCAATGATAATCCGGAAGTGACTCTCGACGGTTTACACTGTTGGGTGTTCTTAGGTTTTTCTTTTCTGCTGTTTGTTGAATCTGCGATCTGACCAAAGCTCTTCGGAGATTTCTCTTGTTGGGCTTTTGGTTGTTGTCATTTCCTTGTGTTGCTGTAGTGTTTCGTTTTTGGATTGGTTCTTAGGGTAGTTAGTGGCATGGGATTAGCGGGTGGGTTGGGTATCGATTGTGATGCACTTTGTTTTATTATGATGTCTTATACTTTCTATCCTTTTAACCTCTGGTTAATAAAATTTTCTTTGCCGTTTAAAAAAAGAAAATGAAGAACTTGGCCAATTGCTGGGAGGATGTAAGCAACGACAAATCAGTAGTGCCTCATTAAGAATGTTTGGAAACGAAATGACAAAAAAAAATCACAAGTGTACTTCTATTGGAGATATCATTTGCCAATCAGCATCATCATATGATTGAAAAATCAAACTCGATGTGTATGTGACTAATAACCATTGATACACAATGCTACAAACATAACACCAGATACGTAACAAGGCAACCGGTGGGTAAGAATGTGGATTCAAAACAAACTGACTAATCAACAAACAGTAAGATTACTAAGCAATTAGAGGACGAAACAGTAAGATTACTAAGCAACAAACAAGTTTGCGATACCTTGTAAGATCGTCGAGGAAAACACATCTGAAGCAGAGTACTCAGCATGCATCTCAATAGGAGTATCAACAACATTATTATCAATGAGATTAACATGATGGAGAATTGTACATTCATATCTGGTCTATAATAGTAAAAGATATCTCTAAGAAGAAGAAACAACTTCAATGCCAAGAAAGTACTCCCTCCGTCCCTTATTTAGAGTTCAGTATTTCATTTTGGGCTGTCCCTTAATAAGTGTTCATTTTGTAAAGTTTGGGGGTAAAAGTTGGTGTATTGTCTATTTTGTCACTAAAAGTATATTTCATTTTGAAAAGTTAGTGAGTAAAAGTGTAATGATGATGGGTAAGTAGGGAAAGTGGAGGAAAAAGTTAATGCGAAAGGTGTAATGATGATGTCTTTTTAATAAGTTGGAGTTACAAAGCAGGATATTTAAAAAGGAACGGAGGGAATAACAAATATGAACCAAACCTTTATTTCAAATTCGCGAAACAAATGCAGTTCACCTCACTAATGGTAGCAGAATAAAAATAGTAATGATCTTATCATCTACATATAACAATAGATTACTTATCCGGTAGAACTGCAACAAATAAAAAGACAAGAATCATGTGCTTAATCAATGGGTAGAGATATTGAAAAATGTGTTAATTTCCAAGTATGATGAGATTCTTTGAGGCAAAAAAAGCAGGACGAAGACAATCAACTAGGCCAGAGGGGTGAGACAAATGCAGAGGAGGTCAATATAAAACTTTGTAGAAAGAAACACATTGAGAAACACATCCATAGCATCCATCTGAAAATAGAGGTCAAGTGATGCACAACAACCTTATAAATCAAAGTGCCTAACACTGGTCATCTTGGAAATTGGAGCAAAAGTCTGCTCATGATCAAATCTTGTATTCTTTAAAAAAACTCTTGGCAGATAACTTTGTAGCAATCCAAAGTCTCATCAGAATGAGTTTTACTTTGTAAACGTCTTTGCAACCAACAAATTTTTACTATCCAGCAATAGAATCAACATCCAAGTCTGAGTTTGGACAAACATTCAACTCATCATTTATGGCATTTATCCATTAAGGATAATTGCAATCTTGTTGGTATGACTTGTGATAAGTGCCAAAATATATATTTTTGGGGGTAAATTAGCTTGAAATTAAAAAAGGATAACCGAATGTACAGTCTACAAGGGGCATACCCCAGGAGGGAAAAAAAAAGAGTGAAAAAATTGTGATAACCCATGCACAACCCGCATGAAGAATATGGTAGAGTAAGGTAAATATCAAAAGTGCAGTGTGTTTTGTTATCATACCTTGTTGCACTATCCATCTATGAGGAAAGATAACACAACGGGGTATGATACGAAGTGATGCGAGTAGTAAATAACATGAAATCTAAGATAAAGAGTCACGATCGAATAACGACCAGTTAATAAACCATCGCTGATAAATTGCAGCAATATAGCAACTCGGCATCGAGGAGAGACTCAACAACTACTACAGAGGAACTAGGCACCGAGAAGTGGCTTGATCCGGAGATGACGACATCCGACACGGGGCCCAACCCTGCACACCACACCCATTCCTTCCAGACTAACACACTCTCATCCAAATTCCCAAGGCTTGCCAAAAAACAACTCGCTCTCAGCCAAATACCAACTACCACTAGTCTCTAGAGATGGGATAAGCAAACCAAGGTTCCAGAGCTCCAACCTAACTCAGAAGTGCCAAGCATAGTACCCCCTTCTAAGGAACAATTACTGCAGAGGAACTAGGCTTCGAGAAGAGGCTCAAACCGAAGATGTCAGCATCTGACAAGGTTACCCCCCAAAGTACCCTGCACACCACGCCCATTCCATCCGGTCTACTACACCCTCAGCCTATTTCCCAAGGCTCACTATAACCTAAAAGAGGGACAGTACAAGTGCCTTGAGTCTGATCGCCATTAACAGTGTCGAACCATCGAATCATCTGGTCACAAACTGAAAGCACTCAAAACTACAGAAGGAACCATAAATCAATCCCTTTCAATCAGTGCATCACAACTAATCAAGTAAGGACAATCACAGTCACACTACGCTAGAACCAACGGCCCAGTGAAGCAAAGAACTTGGATTATGAACTAGCCCCGCATATTTGCTAAAGCCTTAGCCCCATAATTGGGCAACCAAACAGCACTTATTTTGTTCTTTTTTGGCAAAACCAATCTATTGCATTTACCCAAAACCGGCGACACACCAGAGAATCTAACTAGAACAAGGATTAATGAAATAAATCCAAAAGATTAACCGGATCTCAGTCCAAACAGATGACTGCCCATTCGAGGTTCTCAATATGGATCTACATGTCTAAGGAATGATACCTGCCATTAGGAGGTCCGACGAGTTGCAGACCCGCCACCTAAGGTTTCTTCGACCGACAACGATTGAGATGCCCTTAGAAGGTTGCCCCTACCACCGATCTGAGTTGAAACCCTCTGCACCCATCATAGGAGAAGATGAAGCAGACTGAACCCTACTTGCTAGCAGCAAGTGAATTGAATTGAACCCACCAGCAGCTTGATGTCTCCGGCAGGAGTTAGCAGATCTGACGAGGAAAGACCCTTCGCTGAATCGTAGCCGTGGAAGGCGGAGCTCTGTCTCTGAATTGAGGAACGAGTACGGAACACCGAACACAGTTCCTTGGAGTGGCCCTCCTCCGATTTGAGTATCCCATAACCCAATCAAGAGTTCGAGAGGCCGACTGGAAGTTGTTCCAAGGAATCTGCAATTAAATGGTTATACAAATTATAAGTCAAGCCCTGCAAACCGATTGTTTGAGGGGAGATCCAAAAATGGATGATTTATGGTGGATTTATGGAAGGAGGAGTGCATTCAGAAGCTCTCAACCCCTGTATAACTAAATGCCGAAATATTGATATTTTGGCTCTCCAAACTACACTTGTTAGTCATTTATATTTGTTACTTGATATTTATTTTGCTTTTAATTTGTTTATAGGTTGACCGAGCTCATTGCCCAAGATATTGAATAAAAAGAAGATTTAAAAGAAGTTTGGGTTCTAAGTGCAGATTGTATCAAAATTGCATGGTCGATCTATTATTACACAAAGTCCAAAGGGCTCTTATGTAATTAATACTTCAAACCCTATATGAACAAAGGGGGCCGCTATTCGTAGCCTTCTATTTCCTCCACATAACCCGTTTCCTTCACTTAACCTGCCACCCATATATTTAATATAAAATTTACTCCACACAACCCACAAAAATTCACCTAAACTTTCCAATATACCCCTCCCCTTTTAAAACACCTACTGTAACGACCCTAAATTTTTCAAATAAAAATTTATAATTTTAAATTCAATCATTGATTAGAGTGAATAATTATTGTGTATAATTGATATTACTTACAAATCGTATACGAAAATTATTATACTTTAGATATACACACATCCATACTCATCCCCTATCGTTCCTAACTAAACCCAAAAAACCCTAACTAGAATCATATTGAAACTAACCCTCCACTAACCTCCCACACTCAACCACCTCCATCCTTATCCTCCAAACTTGCACCCACACTTCCCCTCTCACCCACTCCCGTATATAAACCCACCTCCACATCAACTCCGTTTCTCCCTAAAACCCTCGCCTCCAAAATTGGTTCCACCCACGTACACCACCACGCTACCATCACCTCACACCCCCCTCAATCAACTCCACCTTTCCCCCCATTTTCCTATAAAGCCAACACCCACTTGTTTCTTCCTTTTACCGAGAGAGAGAGAGAGAGAGAGAGAGAGAGAGAGAGAGAGAGAACCACCACCATCCTTATTTATTCTTCTTCTCCTTCCATACCATTTTCACCTACTGATAACCACCGTGCCAACCCATTTCATGCAGTTTCTATTTTTTCCGAATTCATTGTAGCTCTGAAAACAACCCACACTAGCCCATGCATCAATTCGGGTTACCCATTGTAGACACCTCCCAAGCGGGGTATCGCCATACAGATTGATCATGTTTATTGCTCGATTGGTTGCTTGCTTCGTAAACCAAGATCGTAGACATTCCCATGGCTAGGAACATCGCCACACGATAGCGGTTATCATCAAAACAGAGTTGCCACCCAGTTTATTAAAACTCGGAAAATAGACAGAGATTCTGGGCACGGGAGCCAAAAGTACAATAAGGGGAAGGTGTTAGGCACCCCTCTTTGCCCAGTCGTGAGACTGGCCCATAATTGTTCAACATAAGACATATAGATGCTTTGTTTAATTCCACAACATAACCTGTTTATTTAAGCCTTTAAATAGTAAATAAGGTGAGCCAATGCGATAAGTAAAGCATGCATCAGAAAGCAAAACAAACAAGCTGTCCCAGGATAATGGATCCCGCGGCCGGTGAATGGATGTCACGGCCGGGGGATCAAAGCCCCGGTCGATGTTCTTCCTCACACCAGACAGAAACGTAAGTAAATAATCAAAATGCTAAGATTATGATTATTGGCAGAAAATAAGACAAACCAGAGGCCGTTGGGCCTCACCACCTTGATCCCTCAGTTGCTTGATTGCTTCGGATTGAGTGTGATTGACTGATTTGCTCCTCAGAAAACCCTAGGGTTAGGGTTTGGAACTTCGGGGTTTGATCATCGGATTGATGGTTACCTTCGGGAGGTTAGGGCTTTTGAAGAGTGGGTTTGAGAGGATATTTTGACAGAGTATCGGAGCTTGGGTGAATGATTTCACTTATGAATTTTCATGTGTATATTTTCGGAGTCCAAAAGCCCTTTATATAGGCAATTGGTGACTCACTGCCAATCAAATGGCACGACTGCAATTGCAATTGCAATGCAACTCAAACTCTTCGTCGCAATCTCTGAACGTGGCCCGAACGCATCGGGAAGGTAGTGTAGTTGGATCAAACGTCTGACAGAACGTTCCAGAGTCTGGAAAAAGGACGATCTGGCGGCCGAGTAGTAGATCACACGGCCGAGGAATTGATGTTGCAGCCGAAGGACGGATCTTGTGGCCGAGGAATTGATCTCTCAGGGAGATTTTGCTAGCAACAGGTTGCTCGGGTGAGGAAATGATGTTAAGGCCGTTAGATTGATGTTACGGCCGACAGATGGATTCTCCTAGGCTTCTGTATTTTCTGTCTGAAAGGCTGTATGGCTGTGATTGGGTCCTCTAAGTGGCTCAAAGTTCTTACCGAAAGTCTTAAGGTTCTCGAGAAGGCAATCAGCAATCACTGTATCCATTTCATCATCGGGATGGTCCCCAAGGTGGGACTTGAAATAATCGTTAGGCCAAATTGGGGTGTCTACAGATGCGCTTCTTTGACTGAGCTCAGACGGATCGCGAGACATGTTTGAGTAATAGTCAAAGCTGTAAAAGCAACTCAATTTGGTCCAACCACTATTCCTGTAACGCCCCCATTTTCGGGTTCGTTAATTAAACATTTTATTGAATAAAAAGACTAAGAGTCAAGCTCATTATTACAACATAAGTCGTACTAGAGTACTTTTATTACACAAGGGTGGAATTTCTTGGGTATTCTACTACTCCGCTTCTTCCTCCATCCTAGCAAGCTCTTTGGCTCCAAAAGCCTCCGATGCGTACTGCTCACCTTGCTCATCAATTAACTCTGACACATTATACCAGCGTCGCCCCCAGTATAATATGTTAGGGTCACCAAAAAAGGTAACACCGTGAGCTACAAGCTCAATAGAATAAACTATACCCACTAACTCTTAACTTAAAGCAAGGAAGCATATAAACAATTACACATGCTCATTCAACAACATAGATAAACAATGATACATTCATATTCGATATCTTTTAGCGTTAGTGTCATGTCTTTTCGTGTTTCTCCTACACGACTCATCGTAGACCATGTCATCTTTTTCACCTTTACCAAAACCATAATTTCCAATGTTTCTTTCACAAATTGCTACTAACGAGGCTACCAAGTCCGGCTCCGTTAGTAACACTCACGATGGCTACCAAGTCCGGCCAATCATGGTTTCACAAACACATTCTTTCAAATCTTGCATTGGCTACCACGTCCGGCCAAGCCCCATTTTCACATGAGACTACCACGTCCGGTCCCATTGGAAATCTACGCAATGAGCTACCAAGTCCGGCCACATTACGGTTTTCACAAATACTCACACAACGACTACCAAGTCCGGTCATTATGTAGTTTCAAAATATTTTTCGCATGTTAATCCCATCCTTTATCCATATCAACCACACTCTAGGTGTCATGTTTCTACTTTCTCGGTTTTCGTGTCTCGTTCGCATGCATAGACTCCGCGGTAATTCTTTTCACAATTTCAGTAATCTTGAAACTAAACTAACAAGATCATTCAACTCTATATTAGATAGCATGCTCATTTTGTCACATCATCATACTCACATTTAATCACGCAAGGTTAAGCATAGTGCCACATGGACGGACACCTTTGGAGTGATAAATCACTTATGCTTTATCAACAACAAGTAGTCAAGTAATCACATAATCATGCTTTCTTAAGTTCAAAACATCATATGTTTATTGAGTGTTCTAATGTTAAGCTAATCATGCCATGGTTAATCAAGATAACAACTTCTAAACATTGCTAATCATGCTTAGGGAAAGTAGCTCGTATAATCTACGTATGCTCGAGGTTTCAAAGGTTTAGAATAATTCACTATCATTTCGAAATATGCATGCAATACGCTATACTTAGATCTTTTGAGAATCATAGGAAACTATACTATACGTAAGGAGTATTCTACATATACACATATACGTAGAGAAAAGTAGATATAGAATATCTACCGTTCTTCTTGGCGGTAGTCGGCTACGGATTAGGAAAATAGTACATCGGACGGAGTAACGGCTTAGGAACGGCTTCGATAGCTTCGAAAGAGAAAGGTTTCTCTCGAAACTTGATCTTGACTAATACTACTAAAACTTTTGGATCGGTAGGGTGGTGGAGTGGCGGCTTAGTGCCGGCACTAGAAGAGTTTCTTGAAGAACTATGAAGAACTTCAAGAACAAGCTTTGAACTAAGCAAGAACAACAAGAACATCAAGAACACTAGACTTTCTAGAGAGAAGTTGGAGCAATGCTTGAAGGTGTGAGTTCAAAGGCTTGAAATGGCTTGCTATTTATAGGCCAAGTTGGTCTATTATCCAAGAGGCAATATTTCCCCTAACATTTGTTATCCAATGGATCATAGATTGACTAGATTTGATTGTCCTTAGATTGGGTGAGGTGTTGAGCAAAAGGACATGACTAGGCTTATTGTACACTTGCACACATCACACAAATCTCTCTCTCCCTCTCTCCCGGCCTCTCTCTCTCCCATCTCTCTCGGCTCTCTCTCTCTCTCTCTCTCTCTCTTTGGTCCAAAGAAGTACAAGGGTTGAAAGACTAAGATTTTTCCTTTATTCTTTCTTTCAATCTAGGACAAGGTTTAAGTTTCTTTAATGGGGTTTGTGTCTAGTCTAGAATAGAAAATAAGATATGGTAGTCCTTTAGGGTTGAAAGAATAGGAAAACCTAGATATGGTGGTACAAGGTGATGCAATAAGATGATGTAGGAAGATATGGTGAGTACAATTGCACACACATCACTCTCTCTCCCTCTCTCAACCGGCCACTCTCTCTCTCTCTCTCTCCCTCTCTCTCTCTCTCTCTCTCGGCCACACACACACTCTCTCTCTCTCTTGGACACCTAATGGAGAAAGGACAAAGGGTTGGTAGTTGACCAAGTGGAAGAGTAAGGTTTTGGTGTAAGGCTTGACATGGCAAGGAAGATCTAGTAGTTTAGTCCACCTCATGTCCTTTAAATCTTTCATCTTTCATTAGTACATGTACATATATGTATATAACTAGGGTTTTTGGTAGAAGAAGATCAAGAAGGTACATGCATATCTCTTTCTCTGTCTCTCTCCTATCTCTCTATCTCTCTCAGCCTCTCTCTCCTCTCTCTCTCCGAATTCTCTCTCTCTCTCTCTCTCTCTCTCTCTCTCTCCTAGGTTAATATATAAACAAAAACAAGAAAGACTAATAAAAGGACAATGTACTACATGATATCATCTTGGACTTTTAAGTCAAAACTTCCTATTAAACTATGTCAAAATGCCACCTATGTACTTATAACTATATACTAATATATAGTATGCTAGGATGACATATACATATCATATACTTTAATTAAATAAGTACATATTATATCTAGGAAAGAATTAACTAATTTAACTTAGTACTATAGCTTGATATGGTCTTATGGACCAATGGATCATAAATCCCCTAACATTCATTAACCAAAGGTTAAAGATGGAAGTACTAAACTTTATATAATCTATATATAATAGTGCAATGACTCATAGTGAATCTAATTAAACTAATGGACTTTGTACTAGGTAGAAAGGTTAACCTATCGTCCAACGGTTAATAATTCTCCTAACTTCTATCGTCCAATGGGTAAAGATGGTAAGTAATATATAATCTTATAAAGTGTACCTAGCAATCTTGTCACAATATCCAAGGTGTAAACCTATGGTCCAATGGATAAAGATTATCCTAGTATCTATCGTCCAATGGGTAATAGATCAAAGGTTGACTTTTGGTCAGGGTCTCACTTAGGGTTCAAACGTTTCAAAGGTTCGATTAGGCCACTCTAACGATTAGTCGGAAGCTAGCTAGGCTTGCTAAATAGGACGACTTAGGGTTTACTATCTCACTTGTCTTTAGAAAATGACTAAATCGCAAGGCGAAATGAAATTAGGTTTGAATTGAATGAATCTAATTATGACGGATTGTTTTGAAAATAAGGAATTTATAGAGTCAATATAATAATCAACGGGATTTTTATTTACTGAAAATCGGAGTTGTTACAATTCCAAGGGGTTTTTGAAAAAAGTTTTGTTATGGTCGGGCCGGGAGGCTGCCTACGTATTCCACAAGGGAAATTCAGACCAACCGTAGTTCGGGCAATAAAGAAAAATAAAAAGTTTGGAGGGTTAGAGACAGAAGACGTACCTTTGGGCTTAAAAAGCCTTAGTGCAACGTACCTAGACTGAGCCAGGGTTTTGGCGGAAGATAGTTGAAGGAGTGCAGGGCTGCTGGGGGAATTTTTGCGGATAGCTTCCTTAGTATTTTGGGGTAGATCAGTACACGGCAGGTGCGTTTGCTTTTCTTGATCATCCTTACTTTGATTGAAAGGAGCTCGGTAGAGTAGCCTATCCTTGCGAATGAACTGGAAGGAATTGATGTAGTCGAGGTGGAATCCAAGCCATCTGCTGGGGATGAATTGGATGCCGGTTTGTTTTTGAGATATGGGGGGGGGGGGGGGGGGGAGGGGGGGGCGCAAGGCCAGTAACATAGAGCACGGAGCTTCGAGATGCGGGAATCGAGGCACGGAGCCGATTGTAGTCATGAGGCGAGAGCCTGGAGAGTGATGGTTTTTGACGTGGTGGAACCGAGGCGCGGAGCCGGTTGTAGTCACAAGGCGAGAGCCTAAAGTGATAGAACTGAGGCGCGGAGCCTGCCGTTGTTTATAAGATTGGATTGAGGCGTGGAGCCTGTTGCAGTCTTGAGGCGAGGGCCTGAGGTGAGCTTAGAGCTTGATGGAACTGAAGCGTGGAGCTGGTATAAGGCGAGAGCCTGAGGTGTTGGAGCTTAGAGCTTGACGTGTTTTGAACCGAAGCGTAGAGCTGGTTGTATTCTGATGGTCTGTGCACGGAGCTTTCCCATCATAAGTTTTGGCGTAGAGCCAAAGGATCGAGGTACTGGACCGATCAATGAAAATCGAGGCGTAGAGCCGGTTGATTGCAGGGTTGACCTGTTTCATGAGAGATATGCATAAAGTATATGTGTGATGATGGTTGTTAGATGTAAACAGATATGATGATGCAGACTCGATGTGATAATGAAGATGCAATTGATGCAAATGTGCACGGGCCTGTGCGTGTGTGTTGATTTAAGCGTAGAGCTTCTTTCAAGTTCCGGACTTGAGCATTCAGAGCATAGAGCTCGAGCATTCGGACGGCAGAATCCGAGCATTCAAAGTACAGGCTTTGAGCGTCCTTTTACGCAGTGGTTGGGCATCCAAGCGTAGAGCTTGAGCATTCAAGTGTAGAACTTGAGCATCCAGTACACAGTGGTTGGGCATTCGAAGAGCTTCGAGCATTTAAAATGTCAGATTTTGAGCATTCAGGCATAGAGCCTGAGAATAGATGGCTTGATTGTTGGGGCGGCGTGGAGCCTGTTGAGATAGTCACGGCTTCGAGCCTATTGAAATAATGGGCTTAGAGCCGCTGAGTTGGTTGTTACGGCTTAGAGCCAATTGGGATAGTGGGCTTGGAGCCATTGAGTTGATAGGTGAGGGCGTAGAGCCGCTGAGTTGATGAGTTGGTGAACTCGGGCATAGAGCCTGTCGATAATGAGCTTTGAGCCGCTGAGTGATGGGCACATAACCGCTGAGATGACTGTTATGGCTTAGCGCCAGTTGAGATATTGGGCTTAGAGCCGCTGAATGATAGTGAGTATAGGCATAGAGCCATTGAGATGGTTGTTACGGCTTAGAGCCTATTGCTTGAAGCCGCTGAGTGAGTGAATACGGGCGTAGAGCCGCTATGATAACTGGCTTTGAGTCGCTGAGTAAGTTGATAGGTGTAGAGCTGTTGAGTTGATGGAGATGGTGGGCACAGGGCCGCTGAGTTGATACGATTACAGGCGTAGAGCCTTTTGATAATGGATTTGGAGCCACTGAGTGACAGGTGAGGGCGCAGGGCCACTTAGTTGGTGAATACGGGCATAGAGCCGTTGAGATAATGGGCTTGGAGCCGCTGAGTTGATAGAGATGGCGGGCACAGGGCTGCTGAGTTGATACGGGCATAGAGCCTGTTGAATTGTTTGATAGTGATGAATAGCAGAGTTGCTGAATGTCTTGATTTGCTGTAGCTAGCAGTTTGTGGAGAGAGAGATCTTTGATGCTTGGGCATGCCCCCAAGGCTAGTTTTGATCATGTTGTATTGGCATCAGGGATGCCCTCAAGGCTTACTTGATTGTGCTTTTGTTGGTCATGGACCCAGAATCCATAATGGCTTGAATTGGTGCACTGAGCATGATCTGATGTTGCCGAAGGAAATTGATCGGAGGACCAGGAGATTGATCCAACGGCCGAATGATTGATGTCTCGGCCGAGATATCGAATACTCGACCGGTTAATCGGTTCGTTTCCAGGGGCCTATAAAAGGCCACAGCGTCGACCGTTTCATCTCATTTTCTTTTCTTTCTTTTCCTCTTCCTCTCCTCGTTTCGAGAACTCCGTAGCCGAAGACTCCTCTTCGTTTCTTCTCATTCCCGTCGACTTCGGGCCATGGACGGTGCGTGGCCAGTGATCGCGGAGGGAGTCCGCGATGTTTTCGGTCTCGTCTTGATGCTTGATTAGGGACCCTTGCATGGGTGGCTTGCTTCTGTGACGCGGAACTCCTGGGGTGGCAGTGGTGCGCGGTATGGTGATTTTTCTGGGCCATGTGGTGATTCTTTTGAGCCACGTGGTGTCTCTTCTGCACCATGGTACTCCTTTGGTATACACCGCCCCAGGGGTGTCCTCTTCTTTTTTGCAGCTGGTCTCTGGTGTTCAGACCACCAGAGGGTTCGGCATCCTCTTCTCCTTCTCCTTTTTTGTTTTTCTGTTTCTCTTCCTGCATAGGTTAGTTTGACAGGAAATCTATGTATAGTTTGTTTAGGGAATGTGGGATGATCCACCTTGTCATGTAAAAAGTTTTTGTTATATGAAACAAAAATCTTCTGCTCTGTTATGTGATTGTGTATGCTCTATTTACGTTGTTAGTACGTAATAACTTGTTAATCTAGTGAAACAAACTGAACCGTGGAAGCAGTCTGTAAAACAGCCGTTCTGGCGGCCGACCTAAAGATTACGCGGCCGAGACTTTGATCTGGCGGCCGGGGGATCATTTCGTCTGCCTGGGTTTGACTTTTTGGTCAACCTTGATTTTCATGGGCCGATGGATTGATCTTACGGCCGTCATATCGAAGCGCCGGCCGAGAGACCGACCAAATTACCGAGGATTAAGAATCCGATTCCGATTCGAACTAAGACTCGACTTAGTTATATAAATACGCGTTCTACGAACCCGATAGCATTGTCAGTAGCAATTCCTTGCACATGGCACAACCAGTCCTTGATCAGTGGCTAGATTCCTTTAATGGCCTCAACCGTTTACATTTTAAGTCCTTTGGCATGAACTTTCTCTTCTCCCTTCGTCAAATTCCTGTGAATTTTGCCTTCCTTAGGGCAGCCACTAGTTTGTGGAACCCTGCTTTTCACGTCTTTCGACTTAAGAAAGAGGAATTGTGTCCTACTATCGAGGAGTTTGCAGCCATCATGGGTCATTTGGATAGAGAGGGTTTCGTTGTCCCTAATCCTTTGTTCAACCGAGGTGATCTCTTGAAGGATTTGCTCCAAGTTCAGAAACATGAAGTTAGGTTCTTCATAGTGAAGGGAAAGCTAGAGATTCTTCAGTTTATCCAGCGCTTTGGTATAGCTGAGGCTCATCGCCAAGTTTTCCAACAGAAAGCATGCTTTCATGCATTGTGCATTTGTCTCCTTCATTATTACTTGCTTGGCCCTTCCTCTGGCCATGCTGATCCCGTACTGCTTAACATTGCTCAACAAATTGGAAACCGTGTGGATTTTGCTGGTTTAGTGTTGGCAGAGACCTTGATGGGTCTAGACGTGATACAGGGTAAACCTACAGCTCAGTTCTCGGGCAGTCCTTTGCTATTGCAGGTTCACTCTGTGTTTGTTTATTTGTCAAGTTATCTTTTTGCTCATCACTCTTTTGTTTTGACTCACGTGCTCTCTCAACTCACAATTTTCCCTTATTCCCTAGATGTGGTTGTTTGAGAAGCTAAAGGTGTGGGATGCGCCAGAGCGACTTCCTTATAATCCAGACCAATGCATGGAGCGTCGCATGATTAAACAGTTCTCAACTGAGGCTGCTTGGGAAGCATGGATGAAGACTTGCAAAGGTGATTGGATTCAATGGGTTTGCCCCTGGTATGGTGTGGAGAGCATGACTGTGAGTACCATGAACCATTTTGGTGTAGCAGTGATTGGTATTACTCGAGCCGTTTTCTACTTTCCTGCTCGCTTTCAAAGGCAGTTTGGGACTGAACAAACCGCAATCCTGGGTGACCATGAGTACATTGTTTCTAAGGTCCATGATGCCAACTTTCGTTGCAATATGCTGCATTTTTGGCCGAATAGAGTGATGCAGGAGGTTGCTGAGCACTTTGCTGTCAAGCTATCAGGTTCTTACAAACGCTGGTTGAAGAAAAACCTTTTAGAGGATAGTAGTGCAAAGAGAAGGAAGACCTAAAGATTGACATTTTGCTTATGTTTTTCAAAAGATGTTTGTTTGATTCTAGCTTTCATGGATTAAGAATTGTCTAGGCTTGCTTTGTCTTTTTCCTTTGGAAATAATAAAACATTTGGTCGTTTTATTCGAAGATGTTATTGCCATGATTTGATAGTAAACATGCTTTAGGATAGACCTAGAAATTTCGGAAGTGATGATGATAGCAGTGGCCGGATCTCAAACTTAGAGATTGCCTACGTATCCCATAGAGGGAATCAGGCCATAAACATAGTTCCAACAAAGGGGATTTGTTTTGTTTTTAGTTAGGGTTCACTCGGGTATTTTCCTCTCCTTTTGTGCTCTAAATTTTGCCTAAAACCGCCCTTGCGGGTTTTCGGTCTAGCGAGTGTTTTATTTATGCCTTAGTTTTTGCCTAAGCCGCCCTTGCGGGTTTTCGACCTAGCAGACTGCTCTAATTTTTACTTGGATCCGCCCACCCTTGTGGTTTTCGGCCCAACGAGCATCTCTCAGGGGTAGTACTTCCTCAGCTTGTCGATGTTGACTGGCGTCGCGAATTCCATTCCATCCAAGTCTGCAATGTATGCTGCTCCTCCAGAAAGTATGCGTTTGATAAGGTAGGGGCCTCCCCAGTTTGGTCTAAACTTGCCTCTTGGGTCTGAAACGTGGCGACAGATTGCTTTGAGCACCATGTCTCCTACCTTGATGTCCCTTGGTTTGACCCTTTTGTTGAATGCTCGTGCAATGCGGCGTTGATACCCTTGTACATGGTATAACGCTCTCAGCCTCCTTTCATCTAGTAGTGCCAACTCGTCGTAGCGGTTTTGAACCCAATCTTCTTCGATCATTCCAGTCTCAGCTAGAACCCTTAACGAAGGTAATTCCAGCTCGATAGGCAAGACAGACTCCATTCCATAAACCAGAGAGTAGGGAGTAGCCCCAGTTGAAGTTCTTTTAGTTGTTCGATAACCCCATAATGCCAAAGGTAGCATTTCTGGCCAGTCTGTGTAGGTGTCGGTAGTCTTCCGTAAAATCCTCTTGATATTCTTGTTTGCAGCCTCAACTGCTCCATTAGTTTGGGGTCGATAAGTAGATGACCGATGATTTTGTATTCCAAATTCGGCAAAAAGCTTCCTTGTCGCTCCTTTGAAGTGCGACCCATTGTCACAGACGAACTCGTGAGGCACACCATATCGATAGATGATATTAGTGTGAATAAATTTGGCCACATGAGTGGCTTTGAGAGTAGCGTAAGAAGCTGCTTCTACCCATTTGGTGAAGTAGTCGATAGCTACTAGAATGAACTGATGCTTGTATTTTCCCTTTGGATTTATGCTTCCAATGACGTCTATCCCCCAGGTGGAGAATGGCCAAGGGGATGTCATGCTATATAATTCCGTAGGGGGAATACGCATGCGATCAGCGTGGGTTTGACATTTGTAGCATCGGCGGACATAGTTAGCACAGTCGGCCTCCATTGTGGTCCAGTAATATCCCTGCCGCAGGATCTTCTTTGCCATCGTTTCCCCGTTCATGTGTGGCCCACAAATTCCTTCGTGAATTTCCTCCATTACCTTACGGCTATCTTCCGTTGTGACGCAAAGTTGATTTGGGCCCAAGTGTGCCCTTCGATACAATGCTCCTCCACAAATTACAAATCGGGCGGCAAACTTCCGCAGATCTATTTTGTCTTTCGAGGTGGCCTTGGATGGGTATTCTCCTCCTTCCAAGAATTTCTTTACGTCTTCGTACCATGGCTTGCCATCGTCTTCACCTTCCTCGGTAAAGGTACATTCGCATGCTGGTTTGACCTTTTGTTCGATCATGAGTGGCCGCATTGTGAATCCCAGGGGTATTTCGACCATAGATGCTAATGTTGCCAGTGCATCTGCAAACCTATTGCTCACTCGGGGAGTGTGTGTGAAGACAACGGAATTGAATTGTGGAATTAGATTTTCCAGCACGGAGTGATACAGTTTCAGTGTGTCTTCCTTAACCTTCCAGTCTCCTCTTGCTTGAGATACCACAAGGTTTGAATCCCCAATGACTTCTACCCTTTTTGCCCCTAGTTCTAGGGCTGCCTCCATTCCAGCAATACAAGCCTCATATTCAGCCTGGTTGTTAGTGACTTCAAACCTCAGTTTATATGACAAAGGGATATGGGAGTCGTTTGGGGAAACTAGCAACATCCCTATGCCATATCCACATTGGTTTGACGCTCCGTCAAAGTAAAGCTGCCAGGTGTCGTCTAAGAGACATAAGATGTCCTCGTCGGGGAACATGAAGTCTTCTGCCTCGGCTTCTGTCACAGGATGTTCTGCCAAGAATTCTGCCACAGCTCTTCCCTTCACTGATTTCCTTGTCATGTATTTGAGGTCGAATTCTGCTAGCAGCAATAACCACCTAGCTAGCTTTCCGATAAGTGCTGGCTTTTCGAAAAGATATTTGATTGGGTCTAAACGAGAGACCAGCACCACCGGATGTGCTAATAGGTAGTGCCTCAGTTTCTTTGTGGCCCATACTAGCCCCCAACAGGTTTTCTCGAGGGGAGTGTATCTTGTTTCATAGTCCATCATTTTTTTGCTGAGGTAGTATATGGCGCACTCTACTTTGGCATCGTTTTCTTGCGCTAGCATGCATCCCATGGATATGTCCATTACTGAGAGATACAGAATCAATGGTTTCCTAGGAATAGGCGGTGATAGTACAGTCGGATTCTGAAGATATTCTTTGATTGCCTCAAACGCTTGCTGACAGTCTTGGCTCCACTCAAAGTCAGTACCTTTCTTTAGTAGCTTGAAAAGGGGTTCGTAGGTAGTTGTGAGCTTGGAGATGAACCTGCTGATGAATTGTACCTTCCCCAAGAAACTTCTTACCTCCTTCTTTGTCCTAGGCGGCGATATTTTCATGATAGCCTGTATCTTGGAAGGGTCTACCTCGATTCCTCTTTGAGTGATGAGAAATCCCAATATTTTTCCAGCTGTTACCCCAAAAGTGCATTTTTGAGGATTAAGACGTAGTTTGTAATTCCTAATCCTCTCAAAGAACTTTTGGAGTGCTCCATAGTGTCCTTCCATTTCCTTTGATTTGACTATCATATCGTCGACATATACCTCAACCTCTTTGTGCATCATGTCGTGCAGTAGTGTTGTTGCCATTCTCTGGTAAGTGGCTCCAGCGTTCTTTAACCCAAACGGCATCACTCGGTAGCAGTAGGTTCCCCAAGGTGTGGTGAAGGTGGTTTTCTCTCTATCCTCAGGAGACATAAGGATTTGTTATACCTAGAAAATCCATCCATGAAGGATATCAATGCATGGCCTGCGGTATTGTCTACTAGCTCGCCTATGTGGGGCAATGGGAAGTCATCCTTTGGACTGGCTCTGTTGAGATCTCGGAAATCTACGCAAACCCTAATTCCTCAAGTTTTCTTTGGTACGGGAACGATGTTAGCTACCCATTGTGGATATTCGGTGACTATGAGAAAACCGGCGTTGATTTGTTTAGTGACTTCTTCTTTTATCTTTAAAACCCAATCAGGGCGCATACGCCTCAGTTTTTGTTTAACTGGTTTTGCATCAGGATGAAGGGGAATTTTATGCTGAACAATTTCAGGGTCTATTCCAGGCATGTCCTCGTAAGACCAGGCAAAAACATCTTTGTTTTCTTTTAGCAAAAAGATTAGTTTTTCACTTTCTTGAGGGGATAGTGTGGTACCAATTTTAACCATTTTAGGCTCGTTTTCAGAGCCTATGTTTGGTGTGATTATTTCCTCAGAAAAAGGTTTAGCGTGCCTTTCTTCTTCTCTCTCGATGAATTCTAGAATCTCTTTTGGAATTTCTTCCTCAAAATTTGGCGTGTCGGAATCCATACGGCGTGTCGGAATCCATACAATTGATTATAGGCAAAGTGAAATACTCTAAATCTTCCTTCTCATTGCTAAGATTATTAAAAGACATTTCAGAGTCAAACTCAAAATAAATGTTATGCTTTGGTGCTTTGACCAGGTTTTCCTCACTAGACTTAGTAGTTTCAAAAGATGAAAAGCTTGACTCGGACTGAGTTGACTCGGAGTCGGAATCGGAATCGGAACTAAGACCAGAACTAGCGTTTTTCATTTTGTATTTTAGGGCATACTCCACGGTCCAGTTAGGGTAAGCCCCTTTTTCAGCATCCACAATCAATTCAGAGTAGTCTTTTTCATCACCAAGGTTGATCATCAGTACTTCGCTGTCACCTTGATTCGCACTTTCATCATTGTCACCCTGCAAGTCTTGGAGGGCCATTTGATTGGCTATTGCTGTTATTTCCTCCAATTGAACTTCAATCTCCGCTTCGTCGCTGTTGTCGACTCTTCGCGTGCCAACAAAGCCCCACCAATTACCAAATCTATCTATGATGGGGTGGATCACCCTTATTACATTGTTGGTGACCTCCTCATCAAAGAGTAGGTTTAGTGATATCTCCTCTAATGGGTCGTTGTCGACAGACTCTTTTTCCTTTGCCTCTTCAGTTTCGAGGTTATTGACCTCGTCTATTGGTCAATAGTCGTCGGTAGGTGTATAGGGGTCATAAAAATAGATTGGGACTCTGCGAAGCCCTTCTTCTTCAATCAAGTCTTCTACTTCCACCTCATAAACCGTTCTAGCGAATATGACATGGATGTCTTCAATGATAGTCACCACAGGCTTTGGTTGATTTACCGGAGTGATGTATTCAGAGGGGTTGAAATCTTCCACAGCAGAGTGGAGCGGACCAGACAGCTCGGTGACAACTTGAAAGTGCGAATCATACGTGGACAGTGAAGCACTCATTTTCTTGAAAAGATTTTTGTTTTAGTTAGATTGGTTGATCTTACCTACTGTTCATTTGACTTAGAGAGATTCCTAAGGTTTAACCTGCAAAAAGAAACTTTACAACATACACATATACAATGGGTGTGAGGAAGAACTTTTGCAAGCAAAATGCAAATAGGTTCCTAACCTGTAGGTTCCTGTCTTAGTTTGATAAGTTCTATGGCTTTCTAATACATGCAAGGTTTTGGTAGTGTCAGGGTGCTCCGTTGTCAAAGGCCACCAATCCTCTCACCAGCCCATCATAGGCGGTGATTGGGTGATTCCCTTTTTGATATACCACTAGGTACGAGTGACGGTGGAGTTTGCTGGAACCCCCAACATAGCCCGTGTCATGCCGGGATATCAAGCGAACTCAACGGATTGTCCGCTCGATGCATATGATAGATGAATTAAACAAGGCATGTATTAGTTTTATGTTGAACTTTTTGGTTATGGCTCTCAAGTCTCCAGCAGAGTCGCCAAAAACTGTAGACACCTCCCAAGCGGGGCATCGCCATACAGATTGATCATGTTTATTGCTCGATTGGTTGCTTGCTTCGTAAACCAAGATCGTGGACATTCCCATGGCTAGGAACATCGCCACACGATAGCGGTTATCATCAAAACAGAGCCGCCACCCAGTTTATTAAAACTAGGAAAATAGACAGAGATTCTAGGCACGGGAGCCAAAAGTACAATAAGGGGAAGGTGTTAGGCACCCCTCTTTGCCCAGTCGTGAGACTGGCCCATAATCGTTCAACATAAGACATGTAGATGCTTTGTTTAATTCCAACACATAACATGTTTATTTAAGCCTTTAAACAGTAAATAAGGTGAGCCAATGCGATAAGTAAAGCATGCATCAGAAAGCAAAACAAACAAGCTGTCCCAGGATAATGGATCCCGCGGCCGGTGAATGGATGTCACGGCCGAGGGATCCTCCTGGTTTGATGTATCGGCCGAGGGATCGAAGCCCCGGTCGATGTTCTTCCTCACACCAGACAGAAAGATTAACAGATGATCAAAACACTACGGTTAGTCATAAATACAGTAAGTAAGACAAACCAGAGGCCGTTGGGCCTCACCACCTTGATCCCTCAGTTGCTTGATTGCTTCGGATTGAGTGTGATTGACTGATTTGCTCCTCAGAAAACCCTAGGGTTAGGGTTTGGAACTTCGAGGTTTGATCGTCGGATTGACCACCTTCGGGAGGTTAGGGCTTTTGAAGAGTGGGTTTGAGAGGATATTTTGACAGAGTATCGGAGCTTGGGTGAATGATTTCACTTATGAATTTTCGTGTGTATATTTTCGGAGTCCAAAAGCCCTTTATATAGGCAATTGGTGACTCACTCCGGCCAATCAAATGGCACGATTGCAATTGCAATTGCAATGCAACTCAAACTCTTCGTCGCAATCTCTGAACGTGGCCCGAACGCATCGGGAAGGTAGTGTAGTTGGATCAAACGTCTGACAGAACGTTCCAGAGTCTGGAAAAAGGACGATCTGGCGGCCGAGTAGTAGATCACACGGCCGAGGAATTGATGTTGCGGCCGAGGGATTGATCTCTCAGGGAGATTTTGCTAGCAACAGGTTGCTCGGGTGAGGAAATGATGTTAAGGCCGTTAGATTGATGTTACGGCCGACAGATGGATTCTCCTAGGCTTCTGTATTTTCTGTCTGAAAGGCTGTATGGCTGTGATTGGGTCCTCTAAGTGGCTCAAAGTTCTTACCGAAAGTCTTAAGGTTCTCGAGAAGGCAATCAGCAATCACTGTATCCATTTCATCATCGGGATGGTCCCCAAGGTGGGACTTGAAATAATCGTTAGGCCAAATTGGGGTGTCTACACCCATCTACAGCCCAGTCCTCGAGCATCTCAAAACTGTTCCCCACTCTCCCCGAGCCATCCCCGAGGTCCCGTGTTCCGTCGTCTTCTCCAATTGTCCGAAAATCATCCGAAACCGTTACCCACTTTTCGGCCCGGATTTGAGGTAGATAAAATGCTTATCCTACTTTGTCCTATGTATATTATGTGCTTACGTATTAGTTTTAACGTTCCGGAGGGGAAGAAATCGAACCAAACGTCACACGACCGAAACCGGTGGGTTTCCTTTGTTTCTCTCAACAGGAACAGTGAACCCACAAAATGGGTTTTAAACATTTATGCTAAAATCACACATTAGCCCTTCTAATTACCTAGAGTACTATTTCAGTCTGAATTAATAATGACAAGGTTGTTGTTCTATTGCAGTTAAGCCACTGAGTTATTAAAAAGTTTATGTTTTGGCCCAATAACATGTTTTTCTATTATTTTACAACTTAGGTATTAAATAACTAATTAGAATTAACAAAATTGTTTTATGATTAAATCGTCCTAATTAATACGTAAGTAATGATAAGAATCAATATCCTCTTTTAATAAATAAGATAACTACATCTAATTAGTTTGTAGTGTTTGAAAGAGTTTTAATATAAAAAGTATACGAAAGTATATAATTTTATAAATGAATAGTAGAAATCCTAATAACCATAATAAAGGTACTGTAAGGTGGATTATAATTAAGGATTAAAAGAGAATAAGATAATTTAACTTAGTGAATTTTCTTGTTAGATATGATTACATTACATGTCACTATATTTCTCTTATCAATGTCATATTGTTATTCTGTAAGTTATGTTATGATCATGAAATGTGGAATTATTAAATTTATGTTACAATTGTATATGTTAGATTGGCCTTGAATTCATGGGATGGTTTCGAGTAGTGAACACATAGACGTGTATAAGTAAAGGATAAAAATGGTAAAGATTGAGGATGTTGGGTGCCGGTAAAGGACCCCGAGTATGGTAAAGCACTCAGAGTATGTGGAGGACGGTAAAAGACTTCGGGTAGAGGATTTGGGATACGGTAAAAGGATCCTAAATGCGGTACAGTATCCAATGTGTGTGTGGAGGACGGTAAAGGATTTCAGGTATAGTATTTTGGGAAATGGTAAAGGATCCCTGAATATGGTATAGTACCCAGTGTGTAGATTAGAGGTATGGTAAAGTATCGGTGTGTAGAGTTGGGAGACGGTAAAGGATCCTGGCAATGAGATAGTGCGACCCCTAATGCTGAGTTGTCATGGTGAGCTGTTCCTTTATTATGGTTGTAGATGAATCTAGGTTGAGTACATCATTTAGTAGTATTCGCTTAGAACCCTGGTGCTAGACAGATAAAGGGAGAGTTATTCCATGGGACGGTCAAAGTTGGCGGATGTGGGAGGAAGGGTGTCTTATTGAGAAGAACCCTAGAATACATTTAAGTTAATGGTTAGTAAGAAAGGAATGACATGTTATCCTTCTGCACTACTTTTGATATTAACTGTTATATTGAATGACTGTTTAGTTGTAAAGTAAGGGGCTAGTACAACCAACTGGAGGAGCCATACATCACCGAAGACCTCCCGGACCAGGATGGGGAGTTTGTCGAACCCTAAAGGAACGATTAGGTGTCGCTCTAATTTAGTGAACACCAAAAGGGGGAATTGTAACGCCCCCAAATTCCGGGTACGTTAAAAGGGCAATTTTATTGAATTTCTAAATAGAGTCTGGCTCATTATTACATCATAATTCCCATCAGAGTGCCTTCATTACATAAAGGGAAGGAAATCTAGGGTTCCTAACTACAGCTCCGCCTGCTTCTCCATCCTAGCCAGCTCTTCTGCTCCAAGGGCTTCCAAGGTGTACAGCTCCCCTTGATCATCTACAAAGTCTGACACATTATACCAGCGTCGCCACCGATATAATATGTTAGGGTCACCAGAGGTAACACCATGAGCTACGAGAGCTCACCAGAATAATCCTATACCCACTAACCCTTAACTTACACATAGCAAGTCACATAGCACACATATATCCAAATAACGATAACACATGCATATTCATTACTCGACTAGCGTAAGTGTCTGCGTCATCAGAGTTTCTCCTATGCAGCATTTCGTAGACCGTGTCACCATTTCACTTTTCATTTTCCAAATCAACATTTCGAAAATCGTTTCTTTTGCACACCACACAATGGGCAAGTCCGGCCACATTGTGGTTTTCAAATATCACACACGATGGACTACCACGTCCGGCCACATCGCGGTTTTCAAAATTCACACAAGGGCTTTCACGCCAGGTCCCTATTGAGTGTATAGATAAATCATGTTACCGATGAAGCTACCACGTCCGGCTTCATTGGTGACACACACACAATGGGCTACCAAGTCCGGCCACATTGCTGCTTTCAAAATCTATCCACACAATGAGCTGCCACGTTCGGCCACATGAGGTTTAAACACACCCAACCTCGGTTCCGCCGTTCCAGGTTCCCGAGTATCCTCACAATGGTTCCGCCGCACCGGGTTTCCATTGGCACACAAAAACATTGAATTTGGCATTGGCTCCTCTCCACGGATAACCAATCCACAATTCAAACCCTCGGTTCCGCCGCTCCGGGTTCTCGAGTATCCTCACCATGGTTCCGCCGCTCCGGGTTCCCACGGGAAATTTCGAAAATCATTAAAACGATTGCGTTGGCTCCTCTCCACGGATAACCAAAACACAATTCATCCCTCGGTTCCGCCGCTCCGGGTTCCCGAGTATCCCCACAATGATTCCACCGCTTCGGGTTCTCATTGGGTTTTTCACAAATTTTCTTTACACACGCACACGACACAATGGACAAGTCCGGCCACATTGCGGTTTCAAAACTTTTTCTCCTTTTCAAAATACACCTTGTCATTAACACACCCTAGGTGTCATGTTTCTATTTTCCTTGATTCTCGTGTCTCGTTATCATGCATAGACTCCGCGGCAGGACTTTAAATCATAAATCATTCATTGTAATCTTGAAACTAAACTAGCAAGATCATCCAACTCTATATTACTTAGCATGCTCATCTTTATCCTTAAACTCACATAATCATGCGTAAACATTTAGCATACAATATAAAGCATAGTGCCACATGGACGGACACCTTTGGAGTGGAAACCACTTATGCTTTATCACACATCCACAAGTAATGCAAGCAATCGTACAAATAAGCTCATCACCATCCTTATGATCAAATACGAATACTTAAAGATAGAGTGAGAATCATTTCAACAACATAGCTTCATACCAATACTATTTCTATAGGAAAAATCTACATATACTTAGAGTTAGAGGTCATAGGAAAAGCCTACATTCATTTCAACATACGCTTATCATCCGATATATTTAGAGTTAGAAAGTATAGAAAAAGTCTACCGTTTTTCTTGGCGGTAGGGCGGCTACAAAAAAAAAGTACGTCGGACGGAGTAACTTCCTACGGCAAGCTTCCGGTAGCTTCGAAAGAGAAAGGTTTCTCTCGAAACTAAATCTTGACTAAACTACTTAAGCTTTTTGGATCGAGAGGGTGGTCGAGTGGTGGTTTAGTGGCGGCTTTGGATGAGTTTCCTGAAGAACACAAGAAGAACTCAAGAACAAGGAAGAACTAAGCAAGAACAAGTAAGAATACTAGATTTTCTAGAGAGAGAAGTTGAATGGGTGAAGGTGTGAGTTGAATGGCCAAGGTGGGGTGCTATTTATAGCAAAAACTTGGCTTATTATCCAAGGGATAAATTTTTTCCTAACAATTATTGTCCAAGGGGCAATCTTTGAAAGGTATGGCTTTGAAAGCATGCCATGACTTGTCATGTCCAACCCTTTAGGCTTAAGGCTAAAAACCTAGGTTATTATGGAGGGTTCATGGCCTTGTCTTATCTAAAATGGTTGGCTTGTAAGAAAAGATCTAATCATTGGCTTTGGAAAGACTAGAATGGTTGACACATGGAGTTTTAGGCTTAAGGCTAAGCTTGTAGCTTGATGGGGTGTCCAACACACAAGCACACACCTCACTCTCTCGGCTCTCTCTCTTCCCTCTTGGCCGAAACTCTCCTCTCTCTTTATCCCATGGATTTTACTCCATTGTTTGGTCACCTCACAACTTTAAACAAGCCAAAGCCTTGTCATTCCATCCTAGGTGTGATCATGGAGATTTTCTAAGGCTTGTAAGGCAATCCTAGGTGATTATAACCTAGGTTGGCAAGTCTTGCAAGAAAGAATAAAGTCATTGGCTAAGGTCATGATTAAAGTTAGCTAGAAAATGGGTTGGCAAATGGGGTTTAGGCTTAAGGCTATTAGGTAGCTTGTGTAAGTAACCAAAAGCACACTCCATTCCCCCCTCTCACTCTCGGCCCTCTCTCCCCTCTCTTGGCCGAATTTCTCTCCTCTCTCCTCCTTCTCATTGTCTTGTCACATCATGCTTGAAAGCATGCTAAGTATGGTGCTTCCATTTTTAGGCCAAGGCTTAGGTTATCATGAGGGGTTTTTGGTTTAGTCAAAAAAAGGTAGGACAAGTGGCAAGGCTAGATTGTGCTTGGAAGGCTAGAATGAGTTGTCAAGTCAATAAATAGACTTAAAGCTAATTAGTAGCTTGTGTAAGTGAACAACCAAAAGCACACACATGCACACATGCACACATCTCTCTCTCCTCCCCACTCTCTCTCTCTCTCTCTCTCTCTCTTTCCAAGTACTATATATATATACCTATATAGAGAAAGAGTAAGAAGTGCAATGATTCAAGGGAGGCTTTCAAGGACAAGAACATTAACCAATGGTTAAAAGTTTTCCTAGAAAGTGAACCTAGGCATATAGGCATGCTTATATTAGGTGTGCATGCATGGCAAGACTAAGGTTGCTTCTTTTGGAAGCAATATGATGGCCATGACTTGTCTTGTCATGGTTATATATAGTATGGCAAGTCAAGTGGCTATTGTCCAAGGAATAAAAATTTCCCTAGCATTTATTAACCAATGGGTAGAAGAATGGTGGTAAATAAGTTTGAAAAGACTAGTCATGAGAATATAATGATTACCTAGTAAATAGGAGATCTCATCTCTATTATCCAAAGGGTAAGAAGTTCCCTAACAATTATAATACCATGGGTAAAAGGGAAAAGTTACACTTGGAAGATGTAATGATTAAAGTGAATCATACTTTCCTAGAAAGTGATTCTTGTCATAAAAGTCATCATTACTCCAAGCCATGTGTCTTACTTTTGGCATCTCATGATGATTCCTATTGTCCAATGGTTCTAGGATGTTAGGAGGATGTAACTAAGTCAATTGGTACTTAGGTTATGCTAACTAAATAGTTGGAAACCAATTCTACTTGCCAAGTAGGATAACTAGCTAATTTTAAGACTTTATTTCAAATACTAGGAAAATACACAAATGCTTTTATAAGCATACTTGTCTTTAGAAATGACTAAATAATTTTATATGAATAAAACTATTTTTATAAGCCTAGAATCAATAACGACTGATTTTTGGGTTTTAAAAAGAAATTTTAAATGGAACCCAAGTAGTTAAAATAAAATTCAAATATTTAACGAAATTTTTATTTACCAAAAATCAGGGTCGTTACAGGAATCCTCATGAACCCCAACCTACTCCAAGCAGTGCCTCCAGCTGGCCGCCCAAATCTTCTGAGTGACACCAGGGATTTATTCCTCAAAATCTCTAGAGCATGTGTCATAGCCGTTGTTATATGCCTACCCAAAGTTGTCCTCCAGCATCTTCAGATCAGAACTCTTCTTCTCCAGCTCTTCGGCTGCCTGTACAAAGCTCTCCTCCACCTCCTTCCTCTTCCTCTCCTCAGCCTCCAGCCGCCGCCTGAGCTGCGCGGCTGTGTCCTTCAGCTTGAAGTTCTCTTCTCCGAGCTTGTTTTTGGACCTCAACAGTCCAACATTTTCAGTGGTAAGCCTTAGTACCTCAGACTCACCCCGTCGAGCTCGGTCTGCCACCTCCACCATTTTCTGGATAGCCTGGTGAGTGGAATGTCGTATGAGAACTATGTAAGATACTGGGAAAATAGCTAGGTAAAGACTAAGGAAGGAAACTTTACCCTAATGCTGTGGGAAATCGATGTTTTCTCTAGGTGCTCCAAATTGGACTCTCTCTCCTTTGCCATGTCGGCAGGGAGTTGGAGGGCTTGGGCCAGTGGAAGGGCGGTGTCTAGAGAGCCAACAGATTCTCCCACGTTGAGGGGACGGTCCCCTCGTTGAAAGGATGGAGCCCAGACAGGGGGAAGCTCGGAGTTGCTCGACTGAGGTGCGACCATAGGAAGAGTAGGGGTCTGAGCATGGATAGGGTTATGCTCTTGGAGCTCATGGATAGAGAGTTGGCTTTCTTCGTAATCCTACCCAAATGCCTCATGGCGTGTGCGCTTGTTTTGACGAGCCTGCTCCAAGGCACGCTGAGCCGGAGTGCCAGAGGTCGAAGCCCCGAGGGAGGAGTAGAGATGGGAGAGTCAATAGGGGTTCTTGAGCCTGTACGGCTAACCGTGGTTGCAAGGTTGAGGCAGCGTGACATGTCTTGATCAACAAAGAAGTCGGAGGGGGAGATGACGATCATGTTACTCGAGGAGGAAGCACCGATGTCTCTGATTCGGACTTGATGGACACCTTCAGGAAGCTCTACCTTTCCTTGCTAGGCAGCAATGGTAACGGTAGAAGCCCGACAATTGCATCTTTGGTTGTTTAGAGGAGGAGGATCATGGGCTTGCTCGGTGTATAGCTCGAGAGCAGGAAAAGGACGTTGAGTATGGGCCTCAGCTCGTAAGCTGATACCACCAGTGTATGTCGGGGTATACTTGAGAAGGATGTGAGCAGCTTGGCCCAGACTAGCACCGATCACACTGGGAATGCCGTCGTAGTCAAGAGCTCGGTGGATATCAAGTTGGTGGACTAGGGAGCTGATGGTGCGGTGGTTGTCATTTTTGTTGGAAGCTGCACGGGTAACTAGAATGGAAAAACACGTGAGTAAACTGTACAAGTATGCTACGAAAAAATAGCAAAAGTTGCACGGGAATTGGCAAGGAGGGACTCGCGTGGGCGGCCGAAGGCGTGAGGTACGTGCAGCCCGGTCGGTCGGCCTTTCTCGTTCATCTCCTCCTAGTTACCAATAACAATGAGGAAGTCATCGTTATACCCTCGAGCAGAGTCAAGTGTAGGCCTTGAGGTAGTAGGAGCCCTCATCCCTGGTTGGGACAATGCTATACATGTGCTGAATATCCCAAAACCCAAGGTTTGTGCCCAAAACTTAGTTTAGGACAACGATGCCCATAACAAGATGAAAGAAATTGATTGTACACTGGAGGGGGGAGGGGGTTGATATGGTTCGTATTTAGTGTTTGGGAGTGTAAAGGATGGAAGGGAAGACGAACTCCTCCTTCGACTATGGACATAATAGAGACGCGAAGGATTTGGTTGTCGTGACCATCCCTATCAGCATCGACTAGGGCAAGTTCTAGGTGGATGTTGTCAGGGATGCCGTAGTGTTCCCAGAACATCCGCATCCTCTCAGGGGTGTCACAGACCCGAATAAAGATTTGGACAGCCCTTCAACTTATCCTATATAGGACATGGACTTTTCTCTGTGAAGTACAAAAGCAAGTCTTGCAACCACAGGTTATATTCCAACCAGATTAGCAGCCTGTGTTTAGGTGGTCACAAAGGCCTTCCTTCTGGCAGAGCCTTCTAAAATGGCCAGTCCTAATCACGATTGTTTGGGGGAATTGAGTGTAAACGGGAAAAGAAAACCTAGAAAAGTTGAAAAGAAGCCTCAAAAAGACGAACGAAAATGAGAAAAAGGACTTACTCGAAAGAAATGAGGTCTAGTGGAGATTTTTCGACGAAGAATGGAGAAGTTGGACTCGAGAATGACTAGTTGAAGTCGCTTAGAAGGGGATGAACAGCAACAATATAGAGAGAAAGTTTTTCGTCTAAATATAGAGAGAGAAAGAACAAGCTGAAATTGGTTTGAAATGATTATAACCCCAAAAAGTAGGGTGACGTATCGAGAACGTCACCCAAAGGACGCTATTTGGGTTGAAATCAGAAAAGGGAACGTCACTTTGCATTAAATGCGAAGGAGGCGTGACTTGCCATGTGGCACGAGGGGGAGTCTTTTCTGACTCTGTGCGTACGATTGAGTCCAGAAGTTGGAAAAAACAAAGGCATTTGAAAACATGCCCGATCAAAGTTGCCACCACAAAAGAGCTTTTACCCATTGCTCGCTGCCAAGCAACAGTAATGAGCAAAGTTGGGGAGCAATTGTAATGGGGTTTTCCCCGAACTAGGGGAAATACACTAGAACACGTGCGGAACAAGATATCACGTAAGGGTGCACCACAGAGGATAATAACCGACCACGTGATACACAGGAGCACCACGAAAGGAGCATTCGAGGTAGTGTACATGGCAGTGCGGTAGCACCGCGTGATGGTGCATATGGCTGAGCAAGGGTATCGATGGACAATAGTGAGCAACGGTGCTCAACATGATTGTAGACACCCCAATTTGGCCTAACGATTATTTCAAGTCCCACCTTGGGACCATCCCGATGATGAAATGGATACAGTGATTGCTGATTGCTCCCTTGAGAACCTTAGGACTTTCGGTAAGAACTTTGAGCCACTTAGAGGACCCAATTCAAAGCCATACAGCCTTTCAGACAGAAATACAGAAGCCTAGGAGAATCCATCTGTCGGCCGTGACATCGATCCCACGGCCCTAACATCATTTCCTCACCCGAGCAACCTGTTGCTAGCCAAATCTCCCTGAGAGATCAATCCCTCGGCCGCAAGATCTATCCTTCGGCCGAGACATCCATTACTCGGCTGTGATATCCTTTACTCGGCCGCCAGATCGACCTTTTTTCAGACTCTGGAACGTGTTTTGTCAGACGTTTAATCCAACTACACTACCTTCCCGATGCGTTCGGGCTACGCTCAGAGATTACGACGTAGAGTTAGAGGTGCATTGCAATTGCAATTGCAATCGTGCCATTTGATTGGCCGGAGTGAGTCACCAATTGCCTATATAAAGGGCCTTTGGTCTCCGAAAATAAACACACGAAATTCATTAGAGAATACACTCTCTCAAGCCACGAAACTCTGTCAAAATACTTTCTCAATCCTACTCCTCAAAAGCCCTAACCTCCCGAAGGTAGCCGTCAATCCGGCGATCAAATCCCGAAGTTCAAACCCTAACCCTAGGGTTTTCAATCAAGCAAATCAGTCAATCACAATCAAATCCGAAGCAATCAAACAACTGAGGGATCAAGGTGGTGAGGCCCAACGGCCTCTGGTTTGTCTTATTTACTGCATTCATAACTAATCATAGCTTTCTGATTATCTGTTAATCGTATAGTCTGGTGTGAGGAAGAATACCGACCGGGGCTTCGATCCCTCGGTCGGTACATCAAACCAGGAGGATCCCTCGGCCGTGACATCCATTCACCGGCCGCGGGATCCATCTCCCTGGGACAGTTTGTTTACTTTTCAGCTTTCTGATGCATGCTTCAATTATCGCACTGGCTCACCTTTTACTGCTTAAAGGCTTAAATAAACAGACTCTGTGTTAGAATTAAACAAAGCATCTACATGTCTTATGTTGAACGATTATGGGCCAGTCTCACGACTGGGCAAAGACGGGTGCCTAACACCTTCTCCTTATTGTACTTTTGGCTCCCGTGCCTAGAATCTCTGTCTATTTTTCCAGTTTTAATAAACTGGTGGCGACTCTGTTTTGATAATAACCACTATCATGTGGCGATGTTCCTAGCCATGGGAATGTCCATGATTTTGGTTCATAAAGCAAGCAACCAATCGAGCAAACAAACGTGATCAATCTGTATGGCGATGCCCCGTTTGGGAGGTGTCTATAGTTTTTGGCGACTCTGCTGGGGATATGAGAGCCATAACCAAAAAGTTCAACATAAAACTAATACATGACTTGTTTAATTCATCTATCATATGCATTGAGCGGGCAACCCGTTGAGTTCGCCTGATATCCCGGCATGACACGGGCTATGTTGGGGGTTCCAGCAAACTCCACAGTCACTCGTACCTAGTGGTATATCAAAAAGGAAATCACCCAATCACCGCCTATGATGGGCTGGTGAGAGGATTGGTGCCCTTTGACAACGGAGCACCCTGAGACTACCAAAACCTCGCATGTTTTAGAAAGCCATAGAACTTATCAAACTAAGACAGGAACCTACAGGCTAGGAACCTATTTGCATTTTACTTGCAAAAGTTCTTCCTCACACCTTGTATCATTTGTTGTTGTAATCAAGTCTTTCTGTGCAGAAGGGTTGGGATTTTCAACCCGAATCCTAACCCTACACAGGCCGAATACTGACTTCCAGGTATTCTACTTTTCAAGCAGGCACAATAGGTAGATTAAAGAAGCAACCTCAGCCAGTTTTATACTCTTATAATACCCGAAGTCACACCAAACAGAGGTCTTTACAATCATCTCATCGGTCACCTTCGCCTGTCAAGACACCCTCACCGCAGCGGTCCCAATCAGTTTTGGGGACTTCGCGGTCGTCTTCTCAATAAATCCGACTATCTACCCGATCCCAAGCTTCACCAAGCAATCCCTCTACCTACATCCCAAAAATGGCAGACAATGATGCTACTATCACCGAGCTCCGAGCCCAAATTGCCTATTTACAAGCCGAGAAAGCAGCAAGAGATGCCGAGGACAAGAAAAATGAGGAAGAAGCAGAAAATCCTCATGAAGTTACAGAAAACCTTGAATTGGTCAAATAGGTCAAGGAGATCAAGCACGCTTTGGCTCGTTCACAAGGAAACCAAATTCTAGATTTCGAAGGACTCTGCCTCTTTCCAAAATCTCAACTGCCTGAACGGTTCAAAATGCCAAACATCGAAAAGTTCAACGGGACTGGTAACCCTACCAGCCATGTTCGCCATGTCATCAACACTCTGAAGCCTATGGGCTTAACCGACGAGCTCATTGCCCAACTTTTTCAAAGAACTCTCACTGGAAATGCCCTCATTTTGGAATTTGTATACTATCAAACTTGGCCAGAAATTGCCAACGCTTTTGTCAAGCAGTATGCGTACAATGTCCAAATTGAGCTAACTACCCGAGACTTGGAGATGACTAAACAAGAATCCAATGAGGACTTTGCTACCTTTGTGGCAAGATGGAGAGAAAAGGCTGCCAAGATGAAAAGCCGCCCTTCCGAGGAAGATCAAGTGAGGATAGTTGTCAAGAACCTGCAGCCCAAGTACCTCACTCACATTTACACTCAGGCTATCACTGACTTCAAACGCCTACACGCCACTGGATTACAAATTGAAGATGGGATCAAGCTGGGTCTCATTGAGAAAGAAGAAACCCCTCTACCCAGAAAAACCTTTCCAACCCGTGCATCTCCTGCCTCCGTCAACACCCTTAACTCAGCCTTGCCACAAGACCCTTTTCAAACTGGCTCGTCTAAAAATACAAATCACCCACGCCGCAATTTCGACCCACTCTATATGACTCCATCCCTAGCCTTAGTCATCCTAAGCCGCCAAGGGCACCTTAGGCTCTTGAATAATCCACCTCCTCAGCCACCTTATGGTCCAAGCTATGACGCCAATAAACAGTGTGCATACCACCAACACCCTGGACATGAGACAGACCGCTGCATGCGTCTTCGTCATGACATCCAGGATCTCATTGATAGTCAAGCTATAAAACCTCCTAAGCCTAATGTGCAAACCAATCCACTTCCCGCTCACAACAATGAACCACCGCCTCAAAATATCTATCTCATAAGCCTATCCAATAGCCCCACATATAATCCTACCCGACACATTATCCCAAATACCCAAGCCAAACCATCCTTGATCTTCTCTAAGAATGACGAATGCTTTGCAACCGAGGGAGAACCCCACATCTATGCCATTGATGATGGGGATTGGTGGTTGGACATGCGTCAAGCCCTGCCAAGTGATTGGAAAGTTGGAAGAATTAAGCCTGGTGATCCTTGGGGCACCCAAGAAGAAGAAGTGGGTCACCTCACCCGAAGCGGAAGGGTATATAAACCTCCTAAACTAAGTGGGGAAAGTTCAACCTCAACACGAGTAATGGAAGAAGAAGAAGAAGAAAGCCAAAAGACCGAACCTGAGGAAGACAGGGTGCTAAGACAACTAAAGAAAATCCAAGCTGATATCTCTATTTGGGGATTGCTTATGTCTTCCTACGAACATCGTAACTCCTTCTTCAAAACCTTGGGGAAAGCCAAAGTTCCCATTGACATCACCCCCGAAGAACTGGTGGGTTTCATAATGGCGTCAAAGGCTTCAAAACCGACAATAGCCTTCACTGACAAAGATCTACCTCCTGAAGGGCCTGCACACAACAAGCCTCTCTACATCTCACTTAAATGTCTCACTAAATGGATCCCACTGGTCTTGGTGGATAATGGGTCTGCTTTAAACGTATGTCCTCAAAGGACCCTCGACAAGCTAGGGGTAAGCGCCACCGACATACGCCCTTCAAGCCAGGGCGTAAGGGGCTATGACAATTCAAAGAGAAGAGTGATTGGGTGTGTCACACTGCCAGTAGAAGTGGAGAAGATCAAAAGAGACGTGGAATTCCATGTGATGGATATACCAGCAACCTTCAATCTTTTACTAGGAAGGCCTTGGCTACATGACGCTGGGGCAGTGCTTTCCACTTTGCATCAGAAGGTCAAATTCGCAGTAGATGGAAGGGTCATAACCATTCTGGGGGATTCATCGATCCGAGCTCATTCTGATACGCCTGTCCAAGAGGTAGGAACCGAGGAAACCTTCCTTACTGGATTCAGTCTTGAGGAAGCGACTGCTGTGCAAGCCTTAATGGCTGAGAGAAACTTCTACGTAAGCACCCCCGCCATATGGATGATGAAGAAACAAAACTACCTCCCTGGGTTGGGTTTAGGCAAAAGATCACAAGGCATCCCGCAAATGATTGATCCTCCGCATAATCAATACACCTTTGGTCTTGGCTACACCCCGATAGAAGCCGAGGTAGAAAAGAAGAAAAGCATGGAAAAGGCTAAGGCAAGAGGAAGCAGGGTCAAAGAAGAGAAACTCGTGATCCCAAAAACACTCAATGGTTGGTTTGTAAGAGAAGGAGAAGACTTTCCATTCTGTGGCTTCGTAGAAACATGGGAAGACGAAATTACCAAGCAAAGGTACCCTGGAATGCAAATCTTCTTTGATCAGGAATGGACTGACAGTGACATGGAAGAAGAACCAACAAATTCATCTCCTACTCTCGAAGACTGGATTGAGGTGCTAGCTGAGTTTGACCTAAAGATTCTGTTTGGCAAAGAGGGTGAAGAAGAGTATAAAACTGCAAAAGAAAAAGGAGCCACTCCCGAGATACTGCAGTAAATCGTATGACAAAAACATTGCTTTCATTTCTTAAAGACAAGTTAGGACATGTTTTTGGCCCCTGTTTGGGCATTATCTACAACTAAATAAATCCGCATTTTTATGCTTGCTAAATGATTCCATCTTTAAAACGTGATTGCTATACACTACAATCTCTCTGCCAAAGATAAAAGGATTTTAAAGAATCTAATTCTTTATGTTGCCGACAAAAGGAAAGAAGGGACGAACCCTGATTACTTAAAACTAGGTTTTTATCAAAACTTAGGAAGAAGACGCTATCTCCGTGAGAACACTTAGGGTGAGCTTACCCATTGTGAAAGTACAAACGCAACAGGAGATTCATAAAAACATCTCTATCAAATTCCTCTCCAAAACACCAAAACCCTCTTGAGAGAAAAATGCTCGTTGGGTAATCTATACACCCAAGCAAAAGTAAGAGCAGAGCCTGCTAGGACAAGAAAATGCGAAAAACGCAGCCTGATTCCCTGATTGGGATACGTAGGCAATCTCACATTGAGATGCGGCCCAAACATTTGGAGAGAAGAAAGACAATATCAAAAGGTTTGTACTCAATGATAGACATAGTTAACCCTGCGTATTGAGCTCGCAAAAGATGAGTTAGTCATTTTCCAGAGAATTCGTAAAAACAAAGACATGTAAGAATCATCGCTGGTCCTCTCTAACTCAAAAATCGTCAACATAAGGGACAAAGCATTCTAACGATCCCAAAACATGGCAAAGAGGTTGTAGAAACAGCAAAAGCAAATAAAGAGCCTGAATCAAATTCAAGTGTAAGAAGGGAAAAACGCCACTTGGCTAAAGCAAAAGTCCAACCTCTTTAGGAAATAGAAAGTAGCGGCCGAAGAATGGAATTTTCGGCCGAGCGATCCATTCCTCGGCCCATGTTTAAATCCAAACACTCACAAAATTTTGAAAATATTGCATACAAGTCTGAAGTATCTTGAGACAAAATAATTTCTAACACATGCTGAGGTTGCTTCATAAAAATGCAAATATCAAACTATCTGTTTTGGGGCTAACAAATACAAGTACAAGAAAGGAAAAGCTAGCTACTGCCCACGACCCCTCTTGGGCGCAGGACGAAAACGCTCAGGAACTGGGACACTAATCCTCTGTCCCTCACCAGCTTCAGCATCTCCATCACCAGCTCCGGTACTCCCACCCTCGCTAACTCCGGCACTCTGGGTAACTGTCGGCACTCGCTCCGCTTCAAGCTGCAGAGACACAGGATGTGGGCATTCAGTTTCACATAAAACGTGGGATGGAAAAAGAAGAGATCAAGGGATATATACCGCAGCTATTCGGCCTCGCTGCCGTCGAGCCAAAGCCTCTGCACTCTGGAATGCACGCAACCATTCCTGAACCACGTCAGCAGGCACCTGCAGAGGAAGCAATTGCATAAGCAAGGAATACCGAAGGAAATCAAAGCTGAATCTACAATATTACCTGCTGGACTCCGACAGGAAGCATGTAGAACTGCATAGTACACGGTGTCAGCGTCAAACGCTCCTTTTCCCATTTGCATTGTGGAAAGAGATAAAGCTGGGGGCCCGTGGCCAAACAAAAGGAGCAGCAGCGGCAGTAGCAGTCGGTAGGGTCAACGAGGCCAAACGAAAGGCTGAGTAATCTCCCGCCACGAGAAAACTCATGGCTGGCTGTCTCTCAAGAGCAAGTAGCAAACCCTCTCCGGTCAAAAGATGGGTCGATCTCATACCAACAGGAGGAGGGAGAGGGACAAGCTGCAACGCCTCGGAATACGGAAAGTACTGGCTCGCTACCTTCTCTCCGAGATACCAGGCTCTCGAAAAATGGCCCCTCCAAAAGGAAGTGTTGGCTGTCCAACGCCCGAGCTGAGGTCAACTCCAGAGGAGCATCATCAAGTAGCACGCCCCATGGGTCAAAACGCACCTGTAACAAGGGAAATAGGATCAAAATGACAAAATGAATAAATTGCACGAAAATCAGAGGATAAAGAGATATCGTACCTGATCTACTGTCAGGCGGTCCAAAACTCGCCTCCAGGCCAGCAAATCCATGGCGGGTGACCGCATCTTCCGGACCCCTTTCAGCCAACAGGCCGCTCGTGGAACAAACCTAGGCTCAATATGCCCAGTCGGAGGAGGGAATTGCAGCAAATGCTCAAAGGCCCAGAGCTACAAGATAAAAGACGAGCATGCGATATAGAACATGAGGTGATAAAGGAACAACAAAGAAAGCTAAAGTATATACCTTGAGAATGCGGTGATGCCCACCCAGCGACAAACTAACACCTCCGGAACAGGCACTCAGGTGCCCATACAGCGTAGCTAAGGCAGGAGTCCCCCAATCAAACTCGGCCATAGTATCCAAATTGACCAAACTGGCCAAGAACTGGACATGCACTGAATTCTCCTTGTTACAAAACAGAGTCTGCCCAAGGAGATAAAGGAGGAAAGCTCGTACCAGCTGAGAAAGGGAAACCTCCGCCAAGATATCAGCTTGATCAAACTCTTCCCGAAGCCAGGAATAGGTGATGTGACCGCTCTCTTACACACGAGGGACCTTCCCCAAAAGGTAGTCAAAAACAACCTCTCGCTCATGAATCCGAGGGTCAATTGGAAGAGGATCGCCGCTGACCCTCAGACCTGTAAGCAAAGCAAAATCACCCGGAGTGATCGTCATCTCCCCAGCCTCTGGAAAATGAAAAGTGTTGGTGGTGTCCCACCACCGCTCCACCAATGCTGTGGTCAATCCCAACTCCGCCTTCGGAAGGTGGAAACCGAGTATCAAGGGCTCAAAGCCAGCCAAAGCAACTGCGTCCTTGGCCTCTTGAGGAAGCCTCTCGTGCCACTCAAACACCTGGGGGTAGCTTCCCCACACGCGCAACCTCTCGTTTGCCTAACAAAATACGAAGAAGAAAATCAATACAAAAACATCGCCTACATAGGGGGCAACTTCTAAAAAACTCAAATTTTCTATCAAATATCAAATTACCATTTCATGAAATCTCATACAAAAACTATTTGACAGGACAAAATTTACCTTCCTATTGGTAAAACCAAGGTGCTGCTCCAGCTCCCTGTGCAAGACCTCAGGTGGGACATCACTGAGGGGAGGACGGTATCGCAAGGAACCGCCACGCCTGACCATGTGAACCTAAGGGGCGTAAGTGGCAACGTCAAACAGCGGAAGAATATCACCTCCCGCATCAGTAGAAATCTCGGGCTCAGTTTTAGGAGGGATAGGTTGTGAAGAACTCCCCCCAACAGTGGCTCTGCGCCGACTTGAACGTAAGACGCGGGAACTCGAAACCACGCCGAGAATCGCAGCCTCAACGGCCGGGGCTTTGCCTGTATCCCTAGGCGCAGCAGAAGCGCCAGAAGATGGAGGAGGGGGCGGAGATGATGCCATGGCAGGAGATAGCAACCGGAACCGTGGTGGTCGGAAAACCGACGGGTAGGAAACGGCGGCGACCGACGAGGAGAGAGAGGAGGAAGCGGCGGCGATCGCTCGAAATAGGAGAGGAGAATAAGGGGTAGAGAAAGAAAGGCTGAAATGACCCGTGGGATTGATTAAGTTTAACTTAAATCGATTTTCTGACTGTCGGCTATTTCACGGCCGAGATATCGATTCCTCGGCCGAGACATCAATCCTTCGGCCGAGAGATCGATCTCCAGGCCTCCCAATCTATTTCCCTCAGCCATATCAGGTCTTGCTCTGTGCACTGACTCAAGCCACTACAGACTTCTAAGTCCTCAACCAACCAAGTAGCCTTGGGGGCATCCCCGAGCCAATGCAACGTGATCAAAACTAGCCTTGGGGGCATGTCCAAGCATCGAAGATCTCTCTTTCTCCACAAACTGCTGGCCAAAGCAAGTCAGGACACTCAGCGGCTCTACGCCCATATTCACTATCAAACACCGTGACTCCAAGTCCACCACCTCCACAGGCTCAAAGCCATTATCTCAGCGGCTCTACGCCCATTACCTCAACAGGCTACGCCTGTATTCACTCACCCGGCGGCTCTAAGCTCAATCATTATCAGCAGCTCTACGCTTGCCATTCTTAGCAGTCATACAACCATCAAACTCACATAGCGGTCCCGTGCCCATCGTCTCTACACAACTCAGCGGCTCTACGCCCGCCATTTTATCAACTCAGCAGCTCTATACTCGCTATCACAGCAACAGGCTCTACGCCTGTACTCATTCACTCAGCAGCTCTACGCTCGCTATCACAGCAACTGGCTCTACGCCCGTTACCCCATCAAAGCAGCTCCAAACCCATTATCGACAGGCTCTACGCCTGTATACACTCACTCAGCGGCTCTAAGCCCTCGACTCAGCAGCTCTATGCTCGCTATCACAACTTAGCGGCTCCAAGCCCACTATCCCAGCCGGCTCGAAACCGTAACAAACAATCTCAGTGGCTCTAATCCCACTGTCTCAACTGGCTCGAAGCCGTAAACAAGCAAATCTCAACAGGCTCTACGCCGCCCCAACAATCAAGACATCTATTCTCAGGCTCTACGCCTGAATGCTCAAAATCTGACATTTTGAAATGCTCAAGCTCTACGCTTGGATGCCCAACCACTGTGTACTGGATGCTCAAGTTATACACTTGAATGCTCAAGCTCTACGCTTGGATGCCCAACCACTGTGTACTGGACGCTCAAAGCCTGTACTTTGAATGCTCGGATTCTACCGTCCGAATGCTCGAGCTCTACGCTCTGAATGCTCAAGTCCAGAACTTGATAGAAGCTCTAAGCTTTAAAACAAACACACACGCACGGGCCCGTGCACATATTGCATTATCACATCGAGTCTGCATCATCATATCTGTTCACATCTAACAACCATCATCACACATATACACTCTGCATATCTCCCATGAAACAGGTCAACCCTGCCATCAACCGGCTCTACGCCTCGGTTTTATTGATCGGTTCAGCGCCTCGATCCTTTGGCTCTACGCCAACACTTATGATGAGAAAGCTCCGTGCACAGACCATCAGAATGCAACCAGCTCTACGCTTTGGTTCAAATCACGTCAAGCTCTAAGCTCCGACAACCCAGGCCCTCGCCTCAAGACTGCAGCAGGCTCCACGCTTCGATCTAATCACCTCAGGCTCTCGCCTTATGATCAATACCAGCTCTGTGCTTCGGTCCTATCAAGCTCAAAGCTCCGACACCTCAGGCTCTTGCCTTATACTAGCTCCGCGCTTCGGTTCCATCAAGCTCTAAGCTCTCCCCAGGCCTTCGCCTCATGACCACGGCAGGCTCCACACCTCAGTTTGAGACCTTAGGCTCTCGTCTTATGATTAAAACCAGCTCCACGCTTCGGTCCTATCAAGCTCTAAGCTCCCCTCAGGCCTTCGCCTCATGACTACAACAGGCTCTGCGCCTTAGTTCTAATCACCTTAGGCTCTCGCCTTGTAACCACAACCGGCCCCGCGCCTCGGTTCCATCACATCAGAAACCATCACCTTAGGCTCTCGCCTTGTGACTACAACCGGCTCCGCGCCTCGGTTCCATCACGTCAGAAGCTATCACTCTCCAGGCCCTCGCCTCATGACTACAACCGGCTCCGTGCCTCGGTTCCCTCGTTCCCAAAGCTCCGTGCTCCAGTTACTGGCCTCGCGCCCCTATCTAAAAAACAAACGGCGTCCAACTCATCCCCAGCAGATGGTTTGGATTCCACCCCATTACATCAATTCCAGCTCATTCGCAAGGATAGGCTACTCTACCGAGCTCCTCTCAGTCAAAGTAAGGATGATCAAGAAAAGCAAACGCACCTGCCGTGTACTGATCTACCCCAAAATTCTAAGGAAGCTCTCCGCAAAAAACTCCCCCGGCAGCCCCGCGCTCCTTCAACTATCTTTTGCCAAAACCCTGGCTCAGTCTAGGTACGTCACACTACGGCTTTTTAAGCCCTAAGGTACGTCTTCTGTCTCTAACCCTCCAAACTTTTTCTTTTCTTTATTGCCCGAACTACGATTGGTCTGAATTTCCTTTGCGGAATACGTAGGTAGCCTCCCAGCCCGACCATAACAAAACCTTTTTCGAAAACCCCTTGGAATAGTGGTTGGACCAAATTGAGTTGCTTTTTACAGCTTTGACTATTACTCAAACATGTCTCGCGATCCATCTGAGTTCAGTCAAAGAGGGGCAACTGTAGACACCCCAATTTGGCCTAACGATTATTTCAAGTCCCACCTTGGGACCATCCCGATGATGAAATGGATACAGTGATTGCTGATTGCTCCCTTGAGAACCTTAGGACTTTCGGTAAGAACTTTGAGCCACTTAGAGGACCCAATTCAAAGCCATACAGCCTTTCAGACAGAAATACAGAAGCCTAGGAGAATCCATCTGTCGGCCGTGACATCGATCCCACGGCCCTAACATCATTTCCTTACCCGAGCAACCTGTTGCTAGCCAAATCTCCCTGAGAGATCAATCCCTCGGCCGCAAGATCTATCCTTCGGCCAAGACATCCATTACTCGGCCGTGATATCCTTTACTCGGCCGCCAGATCGACCTTTTTTCAGACTCTGGAACGTGTTTTGTCAGACGTTTGATCCAACTACACTACCTTCCCGATGCGTTCGGGCTACGCTCAGAGATTACGACGTAGAGTTAGAGGTGCATTGCAATTGCAATTGCAATCGTGCCATTTGATTGGCCGGAGTGAGTCACCAATTGCCTATATAAAGGGCCTTTGGTCTCCGAAAATAAACACACGAAATTCATTAGAGAATACACTCTCTCAAGCCACGAAACTCTGTCAAAATACTCTCTCAATCCTACTCCTCAAAAGCCCTAACCTCCCAAAGGTAGCCGTCAATCCTGCGATCAAATCCCGAAGTTCAAACCCTAACCCTAGGGTTTTCAATCAAGCAAATCAGTCAATCACAATCAAATCAGAAGCAATCAAGCAACTGAGGGATCAAGGTGGTGAGGCCCAACGGCCTCTGGTTTGTCTTATTTACTGCATTCATAACTAATCATAGCTTTCTGATTATCTGTTAATCGTATAGTCTGGTGTGAGGAAGAACACCGACCGGGGCTTCGATCCCTCGGCTGGTACATCAAACCAGGAGGATCCCTCGGCCGTGACATCCATTCACTGGCCGCGGGATCTATCTCCCTGGGACAGTTTGTTTACTTTTCAGCTTTCTGATGCATGCTTCAATTATCGCACTAGCTCACCCTTTACTGCTTAAAGGCTTAAATAAACAGACTCTGTGTTAGAATTAAACAAAGCATCTACATGTCTTATGTTGAACGATTATGGGCCAGTCTCACGACTGGGCAAAGAGGGGTGCCTAACACCTTCCCCTTATTGTACTTTTGGCTCCCGTGCCCAGAATCTCTGTCTATTTTCCCAGTTTTAATAAACTGGGTGGCGACTCTGTTTTGATAATAACCACTATCATGTGGCGATGTTCCTAGCCATGGGATTGTTCATGATTTTGGTTCATAAAGCAAGCAACCAATCGAGCAAACAAACGTGATCAATCTGTATGGCGATGCCCCGTTTGGGAGGTGTCTACAATGATTGCCAAGCAAAGGGTACGATCACATAGTATTGGCCTGAGCTATGCTGACCAACGAGATGGGCGACTGGATTGCTCTGGAGTGTTCTGGAATAAGTCCCTTACGTGATAATGATGGGTCTCGCATATAAGGGAATAATATATATTCTGCCATGAAGGGTAAAGATAAGAGTTACTATCTGGAACGAATTCCATATGAGTGGAGTTTCATAATGAAAGTAGGACTTCGACTCATTGGAGGAAAGAGTCCCGGAAAGACTAGGGTTTCCTATTTGGGATAGAAAACCTAGGGCAAAGAGGATACTTGGAAAGCAAGTCATGCGAGATCTATAAATACAAAATAAACCTAATGAGAAAAGGTACGCTTTGAGCTATAATTTTACTTACTGTCTTTCTTACAAATTTAGGGTTTAGTACGAATACAAGCTTAGGCATCCAAGGGCCTTTGCCGACGAGAGGCAGAGGTGCGTTCACTATATTTGTGTTGCAGGTTTTAGGGATCCGATGAGGCTGTAACATGCGTGAGGTTCTCAAAAAGTGTAGTTCCATATAAAGCGGATTTTTCCCTTTACACTTAATGCTAGGACTAACTTCTCAAGGGGCAAAATCTCGTTTCTGCATCTAACAATGTCTTCTTGCTCACGAAATACCCTAGGATCTGCTTGGGTCCCTTGTTCCTCAATAAAATTGCACCCACTGCATGCTTAGAAACAGGTAAGTACAAAATCAAAGGCTCACTTGGCTTTGGGGTGGATAGGTGCGGTGCTACAGCCAAGTACTTCTTTAGGTCCTCAAAACCCTGTTCGCATTCTGCTCCCCATTCATACTCTTCTCTTTTTCTTAGTAACTGGAAAAAGGGCCTGCACTTTTCACTTGACCTGCTGATAAACCTGTTTAAGGCTGTTGCCAGCCTGCCATCCCTATCAACCTCTGGACCGTGTGATGCGACAGTCACTTGGTTTGCCCGAGTTCCAGGTCCTGGAGCCACTTTTGCCCCGTGCTTCGGACACAGGCGAGTACACGCTGACTGAGCTGCAGGAATTCACCACGCTTGCTACTGACCACTCACACTTCTTGAGGCCTAGTCACGACTACGCCATTTACCAGAGGTAGTACTTGGCAGGGCCGTTAAGGGTGATGGACTTTGGACAGGCATTGGGCAAGGCCCTTGAGGCTGGAAAGGAGAGGCGTACAGCAGCCGCAAGATAGAAGAGGTGTGGTGAAAGGTGGACCTCCCTAGCTTTCCTAGACGGTGGACGTAAATGACGCAAATGGAGAGCATGCCATAGTCCAGCTTACCCCGGCCAGGGCAGAGCCTGAGCTGATGACAGGTCCGGTAAGATATAGCTTGCATTCGTACCATTCAATTCCTTTGCACTGTACTTAAACTATATTCTGATTCTTGAAATATATTTCAGGTGCCAGTGGAGTGGGCAAGGGAGGCTGTGCGCTTGATGCTTGCAATAGAGTACGAGATACGGAAGGCGGCGAGCGGCCTTCCCTTTGAAGTTGCACTACCCCAGAGCGGTGGCTCTAGCTCCTACACCGAACTTGACGAGACCTCAGGTATATTCCCTAAAACCTTGTTCATTTCCTACTTTCAATACTAGGTAGGCCTGCTTTCAATACTTGATATGCTTGATAGTTAGTTTCTACTTTCAAAATTTGATATGCTTGATAGACTTAATTTGATAGATATTTCCCGCTTTCAACATTTGATATATACAATAAGCCCAGTGTATACTAAATGAATGTAAAAATTGACAATGCAGGCGCAGAGTAGGGCGGCTCCAAGGAGGAAGACGACACGGGCTACAAAACAACCACAACTGTGTACCACACGACCAGCAGCTGGAGGTGTACAGAGAGCGCGACTCGTGTCGAGGAGACAGAGAAGACCTACCAGAGGAGGCTGCGAGAGAGACCGGGCCAGAGCGAGCCAGCTCAGAAGAAAAGGAAGATGGCGAAGCCTCAGATTTTTGAGGAGGAGAGCGAGGACGAGGGGAACGAGTGGCGCTCGTCTACCAGCAACGGCTCCAACGACTCCGCCTCGGACCCTGGGTACAAGATTGACTCGAGAGAGCCACATTACGACGACGGCGAGGAGGAGGAGGACGATGAGAACTAGTTTGACGATTGAGGACTACCATTGAGCCTCTTTACTTAACTGTTCCGTAGATATGCTTTTGACTCTTGGGCGGACGTGCCCCGTAGATATGCTTTTGCTTTGGGCCGGTGTGCCTCATTGTTCCTGATTTTCCACCGTTGTTCCATGGAAACTGTTAGTAGTAGTATATAAAAGTTGCATTTTTCGGTTTATTGATTCTCTTTGAAAATTGATAAAAGAAAGTATAATCCAATCACTAATATACAACTTGCATTGACAAATGAATTGAGTCGACAAATAGATGCATTTACATGTATAGACTTGCCTAGCTCGAATGAAAAAGGAAGAAAAGTCCCAGGATACGATACGAACTCTTAGACACACAGAAAATAATGAAATTTTGGACATTCATAGGCCAAAACTCAAAATATCCCTAGACAGGTGAAACTGACACTTGTGTAAGGTCAAATAGATGTACAATGACCTATAGGGATTGACAAAACAGAGAAAAGTATCCCAAAATGACAAATAGACTGAAAAACTTGAAAAATATTACAAAAACGGACATAAGACGCAAAAAATGGCTCATAAAAGTCCCGGACTAAAACTGACACCCCCACATAGTCACATTAGGTCCATATGACCTACACGGCATGACAAAACTTGGCAAAAGTCCCTAAAATGAATTTTGAGGCCTCAAAACCTTGATTTGAACTTGAAATATGCCCCCGGGGGTCCAAAATCTTTGTTAAGCACGACATTCCAGATCCGATACTTCGACACAGTCTCATATACCCTTTGTGAGTTGCTTGAGCTGATAGAAGTTCAAAATAGGCCTTGGAATTGAAAATGACAAGTTGGAGGCAATAGCAGACTGCTACTGTCTGTTGCTAGAATTGCAGCAGCGTGCGCAGGTCTAGGACCAACACGCGACACTGTGAACCCTCGCGCGTGAGTCTGGAACTAGTGCGCGCAGCTGCAATTTTGCAGCAGGTGCCTTTGTTTGACAAGTCTCCTTTTGGAGGGAAATGGAGCCTTGTCATCATTTCACACAGTTTGAAGACGCCCAAGGTTAGTAAACTGGAGTGTCCTTGCATGCAAGGTAGTGAGCAACCAAGGCATGGCCTTTAACTCCGGCACGTGAATCGAGGTTGATATTTCGACATTTTTGCCTTAAAATTCGACGTGCCATGAACATTGTAATCACATTCCACACACAAAACACAAAACTCCTCTAGCATTCTTGATGGAAAACCCACTCCCAACCCTGCTCGGGCCTTGGTTAACGCGGTTTGTGACTGTCAATTGGGTGAACTTCCAGTCGCACGGTCTTGCCTCGTTCCACTACCTTCGACTAGCTGCTTTCCAATTCTGGGATCCCGACGTCCACGTTTTTCGATTCAGTGATGACAAGATGTGTCCCACCGTCGAGGAGTTCCAAGCCTACCTTCGGAGCTTCGCGTCCAATGTGCTCGTCGTTCCTCCTTATCAAGTGAGCATGCCTGTGCTGCTAATGACTTTGCTCAACATTTCTAGGGGGTTGGCGGATACCTTGGTCCAAGGTGGCCAAATCAACACCATGCGCCTAATTGAGATGTTCAGTCCTGATGGCGACCTAGAGAACGATGCTGTGCAGGCCTGGCGCTGTTTTGCTCTTTCAATCTATTTGTTGGCTGCCTACTTGCTAAACCCAGTCGATGGATTGGTTATCCCTCTTCTGGTGAGCGTTGATGCTTAAATGGGGACCCGTAGGAACGTAGTACCCCTTGTTCTCGTAGAGACACTGATGGGTTTGGATTTGATATGTACTCGCCAAACAGACATGTTTAGCGGCAATCCACTTTTACTATAGGCAAACTCATTCAGCTCACCTTTTTTCGGTTTTCACACTTTTTTCTTTTTACCTCGACACTCGGCTAAGGCTGCTCTTAGTTCCTTACTTGTCTTTTTGCTCAAGTCTTATGTGGCTTCTTACTTGTCTTTTCGCTCAAGTAGCTATGGCTTTTTGACAAGGTCGGATTGCTTGAGGCTCCTTAGGCAAGCTGGAACAGATTCTCGAAGCGGATCCATCAGCAACCAATGAAGTTCCCCCTCAATGGATTAGGAGGATTGGTATGAGTTTTTGAACCACCTACAGTCTAATGAGATTGTCTAGAAGTGCCCTCGGTTAGATTTGTCCTATATGGCCACACACTCTGTAGGGTTTGATAGGATGGTGATTGCCGGAATGACAATGTAACGCCCCCATTTTCGGGTACGTTAAATAAACATTTCATTGATAAAATCAAATGGAGTCTAGCTCATTATTACATCGAAATTCCCATCAGAGTGCTTTCATTACATAAAGGAAAGGAAAACTAGGGTTCCTAACTACAACTCCGCTTGCTCCTCCATCCTAGCCAGCTCCTCAGCTCCAAAATCCTCCAAGGCGTACTGTTTATCTTGATTATCTACAAAGTCTGACACATTATACCAGCGTCGCCACCGATATAATATGTCAGGGTCACCAAAGGTAACACCATGAGCTACAACAGCTCAGCAGAATAATCCTATACCCACTAACCCTTAACTTATAACATGAAGAGAACATAATCAATTACACATACTCATTCAACAACATAGTTAACAATGACACATCCACATTCGATATCTTTCTAGCATTAGTGTCATGCCTTTCTGTGTTTCTCCTATGCAATCATTTCGTAGACCGTGTCACCATTTTCAACTTCATTAATACTTCCAAATCAACATTTCCAAAGTTTCATAAACAAATTGTTACTAATGAGGCTACCAAGTCCGGCTTCATTAGCAACACTCACGATGGGCTACCAAGTCCGGCCACATCACGGTTTTCAAAACATCATCTTCCAAATCTTGCATTGGCTTCTCTCCGCGGATAACCAAGCCTTATTGCCACATGAGACTACCACGTCCGGCCCCATTGGCAATCTTTGCAATGGGCTACCAAGTCCGGCCGCATTACGGTTTCCGTAAATTCCATACAAAGGGCTACCAAGTCCGGCCACCTTGAAGGTTTTCACATCCACATAATGACTACCACGTCTGGCCATTATGTAATTTCAAAAATATTTTTATCCATATCAACCACACCCTAGGTGTCATGTTTCTTACTTTATCGGTATATGTGTCGTTCTCATGCATAGACTCCGCGGTAAGACTTTCATGTAATCATAGAACTCTTGAAACCAAACTAGCAAGATCATCCAACTCTATATCTACTATCATGCTCATATTATCACATAATCATGCTCAATTATATTTAAGCATAACGCCACATGTACGGGCTCCTTTGGAGTGATAAATCACTTATGCTTTAATCAACAACCACAAGTAATACAAGTAAGCACATAACAAGTCTAATATCATCTAAACGATCCAAGTAATATTACTTAAAATTAATTCACGACGTTAACCTTCAAAGTTCATTCTTTCCTTCAAGATGTTCAAAACAGCATATGTTTATTGAATTGCAATGCATATATCAGAATAGTGTTGATAAGGATTCTATGTTTTCACAAGAGGTGTCGATTAGATAATCTATGTGATCATGCCATTATCTTTATTCTAATCAATTCGAATCATGCATACGATATGCCATACTTGGTGAAAAATCTATCTCATGTTCTTAGCCTACTTTAAGGTAAACTTTATTTTTGGAAAAAATAGTATGGCTTATCCATCTTTCAAAAGTATACACATTTCAATTTATATTTAAGGAAAGTAGATATGGAAATCTACGTGATCATACTATTGTTTATACTTTAGGAAAATGAGTCGAGATTAATCTATCTATAAACACGATTATCTATATTTCAAGCAAACACATTTCTAATTATATTTAGAGTTCGAAAGTATAGGAAAATCGACATATACTTAGAGTGTAGGAGGTATAGGAAAATCCTACCTTGATCCGAAACTAGTCGGGGCCGAATAAGCTAATTGGAAATCCTACGGGCAGTGAAGCTCTCGAATCTGGACCGAACTTTGGACGGCAGTAACTCGATCAATATTTGGCTGAATACGATCGTTCTTGAGTTGAAATCGAAGCTCTAGAAGTGCTCTACAACTTTTGTGAAGGAAGTTGATCCTAGAAACTGGTTTAGGTAGGAGGAATATGGTGATAAAGGAATGGACAGTTTGCTGTCTGGAATCTGGAAATCCGAATTTTGACCGAACTTCGGATGCCAATATCTTTGTCGTTTCTTGACCGATTAGGGTGGTTCTTGGGTCTAACTTGAAGAGCTCAAAGTGCTCTACAACTTTCCCGGAGGAAGTTTATCCTAGAAACCACTTTAGGTAGGAAAGAGAATGAGGTTTTGTGGAGGGCAGTGGGCTGCCTGGAAAAAACAGAAATGGTTTCTAGAGAGAAGTTGGAGCAATGCTTGAAGGTGTGAGTTCAAGGCATGAATGGCTTGCTATTTATAGGCCAAGGGCTCTCTCTCTCTCTCTCTCCCTCTCTCCCTCATCCGAAATCTCTCTCTCTCTCTCCTATCTTTGATTTTTTTCTTATTTAAACACAAGAAAGACTAGATTTTGTACCTTGGGAAGATTTGATGGTACTTGGATGGTGTGAGGTGTTGGCCAAAGGACCATGACTAGGCTTAGGAGTACATTTGCACACATCACTCACTCTCTCCCCCTCTCATCTGAAATCTCTCTCTCCCTCTCTTTCTCTCTCTCTCTCTCCATGGTACAATGTACATAAGTACATAGGTGGAAGATTACAAGGATTTTTCTTGTTCTTTCTAGGACAAGTGTAGGTGATTCTAAGGGCTTCCTAGTCTAGTCTAGTACTTGAAAGAGTAAGAAATGGTGATATGGTTGTCCTTAGATATACAAGAGCAAGAAAGACTAGATTTTTTTGTACTAGGATTGTGTGAGGTGTTGGCCAAAGGACCATGACTAGGCCTAAGAGTACACTTGCACACACATCACACTCTTTCTCCCTCTCCCAAATCCGGCCATCTCTCTCTCTCTCTCTCTCCCTCTTTCACTCTTTCGGCCTCTCTCTCCTTTCTCTCTCTCTCTCTCTCTCTCTCTCCTCTTAGTCTAATGGACACCTAAGCATGAAAGGACTAGGGTTTGGTGGTTGACTTAGAAAGAGTAAGGGATTGTGGTGTAAGGTTGTAAGAGATTTTGGTAAGGAAGTCTAGTATTTTTAGTCCACCTCATGTCCTTCGCATCTCTCCTCTTTCATTAGTACATGTATTTAAGTATATATATAGTAAGATTTGAAAGAAGACAATCCAAGAGTACATCATCCTTCCTTCTCTCTCCTATCTCTCTCTCTCTCTCTCTCTCTCCCTCTCTCTCTCACTCGGCCTTTCTTCTCTCTCTCCTCTCTCGGATTCTCTCTCTCTCTCCCTCTCCCTCTCTCTCTTGGTACAAAGTACATATATATATATATATATATGTATAAGGATGAAAGGACAAAGGTTGATAGATTGACTAAGGAAGAGTAAGGATTTGGTTGTAAGGTTGTAAGACAATCTAGTACCTCATATCTATCTTATGTCATCCCATCTCTCTTCTTCCATAAGTACATGTACTTATATAGATATAGAACTAGGGTTTGGTGGAAGGAAAGATCAAGAAGTACAAGCATATCTATCTCTCTCTCTCCCTCTCGGCTCTCTCTCTCCTCTCTCCCTCTCTCGGCTCTCTCTCCTCCTCCTCCCTTGTACTATCTATATATATATATATAAGTATATATAATCCTAAGATCATATAAGTACATAAGTACTAATAAACTAATAGGATATGGAAGTACAAAGGAAATAATAAACTAAGGGGGTTTTGGAAGAATAAGGATTTACCTATTAAACAATTTAATATAACACATGTGTTCTTTCTTAATATTAAATAGGAATAGGTGTACTAGTGTCCTATTATAATATTTAGGCATGTACTAGGTAGATATCTAGTCAAAATTCTATATTAAACTAATCCAATTTGACACATGTACTACTATAATATAAGGTACTTAGAGAATCCTAGGGTATTAAAATACTAGGTACCATTCTAATTCTTTAATTAGGGAATCCCATGGGAAATCTAGGTAGTGAATTAACTAATATATCTTAGTACTAGTCTATTATCCAATGGGTAATAATTCTACTAACAACTATGGACCAATGGACAAAGGTCAACGGTTGACTTTCGGTCAAAGGGTTCTACTTAAGGTTCAAGAGGTTCTAATGGTTCGAATGGCTCGAGGAAGGTCAATGATTAAATTAGATTATCTCCAAGGATTAGGTTAGAAGCTAACTAGGCTCGCTAAGTAGGATTTCTAGTCGAGACATATTCTAGGCTTAAGCTCGATGATTAGGAGAATAGTCCTACACACTTGTCTTTAGAAAATGATCTTATTGCTCGGAGTGAAGAAATCTAGTTTTTACAAGTCTAGAATTTAGTAACGACGGATTTTTGGATATTAGCAAGGAATTTTAAAAGAAGTCTAAGTAATTAAAATAAAATTCAAATTTTTAACGAAATTTTTACTGACCAAAAATCAGGGTCGTTACAGACAAGGTTCACCTTCTATATTCTCGGACGCATCCTCTGCTAACTAAGCATTAGCCAAGGACGAAATTACGTTGGCGTCGAGAACTTTCGCATTCCCAAGTTCAATGCACAGAGACTTGGTGAGTACCAAAGGCTTTAGGGTGCCAAAGATCTCGGAGGAGTAGATCTAGATTTTGACAGCGGGCTAAATAACTGTTATAGAAGGTGGCTAAGAGTAAAAGTCAGAGCAAGACAAAATATTGACTGACTTCAAAGTAGACTTCACTGTTCTTAGAATAAGCTATGAGCCTTTAGGCCTCGCAAATATTTTGTTCTATTTTTCATGCTTTAAAATGTTTTAAGGCTTTATGCTCAGCTTGTGTAATAGAAATAGTAGTTTGCAATAAAATTGAAGGACGAAGGGTTTCCCCCTTCTGATTCTCCAATGAAGCTTGTCTTCTTCTCGACCTTCCTTATTCTTTGATATGCACCGAAAAGTCAACCATGGATCAAGTTAATAGATTGAGACTGAACCTCGAGGAGAGGTTGCCTACGTATCCCTTTTCAAGGAATCAGGTCAAAACGTCGTTCGGGCCAAGGTTCGCTCGAGTATTTGAACTCACTTTTCGACGCTCTAAGTTTTGCCTAGTACCGCCTTTTTAAGTTTTCGGTCTAGCGAATTTTCGACTATTGCCTATTAATTTTTGCCTAGACCGCCTCCTTAGGTTTTCGGTCTAGCAAGCTACTCTAACTTTTGCTTGAAATCGCCCACCCTTGTGGTTTTTGGTCCAACGAGTATCTCTCAGGGACAGTAACGTTTGAGTTGATCCAGGTTGACTAAGGTAGAGAATTCATTGCCGTCGAGTCCGATGATCTTGGCCGCACTCACAGATAGGATGGTTTTGATACTGTAAGGCCCAAAACGCTTTGGTCGAAACTTCCCGCGAGGATCAACCACCGGAGCACGGATCTCCTTTGTAACCATATCCCCCTCTGCAAGTCCCTAGACTTCACTTTCTTGTTGAATGCACGAGCAATTCGTCGTTGATACCCTTGAACATGATACAAGGCGTGGAGCCGTCTCTCGTCAAAAAGCATTAGTTTGATAAACCTCCCACTCAGCCACTCAGATTTCATGAGACCACATTTTGCCATGACCCTCAGCGATAGTACCTCAAGCTCGATGGGGAGTACTGCTTCCATCCCGTAGACTAGGGAATAAGGAGTTGCTCCGGTTGAAGTTTGGATCGACGTTCGATACCCCCAAAGTGCTAGAGGTAGTTGCTCGTGCTAGTCCCTTGCGGACTCAGTGGTTTTCCTATAGATCACCTTGACGTTCTTGTTTGCTACCTCGACTGCCCCATTTGTTTGTGGACGATTGATCATTGAATGATGTATTTGAATCTTAAACTTGTCAAAGAGTTCCAAAACCCTACCTTTGAAATGACTCCCATTATCTGACACAAATGCCTGTGGGACACCGTATCGATAGATGATGTTCTTTGGAATGAATTGAGCGACTTGAACCGTCGTCAAGGTTTTGTAAGATTCTGCTTCCACCCACTTGGTGAAGTAGTCTATTGCCACTAGGATGAACTTGTGGCCATTAGAAGTGGACGGTCTGACCATACTGAAGACATTGATGCCCCAAACAGAGAAAGGCCAAGGCGAAGTCATGCCATACAAATCAAATGGAAGAAGATGCATGAGATTGACATGGATTTGACACTTGTGACACTGCCGTACATAGTCAATGCATTGCAATTCCATCGTAGACCAGTAGTAGCCTTGCCTTAGGATCTTCCTAGCTAGCATGACACCACTCATGTGAGGACCACGGACTCCTTCGTGAATCTCCTCCATTATTCTCGTCGCCTCAGCGCCATTGACACATAGCTTGTGCATTCCATTGTGAGACATTCGATACAGCTTCCCTCCACATATGATATATTGGGCGGCCAATCTCCGCAGAGCAATTCAATCCTTCTTAGTGACTTCGGTCGGATACTCTTCATGTTCCACGAAATTCCATATGTCATGATACCAGGGTAGGCTATCTTTGACATCATCGATGGCGTTGACATACTCGTATGCAGGCAAGTCCCTCTGTTCGATCACGATTGGCCGTAACTTGATACCTATCAAAAGCTCGATCATTGAAGCTAAAGTTGCCATGGCATCGGTGAACTGATTCTTCAAACGCGGAATGTGGGTGAAGGTCACCTTGTTGAAATGAGGAATCAGTTCTTCCAAATCTTGATGATATATGGCTTCAGCTTTTCCTTGCGGACTTTCCAGTCCTCATTAGCTTGAGAGACTACTAGATTGGAGTATCCAATGACCTCGAGCTTTTCGACACCAAGTGCAAGAGCAGCCTCCATGCCAACACTGCAGGCCTCATATTCAGCTTGATTATTCATGACTTCGAAGTTTAACTTGAAAGCAAGCAAAATATAAGAACCACCAGGCGTAATCAGCAACACCCTAATCCCAAATCCTTTCTGGTTGGTAGCCCCATCGAAATAGAGCGTCCAAACCTATCCGACGGTTGCGTCTTCGGTTGTTTAGAGGAGGAGGATCATGGGCTTGCTCGGTGTATAGCTCAAGAACAGGAAAAGGACGTTGAGTATAGACCTCAGCTCATAAGCTGATACCACCAGTGTATGTCGGGGTATACTCGAGAAGGATGTGAGCAGCTTGGCCCAGACTAGCACCGATCACACTGGGAATGTCGTCGTAGTCAAGAGCTTGGCGGATATCGAGCTGGTGGACTAAGGAGTTGATGGTGCGATGGTTGTCATTTTTGTTGGAAGCTGCACGGGTAACCAGAATGGAAAAATACGTGAGTAAACTGTATGAGTATAGTACGAAGAAATAACAAAAGTTGCACGGGAATTGGCAAGGAGGGACTCACGTGGGTGGCCGAAGGCGTGAGGTATGTGCAGCCTGGTTGGTCGGCCTTCCTCGTCCCTCTCGTCCTAGTTACCAGTAACAATGAGGAAGTCATCATTATACCCCTGAGCAGAGTCAAGTGTTGGCCTTGAGGTAGTAAGAGCCCTCATCCCTGGTTGGGACAATGCTATACATGTGCTGAATATCCCAAAACCCTAGGTTTGTGCCCAAAACTCAGTTTAGGACAACGATGCCCATAACAAGATGAAAGAAATTGATTGTACACTGGATGGGGGGGGGGGGGGGGGGGTTGTGATACGGTACATATTTAGGGTTTGGGTGAGTAAAGGATGGAAGGGAAGACAAACTCCCCTTTCGACTATGGACATAATAGAGACGCGAAGGACTTGGTTGTCGTTACGATTGCTATCAGCATCTATTAGGGCGAGTTCTAGGTGGATGTCGTCAGGGATGCCGTAGTGTTCCCAGAACATCCGCATCCTCTCAGGGGTGTCACAGACCCGAAAAAAGATTTGGACAGCCCTTCGACTTATCCTATATAGGACATGGACTTTTCTCTGTGAAGTACGAAAGCAAGTCCTGCAACCACAGGTTATATTCCTACCAGATTAGCAGCCCGTGTTTAGGTGGCCACAAAGGCCTTCCTTCTGGCAGAGCCTTCTATTCTAAAATGGCCAGTCCTAATCACCATTGTTTGGGGGATTTGAGTGTAAATGGGAAAAGAAAACCTAGAAAAGTTGAAAAGAAGCCTAAAAAAGACGAACGAAAATTAGAAAAAGGACTCACTCGAAGGAAATGTGGTCTAGTGTTGATTTTCCAACGAAGAACGGAGAAGTTGGACTTGAGAGTGACAGGTTGAAGTCACTTAGGAGGGGGATGAACAGCAACAATGGCGGAGAAAAAGTTTTTCGTCTGAATATAGAGTGAGAAAGAACAAGCAGAAGTAGGTTTGAAATGATTATAACCCCCAAAAAGTAGGGTGACGTATCGAGTACGTCGCCCAAAGGACGCCATTTGGGCTGAAATCAGAAAAGGGAGCATCACTTTGCATTAAATGCGAAGGAGGTGTGACTTGCCATGTGGCACGGGGGGGAATCTTTTCTGACTCTACGCGTACGATTGAGTCCAAAAGTTGGAAAAAATGAAGGCATTTGAAAACATGCCCGACCAAAGTTGCCACCAAAAAAGAGATTTTACCCATTGCTCGCTGCCAAGCAACAATAACGAGCAAAGCTGGGGAGCAATTGTAATGGGATTTTCCCCGAGCAAGAGGAAATACACTAGAACACGTGCGGAACAAGATACCACGCAGGGGTGCACCACAGAAGATAATAACCGACCATGTGATAAGCACGGGAGCACCACGAAAGGAGCATCCGAGGTAGTGTACATGGTAGTGCGGCAGCACCGCGTGACGGTGCGTAAGGCCGAGCAAGGGTATCGATGGACAATAGTGAGCAAACGGTGCTCAACATGATTGCGAAGCAAAGGGTACGATCACATAGTATTGGCCTGAGCTATGCTGACCACGAGATGGGCGGCTGGATTGCTCCGGAGTGTTCTGGAATAAGTCCCTTACATGATAAGGATGGGTCCCGCATATAAGGGAATAATATATATTCTACCATGAAGGGTAGAGATAAGAGTTACTATATGGAACGATTTCCATATGAGTGGAGTTTCATAACGAAAGTAGGACTTCGACTCATTGGAGTAAAGAGTCCCGGAAAGACTAGGTTTTCCTATTCGGGATAGAAAACCTAGGGCAACGAGGATACTTGGAAAGCAAGTCATGCGAGATCTATAAATATGAGATAAGCCTAATGAGAAAAGGTACACTTTGAGCTATAATTTTACTTACTGTCTTTCTTACAAATTTAGGGTTTAGTACGAACAAACTTAGGCATCGGAGGGCCTTTGCCGACGAGAGGCGGAGGTGCGTTCACTGTTTTTGTGTTGTAGGTTTTAGGGATCCGACGAGGCTGTCACGTGTGTGAGGATCTCAAAGAGTGTAGTTCCATATAAAGTGCATTTTTCCCTTTACACTCAATGCTAGGACTAACTTCTCAAGGGGCAAAATCTTGTTTCTGCATCTTGCAACGTCTTGCTCACGTAATACACAGGGATTTGTTTGGGTCCCTTGTTCCTCAATTAAACTGCCCTCACTGCATGCTTAGAAACGGCTAAGTACAAAATCAAAGGCTCACTTGGCTCTGGGGTGGATAGGAGCGGTGCCGCAGCCAAGTACTTCTTTAAGTCCTCAAAAGCCTGTTCGCATTCTGCTCCCCATTCATACTCTTCTCTTTTCCTTAGTAACTGGAAAAAGGGCTTGCACTTATCACTTGACTTGCTGATAAACCTATTTAAGGTTGTTGTTAGCCTGCCATCCCTGTCAATCTCTGGACCTCTGGACCGTGTGATGCGATAGTCACTTGGTTTGCCCGAGTTCTAGGTCCCAGGGCCACTTTCGCCCCGTGCTTTGCACACAGGCGAGTTCACGCTGATTGAGCTGCAGGAGTTCACGACGCCGACTACTGACCACTTGCACTTCTTGAGGCCTAGTCACCACTACGGCGTTTACTAGAGGCAGTACTTGGCAAGGCCATTGAGGGTGATGGACTTTGGACAGGCGTTGGGCAAGGCCCTTAAGGCTTGAAGAGGAGAGGCGTACAACAGTCGCGAGATAGAAGGGGGAGCCTACTCGTCCTAGACAGAGGAGAGGTGGTGTGGTGAAAGGTGGACCTCCCTAGCTTTCTTGGACGGTGGACATAAATGACGCATATGGAGAGCGTGCCATAGTCCAGCTTACCCCGGCTAGGGCAGAGCCTGAGCTGATGACCGGTCCAATAAGATATAGCTTGCATTCGTACTATTCAATTCCTTCAATTCCTTTGCACAGTACTTGAACTATATTTTGATTCCCAAAATGTATTTTAGGTGCTAGTGGAGTGGGCAAGAGAGGCTGTGCACTTGATGCTTGCAATGGAGAACGAGATACGGAAGGCGCCGAGCGGCCTTCCCTTGCAGTTGCACTACCCCAGAGCTCCAGCTCCAGCTCCTACACCAGACTTGATGAGACCTTAGGTATATTCCCCAAAACCTTGTTCATTTCTTGCTTGCGATACTAGGTAGGCCAGCTTTCAATACTTGATATGATTGATAGACTTGCTTTCGACACTTGATAGTTAGTTCCTAATTCCAACATTTGATATGCTTGATAGACTTAATTTGATAGATATTTCCCGCTTTCAACATTTGATATATACAATAAGCACAGTGTATACTAAATGAATGTAAAAATTGACAATGCAGGTGTAGAGTAGGGCGGCTCCAAGGAGGAAGACGACATGGACGCCGCCTCTTCACCTCCAACTCCATTGTAACGACCCTGATTTTTGGTAAATAAAAATTTCGTTAAATATTTGAATTTTATTTTAACTACTTGGGTTCCATTTAAAATTTCTTTTTTAAAAACCCAAAAATCAATCGTTATTAATTCTAGACTTATAAAAAATAGTTTTCTTCATATAAAATTATTTGGTCATCTTCTAAAGACAAGTATGCTTATAAAAGCACTTGTATATTTTTCCTAGTATTTGAAATAAGGTCTTTCTTGGCTAGAAATCCTACCGGGCAAGTAGAATTAGATTCCAACTAGTTGGCAAACCAAATCACTTGGATTCCAAGTCTAGGATGCCTTAACCTTAGATGGACCGTTTGAACCTTTTGGCCTTTATCCATTGGACGATAAATGCTAGGGAAATCTTTATCCCTTGGGCAATAGAAGTTAGTCTTGACAATGAAAGCCTAGGTTTGACAAGACAAGTCACTTAAAAATCCTTGAACCATAGGAAGCTATCATTTTGCTTCCAAAAGAAACAAACCTAGCCTTACCATGTATGCACACCTAGTATAATCATGCCTAATTGTCTAAGTACACTTTCTAGAAAATTCATTATCCTTTGGTCAAGAATTGCTGGGGAAATTTTTACCCCTTGGGTAATAAAAGTTAGTCATGCCAAGAATACCCAAGCTTGATTAGACTAGTCAAAACAAAATCTCATCATTTGCTTCCAAAAGTAGAACACATGGCCTAAGGTAATCATCACCTTTTAAAGCAAGTTACTTTCTAGGAAAGTTACTTTTAGAAAGTTACTTTTTACCTTTAATCATTTTACCTTTTTGCCTTTTCCTTGTTCTTTCTATATATAGACCTAACCAAGTAGGAGAGAGAGAGAGAGAGAGAGAGAGAGGGAGAGAGAGAGAGCCGTGAGGGAGAGAGAGAGAGAGAGGCCGAGAGAGAGAGAAAGGGAAGAGAGTGAGTGTGTGCTTGTGTTGGCCACTCATGCAAGGAAGATCTCACTTTAGCCAACCAAAGTACAAACCTTTTATGACTTCTCTTGCTCTTTTTAAAAGACAACCAAATCTAGCTTACCAAAGTACCAACTAGCCTTGCCACTTGTCCCTCCTTTTGTGACTAACCTCCCATGATAACCTAGAACCTAACCTAAAATTGGAAGCCATGCTTGACATGCTTTAAGCATGATTTGACAAGGCAATGAGAAAGAGAGAGGGAGAGAATCGGCCAAGGAGGGGGAGAGAGAGAGAGAGTGAGCCGAGAGTGAGAGAGGAGGGAGGAGCATTCTTGTACTTTTGCTTTTGGTTCTTACACAAGCTACCTAATAGCCTTAAGCCTAAACCCTATTTGCCAACCCATCTTCTAGCCAACTTTAAACATGGGAAGACTACTCCTAGACCTAGTTATCATTTCCCTTTGCTTGCAAGACTTACCAACCTAGGTTATAATCACCTAGAATAGCCTTAAAAGCCTTAGAAAATCTCCATGATCACACCTAGGATGAATTGACAAGGCTTGGGCTTGTTTAAAGGTATGATTGGACAATACAATGGAGCAAAAAGATGAGAGAGAGAGAGAGAGAGGGCTGGCTGAATTTTTGAGGGGAGGGTGAGGTGTGTGCTTGAGTGTTGTACACTCCATCAACCTACAAACTTAGCCTTAAGCCTATTACTTACTTTCCAACCCATTTCTAGTCTTCCAAAGTACAACCTAGCCTTGCAAGCCAACCCATTCTAGGACAAGACTAGACCAAAACCCTTCATGAGAACCTAGTTCATTAGCCTTAAGCCTAAAAAGATTGGACAAGACAAATCATGGAAAGCTTGGCATGCTTTCAAGCTTGATTGGACAACACATTGGAGCAAATCCATGGGGAGGAGAGAGAGAGAGATTTCGGCCAAGAGAGGAGGAAGAGAAGCTCATTCTTTTGCTATAAATAGGACCTTTTCCCAAGCATTCAACTCACACCTTCACCTTCTTGCTCCAACTTCTCTCTAGAAACCATTTCTGTTTTTCCAGACAGCTTACTGCCCTTCACAAAACCCCAATTTTCTCCTACTTAAAGTAGTCCTTAGAACCAACTTCCTCTGAGAAAGTCTTAGAACGCTTTGAGAGCTTCAAGTTAGACCCAAGAACCACCCTAATCGGTCAAGAAACGACAAAGATATTGGCATCCGAAGTTCAGTCAAAATTCGGTTTTCCAGATTCCAGACAGCAAGCTGTCCCTTCCTTTATCACCATATTTCTCCTACCTAAAGTAGTTTCTAGGATCAACTTCCTTCACAAAAGTGGTAGAGCACTTATAGAGCTTCGATGTCAACTCAAGAACGATCGTATTCGGCCAAATATTGACCAAGTTACTGCAATCCAAAGTTTGGTCCAGATTTAAGAGTTTCACCGCTCGTAGGAGTTTCCAACTAGCTTATTCGGTCCCAACTAGTTTCGGATCAAGGTAGACTTCTCTTATACCTTTTAACTCTAAGTATAGCGTATGTTATGCGTATGATGTTAAACAAATGTAGATTTTCTATATCTACTTTCCCTATGTATATGTAGAATATTCTCATACACTTTAATCCTAAGTATACGTAGAGTTTTCCCGCACTTAATATCTTGAAGAATATCGTATGATTCTTGCATGTTGTTTGATGTTGAAATACATACGAACTTGAAAAGTGTTTTACTAAAGAATTGAAAAGGAAGGGGAGTATGTTGTATATCCCGACTTTATTTTTCGGAAAAACATATGCTGTTTTGAACTTCCTTAAAAGAAAGAAAGAACAACTTTTGAAAGATAAAGCTTACCGCTTACTTAGAAGTATCTGTATTTTGATCATAAGGATGGTGATGAGCTTAATTGTATGATTGCTTGCATTACATGTTGTGTGATGAAGCATAAGTGGTTTTCCACTCCAAAGGTGCCCGTCCATGTGGCACTATGCTTTAGTTTGTGTGTTAAATGTTCGAATGTGATTAGAATGAGCATGCTAAGTAATATAGAGTTGAATGATCTTGTTAGTTTAATTCCAAGAAGTCAAAACATACTGCCGCGGAGTCTATGCATGAATACGAGACACAAAAACGAGAAAGTAGAAACATGACACCTAGGGTGTGTTAAACAAGGTGTGTTTTAAAACCGCAATGTGGCCGGACTTGCCCATTGTGTGGTGTGTGTGCGTGCGCAAAATATTTTTGAAATTACATAATGACCAATGTGGGAATCATTATGTAAGTGTGTGTGCCAATGGGAGCCCGGTGTAGCGGAACCATTGTGAGGATACTCGGGAACCCGGAACGGCGGAACCGAGGTTGGGTGTGTGGCTTGGTTATTTGCGGAGAGGAGCCAATGCAAATGTGTGCCAATGGGAACCCGGTGTGGCGGAACCATTGTGAGGATACTCGGGAACCCGGAACGGCGGAACCGAGGTTGGGTGTGTTTTAAACCCTCGGGTGGCCAAACGTGGCAGCTCATTGTGTGGATAGATTTTGAAAGCAGCAAAGTGGCCGGACTTGCCCATTGTGCGGTGTTTGGTAGCCATTGCGTGTGTGTCACCAATGAAGCCATTGTGTGTGTCATCGGTGACACAATTTATCTATACACTCAATAGGGACCTGGCGTGGAAACCCTTGTGTGGATTTTGAAAACCGCAATGTGGCCGGACTTGCCCATTGTGTGGTGCGTGTTAAAATGTGATTTTCGAAATGTTGATTTGGAAATAAAAAGTGAAATGGCGACACGGTCTACGAAACGCTGCGTAGGAGAAACTCTGATATCACAGACACCAACGATAGTTAATAGAGAATGTGGATGTGTCATTGTTGATAGTTGAATAAGCATATACTGCGTAGATATCGTTATAACTTGTTTTGTGTAAGTTACTACATAGATATTGTTATCTGTATGACTTGTTTTGTGTAATTTATGGGTTATCGGGTATAGGATTATTCTGCTGAGCTCTCGTAGCTCACGGTGTTACCTCTGGTGACCCTAACATATTATATCGGTGGCGAAGCTGGTATAATGTGTCAGACTTTGTAGATGATCAAGGGAAGCTATACACCTTGGAAGCCCTTGGAGCAGAAGAGCTGGCTAGGATGGAGAAGCAGGCGGAGCTGTAGTTAGGAACCCTAGATTTCCTTCCCTTTATGTAATGAAGGCACTCTGATGGAGATTTTGATGTAATACTGAGCCAGACTCCCTTTGATTATTCAATAAAATTGCCCTTTTAACGTACCCAAAATTGGGGGCGTTACAGAGTACCTCTGCCACTCCAGCCATAGCCTAGAGACGCATGAGTAATACACGACCAGTAGCTAGAGGTGTGCAGAGAGCGCAACTCATGTCGAGGAGACATAGGAGACCTACTAGAGGAAGCTGTGAGATAGATCGGGCCAGAGTGAGCCGACTCAGAAGAAAAGGAAGATAGCAAAGCCTGAGATTTTTGAGGAGGAGAGCAAGGGCGAGGAGGACGAGGGGCGCTTGTCTACCAGCAACGGCTCCAACGACTCCGCCTCGGACCCTGTGTACAAGATTGACCCGAGAGAGCCACACGACGACGATGGCGAGGAGGAGGAGGAGGATGATGAGGACAAGTTCGATGACTGAGGACTACCACTGAGCCTCCTTACTTAATTGTCTTTTTGCTTTTCCTTGAGATTCGGGCCTGCGCGCCCACATAGATAGACTTTTGAGCGGGCCACCGTGCCCTGGTTGACATAAGTAGTAGTAGTGTTGGGCTTGCGCGCCCTTTTGACTCTTGGACGGATGTGCCCCGTAGATATGCTTTTGCTTTGGGCCAGTGTGCTTCGTTGTTCATGATATTCCACTGTTGTTCTATGGATACTGTTAGTAGTAGTATATAAAAGTTGCATTTTCCGGTTTATTGATTCTCTTTGAAAATTGATAAAAGAAAATATAAACCAACCACTAATATCCAACTTGCATTGACAAATGAATTTAGTTGACTAACAGATGCATTTACATGTATAGACTTGCCTAGCTGAAATGAAAAAGGAAGAAGAGTCCCAGGATACGACACGAACTCTTAGACACACGGAAAATAATGAAATTTTGGGCATTCATAGGCCCAAACTCAAAATATCCCTAGACAGGTGAAACTGACACTTGTTTTAGGTCAAATAGATGTACAACGACCTGTACAAATCACAAAACATAGAAAAGTATCCCGAAATGACAAATAGACTGAAAAACTTGAAAAATATTGCAAAAACGGACATAAGACGCAAAAAATGACTCATAAAAGTCCCAGACTGAAATCGACACACCGGCACAGTCACATTAGGTCCATATGACTTGTACAATATGAAAAACTTGGCAAAAGTCCCTAAAATGAATTTTGAGCCATCAAAACCTTGATTTGAACTTGAAATATGCCCCCGGGGGTCCAAAATCTTTGTTAAGTGTGACATTCTAGATCAGATACTTCGACACAGTCTCATATACCCTTTGTGACTTGTTTGAACTAATAGAAGTGCAAAACTGGCCTTGGAATTGAAAATGACAAGTTGGAGGCAATAGCAGACTACTACTATCTCCTGGTGGAATTGGAGTAGCACGCGCAGGTCTGGGACCAGCACGTGACACTGTGAACCCGCGCGCGCAGCTACAATTCTGCAGTAGGTGTCTTTGTTTGACAAGTCTCCTTTTGGAGGGAAATGGAGCCTTGTCACCATTTCACACGGTTTGAAGATGCCCAAGGTCAGTAAACTGGAGTGTCCATGCATGTAAGGTGGTGAGCAACCAAGGCATGGCCTTTAACTCTGGCATGCGAATTGAGGTTGATATTTTGACGTTTTTACCTTTAAATTCGACGTGCCTTGAACATTGTAATCACATTCCACTCACAAAACTCCTCTGGCATTCTCGATGGAAAACCCACTCCCAACCCTACTCGGGCCTTGGTTATCGCGATTTGTGACTGTCAATTGGGTGAACTTCCAGTCGCACAGTATTGCCTCGTTCCACTACCTTCGACTAGCTGCTCTCCGGTTCTGGGATCTCGACGTCCACATTTTTTGATTCAGTGATGACGAGATGTGTCCCATCGTCGAGGAGTTCCAAGCCTACCTCTGGAGCTTCGCGTCCAATGTGCTCGTCATTCCTCCCTATCAAGTTAGAATGCCTGCACTGCTGATGACTTTGCTCAACATTTCCAGGGGGATGGCGGATACCTTGGTCCAAGGTGGCCAAATCAACACCATGCGCCTAATTGAGATGTACAGTCTTGATGGCGACCTGGAGAAAGATGTTGTGCAGGCCCGGCGTTGTTTTGCTCTGTCGATTTATTTGCTAGCTGCCTACTTGCTAATCCCAATCGATGGACAGGCTAGCCTTCTTCTGGTGAGCGTTGCTGCTCAAATGGGGACCCGCAGGAACGTAGTACCCTTGTTCTTGCAGAGACACTAATGGGCTTGGATTTGATATGTATTGGCCAAACAGAAACGTTTAGCGGCAATCCACTTTTACTACAGGTAAACTCACTCAGCTCACCTTTTTTCAGTTTTCACACTTTTTCTTTTTACCTCGACACTCGGCTAAGGCTGCTCCTAGTTCCTTACTTGTCTTTTCGCTCAAGTCTTATGTGGCTTCTTACTTGTCTTTTCACTCATGCGGCTATGGCTTTCTGATAAGGTCGGATTGCGTGAGGCACCTCAGGCGGGCTGGAACAGATTCCTGAAGCAGATCCATCAGCAACCAATGAAGTTCCCCGAGATGGATTTGGAGGACTGGTATGAGTTTATGAACCACCTATAGTCTGATGAGGTTGTCTAGAGGTGCCCTCGGTTAGATCTGTCTGATACGGCCACACACTCTACAAGGTTTGATAGGATGGTAATTGCCGGATTAGCAAGGTTCACCTTCTATATTCCCAGATGCATCCTTCGCTAACTAAGCATTAGCCAAGGACGGAATTACGGTGGTGTCGAGAACTTTCGCATTCCCAAGTTAAATGCAAAGACACTCGGCGAGTACCAAAGGCATTAGGGTGCTAGAGATCTCGAAGGAGTAGATCCAGATTTCGACAGCAGGCTAAAGAACCATTTAGAAGGTGGCTAAGAGGAGAAGTCAGAGCAAGACAAAATATTGACTGACTTCAGAGTAGACTTCACTGTACTTAGAATAAGCTTTGAGTCGTTAGGCCTCGCAAGCATTTTGTTCTGTTTTTCATGCTTTAAAATGTTTTACGGCTTTATGCTCAGCTTGTGTAATAGAAATAGTAGTTGCAATAAAATTGAAAGACGAAGGGTTTCCCCCTTCTGATTCTCCAATGAAGCTTGTCTTGTTCTCGACATTCCTTGACCTTTGATATGCACCGAGATGTCAACCATGGATCAAGTTGATAGATTGAGACTGAACCTCGAGGAGAGGTTGCCTACATATCTCTTTTCAAGGAATCAGATCAAAATGTAGTTCGGACCAAGGTTCGCTCGAGTATTTTACCTCACTTTTCAATGCTCTAAGTTTTGCCTAGTATCGCCTTTTCAAGTTTTTGGTCTAGCGAGTTTTTGACTATTGCCTATTTATTTTTGCCTAGACCGCCTCCTTAGGTTTTCGGTCTAGCAGGCTGCACTAAGTTTTGCTTGAAACCGCCCACCGTTGTGGTTTTCGGTCCAACGAGCATCTCTCAGGGATAGTAATGTTTGAGTTGATCCAGGTTGACTAAGGTAGAGAATTCATTGCCGTCAAGATTGATGATCTTGGCCACACCCCCAGATAGGATGGTTTTGATAATGTAAGGCCCACAATGCTTCGGTCAAAACTTCCCGCGAGGATCAAACACCGAACCACGGATCTCCTTTGTAACCATGTCCCCCTCTGCAAGTCCTTAGACTTCACTTTCATGTTGAATGCACGAGCGATTCGTTGTTGATACCGTTGAACATGATACAAGGCGCGGAGCTGTCTCTCGTTAAAAAGCATCAGTTCGATATACCTCCCACTCAGCCATTCAGATTTCATGAGACCACATTCTGCCATGACCCTCAGCGATAGTACCTCATGCTCTATGGGGAGTACTGCCTCCATCCCGTAGACTAGGGAATAAGGAGTTGCTCTGGTTTAAGTTTGGATCGACGTTCGATGCCCCCAAAGTGCTAGAGGTAGTTGCTCGTGCCAGTGCCTTGCAGACTCAGTGGTTTTCTTAATGATCACCTCGACGTTCTTGTTTGCTGCCTCGACTGCCCCATTTGTATGTGGACGATAGACCGTTGAATGATATATTTGAATCTTAAACTCATCAAAGAGTTCGATAACCCTACCTTTGAAATGACTCCCATTATCTGACACAAATGCCTGTGGGACACCGTATCGATAGATGATGTTCTTTCGAATGAATTGAACGACCTGAACCGTCGTCAAGGTTTTGTATGATTATGCTTCCACCCACTTGGTGAAGTAGTCTATCACCACTAGAATGAAATTGTGGCCGTTAGAAGCGGACGGTCTGACCATACCGATGACATCGATGCCCCAAACAGAGGAAGGCCAAGAGGAAGTCAAGCCATACAAATCAGATGGAATGCATGAGATTGGCATGGATTTGACACTTGTGACACATAGTCGATGCATTGCAATTCCATAGTAGACCAGTAGTAGCCTTGCCTTAGGATCTTCCTAGCTAGCATGACACCACTCATGTGAGGACCATAGACTCCTTTGTGAATCTCCTCCATTATTCTTGTCGCCTTAGCGCCGTTGACACACAACTTGTGCATTCCACAGTGAGACCTTCGATACAGCTTCCCTCCACAGATGATGTATTGGGCGGCCAATCTCCACAGAGCAATTCTATCCTTCTTAGTGGATTCGATCGAATACTCTTCATGTTCTACGAAATTCCATATGTCATGATACCAGGGTAGGCTATCATCGACATCATCGATGGCGTTGACATACTCGTATGCAGGCAAGTCCCTCTGTTCGATCACGATTGGCCGTAACTTGACACCTATCGAAAGCTCGATCATTGAAGCTAAAGTTGCCAAGGCATCGGCAAACTGATTCTTCAAAGGCAGAATGTGGGTGAAGTCACCTTGTTGAAACGAGGAATCAGCTTTTCCTCGCGGACTTTCAAGTCCCCATTGGCTTGAGAGACTGACTACCAGATTGGAGTCTCCAATGACCTCGAGCTTTTCGACACCAAGTGCAAGAGCAGCCTCCATGCCAATGATGCAGACCTCATATTCAGCTTGATTATTCGTGACTTCGAAGTTTAACTTAAAAGCAAGCAAAATATGAGAACCACCAGGCGTAATCAGCAACACCCCAATCCCAAATCCTTTTTGGTTAGTAGCCACATCGAAATAGAGCGTCCAAACCTCTTCGACCACCATTAACACATCCTCATCAGGGAAGTTGAAATCCACTTCCTCAGGTCCATCAATTGGGTGATCACCTAAGAATTCTACTGCCCTCCTTTCATTGATTTCTTTGTGACGTATTGGAGATCGAACTCCGCTAGAAAAGGAAGCCAATGTTCTAGCTTATAAGTAAGCGCAGGTTTCTCAAATAGATATTTGAGCTAGAGGATCCATTTGTAGACACCCCAATTTGGCCTAACGATTATTTCAAGTCCCACATTAGGGACCATCCCGATGATGAATGTAGACACCCCAATTTGGCCTAACGATTATTTCAAGTCCCACCTTGGGGATCATCCCAATGATGAATGGATACAATGATTGCTGATTGACTTCTCGTGAACCTTAGGACTTTCGGTGAGTACTTTTAGCCACTTAGAGGACCCAATTCAGAGCCAAATAGCCTTTTAGACAGAAATACAGCATCCTAGGAAAATATATCTATCAACCGTAAGATCCATCCTTCGGCCACCAGATCCATCCTTCGGCCACTAGATCCATTCCTCGGCCGCCAGATCCATTCTTCGGCCACAAGATCCATTCCTCGGCCGCCAAATCCATTCTTCGGCCACCAAATCCATTCCTTGGCCGCCAAATCCATTCCTCGGTTGCCAGATCGTCTATTTTCTAGGTTCTGGAATGTTCTGTCAATCGTTTGATCCATTCACAAAACCCTAGCAGCCAAATCCCGATGCGTTCGGGCTACGTTAGAAGATTACCATTAGGAGTTTGTATCACCCTACAATTCTAATTTTAATCGCGCATTTTGATTGGTTGGAGTGAATCACCCCTATGCCTATATAAAGGGACCTTTGGGTTCCGAGGTTGGAGTGAATCACCCCTATGCCTATATAAAGGGACCTTTGGGTTCCGAAATTAACATTCAATTCCTCCATCTCATACCACGGAAACTCTGCCAATAGACTCTCTCATATCCCCTATACAAAAGCCCCAAACTCCCGAAGGCAGCCGCGATCCGATGATCCAAATCCCAAAGTTCAAACCCTAACCCTAGGGTTTTCGAGAAGCAAATCAGTCAATCATCCCTAATCCGAAGCAATCAAGCAACATAGGGATCAAGGTGGTGAGGCCCAGGGGCCTCTGATTCAATTTATTTTCTGTTTTTTACGCTTAATCGTAGCTTTCTGATTATCTTTTAGTCTTATAGTCTAATGTGAGGAAGAACATCGGCTGGGGGATCAATCCTTCGGCCGATACATCGACCCAGTCGGATTCCTCAGCTGTGAAATCCATTCATCGGCCGAGGGATCTATTTTCCTAGAATAGTTTATCTTTTCTGCTTATTTTTTATGCATACTTCAATTATTATCTTGGCTCACCTTATCTACTATTAAAGGTTAAATAACCAGATTATCTGTTTAGAATTAAATAAAGCAAATACTAATCATGTGTCGAACGATTATTGGCCAATTTCACGACTAGGCAAAGAGGGGTGCCTAACACCTTCCCTTTATTGTACTTTTGGCTCCCGTACCTGGAATCTCTATCTCTTTTCCTAGTTTTTATAAACTAGGTGGCGACTCTATTTTGATGATAACCGTTATCGTGTGGCGATGTTCCTAGCCATGGGAATATCCACGATTCTGGTTTATGAAGTGGAAAGCAATCAAGCAATGATCAATCTGTATGGCAATGGCCCGTTTGGGAGGTGTCTACAATGAATAGGATGCAGTGATTGTTGATTGACTTCTCGTAAAACCTGAGGACTTTGGTGAGTACTTTTGGCCACTTAGAGGACCCAATCCAGAGCCAAATAGCCTTTCTAGATAGAAATACAGCTTTCAAGTTGAATTGATCTACTGGCCGCTAGAACGTTCTCACGGCCCTCACTTCTTTCTTTCACACGTGGAATATGGTGTTTGAAAATCTCCCTGAGAGATCGATTCCTCGCCCGCGAGATGCATTCCTCGGCTGCTAGATCCTTCTGGCAGCCGCCAGATCGCTTCAATCCAGAATTCTAGAATGTTCTGTATTCATTTGATCCTAATGCACAAACCCTAACAGCCATTTTCTAATTCATTAGGGCTACAAAAGAGATTTCGAACAGAGATCTTGCTACCCTATAATTTCTTATTTATTCATGCTATTTGATTGGCCGGAGTAAATCACCCCATGCCTATATAAAGAGACCTTAGGGTTACGAAATAAAACATTCAATACACCCATTCAAAAGCTAATACTCTGCAGAAATCACCTCTCATACTCTTTCTACAAAAGCCCTAAACTCTCGTAGGCAGCCGCTATCCAACGATCAAACCCCCAAAGTACAAACCCTAATCCTAGGTTTTGAGAAGAGGATCAATCAATCACCCTCAATCTAAAGTAATCGTGCACCGAGGGATTAAGGCGGTGAGGCCCAAGGGCCTGTGGTTCGTTTGTATCTTTAATTTGTAGCATGCTTTAATTCTTTGATTTTCCGTTAAACTATTCGTTCTGGTGTGGGGAAAAACATCGGCTGGGACATCGTTCCCGCGGCCGGTTTATAGATCCAGTGGGATCCCACGGCCGTGACATCCATTCACCGGCTGTGGGATCCATTTACTAGGACAGTCTGTCATCTTTTGCTTATTCTGATTCATGTTCTATTTATTGCGCTCACTCACTTTACTAATTGTTTAAAGGCTAATAATCAGATTAATTGTCTAAAACTAAATAACGCAAGACTAATTGTATGTTGAACAATTATGGGCCAGTCTTACGACCAGGCGAAGATGGATGCCTAACACCTTCCCCTTATCGTACTTTTGGCTCGCGTACTCGAAATCTCTATCTGTTTTCTTAGTTTTAATAAACTAAGTGGCGACTCTTTTGTGGTAAGTTGTTATCGTGTGGAAATATTCCTAGCCATGGGAGTATCCACGATCTCAACTGTTGGAAAAGAAACAAGTGCTAGAGGATATCTATATGGTGATGCCCCTTTCGGGAGGTGTCTACAGTTTTGCCGACTCTACTGGAGACTTGAGAGCCATAACCAGAAAGTTTAACATAAAATTAACGTTTACTTTATTTAATTCTTTTATCATATGCATCGAGCGGGTAACCTCGTTGAGTTCGCCTAATATCCCGACATGTCACCGGCTATGTTAGGGGTTCCAGCAAACTTCATGGTCACTTGTACCCCCTGTGGTATATCAAAAAGGGAATCACCCGATTGCTGCCTATGATGGGCTGGCAAGAGGATTGACGTCCTTTGACAACGAAGCACCACTAAGACCACCCAAACCATACATATGGTTAGAAAGCCATAGAACTTATCAAAATAAGACACGATCCCGCAGGTTAGGAATTTACTTGCATCTCTTTAAAGTTCTTCCTCATACGTTGTATAAATTATTGTTGTTGTGGGCTACCACAGGCCCGGGTGGATCGGGGCGGCCCAAAAAATGTGTTTTGATTTGAAAAATTGAAGAGTCGCCACCTGGATTTATGGTTCGCCACCCGAGAAACCATTTTATTCGAAGAAATGACGTTTGAAATTGAAAACCAAAGATCATTTGAGTTCGGAAGCCACATTACGAGAGGGGAAGGGTTTTATGGCACCCCTCTCGCCCAATATGAGATCGGTCTCTACTTGACATTTGTGGGATTTTTATCAAAAACATTTTGTTGCATTAAACAGCTAGCAAATGTCCACAGATATATCAAATAAGGAGGTGTATGCAGGTGCTAGTGTACAATGTATAATGATGGAAAGTGGAAAACAACAGAAAATGGAGAATTGTCACTGGGATTACTCCCGAGCGTGCACTCCTAAGCGCTCAGGAGCTCTGCTGAAACTCCCTGCAAATATTGGTTAAGCTAGATGCAAAATGGTACTTGAAACAGGAATACAAAATTGATACTACACACTAATGCTCAGCAAAAGCTTTAAACAGCTAAGAACTGGTCCTAACCATTCAAACTTTACTTCCTTGCAACAAGAAATAAACCTAACTGGGCTCTGGAGGGGACCAGTGCACACCAAGTGCTCAAAAGGACATTAAAAAGAGATCACCCAAGGGAAAATGAGATTTTACTATACTGATATCACTCTAGAGCGCTCGAAACCAGTTCTGAACGCTCAAGAGTGAGCTGCACCCTAGGTTTTAGTTTGAACAGAAAGATGACAGATCTTGACATGTTGTTCTCATTCTGTTTTCTGAAGATGAGATGCTTCTGAAAAAGGATGAAAATATTTGTCTTTGAATAAAAAGTTGGAGGAAATATGTCTTTGTCTTCAGAAAGTGACTAATTACAACAACTTGTCAAAGTGAAGCCAATGTATTTTGTGAAAGAATCTCCATTTCCCCTGAATATCCACCAGAAATGTGAGAAAAAGGAGTGAAAACCAGTCCTAAGCGGTTGGGAGTGTTCCTAAGTGCTCGTGAGTGTTCCAGAGCAAGCTGAAAATTTGTTTTATGACTCTTTTGCCCTTGTTTTTACACTAAGGCCACTCAACCAAACATCCAGTATAAGGAACTGGAGTGGGCTGGGTGACCTCCCTCAGAAGGATAATAACCCTTTGATTGAAAAGTAGAAGAATTTCTACCTTCTTGAATAGAACTTTGCTTCTTGGATGGATTTTGAGAATGGAAAGTGATGGAAAAATATAAGAAATCAGAATCAGATGTAGTCCTAAATTTCCTGCATTTTTCTGATTGCTCTTGGTATTTTTTGAAAATTAGTTTTTGTGAAAGATCTTGGAAAATGAGGAAGGTGGTAATATAGCACTTTAGGAAAACAGGGGGTTAGAGAGATAGATTTCGTGGTCCTCCCCTAATGCAGCATAAAGCTGTTTATATAGGGGAGGAGAAAATAAATTTGAATTTTAAAAATTAAATAAAAAATAAAATGGAAAATATTTTAGGGGGAAAAAAACATCATCATCAGTCTTCAGCAGTACTCTGATGAGGTGTCCTGTTGAAAGACTTCAGGTTTGAATGAATATCATCATGTAATCCTGAAAAAGCTGAAAGCTCAAACATGCATTAGGCAATACAGTGGTCCTGAGCGCTTGGGACCGATCTTGAGCGCTCGAGACAATCACTCCTGAGCACTCTGAAGTGAGCTTGATCAGGGTTTTTGAAAAAAGGTAATGGGTGCTCATGACTTATTTTCAGTAAATTGTTTTTGATTTTTGAAAGTCCAAGAAGCAAAGTTCAAATTTAACCGAGGCTTGTATTAATCCAAGTTCATCATCAAGGGGCCATGAAGCCATAGATTAAGGAATTTCAAGAGGTCCAAATTAGGATGTCTACAGTTGTAACATTTCTTTCTATGCAGAGGGGTTGGGATTTTTGGCCCAAATCCTAACCCTATACAGTCAAGTACTAACTTGGAGGTATTCTATTTTAAGCAGACACGATAGGTAGGGCAAAGAAGCAACCACAGCCAGTTGTATACTCTTATAACACCCGAAGCTACGCCAAACAAAGGTCTCTGCAACCATCCCGTCTATCATCTCCTCTCTCAGAACACCCTCACCGCAACGATCCCAATAACTTCCTGGATCTTCGCGATCATCCTCTCAGTAAACACGATTGTCTACCGACCCCCAAGGTTCACCAAGTCCGATTTCAAAGATGTCCGATACCGACGCCATCATTGCTGAGCTCAAAGCTCAAATTGCTAATTTACAAGTTGAGAAAGCAGCAAGAGAAGCTAAGGATGAAGAGGAAGAAGATGAGAATCCTCATAAAATAGTGGCGGTAGAAAATCCCGAGTTGGCCAAGCAAGTTAAAGAAATTAAGCATACTCTGGCCCGTTCACAAGGGGTCCAAATTCTAGATTTTGAAAGACTTTGCCTCTTCCCGGACTCTCAACTGTCTGAGAAGTTCAAGATGCCTAACATTGACAAGTTCAATGGGACTGTCAATCTTACCAGTCATGTCCGCCATGTTATCAATACTTTGAAACCCATGGGCCTGAACGATGAGCTCATTGCTCAACTTTTCCAGAGGACTCTCACAGGCACTGCTCTCAATTGGTTCCTCACCTTGGAATTTGTGCATTATCAAACTTGGCCACAGATTGCCAACACTTTCGTTAAGCAACATGCGTATAATGTCCAGATTGAGTTAACCACCCAAGATTTGGAGATGACCAAACAGGAATCAAACGAGGACTTTGCTACTTTTGTGGCTAGATGGAGAGAAAAGGCCGTAAAGATGAAGAACCGTCCTTCTGAGGAGGATCAAGTGAGGATAGTTGTTAAGAATTTGCAACCCAAGTATGTCAGGCATATTTACACCCAGGCTATCACTGATTTCAAACGCCTGCATGCTATTGGGTTACAAATTGAGGAAGGAATCAAATTGGGACTCATCGGGAAGGAAGAAACTCCTCCACCCAAGAAAAGTTTCCCCACCCGTACCTCCATGCCTCAGTAAACACCCTCAACCGAGCCCTGCCACAAGATCCTTTCCAAGCTAGCTCCTCCCGAAATCTGAACCGCCCTCGCCGTAACTTCGACCCTCTCTATATGACTTTGTCCCAAGCCTTGACCATTTTGAGCTGCCAAGGGCATCTCAAGCCCTTGAACAACCCACTTCCTCAACCACCATATGGCCCAAGCCATGATCCTAACAAATAGTGTGCTTACCACCAATACCTTGGGCACGAGACGGACCGTTGCATGCGTCTCCGCTATGATAACCAAGACCTCATTGACAGTCGAGCCATAAAACCTCCAAAACCTAATGTGCAAGCCAACCCACTCCCTGCTCATAATGCTGAACCACCACCCCGAAATATCAATCTTATAAGCTTATCCCACATCCTCCACATGTAACCCAAGCCTATACATTATCCCGAGTACCCAAGCCAAGCCAACCTTGACCTTCCTTGAGGAGAATGGGTGTCTGCGCAATCGATGATGGAGATTGGTGGTTGGAAATGTGTGAAGCCCTCCCAAGTGAATGGGAGACTAAAGGAATTGAGCTTGCTGACCCATGGGGCGCCCAAGAAGAGGAAATAGGTCATCTTACCCGAAGTGGAAGAGTATACAAGCCTCTTAAGCTTAGTGGAGAAAGTTCGGCCACCAATCAAACGATGGAAGAAGAAGAGGAAAGTTGAGAAGAACTTGAAGAAAATAGAGTGTTAAGGCAGTTGAAAAAGATCCAGGCTGATATCTCTATCTGGGGATTGCTCATGTCTTCCTATGAGCGTCGTAACTCCTTTTTCAAAACTTTGTAAAAGCAAAAGTCCACATCGATATCACTCCTGAGGAGGCAGATCTGCCTCCCGAAAGCCTTGCACACAACAAACCTCTGTACATCTCTCTGAAGTATCTCACTAAGTGGATCCCGCTGGTTCTAAAAGATAATGGGTCCGCTTTAAATGTATGCCCTCAAAGAACCCTCAATAAGTTAGGAGTTAAGGCTGATGAGATATGCCCATCAAGCCAAGGGGTGAGAGGGTATGACAATTCCAAAAGGAATGTGATTAGGTGTGTTACCCTACCTTTGGAAGTAGAAAAGATCAAGAGAGATGTGGAATTCCATGTAATGGACATACCGGCCACCTTCAACCTCTTGCTGGGAAGGCCCCGGCTGCATGACATTGGGAAGGGTGGGGGGGGGGGGGGGTACCCACTCTACATCAAAAGGTCAACTTGGCAGCAGATGGGAGGATCGTGACCATTCTAAGGGACTCGTCTATTCGAACTCATTCCGATACTCCTGTACAAGAGGTTGGGCCGAAGCGAAGAAAACTTTTCATACTGGGTTTAGCCTTGATGAGGCAATTGCCGTGTAAGCTTTGATGGTTGAGAGGAATTTCTGTGTAAGTACTCCTGCCATACGAATGATGAAGAAGCAGAATTACTTTCCTGGATTGGGTTTAGGAAGGAGATCACAAGACATTCCACAAATGGTTGATTTCCCACATAATCAATATGTCTTTGGTCTTGGCTACACCCCGACGGAGGTTGAAGAGGAAAAGAATAGGAAAGAAAGCATGGAAAAGGCTAGGGCAAGAGGACGCATAGTTAAGGAAAGAAATTCGTAATCCTGAAAACACTCAATGTCTGGTTTGTAAGAGAAAGGGGAGCATTTCCTGTTTTATGGTTTCACAGAAACATGGGAGGACGAAACCACCAAGCAAAGGCATCCTAGGATGTAAATCTTGTTTGATCAAGAATGGACTGACAGTGACATAGAAGAAGAACCAACCAACTTACCTCCCATCCCCAAAGACTGGATTCAGGTGCTAGACCTAAAGATTCTCTTTGGCAAAGAAGAGGGTGAAGAAGACTATAAAACTGCGAAAGACGAGGGAAAACAAGCAAGCCCCGAGATGCTGCAGTAGCTGCGAAATCATGGCATGGCAAAAACAAACATTACTTTTATTTCCTAAAATCAAGCTAGAACATGTTTTGGGCCCCTGTTTGGGCATCTACTTTTGTTGAATGAATTCCTATTTTATCTTCTGCATTATGCTTATCAAATGATTTGGTTGTTGAATTGCATTTGTTATACCCCATGGTCTCTTTGCCAAAGAAAAGGAAACTTTGAGAATTAAGTTCTTTGTATCGATGATAGAAGAGAAAGTAGGGACGAACTTTAGTTACTTAAAAAACCAAGTTTTTGTCAAAACTAAAGAGATGAGGCGCTATCTTCGCGAGAACACTTAGAGTTAGCTTACCCATTATGAAAGTACAAACACAAAGGAGATTCAGAAAAATATCTTTGCCAAATCCCTCTCCCAAAATGCAAAAGCCTTCTTGAGAGAAAATCCTTGTTGGGTGGCCAAAAGAACCCAAACAAAAGTAAGAGCAAAGCCTGCTAGGACAAGAAATTGCGAAAAAAGCAACCTAGGCAAAAGTTAAGGTATTTCAAGAAGAAGCTCGCTAGGGACTCAACCTCCATTAGGTAACCTAGGAAAAACTTAGAGCATGTAAGGAGAAAAACCATGAGTGGAAACCCAACCTCAAAAGTAGCAATTTTGGAACTACGTAAAAGGCCTGATTCCCTGATTGTGATACGAAGGCAATCTCACATTGAGATGCGGCCTAAACATGTGGAGAGAGGAAAAGTTTGTACTAAATGATAGGTATGGCTAACTCTGCGTATTGAGCTCGCAAAAGATGAGTATGCCATTTTTCGAGGAAATGACAATAGCAAAGGTTGCAAGGATTATCATTCGTCCCCTCTGACTTGAAAGTCGCGAATTCAAGGGGCAAGATAATTCAGAAACCCTAAAACATGGCAAAGAGACTGTGGAATATAGTGAAAACCAAAAGAAAGGCATAAATTGGATTTAAGCATAAAAAGGAAGGGAAAGGGGAATGTCACTTGGCTGAAACAAAAATCTAGCTTCTTTAGAAAATAGAAGTAGCTGCGAAGGATTGAATCCTTGGCCGAGCAATCGGATCCATGGCCGTATGATTGCCTTTGGGCATGATTTCAGTAAAGGCAGATCAGTTGCTTGACTGTGTGACCGATTCCACGGCCAACACTTCTTTTTACATCTGCTGAAAAATAGTTTGCTATAAAACCATTTTCCAGGATTGTCAACTCTCGTTGCTCATCCAAAACAGCAGATACCTGTTCAAAACAATTTTAAATTGTGTTCTAAACTATTGAATGCAATCTTAGAGCATCTCGGGTACAAAACACATTCCCATAGACAAAGAGTTTAATTACAAAAACTCGCTAAAACATGTTGTGGTTGTTTTCATTTCATAAATATATTTCTGCCTATTTTTGCTAAACTGTATATGGACAGGAGAGAGAAAATCCTAGGTCTAGTCATGGTGGCGTCTCTGGGATGGTCTTTGGGATGAAGATGGGTGTTGCTCATTGATTCCCGAATCCTCTCTACTAAGAGCAAGTGTTCGCTCTGCCTCAAGCTACAGGAAAGAGGATACAAACACTTTAGACCCAAGAAGGGATACAAAATGGAGGTATGCATGGGAAAACTGTACCTCAAGGATTCGGCTACATTGCCTCTGAACTAAAGCCTCAGCACTTTGAAAAGCTTGCAGCCACCCCTGCACCACATCAACGGGTACCTGTAGGGATATTGCAGGCATTTAAACATAAGATACAAGAAGATTGAAAGGAAAGTAAAGCAATAGAAGTCTGAAAATACCTGCGGGACCCCATTGGGTAATGTGTAGAGCTGGGTCGAGCAGGGGGTAAGCGCCAAACGCTCCTCCTCCCTGTCAACAGAGTGGAAAGAGATAAAAGTAGGAGCCCATGGCCAAATTGGAGTAGTAGCAGGAATAGCAGACGGAGACAAAAAGAGACGGCAATACTCTGCGTAGTCTCCTGCTTGAAGGAGTAAGCCCACCCAATCACTAATCCGAGCATTCTTCAAGTCTTGATTGGACAACGAAGCAGTAGACCTCATCAACATTGGAGGCGGAGGAGGTATAAACTGAACAGCTTCGGCGCGCGGACACCACTGACTCACCACCTGCTCGCCCAAATACCATTCTTGGCAAAAGGGGCCCTTGAGTAAGCTACGAGTATGATCCAAGGCTCTGGAACGTGCAAAAGGGGCGTCAACTGGCACATCACTCCAAGGGTCAAATCGCACCTACAAGCACAGTCAAGTCAATCGTAGTACGGGAAATGCAAAGGTTCAAAAAATGGGGAAGCGCAAGAAAATGGAAGGTACCTGATCAACTGTCAGCCAGCCCAAAACTCGTTGCCACTCTGGAAGGCTCAAAGTAGGTGACCGTGGCTTCCATTGGCCCGCTAACCAATGCTCAGAGCGAGGAACACAACTTGCGTCCCCATGTTTGGTACTGGTGGGAAATTGGAGGAGATGCTCAAAAGCCCAAAGCAGAAAAATGAGTTAAACAACAGATATTTTCAATAACAAAGGGAAACCGAAATAAGAAGGGAAAGAAAGGGAGAAGGGTATACCTCAAGTACTGAGAACGGGACTTTTGTCTCGTGAACAAACCCCTAGGTGGCCATACAGAGTGGCCAAGGCAGACGCTCCCCAATCAAACTCCGCAACGACCACCAAATGCTGCAAATGGGCTAGAAACTGTGTGTGCACTGATTTCTCCTTGTTGGCAAACAGTGTCTGCCCAAGGAGGAAGAGAAGGAAAGCCCGCGCTAGCTGCTCAATGCTCACTTGATTGAGAATGTCGGCCCTCATGAAATTCTTGCTCAACCAAGAGACGTCAAGAAGTCCCCACGAGTGAAGAGGAGGCACCTTGCGTAAAAACCACTCCAAAGCCCCCTCCCGCTGCCAAAGCTGAAGGTCGATCCGAAGGGGAGCTCCATGTACTCGAAGGCCAGTAAGCAAAGAGAAGTCGCCCGGCGAGATCGTCATCTCACTGGCAGAAGGGAAGTGGAATGTGTTGGTGGTGTCCCACCACCTCTCCACCAGTGAAGTCATCAGGGACCAATCAACCTTTGGAAGATTGAGGCCCAGATCAAACGCCTCAAAGCCCGTAGCCCGTACCAATTCCTGAGCTTGCTTTGGTAGCGCCGAGAACCACTTATGCACCTTTTTACCTTCACCGCGAGCTTCCGGTTTCCTGTTTCTCTGCAAGGGTTCTATCGAAAATAAAAAGGGAGTTAAAATCCATGATTGCATAAAATGAAAACTAGGGGCAATAAGCTAACATCTAAAAAGCATGCATTGCCTAAGCAGGGGGCATGATTCTTCATTTCCTTAAAAGAACAATTATGACCCTACCATGGGTCATTTTTCACTAACGCCCCTAGTTGAGAATTAAAAGGGATTTCATCCTGAGAATAAAATTTTTTGTTGATTACGCAACTTGAAAGCTAAAAGATAAACTTCTTACTTTTCAGGGAACTCAGAGAACTTACCGAAATGTTAAGAACGCTCAAGTGTTGCTCGGGCTCCTGGCGAACCACCTCGGCCTCCGAGCCACCAACGGAAGGACGGTACTGTAGAAAGGCACCAAGACCAAGCCTGCATGCAGGAAGAACGTAAGAATCAGGGACAAATGGATCCAGTTCTTGGTCCACAGGAACCACCTCTTTATACGAAGAAGAATAAGAGGGATGATCATATCCGCATGGAAGATGCAAGTAGGAACTCGCAATGGATGGTGGTACAGTAGTAGAAGAGTATGGCGGAAAGGTGACGGCTTCAGAAGGAGGTGGTGTGGCCATTATGGTCGGAGAAGAAAAGAAAAAAATAGAAAGGAGACAGAAAAGGATGGCGGCGGAGGGGGCGGGGATGGACAACGGCAGCCGGGGGAAAGATAGGGAGGGACGACGGAGTTGGTCAGGCCAGAGGACTGAGGGAGAGGTAAGGAAGGAGAGGAATCGAAAGAATGAGCCATCGAATCGATTAATCCTAACTTAAATCAATTTCCTAACTTCTGACATTCCCACGGCTGTCATATCGATTTTTTGGCCATTGAATCGATCCGCTGGCCGGTAGATCGATTCCCCACAGAAACAACAGATTCTGTTCAAACATACCACTCAAGCAATTATGAGTTCTGGGTCTATGACCAAGGATGGAGGATGACCACAATATACTTGGGGGCATGCCCAATCATGAGGAATATCAAACACTAGCATTGAACCCACTTTGGGATTTTTCTTAGGCTCTCTCCATAGTAGCAAGTTCGCAATTACCGATCACTCGACCTTTGAGGATCATGAACTCTAAGCCGTTGCTCACAAAACCTTGGTACCACTGCATCGGGCTTCGTACCCCAATTACTATACTTTGGAAGTACAAACAACTCAGTTCACGACCCCATGCGTAATAGTGGAAGTGGAAGGTGGAAGACAGAAGATGAAAAAGCCATCAGAATATGCTTCAGAGCCCATGGTCATTATTATCTGACCTTCTGAAAGATGGAATATCTTGTGGAAGATAGGAATACCTATGATACTGTACCCAAGTTGCAGCATGCCTTTATCAAAAATCCAGCAGAAGACGGAGGATGAATGTTAAAACAACCAGACAGGATGGAACATCAAATCAGATGGAAGATGGAAATCCCACGAAAAAGGGATATCAAAATATTAGATGGAAGATGGAATATTCAAAACCTTGTGGAAGATGGAAGATGGAACAAATCAAACCCCATGGAAGATGGAAGATGGAATATTATATGGAAGATGGAATACTCAAGCTCTGTGTTTAAATGCCTAAAGTTTTAAACTTTAAATGCTCGGGTTTCGAGCCCTGAATGCCCAACCACCATGTACTGGATGCTCAAAGCCTGTACTTTGAATGCTCGAACTCTACCTTCCGAATGCTTGAACTCTACGCTCTGAATGCTCAAGTCCTGAACTAGAAAGAAGCTCTACGCTTAAAATACATACGCATGGGCCCACACACATAAGCACTCACATCTAAGAAGCATCCATTGCATATTGTCATCATCATCATCATCATAGACATACTATGTTTTGCATCTCTCATTCATGAAACAGGTCATTTATGCATTAATTGGCCCTGCGACACAAAGATGGAAGATGAAAAATGGAAAACTCACCTTGGCCTCGTGCCATAAATAGTGGAAGGTGGAAGATGGAAAACTTACTTCGGCCTCGTGCCATAGATTGTGGAAAATGGAAGATAGAAAACTCACCTTGGCCACGTGCCATAAACAATGGAAGATGGAAAACTTACCTCGGCCTCGTGCCATAGATTGTGGAAATGGAAGATGGAAAATTCACCCCGGCCTCATGCCATAACTAGTGGAAGATGGAAGATGGAAAAATTCAAGCTCCGTGTTGCCCAACATTGGCTTCGTGCCACTATCTCTCAAACTGGCGTTCGGACGTCTCCAGAAGATGATTTGGATTCCACCCCAATTATATCAATTCCATCAAGCTCATTCGCAAGGATAGGCTACCCAATTGAACTCCCCTCCGTCAAAGTAAGGATGATCATCAAAAGCAAACGACTAACTGCTGTGTATTGATCTACCCCAAAATACTGAGGGAGTTCTCCGCAAAAATTTCCCCGGCAACTCGACGCTCCTTCAACTACTCTCCGCAGAAATCCTGGTCTGGTTCAAGTATGTTGCACTATGGCTTTTAAAGCCTGAAGGTACGTCTTCTTTCCATAACCATTTGCACTTTTTTTTACTTTCTTTATTGCCTTGAACTACGATTGGTCTGAATTTCCCTTGTGGAATACATAGGTAGCCACCCGGCCTGACCATAACTAAAAACATTTTCGAAAACCCTTGAGGTAGTTGTTTGACCAAATTGAGTTGTTTTACGGCTTTGATTTTTACTTGACACACCTTGCGTCCTGTCCAAGTTCAATCAAAGAGGGGCATCTGTAGACACCCCAATTCGGCTTAACGATTATTTCAAGTCCCACCTTAGGAATCATCCCGATGATGAATACGATACAGTGATTATTGATTGACTTCTCATAAAACCTGAGGACTTTGGTGAGTACTTTTAGCCACTTAGAGGACCCAATCCAGAGCCAGATAGCCTTTCTAGACAGAAATACAGTTTTCAAGTTGAATTGATCTGCTAGCCGCTAGATCGTTCTCATGGCCCTCACTTCTTTCTTTCACCCGTGGAATATGGTGTTTGAAAATCTTCCTGAGAGATCAATTCCTCGCTCGCGAGATGCAGTCCTCGGACGCTAAATCCTTCTGGCGGTCGCCAGATCGCTTCAATCCAGAATTCTGGAATGTTCTGTCTTCGTTTGATTCGAACGCATAAACCCTATTAGCCATTTTCCAATTCTTTAGGGCTATAAAAGAGATTCTGAATAGAGATCTTGCTACCCTATAATTCCTTATTGATTCACGTCATTTTATTGACTGGAGTGAATCACCCCATGCCTATATAAAGAGGCCTTAGGGTTTCAAAATAAAACATTCAATACACCCATTTAAAAGCTAATACTCTGCAGAAATCACCTCTCATACTCTCTCTACAAAAGCCCTAAACTCTCGTAGGCAGCCACGATCAAATGATCAAACCCCCAAAGTACAAACCCTAATCTTAGCATTTCGAGAAGAAGATCAATCAATCACCCTCAATCCAAAGCAATCTTGCGCACACTGAGGGATCAATGTGGTGAGGCCCAGGGCCTATGGTTCGTTTGTGTCTTTAATTTGTAGCACGCTTTAATTCTTTAATTTTTAGTTAAACTGTTCGTTCTAGTGTGGGGAAGAACATCGACTGGGACATCGTTCCCGCGATTGGTATATAGATCTAGTGGGATCCCACGGCCATGACATCTATTCACTGGCCGTGGGATCCATTTATTGGGACAGTCTGTCGTCTTTTGCTTATTTTGATGCATGTTCTATTTATTTCTCTTGCTCACCTTACTAACTGTTTAAAGGCTAATAATTAGATTAATCGTCAAAAATTAAATAAAGCAAGACTAATTGTATGTTGAACAATTATGGGCCGGTCTCACGACCGGGTGAAGAGGGGTGCCTAACACCTTCTCCTTTATCATACTTTTGGTTCCCGAACCCAGAATCTCTATCTTGTTTTCTTAGTTTTAATAAACTAAGTGGCGACTTTTTTGTGGTAAGTTGTTATCGTGTGGAGATATTCCTAGCCATGGGAGCATCCATGATCTCAACCATTGGAAAAGAAACAAGTGTTTGAGGATATATGTATGGCGATGCCCCTTTCGTGAGGTGTCTACACCATTCGAGAAATTAGTCTCACAGTATAAGCCAGCATGTAGTGCCTCAGCTTTTCGGTGGCCCAAACAAGTGTCCAACACGTCTTTTCTAAAGGAGTATAGCGCTCCTCACATCCTACCATCATCTTGCTCAAATAGTAGATAGCTTTCTCGACTCCAGCATCTCCCTCTTGCGCTAGCAAACATCCCATGGACGACGGGGTTACAAACAAGTACAAGATTAAAGGTTGCCCCGATCTTGGCGGCATCAAACTGACGGGTTCTATAGGTACCCTTGAATAGATTCGAAAGCTACTTAACACTTGTCTGTCCACTCGAACGGGACATCCTTCTTGAGTAGACAATACATCGGCTCACAAGTTAGGGTCAACTTGGCGATGAATCTGCTAATGAACTGAATCTTCCCCAGAAAGCTTTGCACTCCTTTTTCAGACTGTGGTGGCTGCATCTCAAGAATTGCTTTGATTTTAGATGGGTCCACCTCAATCCCTCTTACAGTGATCATGAACCCAAGCATCTTGCCTACTGTAACCCTAAATGTGCACTTCTGCAGATTGAGATGCATTCGGTACTTGCGGAGTTTCTCGAAGAACTTCCTAATTGTAGGAATGTGATCCTTTTGCTCTTTTCCCTTGACAATCATGTCGTCGACATAGACTTCAAGCTCTTTGTGAATCATGTCATGAAGTAAGGTCGTGGCGGCCCGTTGATAAGTGCAGCGAGCATTCTTCAACCCAAACGGCATAACCAGATAGCAAAAGGTCCCCCCTCAGTGACGAATGTTGTCTTTTCTTGGTCTTCCGACACCATAAGAATCTGGTTATAACCCGAGAATCCGTCAACGAACGAGAGCAAGGCATGCCCCGTCGTATTATCCACAAGCACATCGATGTGTGGCAAGGGAAAATTGTCTTTAGGGCTTGCCTTGTTCAAGTCCCTAAACTCAACGCAGACTCGAATTCTCCCATCCTTCTTAGGAACAGGCACGATGTTGGCAACCCACTTAGGATACTCTGCGACCATCAAGAAACCCGCGTCAATCTGTTGGTGACTTCTTCCTTGATCTTCTGGACCCAGTCAGGCCTCATCCTTCTGAGCTTCTGTTTAACAGGCTTGGCACCCGGCAGTAGGGGGATTCGATGCTCCACTATCTTGGGATCAATGCCAGACATGTCCTTATGAGACCATGCAAAGACATCAATGAATTCTTTGAGCAAGTCAACTAGGGCACTATTATCCTTAGGGGACAGTGTTGAACCTACTTGCATCATACGGGGGTCGTCCTCATCTTTCAAGTTTATAGAAATTACTTCTTCTTTTAGAGGCTGAGCATGCCTTTCGTCTTCCCTTTCGATGAGGGAACGTAATTCCTTGGGAATATTCCCATCAAAATCTATCCCTTCATCGTTAAGGCCGACACAGTTTATATAAAAGTCAGCAAAGTACTCAGAAGTAGGCTCGTTCATTTCATAAAACCCCTCAGGGTTGCCAAGTATAGCAGACTCAAACTTGAAATAAAAGCTACGACGTGGAGGGCCAAGAGGCACAAACTCCGACTCAGAGCTAGACTTAGACTCCACAGACTCTGTGTCTGACTCAGAAGTGTTGTCAATGCAAGTTAGACATGGTTTGAAAATTCAATTTTTATAACTACCCTTGACTTCCACGATGAGAGAGGTAGGATCTTTGAGGGTGTCAGGCCCATGTATCAATACTTCAGCCTCCTCCGCTTCTTCAACCAAAACCCACTTGGGAGAAATCCTTGAATAGCAGCTTCAAGCTCCCTTGATCGAAAGTCCTCAGCCAGATAGTCTTCTCCTTGACTTGAGCAAGCTTCCTCTTGAATTCCTCCCTTGCCATTTCCTCCTCGCTATCAGACTAGGTGTCAGTAGCGAAGACCTCAAAACCAGGCAGCTAGGCATGAGTTTTCGAATCCCAAAATGGCTCAACCTGCCCTAGATAGGCAGTGCCTCCTCCTTTGCGCACAAAGTAACTGTCAGAGTTGTCTTGAAGGGTTCGAGGCTTTCCTTTGAGCTTTCCTTTCTTGGTATCCTTGGCAGAGCGAACATACCCCAAGCCAAAACGGCGATCGTTAAAGGGAAAGTTAGAAAACTCAGCGATCCCTTGTTGATTGATTCCAAGCCCCAAATCAGGCATGTATGACATCTTCCTCATTATCTCGAGGGCAGTTGAGCTAATGGTGAAGTCGTCATCCATGCTAATCGTAAGGACCGAGCCAGAGGTGTCAAAGGAGAAACCCCCAAAGTTGGCATCTTCTTCTCCGTGCATGATCCCCAGAATCGGTGCTCCATCCTCAGAGTGCGGACGAATCCCAGAATACCTGCAGATTGTAAGTGTGCCAGAGATCAGTCCCATCATGACCTTTTGATGTAGAGTAGAAGGGACAGCCGTGATGTTCGCCCTATGGAGCCAAGGCCTGCCCAGCAGCAAGATGAAGGTAGCGGGGATGTCGACAACATGGAATTCCACTTCTATCTCAAAGCCCTCAGCATTGAGCTTGAGTGACAGAGTCCCCTCTACCACATGATAAGTGCTATCGTATGCTTTGACCGCAAGGTTAGAAGGCCCCAAGATCCTTTTTAGTCAGACCCAAGCGGTAAGTGACCCTCAGAGGGTAGATATTGATTGCAGAACCATTGTCGATGAGAACAATTGGCAACCCAGTGTCTTCGACACTTGACTATTATGTGTAAAAGGCAGTTGTGCATAACCCCCTCCACAGTCCACAGGGAGATCCTTTTCGATGAAGGTGATAGAGTGCTTGGATAGAATTGGTAGGATGAGGGCTATCATGGCCTCGGGAGTGATGTCGGTAGGCACCTCTAGATGAGAGAAGGTAGTAGATAGGTTTTGACAGTGCTCACGAGAGGAACATATCAACCCAGCCCCAAATAGAGATCGTAGCAGGGACCCGCTCAAGTTGCTTTTGAATTAGGTCAGCCTCAAGGGACCATTTGGAACAATAGGAGGAGCATTCCTTTGAACGGCGGGAACATGGGACCTTTGAATAGGAGGGTTGGACGAGCTCCTAGCTTGCAGATTAGCAGGTTGGAAAACTCAACCACTCCTTGTGACATTGGCAACATCCCAGAGAGAAGGCACCCCTTGAAAGTCTTCATCCTTATCCCAGAGGTTCACGAGAACTTCCCCAAGCTTGCGCTTTGCTTTGTTGACCGCAGCTACCATTGGTGACGTACATTGTCCCAAACTATCTAGAGCTATGTCCTTTGCCAGATCTTCCATAACCAGTCCCTCCCAGAAAGCAGGGTCTTGAGTTGCAGCGTCTTCGAAAGCCATTCCAAGATTAGTAACAAATGGAACGTCCCAAAGACCTCCATCAACCAAGGCATTGTTGATGGTCCAGATTTCATCGCCAACGCTAATGTCAACAATCTCATTGGCATCCTAAAGATCAGCAGGTGGTGCGGTTTGTAATACCATGATGCTACATTTGTCAGGAATGAGAACAATAGGACGTAGTCGTTCCTCAGAGACAATGTTGCGAGAGGGATTGTACTCATAGATATAGTCATTGACAGCGTTTGAAATAGCACCCATTGTCGGAGGGTGGAGGAGTATACAACCAAGCAGGTGGCGCTCATAATGAATGGGCTCCCCTTCTTCGTAACAGTCCTAGTATTGATCTGCGACGTCATTTTGAACCAAGTCGGAGTTAAGTCCCAATGCTATCTGCCAAGCATCGGGTTGTGGATCCCACACATACTCTTTCTCTTCCTCCTTAGGATTGGCAAGTTCAGGTTGGTGGTAGAGCACGAACAAAGAGATGCCATCCAGAAGATCCGCTTGTGCCTCATTTCATCTGTCCATCCAATGGTCTATCCATGCTTGATCAACTTGGGGGTATTCAGGGAAACCCAAAGCGTGCGACTCGATCCACTCCTCGGCCAGTTCCTTCCATTCATCGGCCTTGTCTTCCATTCCCCAACCTACGGCCATCATGATGATGTCAGGTTCAGAAGGGATGGTTATGATGGGTTTGGGTTGGCTTTCGGGGATGATATAGTGGCTTGGGTCAAGTATGGTGGAGCTTGGATTGAATATGGTGGAGGTAGGGTTGATTTGAGTGGAGGTAAGAGATATCTGGCCGATTTGCATACCAGAGTTGTGTTGAGGCATGGAATTGGAGATGACATTCGACTTTGAGGGAGGTGGAGTTTGAATGGTGCCACTATCTATTAGGTCTTGAATCGCATGTCGAAGGCGATAGCAAGAATCTATGATATGGCCAGGCATTTGGTGGTAGGTACAGAAAATGTTAGGATTGCAAGATGTTCTGATCAGGAAGTGGATGTCACCACTCGTCCAGGCTTCTTCCCAAATTTTGTGTCCTGTCATGTGGAACTATGGAGTTATAAAAGCAATGATCAACTTGTCCAACTGTTTTAACAACTATGGAGTCCTTAACCATTTTGTTATCATAGAAGGGTTCCAAGCATAGGTTTTAATTCTCTTTTGAGTAGACAAATATGTCATGGTATGTTCCATTTCATGGCTACTTATGTAATAGACTCAAACTCATCTCATTCGGTAGCTGATCAAAAAAAAAAATCTCATTCGGTACATTTGTTCAGTTGTTTCCATTCCCTCTTTTTTAGATGGAATGGAAACAACTGGTACCGTTTACATTAGTATCTTGTAGCCATTTGGCTTAAGGTGTCACTTTTCTTTATTCTTCTTTTTCTTTTCTCTTTTTTTTCGTCTTGGGGTATGCCCCTTGTAGGCTGTATATTCAGTTATCCTTTTTTCTATTTCAAGCTGATTTACCCCAAAAAAAATAAATTAGGATTGTGGCTAGGAGGGGGATTTTTCGGTAGAGGAGTTAGGGTCAAGGGCTTGGGATGGCCAGACTTGACAAGTTTCTCCATCATAGAGGACAGTCATGCCTCGAAGATAGCAAAATTCTGAGATTGGGCTCGAGGTCGGTTATTTTGAGGAGTTGAACTTGATTGACATCCGCAGCGCGATTGGAGTTTTGAACAGCGGCATTGTTCCCACTTGTGACCACGTTGGCATAGTTGCTACTACCAAACAACGCGGTATTTCTTCCAACATAGGCATGAGGCTTTGCTTTTTGAGTAAAGGTAGAAGAGGACTCTCCCCTTGGTAGAATTCCAGTTTGCAATGTCTCCTCAATGGCCAATCAAGACTTGAAGAAAGTCTCAAAGTTGGCAGATGCTTGAACCAACATGAGATACTTGGCATAATCAGGTTGAAGGTTAGAGGAGATGATATGAATCTGATCCATCTCGTTCGGGCGATCAGTCATTAGAGCAGCCTTGGCCCTCCACCTCTTGACAAAATCAGCAAAGGACTCCTTTGCTTCCATCTTGGTTGACTCCAACTCTCGAGTAGTCATTTTGAGTTGAGAGTTTGTGCGTACACGCCCCAAAAATTGCACGGGTGCACCCCTTTTTAGAGCGTGGCGAAACACTCAATTCAGTGTCGCCACTCAGGTTTGAAGGTTCGCCACCCAAGGAACCAAACTTGAAACGTTTCCTACATTGTTTGATTTGAAAAAGGCTTGTAGACTGGTCCGTCATCACCTTGATATCTTAGTTTCGGGAGCCAAGTTACGAGAGGGGAATGTAGACACCTCCTAAACGGGGCATCGCCATACAGATTGATCATCTTTGTTCACTTTCACTTCATAGACCAGGAACGTGGATATTCCCATGGCTAGGAATATCTCCACACGATAGTGGTTGTAGACACCTCTATAGACACCCCAATTTGGACTCGTCGAATTTCCTTGATTTGTGGCCCTGAGGCTCCCCGATGATGAATTTGGATCGAAACAAGCCTCTTACCGATCAGAACTTTGCTTCTTGTAGGGTTTGAAAAAGGAAAATAAATGGTCAAAATCATTCCCAAGCGCTTGGAAGCAGTCCCAAGCGCTCAAAACTGTTTTTAAAACCACTGGCCTGGCTCACTCCCGTGCGCTCGAGAGTGAAGTCCCAAGCGCTCGAGACCACTCTCGAGCGCTCGAGTCTTCTGTGATGCCCAATGGATGGCAGGGCTTCCCACTATCCATGCAACTCATCATGACTACCATCTTGAGCCAGCTGAGAGTTAAGTCAGCACTCAACCTCAGTCAGAGAAAATCAGGCCAGAAGATTTTCCCCTTAAAAAAATGTTTTATTCAAATCCATTTGATTTTCAAAACTATAGGTTATGTGGCCTATATATATAACTGGTTTTCAGCAAAGAAACACCACGAAATCTCTCTCTCTAAACCCCCCCCTCTCTCCTCTCTCTTGTTCAAGGCAAAAATTTTCAAACTCAAACTTGTTGTTCAACTTCAAAGGTTTTCAAAATCACCAAGGAAAAGGGTAGAAATCCAGAACACTCCAAGCTTCTGATTTCTTGTGTTCTTCTCTCTGCATCCATTTTCTATAGCCATTCAAGGAGCCAAGTTCAAACCAATGGTAGAAAAATCTTTCTACTTTGATCTCAAAACAAAGAGGCTGTTCTTCCCTTCTGAGGGGGGTCTTTCAGCCTGACCCAGTCTTCAATACTGGGTGCATGGTTGGGAGACCTTAGTGTAAAAACAAGAGCAAAGGGTTCACAAAAATGTTTTTCTCAAAACCCCTACTGGAAACACTCTCGAGCGCTCGAGAGTGCTCTAGAGCGCTCGAGACTGTCTCCAGTTCCATGCACGGCATTTTGGTACACAGCAGACTGGGGATGAAGTGCATTCTAAGATAAAATGGTTTCATCATGACATGCATGAACAGGAAATCAGTTTTCCTAAAATAGAAACACTTCTCACAAGTTTTTATGTAAGAATAAGGTTTTCCAAAGTTAAAAGATGATTTTCTCCTGGGAAAGATCAAAACAAGGGTGTTTGCATGTTAAAGTAATGTCATTTTCCATTTGAGAGTAAGCTGACATGCAGCTCACTCCCAAGCGCTTGGAACCATTCCCGAGCGCTCGGGAGTGCATGCATGTCATTGCATTCCATTTTCCCCCAGATTGCCGTATTGTCTGAATTTCTGCATGCATGGATGTGTCCATTTGTTCCTTTTAAAGTTGTAAATCTGATCATGCAGTGGCAAGGATGCATGACTTGAGAGATTGAGGTCCTATCTTAGTTTGTCAAGTCCTCTGTTGAGCCTATAACATGCTTAAATTTATTTCAGTTTACAGTTTTTGCATTATATCTTGTCAGTACTAACAAAACTTGCAGGTTGGGTCTTAACACTCCCAAGCGCTCGGGACCACTCCCGAGCGCTCGAGAGTGAATCCAGTAACAGGGTTTCATTTTCAGCTGTCTTGTATATCATGCATGGCCATTTTATCACCCCCTGTACATATGCACCAATATACACCTCTTATGTGATTATAAATGTGGATACTTGCTAGATGGTTTAATGAAACAAAATCCCTTTTGAAAAATCCCACAAACGTTTAGTAGAGACCGACATCGCGTCGGGCGAGGGGGGTGCCGTAAAACCCTTCCCCCCTCGTAACATGGCTTCCGAAACCTCAAACGATCTCTGGTTTTCAATTTCAAATCAATCATTTTCAAATCAAAACGGTTTCTCGGGTGACGAACCATAAATCCGGGTGGCGACTCTTCAAACTATTTTCAAATCGATCCAAAAGAGGAGCGCGATTTTTTTATTGGGCCGCCCCGATCCACCCGGGGCATCGCCATACAGATTGATTGTTTATTGCTTGATTGGTTGCTTGCTTCATAAACCAAGATCGTGGACATTCCTATGGCTAGGAACATCGCCACACGATAGCGGTTATCATCAAAACAGAGTCGCCATCCAGTTTATTAAAACTGGGAAAATAGATAGAGATTCTGGGTACGGGAGCCAAGAGTACAGTAAAGGGAAGGTGTTAGGCACCCATCTCTGCCCAGCCGTGAGACTGGCCCATAGTTATTTAACATAAGACGTATAGATGCTTTGTTTAATTCTAACACGTAATCTGTTTAAATAAGCCTTTAAACAATAAGTAAAGTGAGCCAGTGCGATAATCAAAGCATGCATCAGAAAGCAGAGAAGCAAAACAAACTGTCCCAGGGAGATGGATCCCGCGACCGGTGAATGGATGTCACGGCCGAGGGATCCTCCTGGTTTTATGTACCGGTCGAGGGATCGAAGCCTCGGTCGGTGTTCTTCCTTACACCAGACAGAAAAATTAGCAGAAGATTAAATGCTACGATTAATCATGAATACGATAAATAAAACAAACCAGAGGCCGTTGGGCCTCACCACCTTGATCCCTCAGTTGCTTGATTGCTTCGAATTTGATTGTGATTGAATGATTGCTTTTTTGAAAACCCTAGGGTTAGGGTTTGAACTTCAGGGTTTGATCGTCTGATTGATGGCTGCCTTCGGGAGGTTAGGGCTTTTGAAGAGAGGGTTTGAGAGAGTGTTTCTGCAGAGTTTCGTGGCTTGAGAGAGTATGGAAGTATACGAATTTGATGATTTTCGTTGTTGTTATTTTCGGAACCCCAAAGGCCCTTTATATAGGCAATTGGTGACTCACTCCGGCCCAAAATGCACGATTGCAATTGCAATTGCAATGCAATGCAAACTCTTCGTGGTAATCTCTGAGCGTGGCCCGAACGCATCGGGAAGGTAGTGTAGTTGGATCAAATGTCTGACAGAACGTTCCAGAGTCTGGAAAATAGACGATCTGGCGGTTGAGGAATGTATGTTGCGGCCGAAGGATAGATCTTGCGGCCAATGGATTGATCTCTCAGGGAGATTTTCAAGCAACAGGTTGCTCAGGTGAAGAAATGATGTTGAGGCCGTGAGATCAATGTCACGGCCGACAGATGGATTCTCCTAGGATTCTGTATTTCTGTCTGAAAGGTTGTATGGCTCTAGATTGGGTCCTCGAAGTGGTTCAAAGTTCTTATCGAAAGTCCTAAGGTTCTCAAGAAGTCAATCAGCAATCACTGTATCCATTTCATCATCGGGATGGTCCCCAAGGTGGGACTTGAAATAATCGTTAGGCCAAATTGGGGAGTCTACAGATGCTCCTCTTTGACTGAGCTCAGATGGATCGCGAGACATGTTTGAGTAATAGTCAAAGCTATAAAAGCAACTCAATTTGGTCCAACCACTATTCCAAGGGGTTTTCGAAAAAGGTTTTTGTTATGGTCGGGCCGGGAGGCTGCCTACGTATTCCACAAAGGAAATTCAGACCAATCGTAGTTCGGGCAATAAAGAAAAATAAAAAGTTTGGAGGGTTAGAGACAGAAGACGTACCTTTAGGCTTAAAAAGCCGTAATGCGACGTACCTAGACTGAGCCAAGGTTTTGGCGGAAGATAGTTGGAGGAGCACGGGGCTGCCGGGGGAATTTTTGGCGGAGAGCTTTCTTAGTATTTTGGGGAAGATCAATACACGGCAGGTGCGTTTGCTTTTCTTGACCATCCTTACTTTGACTGAGAGGAGCTCGGTAGAGTAGCCTATCCTTGCGAATGAGCTGGAAGGAACTGATGTAATTGGGGTGGAATCCAAGCCATCTGCTGGGGACGAGTTGGATGCCAGTTTGAGATCTGGGGGGCGCAAGGCCAGTAACTAGAGCTCGGAGCTTTGGAGATGAGGGAACCGAGGCACGGAGCCGGTTGTAGTCATGAGGCGAGAGCCTGAGGTGATAGAATGGAGGCGTAGAGCCTGCTGTGGTCATGAGGCGAGGGCCTGAGGAGATCGGAGCTTTGGGCTTGATAGAACCGAAGCGCGGAGCCGGTATTGATCATAAGGCGGAAGCCTGAGGTGTCGGAGCTTAGAGCTTGACGTGATTTGAACCGAAGCGTAGAGCTGGTTGCATTCTGATGGTCTGTGCACGGAGCTTTCTCATCATAAGTTTTGGCGTAGAGCCAAAGGATCGAGGCGCTGGACCGATCAATGAAAACCAAGGCATAGAGCCGATTGATTGCAGGGTTGACCTGTTTCATGAGAGATATGCAGAGTGTATATACGTGATGATGTTGGTTGTTAGATGAGAATAGATATGATGATGCAGACTCGATGTGGTAATGGTGATGCAACTTATGCAAATGTGCACGGGCCTGTGCGTGTGTGTTTGATATAAGCGTAGAGCTTCTTTCAAGTTCCGGACTTGAGCATTCAGAGCGTAGAGCTCGAGCATTCGGACGGCAGAATCCAAGCATTCAAAGTACAGGCTTTGAGCATCCAGTACGCAGTGGTTGGGCATTCAAACGTAGAACTTGAGCATTCAAGTGTAGAACTTGAGCATCCAGTACACAGTGGTTGGGCATTCGAAGAGCTTCGAGCATTCAAAATGTTAGATTTTGAGCATTCAAGCGTAGAGCTTGAGAATTGATGATATCCTGATTGTTGGGGTGGCGTAGAGCCTGTTGAGATAGTTGTTACGGCTTTGAGCTAGTTGAGATTGCTTGAGTAGGCGTAGAGCCTATCGCTGGGATACCGAGTGTAGAGCTGCTGAGTCGAGGGCTTGGAGCCACAGAGTGAGTGAATACGGGCGTAGAGCCGTTGAGATGATGGGCTTGAAGCCGCTGAGCTGTTTGATAGTGACGAGCTTGGAGCTAGTTGGAATAATGGGCGTGGAGCCACTGTGATAATGGGCGTGGAGCCGCTGAATAATGGGCGTGGAGCCGCTAAGTTGATAAAGATGGTGGGCGAACATGGGCACGGAGCTGCTGAGTGAGCCTAGAGCTGTTGAGTGATAACGAGCGCGAGCGTAGAGCCGTTGAGTGGTAGTGAGCATAGGCTGCTGTGGTAATGAGCTCAGGGCTGCGGAGGTTGAACACGGGCATAGAGCCGCTAGTGGTGCAAGAAGCATGGTATTGTCGAGCGACCTGTGCACAAGGTTATTGAGCGTGGAGCTGCTTAGTGATTTTGAGAATAGTGGGTATGGAGCAAGAGCTTAGTTTTGATAATCCTCGCGGTCAAGTGACCGGTTGTTGTGAGCTTGCTGCTACGGAGAGAAAGAGTTTCCTTGTGCTTGGATATGCACCCAAGGCTAGTTCGATTGCGTTGTATTGACTCGGGGGTGCCCCCAAGGCTACTTTGTTGGTCGAAGACTCAGAAGTCCATAATTGCGTGAATTGGTGCACTGAACTTGATCAGGTGTTGCTGAGGGAAATGGATTGGGGGGGCCAGGAGATTGATCTCTCGGCCGAGTAAAAGATGTTTTGGCCGTGGAATCGAAGTTTCGGCCGTGAGAATGCCAAGGGTCAGAAAATCGATTTAAGTTTGGTTTAATCGATCTCACGGGTCATTTAATCTTTTCCTCTCTTCCTCTTTTTGTAACGCCCCCATTTTCGGGTTCGTTAATTAAACATTTTAATGAATAAAAAGACTAAGAGTCAAGCTCATTATTACAACATAAGTCTTACTAGAGTACTTTTTATTACACAAGGAGGGAATTTCTAGGGTATTCTACTACTCCGCTTCTTCTTCCATCCTAGCAAGCTCTTCGGCTCCAAAAGCCTCCAACACGTACTGCTCACCTTGCTCATCAATTAACTCTGACACATTATACCAGCGTCGCCCTCAGTATAATATGTCAGGGTCACCAAAAAGGTAACACCGTGAGCTACAAGCCCAATAGAATAAACTATACCCACTAACTCTTAACTTAAAGCAAGGAAGCATATAAACAATTACACATGCTCATTCAACAACATAGATAAACAATGATACATTCGTATTCGATATCTTTTAGCGTTGGTGTCATGCCTTTTCGTGTTTCTCCTACGCGACTCTTCGTAGACCGTGTCATCTTTTTCACCTTTACCAAAATCATAATTTTTCCACGTTTCTTTCACAAATTGCTACTAACGAGGCTACCAAGTCCGGCTCCGTTAGTAACACTCACGACGGCTACCAAGTCCGGCCAATCATGGTTTCACAAAACACATTCTTTCAAATCTTGCATTGGCTACCACGTCCGGCCAAGCCCCATTTCCACATGAGACTACCACGTCCGGTCCCATTGGAAATCTACGCAATGAGCTACCAAGTCCGGCTACATTACGGTTTTCGAAAACACTTACACAATGACTACCAAGTCCGGTCATTATGTACTTTCAAAACATTTTCCGCATGTTAATCCCATCCTTTATCCATATCAACCACATCCTAGGTGTCATGTTTCTACTTTTTCGGTTTTCGTGTCTCGTTCGCATGCATAGACTCCGCTGTAATTCATTCCACAATTTAAGAAATCTTGAAACTAAACTAACAAGATCATCCAACTCTATACTATATAACATGCTCATTTTATCACATTATCATGCTCAACACTTAATCACACAAGGTTAAGCACAGTGCCACATGGACGGGCACCTTTGGAGTGATAAATCACTTATGCTTTATCAACAACAAGTAGTCAAGTAATCACATAATCAAGCTCACATTCATTCTAAGATTAAAACAGCTTAATTCCTAAATCATGCTTTCTTAAGTTCAAAACAGCATATGTTTATTAAGTACTTCTAACGTTTAAGCTAATCATGCCATGGTTAATCAAGATAACAACTCTTAAACATTTCTAGTCATGCTTAAGGAAAAGATAACCTACGTGTACTTAGAATTTCAAAGGTTTGGAATAATCCATAATCAGTTCAAATACGCATGCAATACGCTATACTTAGATCTTTGAAAGTATAGGAAAACTATACTATACGTAAGGAGTATTCTACATAAATACGTATACGTAGAGAAGAGTAGATATAGAATATCTACCGTTCTTCTTGGCGGTAGTCGGCTACGGATTAGGAAAATAGTTCGTCGGACAGAGTAACGGCTTAGGAATAGCTTCGAAAGAGAAAGGTTTCTCTCGAAACTTGATCTTGACTAATACTACTAAAACTTTTGGATCGGTAGGGTGGTGGAATGGCGGCTTAGTGGCGGCACTAGAAGAGTTTTTTGAAGAACTAGGGAAGAACTTCAAGAACAACTAAGAACTAAGCAAGAACAACAAGAACACTTAGACTTTCTAGAGAGAAGTTGGAGCAATGCTTGAAGGTGTGAGTTCAAAGGCTTGAAATGGCTTGCTATTTATAGGCCAAGTTGGTCTATTATCCAAGAGACAATATTTCCCCTAACATTTGTGATCCAATGGATCATAGATTGACTAGATTTGATTGTCCTTAGATTGGGTGAGGTGTTGGGCAAAAAGACAATGTCTAGGCTAGTTGTACACTTGCACACATCACACAAATCTCTCTCTCCCTCTCTCACTCTCTCTCGGCCTCTCTCTCTCCCATCTCTCTCGGCTCTCTCTCTCTCTCTCTCTCCCTTTGGTCCAAAGAAGGTACAAGAGTTGGAAAGACTACAAGATTTTCTCTTATTCTTTCTTTCAAACTAGGACAAGGTTTAGGTTTCTTTAATGGGGTTTGTGTCTAGTCTAGGATAGAAAATAAGATATGGTAGTCCTTTAGGGTTGAAAGAATAAGAAACCCTAGATATGGTGGTACAAAGTGATGCAATAGGATGATGTAGGAAGATATGGGAGTACACTAGTCACACACATCACACTCTCTCTCCCTCTCTCATTCGAATTCTCTCTCTCTCTCTCTCTCTCGGCCACTCTCTCTCTCTCTCTCTCTCTTGGACACCTAATGGAGAAAGGACAAATGGTTGGTATTTGACTAAGTGAAAGAGTAAGGTTAAACTAATAGTTTGTAAGAAGATTTTTTAAGAAAATCTAGTACTTGGTTATATCTTAGGTCATCCTATTCTTCATCTTTCAAAGTACAAGTACTAATGTATATAGTATTAGGGTTTTGGTAGAAGAAGATCAAGGAAGGTACATGCAATATATCTCTCTCTCTCTCTCTCTCTCTCCTATCTCTCTCCCTCATCTCTCTCTCTCGGCCTCTCTCTCCTCTCTCTCTCTCCGAATTCTCTCTCTCTCTCTCTCTCTCTCTCTCTCTCTCCTTGGTTGATAGAAAGACTAGCAAAAAGGACAATGTACTATGTGATCTCATTTTGGATTTCTAAGTCAAACTATCCTATTAAACTATGTCAAAATACCACCTATGTACTTATAACTATATACTAATATATAGTATGCTAGGATGATGTAAACATATCATATACTTTAATCAAATTAGTACATATCATATCTAGGAAGGAATTAACTAATACTGACCTAGTACTATAGCTTGATATGGTTTTATGGACCTATGGATTATAATTCCCCTAACATTTATTAACCAATGGTTAAAGGATGAAGTACTAAGCTTACATAATCTATCTAATGACTCATGGTGAATCTAATTAAACTAATGGACCTTGTACTAGGTGGAAAGGTTAACCTATCGTCCAATGGGTAATAAATCTCCTAACTTCTATCGTCCAATGGGTAAAGATGGTAAGTAATATATAATCTCATAAAGTGTACCTAGAAATCTTGTCACAATATCCAAGGGGTAAACCTATGGTCCAATGAATAAAGATTATCCTAGTATCTATCGTCCAATGGGTAATAGCTCAAAGGTTGACTTTTGGTCAAGGTCTCACTTAGGGTTCAAATGGTTCAAAGGTTCGATTAGGCTACTCTAACGATTAGTTGGAAGCTAGCTAGGCTTGCTAAATAGGACGACTTAGGGTTTACTATCTCACTTGTCTTTAGAAAATGACTAAATCGCAAGGGGTAATGAAATTAGGGTTTGAATCGAATAAATCTAATCATGACGGATTATTAGAAAATAAGGAATTTATAGAGTCAAAATAATAAACAACGAGATTTTTATTTACTGAAAATCGGAGTTGTTACAACCTATCCCCCTTAAACAATTTCGTCCCCGAAATTAGACGCACGCTCGGATTCAAACAGGTGAGGGTGAGTTGCCTTCATAGTCTCCTCTCTTTCCCAAGTGGTCTCTCCAGTTCCTCAGTGTTTCCACAGGACTCGTACTAGTTTGATTGTCTTGTTTCGGATCGTCTTCTCGCTTCGGTCTTGAATCTCGATTGGTTCTTCCTCATACGTCGCATCTTCTTCGATGGTAACGTCTTCCCAGTTGAGAACATGCGTAGGTAAGGCGAGGTACTTACGGAGCATTGAAACATGGAACACGTCATGCACTCGATCCAGCTGTGGTGGTAGGGCTAGTCGATATGCGACTCTTCCGATCTTCTCCACGATGTCAAATGGTCCGATGTAACGTGGGGACAGTTTTCCCTTTTTCCCAAATCTGATGACTCCTTTCTTTGGTCTTATCTTCAGAAACACGTGGTCTCCTACAGCAAAGGCTAAGGGTCGGCTTCTTTTATCCGCATAACTCTTTTGTCGGCTCTGAGCGGTTTGGATTCTTTGCCTGATGGTTTTGACCTTTTCCGTGGTGTCACGTACTATATCAGGTCCAATTAATCCTGTTTCTCCAGCGTCTGTCCAGCAGACTGGGGATCGGCAAGGTCGACCGTATAAAGCTTCTTCATAGGGTGCCATTCCGATACTTCCTTGATAACTGTTGTTGTAGGCAAACTCTACTAATGGTAAATGTTGTTCCCAGTTCCCAGAAAAATCCAAAGCGCAGGCTCTCAGCATATCCTCTAAGGTCTGTATCGTTCTCTCTGTTTGGCCATCGGTTTGCGGGTGGAAGGCTGTGCTAAGCCTTACATCTGTTCCTAAAGCTTTCTGTAATCCTTTCCAGAAATGTGACACAAACCGTGGGTCTCTGTCTGATACAATCGAGACGGGTACACCGTGTAGTCGTACAATTTCCCGAATGTACAACAGGCTCAGTTGTTCCACGTTTTCTGTCATCTTCACAGGCAGAAAATGCGCGGATTTTGTGAGTTTGTCCACGATCACCCAGATGGCAGTGTTGGTTTTGGTAGTTCTTGGTAGTTCGGTTACGAAGTCCATTGAGATGTGCTCCCACTTCCAAGTCGGGATTGGTAAGGGTTGAAGGTCGCCTCCTGGTTGGAGTTCGATAGAGAAGTCTATCTCTCTAGGAGGTGGTAAACCAGGAAGTTCTTCAGGGAACACATCGGCGTATTCGCAAACGATGTGTGGTAATCCCATCTCCATCCTGTCAGTTTCTTCTATTTGGAGACTAGTTAGCCATCCAAATAGTTGATTCTGCCACCTAGATCTTTTTACCGTTAAACTAGCCATTTGTCTATCCCCCTTAAAACGGAAACGAGTCCCATCAGGGGTATAGGCCGTTACGATCTTCTGATGACAATCTATGATTGCTCGGTGAGCCGATAGCCAGTCCATTCCCAAGATTACGTCGAAATCCGCCATGTCGATCACTCTGAGGTCGCAGGTTAAGCGCAAGTTGGCTACCTCTAATTTGCACCCTCTACATACTAGACTAACAGTTATACTCCCCCCCAATGGTGATGCTACTCTCGTACTCGCACTAAGGGGTTCTGTTTCTAGCGCTAGAGCAGCTACGCAGGCAGTAGATATAAATGAATGGGATGCACCAGAGTCAAACAAGGCTTGCACGCATGTACTATATAACAGTAGCGTACCTTGGATCACAGAGGGATCCTGCTCCTGTTCCTCAGTCTGCAGCGCAAAGATACACCCTCCAGTATTTTGTTGGTTTCCCACGGGCTGCTTTCCTTTGTTCTGCCCATTCGGCTGTTGAGGTGAGATTCCAGGAGTTGGCTTCGCAAATCCGGCTTGTCCAGATTAAGCTCCTTGGTTTCCAAAATTCCCATTTCCCTTCTTCTGGGTTTGTGGCATTGGCGGCTGTAATGGCCCATAGCCTGACAGTTGTAACACTTAACTGTCGACAGATCTCTATTGTCACGAGTTATTGCAGTGGTCTTCCAGGCTTGGTTGTTCTGAGAAGAAGCAAAGGGTTTGGTGAGGTAGGGTCCGCGGTTGTTGATGGTTACTTGGTTTCGGAATGGTCCGCCGGTTGCCTTCCTCCATCGATTCTTGAAGTCAGCCTCTTCACTCTCCAATCGAAGGGCACATTTCACCACACTAGAGTATGTGGGAAAAGTTTGTGCCACTACGGCTCTGCGAGCGGTCGTCAGCCCCCACTCGAATCTTCTCGCCTTCTTGTCCTCAGTGGACACAGCGTCCGTGGCGTAACGGGACAGCTCCTCGAACCTGGCCGCGTACTGGGTCACGGTCATTGTTCCTTGCTTCAGGTTCATGAATTCTTATTCCTTGGCTAGGCGGATGGGTGTAGGAAAATACTTGTCAAGAAACAGGGTTTCGAACTCAGCGAAGGTCATGGTGGCTATGGCATGGGTTGCCTCCATCAGTTCCCACCAATAGCGAGCTTCTCCCTTCAGTTGGTACGTGGCTAAGGCTACACGATCTCCATCGCGGTTAATCTCCAAGGTGTCCAGGATCACCTTAGTTTCCTTCAGCCATGTTTCGGCCACAGTGGGGTTGGTATCTCCGTGGAAGGTCGGGGGTTGGCGTTTGCAGAACTCATTCATGGCTCGGGTTCGTGTCATGGGTCCATCATTGCGGTTAGGGTTTTGGCGGTTGGCATTCAAGGCGGCTACGAATGCCTGCACGACTTGGGCTAGGCTAGGGTTTGCGTTGGAGGACTCTCCGGTTTCGTATCCTAATCCACTGCGTCGATTCACCATCTACGAGTAAAAAATTGTAAAGGGGGAGGTTTAGCCTATTGAACAATTTCTTTTAGAGATTCGGTTTTCTCCCTAAGATTAACGACAGAATTTAAAACAGGGTGCAATATAATACCATAAAATAAGATAGCTTCTCATAGATGAGTAAAGGATTACAACGAAACATAGAGTTCTGAAAGAGAAACACAACACAGATTTCCTAATACAAGTTGAAACAATCCTACTAGTTCTGATTACATGGTTTGGTTAGTCTACGTGCGCCATAGGTGCAATTACAATTACCGAATCTTATTCTAGTACTACTAAACCACTAACTAGGTGGAATAAGTCCGAAATACTCTCTCAATTGCTCCTTCCATTCCTTCTCCCTTCTCTCAAGCCAGTGTTCTCCCTTTAGACGGATCTCTTCGGCGTATGCCTTTATCTCCATGAGTTGGTCCTTGTTGGTGAGGGGTGCCATCACGATAGACTGGTATATTTGGTGGCCAGTCTCGGGGTCACATATACCCAAGTGGGGTATCGGGATAGGGCTCTCAGGTGCTAGTATGGCCTTGATAAGTATCAGGTCCTCAACATTGGTCGGGGTAGCAAAGGTACGACTATCCATATCTACAATAAGAAAATTATATATTAGACTTAACGGTGTAAAAGTGGTAGTCGCGCACAAGTATGCATATAAACAGTGATCACAAGATAGAAAGGAAACACAAAATTTTTTTTTTTCATTGCATAAACGAAGCAAGTACAACATAGATGGCTTATAACAGCCTAAACTTCCTACGCTATTTACACCAAGAGTTCAATTACTTCCTACGTTACATCCTACGTCCCGAAGGATTACAATTAGAAGTCCTACTTACAACATGTCATTCTATTGGGTTATATCACAGCAAAAGGCCTAATTGTGACATGCTCTACCCATGGATCTAGAAGATAGGTGGAAAGTGAGCCTTGTAGGCACCTATGTCGGTCTCAAAGGGTGGCGGTGACACGTCACCGGGGTCGGTGTTAAAATCCATAAAATCCTCCTCCTCATCATCGGATAACTCTTCATCGCCTAACGGTTCCTCATCATCAGATGGTAAGTCCGGGTTTGGTCCATTCATCAAGTGTTGCCAATCGGCTTCATTTTTCGGTGGGTCGTTAAATTCTTCGGGATCTTCCTCGGGATCCTCTTCCGGTTCCTCCTCGATTACAATTTCCTCATCATCGGGGGGTGCTATGTGAACTAGGACAGGTGCTGCTGCGGTGTCATCCTCCTCCTCAATTTCGGGAAGTGGAACGGCACCGTGCTCGTGGTAAAAGTCGTGTATGTAGGGAAAAGTGTAAGGAAAGTAGGGATCTTCCACGATTGAGTTGATGGGTCATGGCTTTTTTGGTGCTTTTAAGTTGTCGAGCTTCGGCTAGTAGGTTGATTTGATAAAAGTCCGGTGGTTCCATCTACAAGGAAAGGTTAAACCTCAATTAGTAAGAAAATTTTGACAGGTTCACTATTGATAAGTTTTAAGGCAAGGCTTTACTCAAACTAGAAAATTTTCAAGTTTTTAAGTTCCACATTCGATTCTTGATTTAAGTCATCATCCAATTGTTCGGGAATTCCCAGCTCGGTGGTATTGCCAATTTCCACACCTTGCTTCAATCCGGAGAATGTTTCGACAGAATTCCACCCAATTTGGGACGGTAAACTTAAACTCAATTTCACGTTTGTGCAACGGTCAATCTATCTCGTGGTTCTACCCATTCTACCCATGGCCGAGGTTTTGAACCTAAAGCTCTGATACCAAGTTGTAACGCCCCCATTTTCGGGTTCGTTAATTAAACATTTTATTGAATAAAAAGACTAAGAGTCAAGCTCATTATTACAACATAAGTCTTACTAGAGTACTTTTTATTACACAAGGAGGGAATTTCTAGGGTATTCTACTACTCCGCTTCTTCTTCCATCCTAGCAAGCTCTTCAGCTCCAAAAGCCTCCAACACGTACTACTCACCTTGCTCATCAATTAACTCTGACACATTATACCAGCGTCGCCCCCAGTATAATATGTCAGGGTCACCAAAAAGGTAACACCGTGAGCTACAAGCCCAATAGAATAAACTATACCCACTAACTCTTAACTTAAAGCAAGGAAGCATATAAACAATTACACATGCTCATTCAACAACATAGATAAACAATGATACATTCGTATTCGATATCTTTTAGCGTTGGTGTCATGCCTTTTCGTGTTTCTCCTACGCGACTCATCGTAGACCGTGTCATCTTTTTCACCTTTACCAAAATCATAATTTTTCCACGTTTCTTTCACAAATTGCTACTAACGAGGCTACCAAGTCCGGCTCCGTTAGTAACACTCACGACGGCTACCAAGTCCGGCCAATCATGGTTTCACAAAACACATTCTTTCAAATCTTGCATTGGCTACCACGTCCGGCCAAGCCCCATTTCCACATGAGACTACCACGTCCGGTCCCATTGGAAATCTACGCAATGAGCTACCAAGTCCGGCTACATTACGGTTTTCGAAAACACTTACACAATGACTACCAAGTCCGGTCATTATGTACTTTCAAAACATTTTCCGCATGTTAATCCCATCCTTTATCCATATCAACCACATCCTAGGTGTCATGTTTCTACTTTCTCAATTTTCGTATCTCGTTCGCATGCATAGACTCCGCGGTAATTCATTCCACAATTTAAGAAATCTTGAAACTAAACTAACAAGATCATCCAACTCTATACTATATAACATGCTCATTTTATCACATTATCATGCTCAACACTTAATCACACAAGGTTAAGCATAGTGCCACATGGACAGGCACCTTTGGAGTGATAAATCACTTATGCTTTATCAACAACAAGTAGTCAAGTAATCACATAATCAAGCTCACATTCATTCTAAGATTAAAACAGCTTAATTCCTAAATCATGCTTTCTTAAGTTCAAAACAGCATATGTTTATTGAGTACTTCTAACGTTTAAGCTAATCATGCCATGGTTAATCAAGATAACAACTCTTAAACATTTCTAGTCATGCTTAAGGACAAGATAACCTACGTGTACTTAGAATTTCAAAGGTTTAGAATAATCCATAATCAGTTCAAATACGCATGCAATACGCTATACTTAGATCTTTGAAAGTATAGGAAAACTATACTATACGTAAGGAGTATTCTACATAAATACGTATACGTAGAGAAGAGTAGATATAGAATATCTACCGTTCTTCTTGGCGGTAGTCGGCTACGGATTAGGAAAATAGTTCGTCGGACGGAGTAACGGCTTAGGAATAGCTTCGAAAGAGAAAGGTTTCTCTCGAAACTTGATCTTGACTAATACTACTAAAACTTTTGGATCGGTAGGGTGGTGGAGTGGCGGCTTAGTGGCGGCACTAGAAGAGTTTTTTGAAGAACTAGGGAAGAACTTCAAGAACAACTAAGAACTAAGCAAGAACAACAAGAACACTTAGACTTTCTAGAGAGAAGTTGGAGCAATGCTTGAAGGTGTGAGTTCAAAGGCTTGAAATGGCTTGCTATTTATAGGCCAAGTTGGTCTATTATTCAAGAGACAATATTTCCCCTAACATTTGTTATCCAATGGATCATAGATTGACTAGATTTGATTGTCCTTAGATTGGATGAGGTGTTGGGCAAAAGGACAATGACTAGGCTAGTTGTACACTTGCACACATCACACAAATCTCTCTCTCCCTCTCCCATTCTCTCTCGGCCTCTCTCTCTCCCATCTCTCTCAGCTCTCTCTCCCTCTCTCTCTCTCTCCCCCTCTCTCTCTCTCTCTCTCCCTTTAGTCCAAAGAAGGTACAAGAGTTGGAAAGACTACAAGATTTTCTCTTATTCTTTCTTTCAAACTAGGACAAGGTTTAGGTTTCTTTAATGGGGTTCGTGTCTAGTCTAGGATAGAAAATAAGATATGGTAGTCCTTTAGGGTTGAAAGAATAAGAAACCCTAGATATGGTGGTACAAAGTGATGCAATAGGATGATGTAGGAAGATATGGGAGTACACTAGTCACACACATCACACTCTCTCTCCCTCTCTCATCCGAATTCTCTCTCTCTCTCTCTCTCTCTCTCTCTCTCTCTCTCTCTTTCGGCCATTCTCTCTCTCTCTCTCTTGGACACCTAATGGAGAAAGGACAAATGGTTGGTATTTGACTAAGTGAAAGAGTAAGGTTAAACTAATAGTTTGTAAGAAGATTTTGTAAGAAAATCTAGTACTTGGTTATATCTTAGGTCATCCTATTCTTCATCTTTCAAAGTACAAGTACTCATGTATATAGTATTAGGGTTTTGGTAGAAGAAGATCAAGGAAGGTACATGCAATATCTCTCTCTCTCTCTCTCTCCTATCTCTCTCCCTCATCTCTCTCTCTCGGCCTCTCTCTCCTCTCTCTCTCCGAATTCTCTCTCTCTCTCTCTCTCTCTCTCTCTCTTTCCTTGGTTGATAGAAAGACTAGCAAAAAGGACAATGTACTATGTGATCTCATTTTGGATTTCTAAGTCAAACTATCTTATTAAACTATGTCAAAATGCCACCTATGTACTTATAACTATATACTAATATATAGTATGCTAGGATGATGTAAACATATCATATACTTTAATCAAATTAGTACATATCATATCTAGGAAGGAATTAACTAATACTAACCTAGTACTATAGCTTGATATGGTTTTATGGACCAATGGATTATAATTCCCCTAACATTTATTAACCAATGGTTAAAGGATGAAGTACTAAGCTTACATAATCTATCTAATGACTCATGGTGAATCTAATTAAACTAATGGACCTTGTACTAGGTGGAAAGGTTAACCTATCGTCCAATGGGTAATAAATCTCCTAACTTCTATCGTCCAATGGGTAAAGATGGTAAGTAATATATAATCTTATAAAGTGTACCTAGAAATCTTGTCACAATATCCAAGGGGTAAACCTATGGTCCAATGGATAAAGATTATCCTAGTATTTATCGTCCAATGGGTAATAGCTCAAGGGTTGACTTTTGGTCAAGGTCTCACTTAGGGTTCAAATGGTTCAAAGGTTCAATTAGGCTACTCTAACGATTAGTTGGAAGCTAGCTAGGCTTGCTAAATAGGACGACTTAGGGTTTACTATCTCACTTGTCTTTAGAAAATGACTAAATCGCAAGGCGTAATGAAATTAGGATTTGAATCGCATAAATCTAATCATGACGGATTATTAGAAAATAAGGAATTTATAGAGTTAAAATAATAAACAACGAGATTTTTATTTACTTAAAATCGGAGTTGTTACACTTTTCTTTCGTTCGAAACCTCTCCACCTTCGACCATCGTCGTCCGGCCGCCGCCGCTCCTCCGACCGTCACCGTGGTCACCTCCGGCCGCCATTGTTCTTTGCTTTTTGTTGGTTTTTCCTCTTGCTTTGGACGTGATGGCCACGCCACCTTCGGATGTCGCGGGTTCGTCCTCGCACCCTTCATGTAGGTGCGAGTATTCTTCTTCCGACGAGGAGGCGATTGAGGAGCCTGGTTTGTTCAACGCTGCTTCCTATGTTCTTCCTTCGCGTAGGTTGGGTTTTGGTGGTTTCTTACAGTACCGCCCTCCCGTTGGCGGCCCAGAGGCCGAGGTGGTTCGCCGGGAACCTGGGCTGCACCTGAGTGTTCTTAATGTACTGGTGAGTTTCCTGAAAAGTAAAAAGTTTACTTCAGTTCGGAGTTTTAATTTTGTATGATTTACAAAGTGAATTTCTTGCTTGTGGGATGAGATCCCTTTCAGCTAGGGGCGTGAATGGGTTAGGATTGTTTTGTTTAGAAAAACCAAAATAACCGTGCCCCCTGTTTAGGCAATGCATGCTTTTTAAACGTTAATTTGATGCCCCTAGCTTTTTATTCGTTTATGCAATCATGAGATTAACCCCCTTTTTGTCCTTGGCAGAGAAATAGGAGACTGAAGGCTCACGGTGGAGGCAAAGAGGTGCACAAGTGGTTTCTGGTGCTGCCAGAGCAGGCTCGGGAGCTGGTATGTGCTGCAGGTTTTGAGGCATTTGTTCTGGGCCTCAATCTTCCGAAGATGGACTGGTCACTGATGACTTCGCTGGTTGAGAGGTGGTGGGATACCACCAACACATTCCACTTCCCCTCTGCTGGTGAGATGACAGTTACACCGGGCGACTTCTCCTTGTTGACTGGCCTGTGGGTAGGCGGAGCTCCTCTTCGGGTCGACCCTGCGCTTTGGGAGCGGTTAGGTGCTTTGGAGTGGTTTTTGGGCAAAGTGCCCCCTGTTCACTCTCGAGGTCACATTGATCTTACTTGGCTGAGCAAGTCCTTCAGGACGGCTGATATCCTTACCCAGGTTAGTGTCGAGCAGCTGACACGGGCCTTCCTTCTTTATCTCCTTGGGCAAACGTTGTTTGCCAACAAGGATGGCTCGGTGCACACACAGCTCCTGGCTCCTTTGCAGCGTTTGGAGGCCGTTAAGGAGTTTGATTGGGGATCGTCTGCTTTGGCCACCTTGTATGGCAACCTAGGAGCTTGCTCACGGGACAAGAGTCCCATCCTTGGCGGTCACTACCGGGCGCTTGAGGTTTATATCTTTCTCTCTTACTTCCTTTCCTGTTTTGACTTCTCCTAGTATTGAACTTGTTTTGCTTAATCTGCTTTTCAGCTCTGGGCTTTCGAGCACCTTCTCCAGTTTCTCCCTGAGACAAGGCATGGAGATGCGAACTGCATACCTCGCTATGAGAGATGGTTGGTGGGGCAATGGAGGCCATGGTCACCAATTTTGAGCCTTCCCGAGTGGCGGCGAGTTTTGGACTGACTGACGGTCGATCAGGTACTTTCCTCTTTGTATTTCTTGTCTTTAGACTTCTATATTCTTGTGTTGGGGCTGATTTGATCTTGCTTTGTAGGTACGGTTTGACCCTTGGGGTGGTGTACCAGAGGATGCCCCTCTTGCACGTTTCAGGGTTCTGGATCGTACCCGTAGCTTGCTCGAGGGTCCGTTTTGCCGAGCCTGGTACTTAGGGGATCGGGTGGCTAGTCAGTGGCGCCCGCGTGCTGAGGCGCTTCAGTTTGTTCCTCCTCTTCCTCCAACATCGATGAGGTCTACTTCTTCGATGTCTAAGGAAGACTTGAAGAATGCTCGGATCAGAGATTGGGCAGGTTTGCTTCTTCATGCAGGAGACTACACGGAGTACTGCCGTCTTCACCTAGCTCCAGCAGCCGTAGCTCCCTCTGTTGCCCCTGTTTGGCCGTGGGCCTTTTCTTTTGTTTCCTTCCATTCTGATGATGGGGAGGAGGAGCGCCTGGCCCTTACTCCTTATGTGACCCAGCTTTATATGCTGCCAGCTGGGGTTTCACAGGTATTACCCTATTTCTGAACTTTGTTTTTCCTGCTTTATCATTATATCTGTTGCTCCTGTATTTGAAATGCCTGGTCTATTTGCATAGGTGCCTGCTGAGATAGTGCAGGAATGGCTTCATGCCTATCAGAGTGCAGAGGCTTTGGTTCGAAGACAGCACCGCAGGATCCTTGAGGTATGACTTTCTCCATGTGTTTCATTTGTGTGGGCAGCATGCCCTCGGAGAAGGGATTCCGTTCCCTTTCCGACAACTTTAGGGCAAGGCCTTCGCGGAATCGAGGGAGCGCGAGCAGATAGGCAAGCGCTGGTAAATACAGAGTCGCCACTCGGGTTTGAAGGTCCGACACCCAAGGAACCGTATTTCGAAGCACCTGCCGCGCTATTTGATTTTTGAAAAAGTTTAAGGAAACTAGTCCGTCATAACCATATCTGGGTTCGGGAGCCAGGTTACGAGAGGGGAAGGGTTTTAAGGCACCCCTCTCGCCCAATCCGGAGATCGGTCTCTACTTGAGCATTTTGAAAATATTTAGATTCTTCTTTTATTAACCAAATTTTAGCCAATTAGGGCGGGGGAACAGTTAATCGGGGATTTAAAAACTGTAACACGTTCGCAAGATGTGGTAAATAGCATGGATGGATGGAAAACTAAGTAATAAATGGAACAAAGTTCAAAATAGTGGGAAAACACCAAAACAGTGGCTTGGTATGGAATTATCACAAGCAGTGGCCAACTTGCATGCATGGATCAACCTGCATGCAAGTGAACCATCGCGCGATACTTCCATACCATCGCGCGAGTGTTGGTGCCTTGCCAACAGTTTGAACTTTATCCCCTTCTGGGCTCTGAAAGGACCAGTGCACACCCAGGGGGCAAACCAAGCAGTTTATATGTACTGGAAAGTAAATAGTTATTACAAACCAACTGAAATGAATGGAAAGACAACCCCTAAACAGTGGGGGAAAATAACAGAGGCCAAAGGCCAAGTTGCCCATGCAAGGGCAGCCACTGGAAATCAGTGAATCATCGCGCGACAGAGTGAAAGACTCGCGCGAGGGTTCTGACTGGACTTCCAGGAATTGCTTTGCATGCTTGGGGCTCTGAGACACATTCAGAAACATCCTAAGGGCATTCCACACTAACTAGAGTAGTAAGCTAAGGAACTGAATTTGTTTTAACATGCATATCAGTGATCTATACATCAAAACAAAACTACAACAGACATGCTCATAAGTAAGACAAGGAATGACCAGCATCCCTTCCCCACGTGGACCAATCTCTTGCAGACAGAACTATCGCGCGAGTATTCGGGTCCATCGCGCGAGGGTTGAACTGATTACAGTTTCTTGTAACTCTGCTGATTTTAGGGCCAGGACTGGTATTGATTACCAGCCTTGGCCCTGTCAGCCCCCCTCAGGGATCAAAACAGGAACAGGTTAAATCTTATACCTTTGCTTGAATGGTTTTTGGAAAAGGATTGGATCAAATGGTGTAGCCTTGCAAATGAGTGTATGGAGAACACTAGGTTGAAAGACTAGGAAATGTGGCTTGGGTTTGTAACTTTGTGCTAGATTTGATTATTCTTCCTTGTTGAAATTTTTGTAACCCTTGCAATGGAAGAGCAATGGGGGTTTTATAGGAGGAGTGAGAGGGCTAGGTTGGTGCAAGACTTGGCTTTAAGACCAGCCAACAAGGCTGGTCACAACCACTTGGTGGGGAGGCTAGCCACCAAGGTGGTGGAGTTATTGTGAGTGGGAGTGCTCCAAAAACCTGCCAGAACACTGTTCAGCCAAGGAAAATGGGGTTCCAGCCCATGTGGCCACTGATCATCACAAAATCCAGCTGGACAAAGATGATAGGGACAGGTTGGACCATCGCGCGAGGGTTAAAGACAATCACGCGAGGGTCAATAGTCAAACTTTGACTTTGACCAACACTTGGCAAGCTGACTATCGCGCGAGTAACAGGAAGCATCGCGCGATGGTCAAACCTCGGTTAGGGTTTTGACTGAAGGTTTCAAGGGTTCAAAGGGTTCAAAAAGGGCTCCAAGCATTCCAAGTCCAATCCATTCCACATTCAAGCCTATTTGATCCGATCTCATCATCGGGGAAACAAGAAACTGAAAAATAAAGTAAAACAAATGGGAGATCCAGATTGGGGTGTCTACAATTTGCTCTGTGTCGTTTCCTTGAATCTGAATGTTTGAATCCTCTTTGGTTGCAGCTTGAGGCTGAGCGAGCACCAGCTGCTGGTGGGGAGGATGGGGGAACCAATGAGCAGTCCCCATCTCAGAGACCGTCTCGGAGACGCCGCCGTGACTAGCTTTTAGGTTTCTATCCTTTCATGTCCATAGTTAGTAAAAGAGGCAAGCAAAAAATTGTATAGTGAAGGCAACCACAGCGAGAATTTTGTAACTAAACTTTTGTTCATGAAATGAAAAGAGCTTTTCGTACCCCTAAATGCATGTGATGGTCAGAATATGGCTTTTTGAACAAGTATTTGTTGATAGACAGTAATCTGTGTGAAATGGAGTACTGGCTGAAGAATCGATTGTTCGGCTGAGAAATCGATATTGCGGCCGATGTGCCAATTCTTCGGCCGTTACTTTGATTTTCCAAAGGTCGATTTTGTTTCGGCCAAGTGGCATCCTCTTTTCTCTTCCTTCTTATGCTTGGTTTTGATTTTTCGTCTTTTGCTTTTGCCATGTTCCATAGTCTGGTTGCCAAACTCAAGAGTTTTCGAGGTATCTTGCTCATTGTGTTAATGACCTTTTGGTTAGAGGGGATGAACTATAGCTCCCGTGTCTATTGCTGTTACCAATTCTTCAAGAAAAGCATACTCATCTTTTGTGAGCTCAATATGCAAGGTTAGCTATTCCTATCATTGAGCACAAATCTTTTGATGTTTTCCTCTCTCCAAATGTTTGGGCCGCATCTCGATGTGAGATTACCTACGTATCCCAATCAGGGAATCAGACCTTTTACGTAGTTCCAAGATCACCACCTTTGGGGGTTGGGTTTTCACTCTTGGTTTTTCTTTTTGCATGCTCTAAGTTTTGCCTAGGTTACCTGATGGAGGTTGAGTCCCTAGCGAGCTTTTGAATGCCTTATCTTTTGCCTAGGCTGCGTTTTTGCATTTTCTTGTCCTAGCAGGCTTTGCTCTTACTTTTGCTTGGGCTGCTTGGGTTACCCAACGAGCGTTTCTTTCAAGAGGGTTTCTGTGTTTTTGGAGAGGAATTTGATGGAGATGTTTTTCTGAACCTCCTGTTGTATTTGTACTTTCACAATGGGCGAGCTAACCCTAAGTGTTCTCACGGAGATAACGTCTTTTTTTTCTAAGTTTTGACAAAAACCTAGTTCTTCAAGCGACTAGAGTTCACCCTCTCCTTTCTTCTTGTCGGGGACATAAAGAACTTGATTCCTTGAATTTTCTTTTGTTTGGCAAAGAGATTATAGCGCATGGCAATTGCGATTTAGGAATCTAGATTGTTAAAATAAGCATAATCTGGAAGATAAAAAAAGGAATTCTCTTAGCAGAAATAGAATGCCCAAACAGGGGCCCAAAACACATTCTAGTTTGATTTTTAGAAAACAAAAGCAATGTTTAATGTTCTTTGCCATGTTGTGACTTCTCAGCTATTGCGGCATTTTGGGGTTGTCTCTTTTGTCTTTCGCAACTTTATACTCTTTTCCACCCTTTCCTTTGCCAAACAGAGCCTTTGAACTGGATCCGTCTTCATAGCTTGCATGATAGCTACCTCTTTGAGACATGAGTAGTTCCCAAATGGAAGCGTCAGCCTGGGTTTTCATCACTTTTTCTTCCTCCTTATTGATTGCGTAGTCGCAAGAGAGATCGGTCACTTCTTCTTGGCTGAACAGTGATGTTAAGGAGATTCCATCGAGGGGATCATCACATTCTCCTTCCATTTCGTCGAAGTCAATTTCCCCTGTTCGATATGGATCTGCATATGTGAAATCCAGATCCTCTTCTTCTTCTTCTATCCACTGGCTATAGTCACATTCTTTGTATGGATTGACCCATGGTTGCATTTGGAACTCTTCCACCTTCTCTATGAGATCGATTGTCTCCCAAACAATGGGCGGTGTTGGAATTTTGGGACGGTTGATAGGTACCACTATTTGGGCAGGCTCGAAGCGGGCATGCCTTCTCATCATGATGACCCTTTCCTTTTCCTGGTTTCTATTCTAAAACCAAATACGGAGCCACTCATCGTTTTCCACAAATGGAATGTCTGGATCTTCCAAATTGTGTTTTGCCCAGGAATGTTCTCTCCATTTCCTTAGCATTTCCTCTTCTGTTTGATCTCTGCTACTTATGTCGGACATGTCAGGATCGATCACTTCCGAGTGATCGGGACTCATTATTTTCTTCCTCCATCATAAAACACTCGTCCTCCTTGGGGAAGGTTAAGGTTGGTTTGGTTTGGTTGTTTTGGACAATGTATTGACTAGGATTGTATGTAGGGTTGTGGGATAGATTTATGAGATTGATATTTCGAGGTGGCAGTTCAGCATTATGAGTAGGGAGTGGGTTGGTTTGTCCATCAGGTTTTGGCAGTTTTATAGTTCGGCTATCAATGAGGTCTTGAATGTCATGGTGGAGACGCATGCAGTTGTCTGTTTCATGCCAGGGTGTTGGTGGTAGGCGCATTGTTTGTTAGGATCATGTCTTGGGCCATAGGGTAGCTGAGGAAGCGGTTTGTTTAAAGGTTTGAGATGCCCTTGACGGCTAAGAATGGTCAAAGCTTGGGACAAGGTCATGTAAAGGGGGTCAAAATTGCGGCGGGGGCGATTTGAATTCCGGGTTGAGCTAGCTTGGAAAGGGTCCTGAGGCAAGGATGTGCCAAGGGTATTTACAGAGAGGTGAGATGTACGGCTGGAAAAGGTTTTCTTAGGTGGAGGAGGAGCTTCTTCTTTCCCAATGAGTCCTAGCTTGATTCCATCTTTGATTTGCAACCCAGTGGCATGCAGGCGCTTGAAATCGGTGATAGTCTGTGTATAGATATGCCTAAGGTATTTGGGTTGCAGATTTTTGACAACTATCCTCACTTGGTCTTCCTCGGAGGGGCGGTTCTTCATCTTGGCAGGCCTTTCCCTCCATCTTGCCACAAAGGTAGCAAAGTCCTCATTGGATTCTTGTTTGGTCATCTCCAAGTCTCGAGTAGTTAACTCAATTTGGACATTGTATGCATACTGTTTAACAAAAGCGTTGGCAATTTCTGGCCAAGTTTGATAGTGCACAAATTCCAAAGTGAGGAATTAGTCGAGAGCGCTTCTGGTGAGAGTTCGCTGGAACAGTTGGGCGATGAGCTCATCATTTAAGCCCATTGGCTTCAGGGTGTTGATGACGTGTCGAACATGACTAGTAGGGTTGCCAGTTCCATTGAACTTTTTGATGTTTGGTATTTTGAAATTCTCAGGCAGTTTAGATTCTGGGAAGAGACAAAGTCCTTCGAAATCCAGAATTTGATCTCCTTGTGAACGGGCCAAAGCTTGTTTGATCTCCTTGACTTGCTTGGTCAGTTCAGGACTTTCTACCAACACTACTTTGTGAGGGTTCTCATCTTCCATTGATCTTTCTTCGTCCTCAGCATCTCTGGCTGCTTTCTCGGCTAGCAGGGTAGTGATTTGAGCTCGGAGATCGGCGATAGCGGCATCGCTGTCTGCCATGAGGGTAGGAGGATTGCTTGATGAAGCTTGGGATTTGGTGGATAGAGGAGTTTGTTGAGAGGATGATCGTGAAGTCCCTGGGAGTGATTGGGACCGTTGTGGTGAAGGTGTTTTGGCAGACGAGGATGACAGACGGGATGGCTGCAGAGACCTCTGTTTGGCACAGCTTCGGGTGTGGTAAGAGTATAAAATTGGCTGTGGTTGCTTCTTTGATTTACCTATTGTGCCTGCTTGAGAAAGTAGAATACCTGAAGGTCGGTACTTGGCTCGTACAGGGTTAGGATTTGGGCTAAAAATCCCAACCCTTCTGCACAGAAAGAGTTATTTACAACAGCAGATGGTACAAGGTGTGAGGAAGAACTTGGAAGCAAAAAATGCAAGTAGGTTCCTAGCCTGTAGATTCCTGTCTTAGTTTGATAAGTTCTATGGCTTTCTAAAACATGCAAGGTTTAGGTAGTCTCAGGGTGCTCCATTGTCAAAGGGCATCAGTCCTTTCACCAGCCCATCATAGGCGGTGATTGGGTGATTTCCTTTTTCATATACCACTAGGTACGAGTGACTGTGGAGTTTGCTGGAACCCCTAACAAAGCCAGTGTCATGTCGGGGTATCAGGTGAACTCAACGAGGTTGCCCGCTCGATGCATATGGTAAATGAATTAAACAAGGCATGTATTAGTCTTATGTTGAACTTTCTGGTTATGGATCTCATATTCCCCAGCAGAGTCGCCAAAAACTGTAGACACCTCCCAAACGAGGCATCGCCATACAGATTGATCGTTTATTTCTCGATTGGTTGCTTGCTTCATAAACCAAGATCGTGGACATTCCCATGGCTAGGAACATCGCCACACGATAGTGGTTATCATCAAAACAGAGTCGCCACCCAGTTTATTAAAACTGGGAAAATAGATAGAGATTCTGGGTACGGGAGCCAAGAGTACAGTAAAGGGAAGGTGTTAGGCACCCCTCTCTGCCCAGCCGTGAGACTGGCCCATAGTTATTTAACATAAGACGTATAGATGCTTTGTTTAATTCTAACACGTAGTCTGTTTAAATAAGCCTTTAAACAATAAGTAAAGTGAGCTAGTGCGATAATCAAAGCATGCATCAGAAAGCAGAGAAGCAAAACAAACTATCCCAGGGAGATGGATCCCGCGGCCGGTGAATGGATGTCACGACCGAGGGATCCTCCTGGTTTTATGTACCGGCCGAGGGATCGAAGCCCCGGTCGGTGTTCTTCCTTACACCAGACAGAAAAATTAGCAGAAGATTAAATGCTACGATTAATCATGAATACGATAAATAAAACAAACCAGAGGCCGTTGGGCCTCACCACCTTGATCCCTCAGTTGCTTGATTGCTTCGGATTTGATTGCGATTGACTGATTGCTTCTTTGAAAACCCTAGGGTTAGGGTTTGAACTTCAGGGTTTGATCGTCGGATTGATGGCTGTCTTCGGGAGGTTAGGGCTTTTGAAGAGAGGGTTTGAGAGAGTGTTTCTCTCTCAAGCCACGTTACCACATGCCAACCCAACCCTAGACTATTTCAAGCACACAATCTAGCCCTAATCATCCTAGATTCACTTCCGAACTAGCCTTTAATCAACCTAGAAATTGACTTACAAACCTAGCCTAGGATTGACTAAACATGGAAGCCTATTCTTTAGCCTAACCTACCATATCTTTAGACTTGTAAGACTTGCTTAGCTAGGGTATAATTACCTAGGATTTACCTAGAAAGCTTAAGATCCTACTTGCCATTTATAGCCTTAAGCCTATTTATGGAAGTGACAAGTCTTGGCATGCTTTCAAGCATGATTTGACAAGACAATGGAGCAAATCCATGGAAGAGATAGAAAGAGAGGGCCGGCCATATGAGGGAGGAGAGAGAGCCAATGTTTTGCTATAAATAGGACGCCTCACTTGCCATTCAACTCACACCTTCATCCTTCAACTTCTCTCTCTAGAAATTCTTGTGTTCTTGCTTGTTCTTGCTTTGTTCCTCATTGTTCTTGAGTTCTTCTTGAGTTCTTCAAGAAATTCATCCAAGGCCGCCACTAGACCGCCACTCGACCACCCTCTCGAACCAAAAAGTTTAGTAGTTTAGTCAAGAACTAGTTTCGAGAGAAACCTCTTCACTTTCGAAGCTACCGTAAGCTTACCATAGGAAGTCATTCCGTTCGATAGCCGACGTGCTTATCTTTTTCCGTATTCATCACTACCGCCAAGAAGAATGGTAGATTTTCTTTACTCACTACCCTAAGTATAAAAGTAAAATGATTTATTGCTTGTATATATGGTTTGAATTGCATGAGAACTTGAAAAGTATTTCACTAAAGGCTTGAAAGGAAATAAGACTATATTGAATAACTCGACCTTATTTTCCGAAAAAACATATGTTGTTTTGAACTTCCCTAAAAGGGAGAAAGAACAGATTTTCGAAATATAAACCTAAATGAAAGTATTCGTATTTTGATCTTAAAGATGGTTATGAGCATGTATACGTGTTTACATGAATTACTTGTTTGATGTATGACAAAGCATAAGTGGTTTCCACTCCAAAGGTGTCCGTCCATGTGACACTATGCTTTATATGGTGTGCTAAATGTCTGAGCATGACTATGTGAAAATTGGAAGTTATAACATGGTATCAATGATATAGAGTTGGATGATCTTGCTAGTTTATTTTCAAGATTACAATGAATGATTTGTGTGTACTTGTGTATAAAGTCCTACCGCGGAGTCTATGTACGAAAACGAGACACAGAAATTGAGAAAGTTAGAGACATGACACCTAGGGTGTGTAAATGACAAGATATGTTATGAAACCGCAATGTGGCCGGACGTGATAGCCCATTGTGTGTATGAAAACCCGCGATGTGGCCGGACTTGGTAGCCCATCGTGTGGATTGCAAAAACCGCAATGTGGCCGGACGTGGTAGCCCATTGTGTGTATGAAAACCCGCAATGTGGCCGGACGTGGTAGCCACTTGTGTGGACTTGCGAAAACCGCAATGTGGCCGGACTTGGTAGCCCATTGTGAAGATTGCCAATGGGGCCGGACGTGGTAGCCTCATTGGTAGTATGGCTTGGTTATCCGTGAAATGGAGCCAATGCAACTTTTATGTGCCAATGGAAACCCGGAGCGGCGGAACCGAGGTTGGGTTTGTTAAAATACTTTTCGAAATGTTGATTTGGTAATTGAAGGGTAAAAATGGTGACACGGTCTATAAAATGTCGCGTAGGAGAAACTCAGATCTCATGGACACAAACGTTAGTTGGATAGTGAATGTGGATGTGTCATTGTTAACTACTTGCTAAACATGCATGTGCTATTTAGAAATCTGATTGTATATGAGCTGGTATACTACTTATATGCCTTGTTGTTTGTAAGTTATGGGTTAACGGGTATGGGATTATTCTGCTGAGCTTTTGTAGCTCATGGTGTTACCTTTGGTGACCCTGACATATTATACTGGTGGCGACGCTGGTATAATGTGTCAGACCTTGTAGATGAGCAGGGTGAATTCTAAACCTTGGAGGCTTTCGGAGCCGAGGAGCTGGCTAGGATGGAGGAGCAGGCGGAGTTGTAGATTGGAACCCTAGTTTTCCCTCCCTTTGTTTAAATAAATGTACCCTTGTGGGGATTTGTGCTGTAATATTGAGCCAGATTCTATTTAACTTTCAATAAAAATGTCTATTTAACGTCCCCAAAATTCAGGGCGTTATAGTCATCATCAAAACAGAGTCTATTTTCCTAGTTTTCCTATTTGTGCTGGGTACAGGAGCCAAAAGAATGAGATAAAGGAGTCGAGAAAGCCATTTACTACCTGAGCAAGAAGATGGTAGGGAGCGAGGAGCGTTATACTCCTCTGGAAAAGACGTGTTGGGCGCTAGTTTTGGCTACCAAAAAGCTTAGACACTACATGCTAGCCTATTCGGTGAAGCTGATTTCTCGGATGGATCCTATAAAGTATCTTTTCGAGAAGCCAGCGCTCACCCATAAGCTAGCACGTTGGTTGCTTCTGCTGGCTGAGTTCGATCTCCAACATGTCACAAGGAAATCTGTGAAGGGCCGTGCCGTGGCAGAATTCTTGGCCGACCACCCGATCGATGGACCTGAGGACGTGGATTTCAATTTCCCGAACGAGGACGTGTTTGACAATTGTCGAGGAAGTTTGGACATTCTATTTCGATGGGGCTACTAATCAAAGAGGATTTAGAATTGGGATACTGCTTATTACGCCTGCTGGGGCTCATATCCCACTCGCTTTCAAGTTGAACTTCGACGTCACCAATAATCAAGCTGAGTATGAAGCCTGCATCGTCGGGATGGAAGCTGCCATTGCGCTCGAAGTGGAGAAGCTCGAGATAATCGGGGATTCGAACCTGGTAATCTCCCAAGCCAATGGGGACTGGAAGGTTCGGGAGGAAAAGCTGAAGCCTTATCACCAAGATTTGGAAGAACTGATTTCTCGCTTTAATAAGGTGACCTTCACCCATATTCCACGCTTGAAGAATCAGTTCGTCGATGCTTTGGCGACTTTGGCTTCAATGATCGAACTTCCAATAGGGGTCAGGATGCGACCAATTGTGATTGAACAGAGGGACTTGCCCGCTTATGAGTACGTCAACGCCGTTGATGATGTAGATGACGGCCTGCCCTGGTATCACGACATCTGGAATTTTGGGGAACATGGAGAGTTTCCTGCCGGAGATTCAAGAAAGGATCGGGTCGCTCTGCAAAGGCCGGCAGCTCAGTACATCATTTGTAGAGGGAAACTGTATCGGAGGTCTCACTGCGGCATGCACAAGCTGTGTGTCAACAGTGCCGAAGCAACAAGGATAATGGAGGAAATTCACGAGGGAGTCTGTGGTCCCCACATGAGCGGTGTTATGCTTGCTAGGAAGATCCTCAGACAGGGTTACTACTGGTCTACCATGGAGTCTCAGTGTATCGACTACGTGCGACGCTGCTACAAATGCCAAATCCATGCCAACCTGCAGCACGTTCCTCCGTCTAAACTATATGGAATGACCTTGCCATGGCCTTTCTCTGTGTGGGGAATCGATGTTATTGGGATGATCACGCCCCCTGCTTCAAATGGCCACAGGTTCATACTGGTGGCAATAGATTATTTCACTAAATGGGTCGAAGCTGAATCCTACAAAGTCCTAACGATAGTTCAGGTGGCTCAGTTCATCCGAAAGAACATCATTTATCGGTATGGCGTCCCCCAGGCATTCGTGTCAGACAACGGGAGTCATTTCAAGGGAAGAGTCCTGGAGCTCTTCGAGGAATTCGGTATTGAGATCCATTGATCAACCACCTATCGTCCGCAAACAAATGGAGCAGTTGAGGCCGCGAACAAGAACATTGAAGTGATCATCAAGAAGACTGTTGAGTCCGCAAGGGATTGGCACGAGCTACTGCTGTTGGCGCTTTGGGGATACAGGACGTCAATTCAAACTTCAACCGGTGCAACTCCTTTCTCCCTGGTCTACGGAATGGAGGCAGTGCTCCCCATCGAGCTCGAGGTACCATCTTTAAGAATCATGGTGGAAAGTGGTCTGGAGGAATCTGAGTGGCTCAGCGGGAGGTTTGTCGAACTAATGCTATTTGATGAAAGGAGGCTCCGTGCTCTGTACCATGTTCAGGGTTATCAACGTCGAATCGCCCGGGCATTTGATAAGAAGGTGAAGTCCAGGGGCTTAGTCGAAGGAGATATGGTCACGAAGGAAATACGAGCCTGTGGGCTACCACAGCCCCGGGTGGATCGGGGCGGCCCGAAAAACACACGTTTTTTAATCGAATTGAAAAATTTGAAGAATCGCCACCCGGATTTATGGTTAGCCCTCTGAGAAACCATTTTGATTTGAAAAATGATGGATTTGAATTGAAAACCAGAGATTCTTTTGATGTTCGAAAGCCATGTTACAAGGGGGGAAGGGTTTTACGGCACCCCCCTCGCTCGACGCGATGTCGGTCTCTACTCAATGTTTGTGGGATTTATAATAAAAATGTTTTGTTTCATTAAACCAACTAGCAAGTATGTACAAATATCGAAAGATAGCAGTGCATGCATGTGCAAAGTGTACAAGGTGCAATAGAATGATGAAGCAAGTAAACATAATGAACTGTCACTGGAATCACTCCCGAGCGCTTGGGAGTGGTCCCGAGCGCTCAGGAGTGCTGTCAAGCCATCCTGCAAATTTGGTTAGATCTACTCATATTTTAATACTTCCATTAGAAACATAAAGAAATCAAAGTATGGAAGTGCTCAGCAAGGGGCCTAAACAGCTAAGAACTGGTCCTAACCATCCAAACAAGGCTTCCTTGCAACTGAAAGCAAATCTAACTGGGCTCTGGAAGGACTAGTGCACACCCAGTATCTACTGAAAACAGAAAATGAAATACATAATGAACAAAACGGGGTTTTAGTGGCTGCAACACTCCTGAGCGCTCAGGAATGGTCCCGAGCGCTCGGGAGTGCACATAGTGCCCAAAAAAGTTTTGTTTGTTTGCTCCTCTTGCTCTTGTTGTTAAACTAAGATCAGGTGACTCAACACCAGTATAAGGGACTGGTATGAGCCACTGATCTCCCTCAGACAGGGAAAAATAGTAGGCTTAGGTACAAAAATGAAATTTTATACCTTTTGGTCAAGCTTGAACTTCACTTCTTGATGGATTTGAGAACTGTAATGTGGCTGGAAAACAGTGAGAAATAGAGTCCTAGATGTGTCTAAGACTGAAAATATTTTTGTGATTTTCTTGGATTTTTCTTTGAAAATTATTTGAAGGGAAAAGTTGAAAAATGTTTGAGGGTGGTTGAGAGATAGAATTTCTGAAAATAAAGGAGTGAGAGAGAGAAATTTCGTGGCCCTTTGCAAGGTAGAAAGAGGGGGTATTTATAGGGAAGGAGAAAATGGGTTTGAACTTTGAAAATTAAAAGAAAATGAAATGGAAAATAATTTTGGGGGGAAAAATGGCATGATTATATTCTTGCCCCATCTGAATACTCAGGCAGGACCAGGTTGAACGTTGAATGGATCTGAAAAGCCTGAAAAGCCATGGTCAAAGGCCAAGCTCAACATGCATTGGCCTGTCAGCACTCCCAAGCGCTTGGGAGTGGCACTTCCGAGCGCTCTAGAGTGGTCCCGAGCGCTTGGGAGTGGCAGCCCAACTTCAGAAGGGCGCCACGGACACTCCCGAACTCAATTTTGGGTGTTTTTCAAAGCGTTGGAAAGCTCGTTAAGTCCTCTTTCTAACCCCATTGGTCTCATTCAAATATATTTTATACACTGAAATGTGTGATGATTTTACTCTCAGGGTGTCGGGAAAAAGGTAGGTTTTGGTTTGTAAAAGACCAAGAAACATCGTTCAAGCTTTGGCCAAGTCCTGTTTCGATTCCGTTTCATCATCGGGGAGCCTCAAGTGCACAAATTAAGGATAAATAATAAGTCCAAATTGGGGTGTCTACAGTTGCCCCTCTTTGGATGGCGCTCGTTATCATGTCTGGATACGAGTGGCGTCCAAAGATTGAGACAGCCCAATTCGAGCCCTATTAAATCCTTAATCCAAAATCAAATGCTAGTATAGATGTACAAGCATTTAAATTATGAGGTATGTGGTCGTGCTCTTTCAAGCTGCCTACGTACCTTTTTCTGCAGGGATCAGACCAGCGTAGTTCTTTGGGGCAAATGCAAACATGCATGCTGTAGAAGGCATGAAAACATGCAAGCAAATAATCGACAAAATAGATTGATTGAGGAGCGCCCACCGATTGCTTTGTCTTAGTGTGTGGAATAATTAAACAGGCAAGAAGGGTATAAACGTAACATAAATTACACCGCGAGGGGTGCTATCCAACGGGACAAGTTAGTTTGTCACGAAAGGATTATAAACAAATCTATGGCGACAGGTGATTGAAAGATGTCACTCAGGACAATGCCAAATCTATGGCAGAAAATGATTGAAAGATGTCCTGGAGGACAATGCCAAATCTATGGCGAGAGGTGATTGAAAGGATGTCACTCAGGACAATGCCAAATCTATGGCGAGATTTGATTGAAAAGATGTCCCACAGGACGTGCCAAATCTATGGCGGGAGGTGATTTAAAGGATGTCACTCAGGACAATGCCAAATCTATGGTAGCATTTGATTGAAAGGTGTCCCGGAGGACAATGCCACTCAGTTTAATGCCAAATCTATGACAGAAAGTGATTGAAAAGTGTCCCGGAGGACAATGCCAAATCTATGGCGGAAGATGCTTGAAAGATGTCCCGGAGGACGATGCCAAATCTATGGCAGCAGATGATTGAATGACGTCTAGGAGGACGATGCCAAATCTATGGCAGCATGTCAAGCAGTCATGTTGACAAATATGATAGATGAAGGCGACCATAAGAGGTTGTGGCTAGAAAGTGAGACCCGTGTTTCGACATTTGACAACAACGATGATTTTTTTATTTTTATTTTTTATTTTTTGAAAAACAAAGGACATGTCCGCGTAACCTTTTTGCTTTATTATTTTTGGCCAGTGGGTTGGTATTTTTAAGACCTTAGGATTTGGGATGGAGTTTGATGGAAATTGGGTTTGAGCTGGATCCAGGGCTTGAGCTGGAATTGGTTTGAATTTGATTTTGATCAGGGCTTGAGTTTTGAGCATGCATGTAACGACCCGGATTTTCGACCCAATTTTTTTCGAATCATTTTTTTTTATTGTTATCCCAAACTTTACTAATTTCTTTTAATTAGTTAGTTCAATAATTATTATGTAACAAAATTTAATTGACTACATGTTAGTTTTTATAATTAACTTTAACCATCTAGATATATATATATATATATATATATATATATATATATATATGTATATGTAAATATATAGTAATTGTAGCAATAGTTTGTTTCTTGAAAATGAGGGATTATGCTCCCTCTCTCTCATCTTCCGAATCTCTCTCTCTCACTCTCTCTATCTATTCAACACTCTCCCACAATTACATACACATGCATCCATTTGCATATTACATTTGAAAACCCATAAAACATGACTCCTGTTCCCTTTCTTTTCGGCACTTCTCTTTTCCTCATCTCTCTCCCGAGTATATCTCTTCCTTAATCCCTTCTACATTCCACCACCTCCACACTTATCCTCCCACACTCTTACCACCATCCTTATTTATTCCTCTTCTTCTTCCATACCGTTTTCACCTACTGATCACCACGGTACCAACCCACTTCAGTTTCTTTTTTTTTCCTGGCTCCACTGTAGCTCTGAAAACAGGCCATTCTAGCCCAAAAACCAGTCCCAAAACTAGCCTTGTTTCGGCACTGAAATAACCTGGACGCAGTCTCGTTTCAACTTCATAACAGCCCACTTCAACACAGAAAAAAATAGCTACAATACCATCAGAAAAATAGCCACGAATCGGCCACCCCGAGGTTCCCCGTTCCTGTCGTCTTCTTCGATTTTCCTGAAACCGTCCGAAACCATCCTTCGCTTTTTCGGCCCGAATTCAAGGTAGTATAATCACTTCCCTACTTTCTCCTAAGTATATTATGTGCTTACGTATGGATTTTTAAAGTTTTGGAATGAAAGAAATCAACCTCGAAGTCGCGTAGCCGGAACTGGTCTTTCTCCCCTGTTTTTCCTTTTACTGTACATGGACGTTGGGTTTTAAGAAAGATTATGCTAATATTACAGTTATCCCCCTGTGGTTCTTTAGTCTTTTAATTCGGCCCTTCTAGAATATAAACCATTAAATTAAAATTTCAGATTTAACCCCTAAGGTATTAAAGTATACGATTTTGGCCAAAAGATTAGTATACAAGTTATTCGTAAAGATAAAGTATAAAAAAAAAGAGAGTAGAAAACTTAATTGAAATGATGCGAACAGATAAAAAAAGAAAAGAAAAGAATCAATAACTGTTCTAAGAAAATATACAAAACTAGTCAATAGTAAAATGTGTAGAACTATTAGCCAACTTAAGTATTCACTAAGTTATTGTAAGTTGACATCAAAACAACTAGGCATCCAAAATATATGGATAAAGTTGAAAGCTAAACCATTCAGTTAAACTCAAGATTTACATAATTTATTTGACCAATTTGGAAATCGATTAAGTTATAATTGATTATTACAAAAAGTCAGTACAATTGAAACTAATTCCCTACAGTCATTAGATTACACTTAGAAACCTCAAAAGCTCATCGAACTACACGTGGCATATTATTGTTATTAGAGATTACTAAAACACTTTAGGGCCTACAAAACAATTAGTTGATTTTCTCAAGTTAATACTATAACTAACTACTTGTTTGATAAAGAATTTTTAACGATCCAAAAGGCATTGGCCCAATCCAAATTCCTTATGTGTTTAATTATTTGCACTTATCAAATGTTGTATTGTTATCTCATTGAAATGTATCATGTTAAGAATTGAGATATTATTGATTGTATCATGTTTGACGTGCTAGAATGGACTTAGGTTCACTGGGTGGTTACGAGTAGTGACTCACGTAGATGATGTTAAGTAAATGGAAATTGGTAAAGTGTTGGAAGTGTGATTGTGTGGATTGTGATTTGAGCCATGGTGATGGCAAGGGTAACCAATGGGGCCCTGTGTTGAAAGGGTTACCTGCGGGGCCCGGTGATGAGATATGTTGTGACGCTAACGTATGATACGTCATGGGAAGTTTTCCTTCGAGGAAGGGAATGGGTCCCATGAGACGGTTATAGTTAGTGAGACGTTAATGTATGATACGTCATGGGAAGTTTTTCTTTGAGGAAGAAAATGGGTCACATGAGACGGTTATAGTTAGCGTGGGGTAGTGGATGTCCGACCCTAATGTACGATACGTCATGGGATGACTCGGTCCTCCTGTTATGGTCTTAAGTGAGAACATACTCGGTACATAACTTAGATGAGTTCACCTAGGACCCTGGTACAGGATAAGCAAGAGGAAGGGTGGACCCATGAGACGGTTGTAGTTAGTGGATGTGGGAGGAAAGGATCTCGCGGAGAGAATCCTTAGATTTCATGTAAGTTGATGGATAGTAAAGAAAAAGATGATGTGCTATTATTCTGTACCTTCTATGTATTATCAATTGTTATATTGTTGAACTGCTAACTGTAGAGTAAGGGGTTAGTAGGGTTGAGATTATCTACTGAGTTTCAAAACTCATCATAGTGCCATTGGGCTGGCGTTTCATGCCAGGTAATCCGGAGACCGAAGAACAGAATGCTCTTCGAGATGATCAGTACCAGGGTGAAGACCTCCCAGCTGAGGAAGGGGAGTTTGTTGAGTCTTGGATGTCTTACCCTTAGAAGCTCTGTTAATTTGAAGTACTGTTACGTGAATTTCCAAAAGTGTTATCACATTAGTCAAATTTTGTTTTATTTTTGGAGTTGTAAGAAAATTAAGTAATTTTGAATTTAGTATTTGAGATTTCCGCTGCTAAACTCTGTTTAATAAGATTTCATTTCTTAAATCAGTCATATGAATTATTAAATTCAGAAAAAAAAATTTAATTAACGTGTCCGAAAATCGGGGCGTTACAATGCATGACCCAGTCTTGAGGTCAGCTGTATGCTTGCTATGATTGATGACATTGGGTTGATGTGCCCCAGTGAGTGACGGACCTTAGTTCTGATTCTTTTCCTTGATTCCACTGATAGTTTCGGTAACCAGTTTTATCATGAGTGCAAGCGCGGGTTCTTCCATGTATTGGAGTTTCTGTCACGAGTTGGGGCCTCAAGACATATGACTTGACTAGACAGATGACCTTGTGTGAATTTGGACATGGCCTAGATGACTCAAAAGAGAAGAAAGACCCTTTATCAGAGGACTGACTCTCAATGATGACCTTGATTGGACGAGGAGTTTGATTTGACTGGACGAGGAGCTTGATTACTTGAGGGTTTGAAAATTGGCAAGCATGCCCCACAATTGATGTTTGAAATTGTCATGATAAAATCAAGTTTTGATGATTTTCCCATTCGGGGCTTTGAAATTGTTTTAGCTCCATGAAGTGATGCTCATTCAGAATTTTCTTTGATCTTGTTTTGTCAAAACACGAGGATTTTTACCACGAACCATGCCCCAGGTTGCTGATGACAATCCATGAATTTCGAAAATGCCCCAGCTTGGATTTTGTAGGATTCACAAAATGCATGCCTTGCCGCTCCTTCTTGTTTTCTCCTATTGTCTAGGATTTTTGTTATCAAGTTGTGTTTTCCAATCTGAAAGGACTTTATCTGGGTTGTAATGTGACCAAGGTTTGGCTTAGCAAAGAAAGGATAATGGCTCAAAATTTTTATTTTCTTCGGGTTTCGAGAGCTAGCAGCCATCTTGAATATTTTTGCACCCTTTTTTGCTTTTGATGGGCGCCTTCTTTCACTTGATTTCCTTCGCCTTTTGTTGCGCTGATGTGCTCGGCACTTTCGTTGATTTTGAGTTTTCTCTTATTTTTCTTCGATGTTTTGCATCTCACCGTGCCTATGTATTTGGCACTTTTGCACTTTGAATTCTGATGCGCCGATGATGGTCAGGTGTTTGGCACTTTTGTCTTCCTTATTTCACCCCAGTGTGGGGGATAGCTGCCTAGCTGGGTTCTTTCAAAGAAATTGATTTAGGCTCAAAGGGGATTATCAATGGATATATATCTCCAAGCGTTTGATAAAAGAAAAGAATGCCTTTCTTCATTTTGAATTGCACAACTCGATAACTGGATCCTAGATGCAAGTTAAGAGATTTGTGTGCTCTAACTTTTGCCTAGATCACATTTTGAGGTTTTAATCTAGCGAGCTTTTTCTCGGGCCAAGGTGTTGCTTCTTGACGGCGTCAGGGAGTGGTCCCATGAAATTCTTCTTCTTGCAAGGGCGAAATATCTCGTGTTTTAATTCCTCAATTGATGGTGAAAAACAATTCCAAGTTAAGGGATTATCACAAAACGCGAGTTTATTATCACAATTTCGACACAAGCTTGAGATTGATTTCGAAAGACGGGACGAACCGACGAAGGATTGACTCGAAAGATCGTGACTAAACTTTGGGATCGACTCGAATGAACATGACCGGGCCTCAGGATGAGGCTGCCTACGTATCCTTCTTGCAAAGGAATCAGGTCATAACGTAGTTCGGGACTACGAAACTGACTCTCTTTTTGGTTTTTCTTCTTCGACCACAAACTTGAATTTGAAAACATACAGACACGAAAGCATAAAAGACTCAAAGTTCAAACTGACTTGAAATTGAAAGACAAAGACTTGACTTGAAACTAAAAGCTTTCCAAACTCGTGAGAAATTCCATTCATGCTTTACTGCACTCAAAATCCTCCTCCAGATCTGAGGTCCGGCACTGGGATGGTTCCGTCGTCGATTAAGTCTTGGATCTTGTGACGGAGACGGTGACAGTCATTGGTAGCCTGACCGGGCATTTGGTGGAAGGCGCAGAAGGCATTTGGGTTGTGGTAGGCTGGGAGCTTTTGAGGTAGGGGAGTTGGAGGGAGTGGTTTGATGGTTCCGCTTTCGACAAGTCTTTCAAATACCATGGATAGTGGTACGAAAAACTAGGAAAAGACACGAGGTTGTTTAGGCTTGGTGGCTTGAGCAACGATCTGGCTAACGGGCTTGGTCCGGGCAAGGTCGGTATTTGTAGGGTTAGATGGCAGGTTGGTGTAGCCATACAGTGTGCTGTTGCTGTCGGGGTCCACATTTTTTGTTTCTGGGAAGGAATCAGCATTTTTGAGGATGCCCAACTGAACGGCTTCTTCGACGGCCAGGCCTGTTTTGAAGAATGTCTTGAAGTTGGAAGAGGCTTGAGCTAGGATCATGTGTTTGGCAAGTGCGGGCTGGAGATTTCGGACAATCATCCGAATTTGATCTTTCTCAGAGGGCTTCTCCTTCATCTGAACAGTTTTTGCTCTCCATCTTCGGAAAAATCCATAAAAGTCTCATTCGGTTCCATCTTTGTGGATTCCAACTCTCGAGTGGTGACCTCAAGTTGGATGTTATAGTCAAACTGGGCCACAAAAGCCTCACAGATGTCCTCCCAAGATTTCTTCTTTGTTATTTCCAAGGCAGTGAACCAGTGCAAGGCATGTCCAACCAATGTTTGAGAGAACATTTGGGCCATGGCATCTTTCTCCACGCCCCACAGGGAAAGTGCCCCAATGTAGCTGGTCAAGTGTGCCTTTGGATCACCGGTTCCATCAAACATGGCAAAGTCGATTGGCTTGAATTTCTTGGGTAGTCTGGCATTTGGGAAGAGGCAGAGTTCGTCGATGTCGAAACCAATTGAGGTGATTCTTTCGCTTTTGGCTAAGGACTGCTCAAGTTGGGCTAATTTGGCTTTTGATGACGGCCATTTCTGGGCTTTGGGGGTTTGGTTCAGGGGGTGGTTCATGGTTATTTTCGAGGGGTGTTTCTGGGTTTTGTGGAGGTGGAAGTCGTCTGGCAACCCCGGTTATCATGAGCATCAACTGGGTAATCTGGTTGTCTGTTCGTTCACCCATCTGTTGAATAGAGGTTCGGATTTGATCCAACTCATTCAGATTTCCTATTGGCTGTTCCCCGTTCGGATGCTCCCCTTAAAAATTTTCCACCGGCTATTCCATATCTTCCCACAAATTCTGAGTCTATGAGGGTAGGGTTTTCTTTTTCGACCCAATCGTTCTCGGACTGACAGCAAAGCAAAAAAGTGGACTCAGAATGTGCCCATGTCGTGATTTATTGAAAAATACGTGTTGTCATCGTCGACTTAAGGGATCGAACTTTACGGATAGTTCCAACAGTCACGGGTAGGTCGTTGTCAGGCAGGTTAAATTCCGCACATTGGGAATCAGAGCCAAGATCCTTATCTAAGACCATCCGAGACAGAGCAATAAGACTACTGGAAGATGCACTTAAGGCTAGACTGAACTAGAGGGAGCCGTTCGGGCACGGCGAACACCGGAGTTATCCCAAACTCCAAGGATTTATGGTCTCCTAGACCTTTCTCAAGAAATAACAACCTGCGAAGGATTGCCTTAGTCCTCAGAGATTCTTTTGAGTGTGTATCCTTTGATTAGGAATGACAAGATTTGAGAGAAATCAAGACAGATTAAGCCTTTAACATTTTTCACTCAAAATTTCTGTTTTGGTTTCAAAGACCGTTTTAGCGTAAATGACATGATACTGTAACCGGGGTGGCGTAGGTGGCAGGGCGCCATTAGCCTAAGCGGTGTAAGTGACTTCGCACTATAACCTGGGTGGTGTGGGTATCACGACATTATAGCCTAATTGTTTATTTAATTTTCGTTGAATCCATGATTGAAAAATGTATTGAAGACTTAATGAATTTCGATATCCACAAAATCTCATCGTTCCAAGGACTAATTGATTTCAACAACGTGCCTTTTAAAAAGCACGACTCTTCATCGGTCCAGGCAATCCTAAACAACCCGCGTGAGCGAGTCTAAGAGTTCTACCCGAAAGCAAACGGACAGCGGGATAAGATTACGGTCTGTCGAAGGTTGCCTCATTCCTCAGAATTTCTTTTAGGGTATATCCTTTGTTTAGAACGACAAGTTCTAAAAGATGTCAAAATGATCTAAGTATTCAACTAGTCCTCACTCGAAATTTCAATTTTGAACTTGGAATAGCTTAGTATAGATGACATGATACCATAACCAGAGTGGCGTCAGTGGCATGGTGCCATTAGCCGAAGTGGTGTAAGTGACGTGGCGTCACGGCGTCGTTTCCATGTTATTCCTTATTCTCCATTGAATCTTCGATTAGGTGTTAGTCAAGGACTTAGTACGTTTTGATTTCCCAAAGTCTCATTGTTCTAAGGACCCATGTAGTTTAGACAACGTACACAAGGGTGCACGACTCTTCATCGGGTCTCGGCAACCTTTTACAGACCGCGCAAGTGAGTCTTAAGGGCACAGGACTGCATGATGGCATGACATGGATGAGATGCATGGTGAGATGCAGAAAGCAGTAACATGTAGGCAGGATATAGCACATAATCCTACCTTGCGGGTCCCTGTCTTAGTTTGGAAGGTTCTATGGCTCGCTAAACATATACAAAGGCCGGTTTTTGCTTGAAGAGGGTTCCCCGGACTAGAGTCAAAGTATACCTCCCGATATTGAGCGTACACTCAATAACAGTACAAACGGTAGGGATGACTCATCACAGTCGAGGGTTGCTGAGCATTCCGGGATTCCCTATCACCTGCAGGCCGGGTAGGATTGCCAAAACACAACAGCAGGGCCGAACAAGATATATATACAAGAGATAGACAATGAAACAAAATATTTTGAAAATCCCACAAACATTTTTCAAGCTTGGCTCTCTTGATTAGCTAATACTTAGAGAAAAATACACAAGTAATCAATCAAAAAGCCCCAGGTCGGAACGGCCGGATAGAAATCCAGTTAGAATCGCCATTTCTTTCTTTCAACGAGCATAAAGCGTCGTTGTTTTTGACAGACTTTGCAATGATTGTTCACCACTGTATATAAACTCTAAGTATTAATTAAGCTATCCCCAGGAAATACGAGCCTGTGGGCTACCACAGCCCCGGGTGGATCGGGGCGGCCCGAAAAACACACGTTTTTTAATCGAATTGAAAAATTTGAAGAATCGCCACCCGGATTTATGGTTAGCCATCCGAGAAACCGTTTTGATTTGAAAAATGATTGATTTGAATTGAAAACCAGAGATTCATTTGAAGTTCGGAAGCCAGGTTACGAGGGGGGAAGGGTTTTACGGCACCCCCCTCGCCCGATGCGATGTTGGTCTCTACTCAATGTTTGTGGGATTTTTAATAAAAATGTTTTGTTTCATTAAACCAACTAGCAAGTATGTACAAATATCGAAAGATAGCAGTGCATGCATGTGCAAAGTGTACAAGGTGCAATAAAATGATGAAGCAAGTAAACAGAATGAACTGTCACTGGAATCACTCCCGAGCGCTTGGGAGTGGTCCCGAGCGCTCAGGAGTGCTGTCAAGCCATCCTGCAAATTTGGTTAGATCTACTCATATTCTAATACTTCCATTAGAAACATAAAGAAATCAAAGTATGGAAGTGCTCAGCAAGGGGCCTAAACAGCTAAGAACTGGTCCTAACCATCCAAACAAGGCTTCCTTGCAACTGAAAGCAAATCTAACAGCGCTCTGGAAGGACCAGTGCACACCCAGTATCTACTGAAAACAGAAAATGAAATGCATAATGAACAAAATGGGGTTTTAGTGGCAGCAACACTCCTGAGCGCTCAGGAATGGTCCCGAGCGCTCGGGAGTGCACATAGTGCCCAAAAAAGTTTTGTTTGTTTGCTCCTCTTGCTCTTGTTGTTAAACTAAGATCAGGTGGCTCACCACCAGTATAAGGGACTGGTATGAGTCACTAATCTCCCTCAGACAGGGAAAAACAGTAGGCTTAGGTACAAAAATGAAATTTTATACCTTTTGGTCAAGCTTGAACTTCACTTCTTGATGGATTTGAGAACTGTAATGTGGCTGGAAAACAGTGAGAAATAGAGTCCTAGATGTGCCTAAGACTGAAAATATTTTTGTGATTTTCTTGGATTTTTCTTTGAAAATTATTTGAAGGGAAAAGTTGAAAAATGTTTGAGGGTGGTTGAGAGATAGAATTTCTGAAAATAAAGGAGTGAGAGGGAGAAATTTCGTGGCCCTTTGCAAGGTAGAAAGAGGGGGTATTTATAGGGAAGGAGAAAATGGGTTTGAAATTTGAAAATTAAAAGAAAGTGAAATGGAAAATAATTTTGGGGGGAAAAATGGCATGATTATATTCCTGCCCCATCTGAATACTCAGGCAGGACCAGGTTGAATGTTGAATGGATCTGAAAAGCCTGAAAAGCCATGGTCAAAGGCCAAGCTCAACATGCATTGGCCTGTCAGCACTCCCAAGCGCTTGGGAGTGGCAGCCCAACTTCAGAAGGGCGCCACGGACACTCCCGAACTCGGTTTTGGGTGTTTTTCGAAGCGTTGGAAAGCTCGCTAAAGTCCTATTTCTAACCCCATTGGTCTCTTTCAAATATATTTTATATACTGAAATGTGTGATGATTTTACCCTCAGGGTGTCGGGAAAAAGGAAGGTTTTGGTTTGTAAAAGACCAAGAAACATCGTTCAAGCTTTGGCCAAGTCCTGTTTTGATTCTGTTTCATCATCGGGGAGCCTCGAGGGCACAATTAAGGATAAATAATAGGTCCAAATTGGGGTGTCTACAGAGCCCCAGTGTTTGATGCTCACGGGAAGTTTCGGCCAAAGCGATCCGGGCCTTACATCATCAAGACTATCCTGTCTGGGGGTGCTGCTCAGCTCATCGATCTTGACGGTAATGAATTCAGCACTTTGGTCAACCTGGATCAACTCAAACGTTTCTATCCTTGAGAGACGCTTGTTGGGCCGAAAACCACAAGGGTGGGCGGTTCCAAGCAAAAATTAGAGCAGCCTACTAGACCGAAAACCTGTGAAGGCGGTTTAGGCAAAAATAAATAGGCAAAAGTCGAAAGCTCGCTCGGCCGAAACCTGTGAAGGTGGCACTAGGCAAAAGTTAGAGCGTAAAAGGAGAGGTAAAACACACGAGTGAACCTTAGCCTGAACTACGTTCTGACCTGATTCCTTGGAAAGGGATACGTAGGCAGTCTCAACTTAAGACCCGGTCATATTCTATCAAGTTGGTCCATGGTTCGACGTTCCGGTTCCACATCAAAGGTCGAAGGAAGTTGAGGGACGAATCAAAGTTTCATTGGAGAATCGGAAGGGGGAAGCCCTCCGTCTTTCAACTTTATTGCAAAATTACTATTTCTAATACATCAGCTGAGCATAAAAGCCTTAAAACAGTTAAAGCACAAAAAACAGAACAAAGTGCTTGAGAAGCCTAGCGGCTCACAGCTTATTCTAAGTACAGCAAAGTGGTCCGGAGTCAGTCGATATTTTCTCTTGCAAATACATCCGCTCTCAGCCATTGTCTGTAGCTTCGTCTCAGCCTGGTGGTGAAGTCAGGCATTTCCGCCTGAAGGACTCTGAAGCCCCAACGCCTCTTGTACCCGTTGAGCGTTCGAGCATTGAAGTTGGGAACACGAAAATCCCCAACGCTGATACGGTTGTTCTCCTGAGACACGCCCAATTGTCGGAGGATACGGCCGGGATGTAGAAGGTGAAGCTCGTCAGCCCTGCAATCACCACCCTATCAAACCCGTCAGAATGGACAATCATATTCGTCAGCTCTAGCCACGGACACCTCCAGACAATTTCATCTGGCTGCATTTCCTGCATGAAAAAGTACCATTCTTCGATGTCCATCTCGGGGTACCTCAGCTCTCTCTGATGGATCCTCTTCGGAAAAAGGTTCCAGCCTTCCTCCGGTGGGTGGATCAAGTTTAGCTTGTCTGATAGCCATAACTGCATGAGCGAAAAGACAAGTAAGAAACCAGATAAAGCCTGAGCGAAAAAAAAACAAGTGAGAAGCTAGGAAACAGCCTAAGCCGAGTGTCAAGGTAAAATGAGAAAGTGCGGAAACCGGAAAAAGGTGAGCTGAGTGAGTTTTACCTGAAGCAGAAGCGGACTCCCGCTGAAAGTGATCGCCTGGCCGGTGTACACCAAATCCAAGCCGTGGAGCGTCTCCGCCAAGACTAAAGGGATCACATTGTGCCGTCCTCCCATTTGAGCAGCCACGCTCACCAGCAAGGGGCTAACCCTCCCATCGGCAGGAACGAGCAAGTAAGCAGCGAGCAGACAGATCACCAGAGCAAACCGACGTCGAGCCTGCCGTGTCA